>CM019824.1:62052998-62652998 GCA_009763385.1 Coix lacryma-jobi var. lacryma-jobi | reverse complement strand
ATCTCTTATAGAAATTCTATTACGGCTGCAACGGTTTCATCTGATCCTCATTGTTAGAGTTATCTAGATTCAGACGCTATCGGTTGATAGATCCTCATCGTGATGATAAGCGTACACTTTGTTTGTTTATCGTGTCAACATCGGCTAATTAGCCAATCGTCTATGTTGTGATAAAAACAACATTTATTTCTAAAAATCTTTAGTTTGTTCATGTTTGATTACTTTGATATGTGATTTGAAGTATGATAAAATTGTTAACCTCTTTTGAGGACATTATTATGGTTGTAACGACCCAGTTCGATCCCCATTATTAAAGTGATTCAGATTCAGACGACGTCGGTTGATAGTTTTACTAATTATAGAAAATTACGTGTTATCTGTTGATTGCATGAATAGATTAGATGATTGAATTGATATATGTTGTAATATTTACTTTTTGATATGATTTTTGTGTATTGTACTTGTTCTTGTCCTAGTTAATCATTTTATACCATGATCTTTCTCTTATACACCTCGATCGACTATTTTAACTGAATTGTCATGCATATTAGAAACTATCGATTCTTTGTAATTCGGCCGATTATGCAGGTTATCGACTGTCTAGTCGATGTTGTTTGAAATTGGCTTTTTAGGCCACATATTTTGGAAAGTATGTTAACTCATGGAAACCGCCTCTGCATGGCGGCATGCAACAGCCTGAGCGAGGTGGGCTGAGCGTGGCTAGGAGCAGTGCAGCCGCCACCCTGGTGCGCTCGCACCCCTGGTGGGACCGCTAGTTACTACCTAGCTCTAGTGTGCTCTAGGCTAAACCTGGAGTTGGGCCAGGTGGGTTGTCGGCCCATATTTTCAAGATGGATGCCCCGTCCTCCTTATTCTTCAAGATACGCCTTGTCACAAAGCGCATTTCTTCACCATTTTTCCACTGTTTACAAATGTATTTCCTAAAAATCATTGAAACTCTAATTCAAGTGGAAATAGGTGAGTAATAAAGGTATATGTGCATAAAATAATGTTTCATCCTCCTTTTTGGTCATAAGTTGGCAGTTAAAAGTGGTTGTTAAAGACCACTAACAAGCGCTTCACAAAACACCTACACTAATCACCTAATATTTCAATAAGCACTTTAGTGACTATAGCATCTAAAATTGAGTCTCAAATCTCGTGGCACTTCCTTGAGCTCCAACACATCCCATTTGGCTAGCCATGGGGTATAAATAACCCCCAAAGCAAATAGAGCCATGTGTCCATGGATAGGGTTTTCTGCACCCCGTCCATACTAGACTCTAGGTGGTCTAGACCAATGTCTCTGGGTTTGGACGCTCCCAACAGTCACTAACAGGTTGACTGTTGAACCGACCTTACGCGCGATTGAGTGGCTGATAGGTAGGGCCACCCAGGGTCTGGACGCTCACCATGGTCTGACGCCCCATTCGGACTCGGTACGGATGCTCGTGTTCTCTCTAGAAACTCTGTTGATGCCTTTGGACGCTGACCCCCATTGGTCCAGACAGACAACTATTCATTGAATTCAGACGTTGTCTGAAGTAGGGTTGGCAACCAGACTGAGCATCCTTGGTTCTGACTGGCAGTGTTCATAGGGTTCAGACACTTCCAAACTAGGGTATGCAGCCAGATTCTGGACCGTTGGTCCGGATGCCCACTATTCACGGTCCAAATGACCGTGACCTTCAATTTTTCATGTCCTTTGCATCTGTCATGGTTCCATTCTTCGTGCTTGGACTTTACTTGATCCTTTTGGTCTTGTCTTGTTCTTCTAAGGCCATTGCTTGCAGTGATGCAACATATCATGGTCCTTCACTACCCATGGTCCTCGACCACTATGACATACTCAACATCTACACATCACAAGGCAAAAGATATGTTGCATCACTACTATTTTACCCATGGCAAGAACAACTCATCGCAACTCTGCAAGGACTTATTGTCCATGATAATTACTTATCATACACAATGAACATGGGCACATCACAATCTTATCATGTCAGTAAGTATTTCATAGAATCTTTTATTGCAACACTATAATGCATAGACAATCTATATATAGCTAATATTAAAGATTGAAGGATTTCTCCCGACCAGTGGCGGAGGGAGGGGGAGCTGGGAAGCAGGTGCCATGGCCCCACCGAATGTTTGTTGCAAAAAAACAAATACTTCTGTGTTGTATATGGCCCAAGCCGAGGTATGTACGTAGGTATACGGATTAGAGAGATGAAACATCGGAGACGAGTAACCACAGGATCGCGATTTAGATCCTGTCGTCCCGCCTGCCCGGTCCTAAAGGCACCTCCGACCGTCTGCAGTTCCGCACCTCTCGTCCAGTCGTCCGACGTCCAGCTCTCCGGCAGTCCGGCTTCGATCATCCCTGATGGCCTGATCTATTTTGTCTATTTCTCTGCACTATGCAGAACATGCACAACTGCACATCCAGGCAGCACGCAGGGTGCAATACTGCATCAGGTAGTCGTATGGTTTTTGTTCTATATTTTTTGTCGATCAGTTGGAGCTAATGACTAATTGGATAATTGGCTAATTAATCTATTATTTTTATATTATAGGGTAATCATCATGAAACTTAAAGGACCACAATTGATTCTTTTTATAAAAGGGCACTGCTGATGTTTCGTTAGATCAAGAACAAGATGACCCTAAGTCTCTGGAAGATGAAGTGGCTAACTGGGTTGCAGAACAAGAAAGCATTGAAAAAGAAGAGAAAGATTCAGTGCAACTGCCATCTAAGGTTCAGTGAGTAAATTGTGCAGACAATAGTGTTCTCAACCTGAATGTAGAGCGGGATCAGGGTTTCTGTGACCAAATTCAGACTTATCCTCCACATAAACAAGACCATGTTACCAGAGCATAAATGAAACATGGTACATACCAATTTATTGAGGATGTATATCCTTCTTCAGGTTCAGAGAAGCATCCATGGAGGTTTCAGTCACAATGGTTCAAGTATTTTCCATGGTTAGAATACTCACCAACAAAAAATACAATATTTTGCTTTTCTTGCTTTTTATTTTCTAAGAAGCCAGTAGGAAAATCAGGATCAGATGTGTTTACAGGGAAAGGTTTTAATAACTGGAAGAAGGTTGGAGGGAATAACTGCACCTTCAGAACTCACATGGGAGGGAGTGGTTCAGCTCATCAGTATTCTGTTAAATGCTATGACAATATGAAGAATAGATTATGTCATATTGAACTATTGATCGAGAAACAAACAAGCGAAGAAGTCAAGGCAAATAGATTATGGCTTAGAACATCAATTGATGTTGTCCGATGGTTAGCATTCCAGGCTTGCGCCTTTAGTGGACATGATGAATCTGACAATTCAAAAAACCAAGATAATTTTCTTGAAATAATGGTAAAGTTACTAGCTTCATATGATAAGGAGGTTAAGGCTGTTGTATTAAGTAACAATGCTCCACAAAATGCTAAATATACCTCACCTAAAATTTAGAAAGAAATAATTGATGTTATAGCATGTAATGTTCAAAAAGCAATTCATAGTGAGATTGGTGATACTAAATTTTGCATAATTGTTGATGAATCAAGACATGAGTCAAGAAGAGAACAAATGACACTTGTTATTCGGTTTCTTGATAAAGGTGGTTTCATTAGAGAGTGTTTTATTGACATTGTTCATGTTCATGACACATACTCTGCGACACTTAAACAAGAAATACGCTCTGTTCTATCAACACAAACCTACTTTGCAAGAAGTTACAAAAATCTGAGGACATTGTGAATGTTATGGATGATGCTGCCACTACCAAAAGGATGATTCAAAACCTAAGAGACCATGGTTGGAATAGCCTCATCAGTGATGTGACACAATTTTGCAATAAATAGAGAATCAAAGATCCAAATATGATTGACTCGATCTTGTGTAGATAATGAGATCAGAGTTGAGCATCACTATCGATATGATATTTTCATGGTCGCAGTTGATCAACAAGTACAAGAGTTGAATTGTAGATTCAGTGAACAAGCTACAGAGCTTCTCACTTTATGTACTGATTTGAATCCCAGAGATTCATTTACCTCACTGAAAATTGATGATGTGTGTTCTCTAGCTTCAAAGTTCTACCTTGCTGATTTTTCAAAGCAAGAAAGAGTTACATTAAGACAACAGTTACAACATTATAAACATGATGACCTACAGATCCTAGATTTCAGAATTTGACAACCATTGTCGTCGGTTAACATCAAAGCAAGAAAGAGTTACATTAAGACAACAGTTACAACATTATAAACTTGATGGACCTACAGATCCTAGATTTCAGAGTTTGACAACCATTGTCGTAGGTTAGCTAAAACCTCGAAATCAGATGACTACATTATAATCCATAGGTCTGCATTATAAAATATTTAGTTGATTATTTTGTCTTTAAAGAATCATAGTCATACTTATTTGCTGATAATATTTTTCTTTGGCAGGTTGATTCAGTTTTGTGCTAACTCTACCAGTTTGCCCCGCAACGACATAACATGTCTTTCCTGCAATGAAACTTGTTAAAACCAGGCTACAAAATAAGATGGAAGATGTGTTCCTAGGAAATTGCTTAATAATTTACATTGAAAAGGAGATTGTTGTGGAGTTTACAACCGATGAACTTATTGATGACTTTGATGTGATTCAGACGCGGAGAGAAAAATTTAAATGAAACATGTTAGTTCCTTTAACTATTTATGGTTATCGTTATATTTTTTCATAATATTGAAATTTATGCTATATTCACTACGGGAGATTCATTCTTTGCCGAGTGCTTGAGGCACTCGGCAAAGCCATATAAATGCACTCGGCGAAGGCTTTGCCGAGTGCCGCACTCGGCAAAGAAAGTGTCGGCAAAGAGCTCTTTGCCGACTGCCAAATATCGGGCACTCGGCAAAGGCTTTGCCGAGTGCTGACGTGGCACTCGGCAAAGAAAAAATGAAAAAATCCAGAAAAATAGGAATTTTTTTTATTTAATCGAGGGAGGGGCCACTAGGCAGCGTCCGTTCGTATCCCTCAACATCATAAGTTGTGGTATTTTTCGCACAATTTTCTTTCACGCAGCCAAGTAGGATTCGAACTCACGACCTCTCGCTCGCGCGAAGTCTCCTCTACCACTGCACTACACACTCATGTACATTCCATCTCTGTTTCGGTTCCTCATATATTATACTAAACCGAGCTTAATTTGCTTATTTGAGGACCTAAACAAATTGCAATTAAAAAGTTGTCAACTACAAAGTTTTCTAACTTTTTGATATCTACAACTTTTATTTTTGTAGTTTTTCCATCCGAGTTCGTTTATAAAAATTTGAATTTCATATTTGACAATTTAAAACGTAGTTTTCGTTGACAAGATGATTTCAAATCAAAAAGTTGTCAACTACAAAGTTTCAAAATTTTTTGAGATCTACAACTTTCATTTTGACCATTTTTTTATTTGAGATATTTTAAAAAATTTCAATTTCAAATTTTTGAAATTCAAATATAGTTTTGCAAGACAAGATGATTTCAAATTAAAAAGTTGTCAACTACAAAGTTTCATAACTTTTTGAGATCTACACTTTCGTTTTGGTCATTTCTCCATCCGAGGTCCTTTGAAAAATTTGAATTTTAAATTTTTCAAATTCGAATGGAGTTTTGCATAACTAGATGACTTCAAATTTAAAAGTTATCAACTACAAACTTTTATAACTTGTCAAGATCTACAAAGTTTATTTTGGTTGTTTGACCATTTATACATCCGACATTGTGGTTCTAATATTATTCACAAACATTATATATCACTTTTATAGTTTCATAAAGTACCGGAGAGATACGTAGAATTTGTGAACAAATTTATTTTAAGTTTGTCAAATGAAGAAATCACCAAAACAAAAATTGTTCATCTTGATAAGTTAAACAACTTTCTAGTTGAAAACTTTTTCATTTTGATTAATTTACTGCTTGAAAATATAATTTAAAAACTGGCTTTGTCGAGTGTAAAAAAAAACACTCGGCAAAGAGCTCTTTGCCGAGTGCTTTGGCACTCTTTGCCGAGTGCCGAAAAAAACACTCGGCAAAGTTTTCCCGTAGTAATATTATATATATATATATATTTGATTGTTTGGCCCCGCTATATATAATACCTAGCTCCGCCACGGCTTCCGACCTACATTTTTACTTTCCAAACTGCTATCGCGGCCTTCATGTCTTATATATATGACCTGTACTGATATGTTTAGATCTCGATATAAAAGAGATTTCACCACCAAGCTGCTGTTCGGTTTAACTTTGGTGCACACGTCATGCTATTTGATGTTTTAGCCAGGCCGGATATAATAAGCATAGAACTTAAGTGCCATCTCCTCTGAGGATTGCAGCTTAGAGAATAGAAAAAGATAGTAGCATACAAGATAAAAACGTACGCACACATTTCGTTTCAAAAAAAAGATACACACAAATAGTTTGAATGTTTTTCCTGATCTCCATGTCAGAGTATGAAAAGAATGTGCTTTAGTACGTTGATAAAGAACAATATTTTTGTTATATATTTTTAAAAAAATGTAGTATAGTTTTTTGTTATATTTTTGAGGCTATAACAGTTTTTCTCTTTTGTAATGCATGGGTACTATGATTGCTAGTCACTGTACAAGAAACATAAAGAACATCTCCTACAGCATCGCTATTTTCTTCCGTGATTCTAGATTTACCAATTATGGAGGAGAAAAAGCGTCCAAAAAATTGTGTATATATGGTTTTCCCTTTTTCCCCAATAGCTATGCCATCAAAATAGCATGGTAGAAATCCTGAACCATCGTCGCTCGCCATGCAGCCACATGCCTTCCTCTCCCTCGCAAATTTGCCTTTTCCGCATGTGGCCCACTTGCGTGATTGGTTGATCCGATCAAAGACATCTAAAATAATATGACATGGCAAATTTCAAATATAGAGAATGAATAGAGTAAAGAATCTGCTGTGATGCTCTAATTTTTTTACGAGCCAATTTCTTTAGAGAGCCTCTAAATCATGATTTTTAAAGATCTATTTTATAGTCTGTTGGAAATGGTCTAAGGGGGGTCATTCCTCTCTGTCCAAACAAAGGGTAAGGTGGAAAGACTCAGATTGTAGGCATGCATGAGTCGGGCTGATGATACAGGTGCACAACATTGTTAGTACCAGACGACTCATTCACATTCCTGTTAATTAATTGACTATTATTAAGGAAGAAACCCGAAGGTTTGCCCAACCGCGGTGAAATCCAGCTAAATCAGTGTGGATCTTCAGTTGTACCAGCCACATGGGAATCTCGCGGTACTGATCATATCTATCAGGAACAAGAGTCTCATTAACGCCCATGATATGCTTTGCTCGACAGATGCCAAATACATGAATGGACCGGCAATAGCAGAGCTCCATCGGATTTGCTGGCTTGCAGCACATTATTATTCTCCAATCTCCATGGCCAGCCCCAAGTCCGAAAGAGTAGTTTTCAGCTTCAACAGAGCTCCCACTACTGACCAGTAGCCGTCATATCGCATAGCATCGGATATATGTTGTAAACAACCAGCTAGCCAGGACCACATTACTTCTTGTTCATCAATGACAACATTTTCCATCAACCGAGTCCTGCATGAGCATTCTTTTTCTGAACTGGAAACATGGGGAATTGAAAAATGCTGGCATCGAAACGACAAGTTGTCAGATCATTCTCTAATCTCAACCATGTGTCCATGTGCTAGGATGCTTGCCAACCAATGATGTGAGGATTCCGAAATAGACCCGGAGGAGAAATCCGAACGGAATTCTGTTTTCCCGTTCCGAGTTGTGACGGAGATCGAAATAGGCTGCGCAGTGGTTTCCGTCAGCATAGTCAAAGATTCAGATAATGCAGGCTGCAGCAAGGGAAAGGAGGCGCACTTAATGGAGGTCACCCACAGATGAGTGATGCCTTCGGCAAACTTTTCGATTAGGCTCACGACATAACGAACAATTTAATTTCACTCACGCTATCTCTATGCAGCAGAATATGGAACACACCCTTGCCATTTGTCAACTTTCCAACCGCGATTGCTATTATATATGGTGAAAGCGAAGGGAAGGTGTTCCCATCTTCCCATTACACCAGCATGCACATATAGCAGCAGTTTTCCTATTCCTCTGACAGAATACAATAAAAATAGTATTAGAAGAATCTACCAGAGAACTGATCGTCAATGGTTTTACTGATAAATTCGAAATAAAATTCTTCGAGTCACCTGTATGAAATTCTGCAAAAAGAATCAGAAATTGCCAAATTCCATTAGCTCCTCAAATTCTTTGCCATTATATACGTCTAATTGCTTTATTTGTAGGCGGAATACTCCAGAGTCTAGACACGAACTAGCAACATATTTGCCATTCAAGCCTCATAAACTTTAGCTGTTTGAGCGGATTGCATAGTGGATTTTTTTTACAATGTTTTCCTGTCTAAATGTCGATAGATGTAAAATGTATCTGATTTGCACTAGTTAATTTCTCAAGTAACATTACTTTTACGTCACTAGCGCCGCGCGCGTCCATCCCGCATCTGTTTGACCTGCCCCCGCGTGTAACGGCTGCTGCCAAGCATGCAACTGTCTGCTATTGCTCCGCATGCAACTGCTAGGCCGCCCGCCGCCCCCGAATGGCACGTATAGCTGTTGTGCCTACACGCATAAGCATGTAGCTGCACACCTTCACATGGCACATGCAACTGTTGTACCTACACGCATAGGTTGTGTCTCTGCTAATGTGCATGCCGGTGATGACCACTCAAGCCCGCTTCCATTACCGCCGTACATATGGCGACCGCCTTTGTATGTGTCTATTTCTCACTACTACAGTATGTGGAGCCGCCCCTACGCAACCGCTTTTACAAATCAAATATTTGTAAGGGCGGTTCCCTAACCGCTCTTACAAATGCATTTGTAAGGGCGGTTGGAAACACCAACCGTCCTTACAAATGCACCGCTCTTACAAATTCATTTGTAAGGGCGACTGTTGATAGAACCGCCCCCTACAAATAGCATTTGTAAGGGCGGCTGGTGATAGAACCGTCTCTACAAATAGCATTTGCAAGAGCGTTTGGTGTTTCCAACCGCCCTTACAAATGCTATTTGTAGGGGCGGTTCTATCACCAGCCGCCCCTACTGAGCAATTTCAAGAAAAAAAATAAATATTTTGAAATGAAAACTGACCAGCAACATATATAAACATATATTACATCCACAACACATATGTGAATTCAATATAGTATCCAGAACATGACATAAAATCACAGGTCCAAATGATTCAAGTCACCACATCACAAGTCCAAATGATTCCCTCACTAGTACAGAACAGGCCTATTGCCCCGGGCCATTTTGGCCTTTAGCCCCGGACATGGAGCCGGGGCTAAGGAATCGGGACTAAAGCCCCGACCTTTAGCCCCGGTTCCATGGCCCGGGGCTAATGGAGGGACCTTTAGCCCCGGTTGGTAACACCAACCGGGACTAAAGAGGCCAGCCACGGTGGCCCGGCTGGAGGCCCCTTTAGTCCCGGTTGGTGTTACCAACCGGGACTAAAGGGGCCTCCAGCCGGGCCACCGTTGCTGGCCTCTTTAGTCCCGGTTGGTGTTACCAACCGGGGCTAAAGATCCATCTGCTTTTTTCTTTTTTCTTTTTCTGTTCTTTTCAATTGGTTATTGTTTTTGGTTTTACAATTACATTAGGTTTTCTAATACGTATTCTTCGCTGCTAATATATTCTATTATATTAGCCCAGTTTCAAATACACGTATTATTCTTCGCTGCTAATAAATATATATAAACACATAAAATTTACAATTACACACAAATGAAATATGAAACTATACATATATATATATATATTATAGAGCTAGCTATACACACATATGTACATAAAATATACAACATTATCCATCATGCATGCTTAACTTGATATTTACACACAAATATAATACCGTTCCTAACTTAGAGGTCATACAAGTGTTCATCTTGGTTTGGCTTCATTGGTTCGTCTTTATTAAACCAATACTCGGTGCCAGACTTAAGGACATGGTCATTAAGGAAGCCCGCGATGGTCTCTTGAATTGCTTTGAGGCGGACCTTATCCATCACCTGGTTCTTCAACCATGTCTCCTTCAATTTGGATTAAAATAAAAAGAAAGTATTAACATACATAATATTTATGTAATAGCAACAAAAAATAAAATAAATTTATTTACATGTTACGTACTTGCTGACTCTGTAAACGAGTTCTTTTTTCATACACCGTCAGAAACTCGCAAACATAGTACCCACATAAATTGTTTCCCGGTGACTGCCGTAGAACCCACTGTACAATATGTAAAAAGAGTACTCTCGGTTGAGCGTGCGTCTGCTGAGTGATGCTAATTAAGGTAAAGAGGCGGGGAGGTACTCTACAACTTACATTAAGGAGTAGAGGATCAGGAAGTTGCGCTTTCAGATCCGGACGGTGTTTCTGAACAAACCAAGTCCAAACCCTTCACAATAATTGGAACGTTAATTAACTATTGCAGAGTTAAAGAGCTATAGCAGGAATCAATATTTAAAGATCACATTACCCTCGGATAATATTAATCATATCTTGGTAATCTTCTTGTGGTTTTCTCAGAGAGTCATAGATTAGCAAACGACTCTCGTGGAGATCGATCACCATTAGAATCCAGTGAAAACTGCATTTATGTTTATATAGTCAACACATATATATATCTTTATGTCAACCTATAATAAAATGTGCATATGATAACAAAACTCACCTAAAGTTGTAGGGGAATAGTATATATCTTTTGTCCCTTTGGTTTACCAAGAACCTCCGCAAATTACTCTCTGTTTGAGTTTTCCATGCATCCGAGTGAGTATTGCTTGGGTGCTTGAAGACGATATATGGATCGATGAAACCAATCTCCTTGTCATTTTTACGCCTTAGTTGTCTCATCATGTTTCTGCACATGTTTAGAAACGCTTGCTAGCAGTGTGAGGATAATTACTTATACATATACATAAGCTAAAGTGAGATTATTAAAGGAAACAATCACTTACAGGCAGAAGCAGCTGACGAGAGATTTGTCGAGAGCGTCCATGTGGCAGAGCTGATGTAACTCATTAAACTGAACATATATGATGTCATCACCACGGAAGTAATCATGGTCTCTAATTCTGACGCAAATGTAGTCATCAGCTTTTCTGCCACACGCTGTAAGGTACCACTGATTTAGCAAGTGCATCTGTGTACCAAGATCCCTCAGGGCCGCTGGGTTGTATAGACTTTGGCCATATACATATGCCCTCTGCCATTTATCAACTTCTGGAGCACTTTTGATGCCTGCTTCTCCGAGTATGTTTTCCACATTCAAACCAGTTTCCTCGAAAAATGTGAGCAGTTGCGCAGGATCAACGTCTCCATATGCTCGTTGTATGATTTCCATGTTTGTACCGTATTCATTATCAACAACTAGATCTGGCACTGATTGCTTCTCTTGTTCCCCGAGCTGTGGGACACCCTTTCCTGCTCTCTTCTTTGCCTTCTTGTCCTCCTCAAGTGATTTGCTAAGTGTGCGATCATAGTCTGATTTTGGCGAAGCCTTACGGGCAGCACGTACCTTTTTTTGGTGAGCGTCCACAGTTTGCCTTAGTTTTTCAGGACGAACAAAAAGGTACGGCTTCTCCGGGTTTCGCTTTGCTCGACCACTAGCAATGGCAGCTTCGAAGAACTTGTTACAGTCTTTTTGCACTGCAGCGTCAGTCTCCTCCTCGGTCATGTCATATGCAAGTTTTGTCATCTTGGGAGCTGGTTTTCTCACAGGTGCTTTCTTCTTCGAAGGTGGTGGGGCTGACGCCTTTGTTTGTGTGACAGGCCTCTTCTTTGTTGGCGGTGGAGGTGTTGGAACCCGCCGTGGAGATGGGGCAGGTGGCGGTGTCGGAGCCCGCTTTGGAGGAGATGGTTGGGTCGGTGGCGGTGTTGGATCTCGTCGTGGAGGAGATGGGGCCGGTGGCGGCGTTGGATCACGCCGTGGGGGAGATGGGGCCGGTGGCGGTGTTGGATCCCGTCGTGGAGGAGATGGGGCCGGTGGCGATGATGGATCCCGTCGTATTTGATCTTGATCATCATCGTCCGCAACACTGTGATCATGTGGTGAATGTAGAATTGGACTTAGGTTGGGGGATGTCCTGCTGCGAAAACAACATGGTATCCATGTCATCAAAACAATGTGTGCATGCATTATATCCCTTGTTTGACTGTCCTGAAAGATTACTTAGAGCAGGCCAATCATTGATTGTTACGAACAACAATGCTCGCAGGTCAAAGTGTTCCTGTTTGTAATCATCCCACACACGTACACCTGATTTACTCCATAAAAGTAGGAGTTCCTCAACTAATGGCCTCAGGTAGACATCGATATCGTTGCCAGGCTGCCTCGGGCCTTGGATGAGCACTGGCATCATAATGAACTTCCGCTTCAAGCATAACCACGGAGGAAGGTTGTACATACATAGAGTAACAGGCCACGTGCTATGACTACTGCTCTGTTCCCCAAAAGGATTCATCCCGTCCGTACTTAAACCAAACCT
Organism: Coix lacryma-jobi var. lacryma-jobi; assembly: GCA_009763385.1. Taxonomy (NCBI): domain Eukaryota; kingdom Viridiplantae; phylum Streptophyta; class Magnoliopsida; order Poales; family Poaceae; genus Coix; species Coix lacryma-jobi. Next base: position 62,640,393 of record CM019824.1, on the reverse strand, counting down.
TAAGTTTCTAGCATCTTTTGCAAATTCTGGGAATTCTCTGTCTATTGCTCTCCACTGGGACCCATCTGCAGGGTGTCTCAACATGTTGTCTACCTTACGGTCTTCTTTGTGCCATCGCACCAACTTTGCATGGTCCTTGTTTCTGAACAGACGTTTCAGGCGTGGTATTATAGGAGCGTACCACATAACCTTGGCAGGGATTTTCTTCCGGGGACGTTCTTCACCCTCAACATCGCCAGGGTCATCTCGCCTGATCTTATATCGTGACGCGTTACATACAGGGCATTCATCCAAATTCTCGTATTCCTTGCCACGGTACAGGATGCAGTCATTAGGACATGCATGTATCTTCTGGATTTCTAAACCCAAAGGACAGACCACTTGTTTTGCTTCGTACGTAGTGCCGGGTAATTCGTTAGGCTTCGGAAGCATCTTTTGTTTTATAATCTTCAATAATTGTCCAAATGCCTTGTCAGATACACCATTCTGTGCCTTCCATTGTAGCAACTCAAGTGTTGTGCCCAACTTTTTTTGTCCATCTGCAGCAGACGGATATAGTAATTTCCTGTGATCCTCTAGCATACAGTCAAACTTAGCCTTCTCCTTTTCACTTTCGCAATCTCCTTGTGCATCACGAATGACATCACCAAGAGCATCATCTTCAGCGAGTGTGTCTTCTGCACTTGCCTCTTCTTCACCTTCCCCCATTGCAGTATCACCAAAGTCACCGTATTGAGCAATAATGTCATCGTCAGGGTCCAATTGTTCTTCTTCACCTTCTTCCATCATAACCCCAGTTTCTCCATGCTTCGTCCAACAACTATAGTTTGGCATGAAACCCGACTTGAACAAGTGTGAGTGAAGACTCCTTGAGCTAGAATATTCCTTCGAATTATTACAAAGGGCACATGGGCAGCACATAAAACCATTCCGCTTGTTTGCCTCGGCCACTCTTAAAAAATAATGCACGCCATCAATGAACTCTTTTGAGCGACGATCGACATTGTACATCCAGTGACGTGTCATCGTCTGCATTATATGACATATCACATAATTATATCGATCTCTCATTCTTATAAACAAATAAAATTATAAAATGTCTGACATGAAATTTAGTAAGAATCACTGGTGGCATAAAAGTAGTAGCAGTTGAACTTGTCTAATTAATTAATTATTACATCAAGATAACAGTGCAGCCTAATCCACTTGGCCACAACCAAAGCAACTAACAACACCTGCACATTTTTCCCACATCACAGTCCAACAAGATGTACTGTCTGCCACTCCAACCGGATAGGAAGGTAAGGTAGGGGTAGGTGCAGTAGGAATTGAGTTGATTCTTGAGTTAAAAGCATCTAGAGCTGCAGAAGCTTCCTCAAAAGACTTGTACTTTTTATGCACAGCTCCCTTAACTTTGAGGACATACTGACTGCACTCGGCCCAGCTGGTGTAAATACCTGGTTTGGTGCCCTCGAAAACAACATACCAAGCAGGCATCCTTCTGCGTTTTGTAAACTAAAGTATTATATATTTCTAATTTCTGTAAACAACTAATTTAACTGATCTCTATTTCTCCAAAATAATAAAATATACTAATTAAACCGGTCACATTTTGTAAACTAAAGTATTATATATTTCTAATTTCTGTAAACAACTAATTTAACTAATCTCTATTTCTCCAAAATAATAAAATATACTAATTAAAACGGTCACATTTTGTAAACTAAATTATTATATATTTCTAATTTCTGTAAACAAATGATTTAAATGATCTCTATTCCTCAAAAAAAAAACTAATTAAACTGTCACATTTTCTAAACTAAAGTATTATATATTTCTAATTTTTGTGTAAACAAATGATTTAAATGATCTCTATTTCAAAAAAAAACTAATTAAACCGGTCACATTTTCTAAACTAAAGTATTATATATTTTGTTTTTCTAAACCGGTCACATTTCTCTAAAAGACTAAAATAAACTAATTAAACGGTCATATTTTGTTTTTAGATTAATAATTTGAACTATCAAGTCAATGAACTCAAAATAGCTACAAAAATGAATAACTTAAGCTAGTAACCTTTCAACGAGTCGATGGCGGTGTAGATGTGATGAAATAAATCAATCGCCGGAGATGTGTTAACAAACAAAAATCACCGGAGGAGAAGAGAGCAAACAAGCAAGCAAGAGCAAGCAGTGACTGAATGAAGAAAAATGAAGACAGGAGCACGGGCACGGCTGGAGGTAGAAGAACATTTCAAATATAGGGAGGGACATTTAGCCCCGGTCCTTATTCCCAGCCGGGGCTAAATGTTGGCATTTAGCCCCGGCTGGGTACACCAACCGGAACAAAAACTTTTAGTCCCGGTTGGTTTTACCAACCGGGGCTAAAGATGCCAACATTTAGCCCCGGCTGCATACACCAACCGGGGCAAAACCTTTAGTCCCGGTTGGTGTTACGGCCCGGGGCTAAAGATGCCAACATTTAGCCCCGGCTGCATACACCAACCGGGGCAAAACCTTTAGTCCCGGTTGGTGTTACGGCCCGGGGCTAAAGGCCAGTCTTTAGCCCCGGTTGGTAACACCAACCGGGACTAAAGGCCCCTCTGACAATTGAGCCGTTGGGCTGGGGAGCTTTAGCCCCGGTTGGTGTTACCAACCGGGGCTAAAGGACTTTCTAGTCCCGGGCGCAAATTTTTCCGTGGCTAATGCTGATTTTGCAAATCGTCCAAAGGCCTGTTCTCTAGTAGTGCCTGTACTCCATCTTTTTAAAAGGAAATATGTATTAAATGGTTAAAATACAATTTTAAAGAGGAAAAATAACAACAATCATTTTACGTGAAACATACATAAAACTAGGGTGTAATATCTACATGTAACATACATGAAATAGAGTGTAATATCTACATGTAACATACATGAAATAGGGTGTAATCTCCACTAAAGTTAAGCAAGTGGCACTAATAAATGGTGTAAGCTCATTTCTCTAACAAAAGGAAAGCAAATTAATAATTAATGACTTATAAAGCCAAAATGTAGGTCTAATGGTAACAAATATATGATTTCAAAGAGAAGAATTATAACCAATTATTATTGTATCGACCATTCATGTCAACCTCATTCCAATTTCATGAAATAAGAATTACAAAATAGAGAAATTCTAGATCTAGAAATAGATCTTTATGAAACATACACATGAAACTAGTATTTAATCTCCACTAAAATCAAGCTACACCAATAAATAAAGGTTGTGAGCTCATTTCTCTAGCCAATCCACACTAATAGCTTCAAAACTAGGGTCTAATTAGCTCTACACAAAGCTCAAGCACCATGGAAGAGCATGGAAGAGAGAGAAAACAAAACTCTAATTTGCTCCCTAACCAACCACTAAAACTTTAATTAAAGGGTGGGAAAGCATATTCTTACCGTGTACAAGCTCTCCACCAAAGGAATTGAGTTGAAAACTTCCCCTCTTAGTAGAGGAATTTTTGGGAGGAGCCCAAGGCATCCCAAGCCTTTTTTTTTGCGAGTTGGAGTGGGTGACTAGAGGTAGAAGAAGGTTGCTGGCTTCTAATTCACACTGGAGCATTTGTAAGGACGGCTCAATCACCATCCGCCCTTACAAATGCTCCAGCGTTGATTTTACGCAACCCACTGTAAGGGCGGTTGGTGATTGAATCGCCCTTACAGTGGACATTTGCAAGGGCGGTTCAATCACCAACCGCCCTTACAGTGGACATTTGTAAGGGCCCTTACAGTGGACATCTGTAAGGGCGGGTGGTACCAGCCGGCCCGGGCACGCCACTGTAGGGGCGGTTACATCACCAACCGCCCGTACAGTGGAAACCTTAAGTGTCTCCTTAGTGTCTTTTTTACGTAGTGTCTTGTGCCTGCTAATCTTATAACATAAAGCATTTTTGTAACATAAATAAGAAACATGTGAAACATTTGTAACATACATCTAAAATAAATGAAACATTTTAAATAGACGCGGGTAACATATGTGTACAACCAGCAACACCTAGATAAAATGCTTGCAATATATATATTCCCTTTATACCAAAAAATATTTATCAAAAAGTGATATATGTATATTTTTATGAAAGTATTTTTCAAGACAAATTTATTCATATGGTTTTTATATTTTCAAACTTAATAATTTTAAAGTTTTTCATGATTTATATTTCCAATGTTTGATCGAAATTTAGTCCAAATGTCATCTATTTCCAATACGTCATATATATGCAACATCATGGTCAAATATATGCAACATACCTTTGAAATACATTAAACATGTGGAAAAATTGGGCCTACCTCTCACAAACTTCAAGCGTAGATTCTTCTTTCTTTGTGGTCGTAGCACATGCAATGTAAGTTTTATCAAAAATTCTCTCAATGTAAGTTTTTTTTTTGTATCATACTAATGTATATAATATTCTCCCTCCATTTCTAAATAAATAGATTTCTAGAATTATCTTAAGTTAAACTTTTAAAACTTTGACCAAATTACTAGAAAGAAATATCAATATTTATGTGGTTTCAAATTAGTATCATAAGATATATCATAGGATGTATTTTGAAAATATGTTCATTTTATATCTTAGATATTATTACTCTTTTCTATATAAAGTTAGTTAAAATTATAAAAATTTGACTGACACGGATTTTAGGAGTTAATTTATTTAGGGATAGAGGGAGTACTTACCGGATGGAATATGGAATATATTTTTTCCTAATAAAATTATTTAGAGATACAGATATTCATAACCCTATATTTTTAATCAATTTTTTTTAAAAAAAAATGAGTTCTTAGAAAACGAGTTGTGCATTTATTTTGAGCCGGAGGGAGTAGGAAAATATGGACATCGATTTATTTGAGTACTCAAGAAGTCCTCAACAAATATTCATATGGGATTTCGATTTATTTGGCTTAACAATGGTGCTAAAATTTTGTGTGGGATGATCAAAAGAGGCGCATGAGAGAGACGGACGTGGAGGACTAATGGTTGTTCGTATTGGAGGCTCAATTGCCCTGTTCCTGCAGGGGACCAACTGGATTACCACCACGTGTACGGAGACACGGATCGAGACACGCCAAGGGAACACCGAAGCTCCAGGCGCTGTTTTAGGCACGCATGGAGCCTCCGCGCAGAGGCGTGTAACCTCCGAGGTTTGTAGGCAGTGGCGGATCCAGAAATCACTCATGGCTAGGGCCTCCATTTCACGGTAACATATAAAAATACCGTCATTCTTAATTAATGAAAGATCTGGACGATGGAAATATGATGCTGAAGTACTAGTCCTCTTCATTTTGAAGAATATTTAATTTTTAATCCATGATTCTATGCTTACTTTCCAATCGAATTGAATAGAAGAACAAGACTGCAGCCTAGAGCTACAAATAAATTAGAAAAATACCAGAATTGAGGGAGCTAGAGAGCGGAGACTAGAGGGGATACATGGCCTTGAGACCGTTGGCCATCGGCCCGTCACAATCGTGCCTACTGGTCAGGCCCGTCGTTATCAAGAGCGGTAGGCCAGCACCTGGCCAACTGATGCCTTAGTCTTTGTTGCGCTGAGTTCATGGACCAAAACTACATGGGCTCCTAAGGATTATTGGACCACGACTAGGGCCTCGGCCCTAGGGGCCTGGGCCACAGATCCGCCCCTGTTTGTAGGTTTTCTCTCACCCCTTCACCGCGGAACCTCCGAGTCAGCACGCGGAGCCTCCGGACCTGCTAGCTGAGTTTGGTCTTCCGAGCCTTCCGAGTGTCCATTTCTCGATCCGTTTGTTCCAATGGATTTCTAGTCTACCCAAGAACTTTTCTACGTCACAAACCACCGGCTGGTTTGGGTGATTTAGATTTGGGCTCTTTTCTCATTTCTATCGAGTTAGAGAGCGCCATTTTTGGTTTTCGGATTAATTTGGCCATGCGGTGTGTTTTCCGCTGTGGTGAGTGTTCCACTATGTTCCTCGGTCATCACCGAGAACATCCAGCCACCTGTTGGCTCGAGAACACTACCCGTGTGATATTCTTGCTTTTGGTGACTTTCTAGGACAAAGGTCGTCGATTTCTCGAGAAAAAATTTGAGGCTCCTATTCAAACCCCCTCTGGTCACCATTTCCGGTCCTTCATCGCGATTGCTCGTTGGTCGTCTTCTTCCCTCCACACCGACTTCACATCTCCATCGACAGTATGCTCTTCATCTATTTTTGTGCTAGTGTCTAGCGCCGACAACCTCACTGTAAGTATGACTGCAATCCCTCTATTTTTCCTGTTCATATTCTTCACATTATTAGTGCTAGATAGCCTGGCTATGTCTCAGATCAATCTATTAGTGGTAGATTATACATCTACGATATATGTTGTTTTCTTTTTCTTATTATTGTTAATTTATGTGTCACTAAATTGCTATTATTTCCAACATTTATTACATATGAGTTGACTATTTTATGACTTTTTCTCTCTCCTTTTTAGGCACCGTTTGGTTGCATAAAGTAAGGTCAACGCAAATGGAGTACGTGTTGTGTTTGGTTCGGCTTAAACAGAATGGGCGGGAGTGGAATGGTTTGCCGATCAATTCGGACATAATCGATGAACAGCATGGGAGTGATTACCCTGCTACAGGATCCTATTGGTGGTGAAACAAACATAAAGTATCGTCATCAATTCACATTATGATCGAAACAACACCTATAGGGAAGAGGAATTAGTTTGTGGAATGAGAACATGGGAATGCAATGCTATGCAGTAGGCTGGGCATAGTAAGATATGAAGAGAGATCTCTAGCTAGGGTGCACTTGCACTATGGATGATCTGTAAAGCTGTGGGCCGGGGTACTCAAGACTGAGCTTTAGCAGGCAGTGTGTCCAAACGAAATACAAAACGTGAACAACTGGGACAAGCATGCATCGGTTCTCTTTTAGTGAGGTCATGTCATTTTCGTCTTCACAATAAAAACATAAAAATATAAAACAATAATTTATTACTCTCTCCATCCCAAATTATAAGTCATTTCAACAATCTTGGACTCAAAATTTTCTTCAAGTTTAACCAAATTTATATAACAAGATAATAATATTTATCATACCAACTAAGACCTTATTTAGTTAGCAAGTGAAAAGTTTTTGTTTGTCACATCGGATGTTCCAACACTCATCTAGTCTATTAAAAATAAACAAATTACATATATATTCTGCCTAGAAACCGTGAGACAAGTTTATTAAGACTAATTAATTCATTATTAGTGCATTTTTACTGTAGCACAACATTGTCAAAACATAAACCTATTAGGCTTAAAAAAATTGTCTCGTAAATTACATGTAATCTGTGTAATTTGTTTTTAGTCTACTTTTGGTACTCCATGCATGTGTCCAAACATTCGATGTGATGAGTGAAAAGTTTTTGCGGTGGGAACTAAACAAGGCCTAAGTATCATTAAATTCTTCATTAGCTATATTTTCAGAGTATACCTATTTGATGTCATAAATTTTTGTATTTCTCTCTATAATTTCGGTCAAATCTTGAAACATGTTGACGTTCCAAAATTCTTGGAATGACTTATACATTGGAATTGAGGGAGTAGAATTTTGGAAATTGAAGAAAATAGAAGTATGTTGCCTATGCAAAGCATAATATTTGCATTGTGCTAGATATTGATTTGCACAAGAATATTTTGGTGTATGTAAAATCATATTTATTTCTGGTTACCAACTCTTGAGCAAGAGAAAATAGTGGCAAAGCTACTCTATGGAGTGCATACATATGATGAATTTTTTATCCAAATAGCTAATTTCATGTTTTAGTGTGTGTGCATCACATCCGCACTAAGTCCAGTCTTAGTGATAAGTTTCATAATACTGTTTCTACGACTATGCCATGTCATATATAATAAAATTAAACTTGAATGAAAGACACACTCTCAATGAGAAGTTTCCTTCTATGGTTTCATACACATTTAATTTGATGACCCATATAGAGTTTGTGCCAAGAGAGTTTCTTACTTCTTCCATCTCTTCTTAAAAACATTTATGTCATAAAAAATATCTATTTAGCAGCCTATTAAATGTAATAAAACTCATCCAAAATGTCATCGTAGCCCATGTGTGAGAACAACTACGACTTAGACTTGTGCTTTGGCATGGGACAGATGAGAGAATTTTACACCAGCCTGAGATAACCATCTAACCAACATAGCTTGATGCTTTTTCACAATAATGTAGGAATAAAATGCCAAACATCTTGAATCCAACATACAAGAAATTGCAAGACTGAACGTGTGGATGGAGTGCACATAAAAAACATAAGAATTAAACGGGAGAGAGAGACACAAATGAAACTTTCCATTAGGTTCAACCTATTTGTAAAATTCATCCAAAATTACTATAAACAAGTGCCACTCCAAATTAAAGGAATTTCATTGGATTTCTAGGCATCCAATCTTTTCTTCCAAAAGGATTTGTAGGTAGGAACATTTGTTAGACCCTGTTTGGATCCTTGGAGTTGAACTCATTTTAATAATTATAATTTAGACACATATTAATTTAGACACACAAGTATTTCTTAGACCCTGTTTGGATCCTTGTTGTATATAGTTTATATTTGTATATTATTATTAGCTATATGAGAGATACTTATGTATTGTATTTCTACCATAGAGGAGTGAGTTGAAGAGCATGCTATAACTTGCAAATAGAAATATGCCAGGTACACGGATAAGGGGTACCCCAAAGCCTCGATTACGAAAAACTAAACCCCGACAAAATCTACAATCATCCCTCAACCTCAACACGCAAACCAGCCCAAGTATCGATCTATACTGGGTCGGCCCACGAATGGCCCTCAACAACATGACTTACACACCTTCAAGGAATCCCTTCTTGAGACCGCGCCGCGTCCGCTCAGTGAACACCTCGATTACAGAACTTCTCGAGCGAACGAGGCAATCCTTGGAGACGGAAACTCCCCGAGCGAACGGGGCAAGCCTCGACCGCCTCGCCTCATACCCTCTCACTCCTCGAGCACCCCTCGAGGGGTACCCTCTCGAGCACTCATAGGGCAGGCCTCGACCGCCTCACCACACATCCTTTGAGGGGCTTCCCCCAAACACCCTTTGATTACGAAATCCTTCCGAGCGAAGGAAGCAGGCCTCGACTGAAGGATCGAGAACTCTACCAGAAAGCGACCAGAGGGGGGGTGAATGGGAGCCTAAAAAATTATTTCGAAACTTTGGCCTCTGTCCCAAAAATCAACCCCCAAAAGCTTCGAGTACAAGCGTGATGCCCACGACCCTTGGAAGAGGGTGGATGATCCCTAGGATCACAACGAGGCACCACCGAACGAGAGCAAGCCAAACACCGAAAACTCCGACTCAAGTTCAACCTCAAAAACCGACTCTCGAACGTAGATGGGAAGCTACGTCGAGAAATCTCCAAATACCTATGCTAACTAGTAGCAAAGATACTTAGAGAGGTTCCTTGGTTAACTCTAGGGCCAAACGAGAAGTCCGGAAACCAAGCCAAAATGCCGGGAGAGCAAACGCACTAAAACTCAACACTCAGCCAAATCCCGGACTGTCCGGAGTCCCAGTCCCGGACTGTCCGTGCCTACTGTGGACTATCCACGGATGGATGGCGGACTGTCCGCCGGCTGAAATCCCCAAAACGAAGTGTTGCTGAAACCTCCCTGGGTGATCCTGGACTGTCCGCGGATCACAACGGCGGACTGTCCGCTGGTCAAAAAGAACTCAAGTTGCCCGAGAGGCGCAGACACTGGTCTGGCCAAGCCTGACGCACGGACTGTCCGCGCCTTGAGTGGTGGACTGTCCGCGACCACTCAGGGAGGGCGACTTCAATCGCCCTTCTCCCAAATCTTTCCAAATTCGATCCAAATCAAAATCCCTCGATCCCAAACTTGGAGAAGATGATCACAAGATAGTTAGGAGACTATCCCCAAGAAATCATCCGCTCAAATCGACTCAATCAACGAGAAATCGAAAGGGAAGGTGTAGGAACGAAAAAGTTGCCATGAAACTTGAATCGACCCGATCTACTTGTTCGTGAGGGTAGAGATAAATTCCTTCGGTGGAAATGTTCTCCTCACATAAAAAAATAAGTTGATTCAAGTGGATTCGAAAAAGACGCAGCGAGGAGGGAGATCGAGTGACGGGAAAATTGTGAAGAAACAAAGAACGCGAAGAACAAGTTCAAAACACGAATCACAATCACGATTGCCAGCCGAAATTCGTCCCCACGAGGAGACAACGGGAATCCAGTCCCGTTTCGGCAAAACCCAAATACACAGAGGTATTGTTCACTGTCTCTGCGGATCTCAGTAGCTACAGCAGGGATTGGGAGAGCAGGAACCCTAGAATGAAAATAGCAATGGCCGAGATAGTCTGGAGGGAGGGGTGGCCTCTCCTTATGTAGCATAATACAATTATTCCTCTTCTACCCTTACAGCTAATGAGCGAGCAGGCTAACACTAAGGGTATTCCTGACCAACTCGAGTTGATGTTGATCCGACGGCCACGCCCGCACATCGGGTAGCTTCGCCTCGACGCGACCTCACTGGATGCCGCCACGTGCCGCCAAGCGCCGCTCGTCCTTTTCACGGACCTCCCCCTGGTTTTGAGGCCGAAACCGGGAAACCTGGGCCATCCCCCGGTTTTGAGGCCGAAACCAGGAAACCTGTCGTCCGTTGTTTGAGTTTTGTGGCCCAAACTCAGAAACCCGCCAGCACCCAGGTTTTGAGGCCCAAACCTGGAAACCGTCCTTAGACCGAGTTTTGTGGCCCAAACTTAGAAACCGGCCGCACCCAGGTTTTGAGGCCTAAGCCTGGAAACCGTCCACTCGGTGGTGTTTCTATGACTCAACCACCAAACCGACGCCGTAGAGGGATGCACCGCCCGTGCACCCCGTCCACCCGCAAGTCTTCACTCGTCGTTGTCCCTGGCTGTCAGCCAGCACGACTGATCCTCAGGCCACCTGTCCATCAGTCCAAGCCTCACGTCCGCCCTTCACGACTCTGGGTCCATCGGCACGACACGTCTCTACTTGACCTTCACCTTGCCTTCGATCACCGTCTCTGTGCTCGACACCTGCACAACACAAGCCAAAGAACATGCGCATCATACCAGTTGACAATCACTCATCATCTCAAGATCCGGCATACACCCATGTATCTGCAGTACCCCCTTGATGAGTGCATTATCAACTACCAACACAAATCATATAGAGTAGAAAGAAAGAAAGAAGAAGGAAGCGAACTCAACCAACCGACCAAAAGCTAGGCAAAGCCAAAAGAAGTCGTATGGAATGAGCGAGACAACTTGGTTCCCAAAGACATGGGCAACGGCTCGACGCAACCAAGAAAAGCAAAGCTAGCCCTCAAGAAGAGGTAGAACAGGCTCAACACCGCTAGCGAGAATGTAATCGGAGCAAAAGAGACAAAGACAAGCTAGTCCCTCTAAAAAGAGGCAAAGGCTCAACACAACTAGCAGAACCGCTCAAACCAATTAAAAACACTCCGAACCAATTGACCAACAAAACTTATCAAATAAAACAAGTGAGCAAGCTCCCCCTTCAATAGTGCACACAACTAGGGACATGATTTATCAAATTTCTCCCCCTTAGTTGAAAATGCACACAACAAGGCAAAATGCATATGAGTCACAAATGCAGGTTAGCAGCTTCAGGTATATAGTCGATAGAAAGAATAGATGCTCTAGAGAGTGCTGACCCTACGATTCAACAATAAGCATGAATGCCAGCAAAGGCTCAAACTGATCACAAAACACAAAATATGAACATATGAGCAAAGTGAGCAGTTTTAAGCCATTCAGAAAGGGTTTCACCATCAAAATAGCACTAAACATGTATAGTCAGGAAGTTACACAAGTGCTAAACATGTATACAAGGTGAACTACCCCTAGCAAAGTTCAATCATCATGCTATAGAATGAAACATAAACTTGTGTTTTCAAAATTTTATCGGAGTTGCAGCGGTGATTACACAAGTTTGAATTTTCAGCATGTGATTGCGAGAGGTTGAAAACTTGACATTGCCTAACTTTTCAACCGAGCTAAGCCTATGCATAAGCAATCAAAAGCTTGAAGCAACGATTTCGGTCTTACACTACACGACTCAAGTTTGACTCAATGTGCAATGAGAAACAGTCTCGATACCGTGATGTGCTGTCAAGTAGTCCCATCTGGATCTTTTCAATTCACTTATACTTGGTTTAATTTTAACAGAATATGAATACACCAAGAAAGTTAAAGACTCAGAACTAGAGACATAGCAACCTAGCATATATGAAAAGCACAGGTGACTTCAAACACATTCTACACATGCTAGTTGTCAATCTCAATGGTGAACATGTTTCAAATTTTATGTTGAATTAAGCATATTCACAGTTCTAAAAAGTAGCTCAGCTCACAACATGTTTCAGTGATCAAAAAGAGCCTAAGCTACATCACATATCATTGGAGCATACACTAATCAGAGCATAGATTCATTCTATAGATTATAGACATGAAGCTCGAGAAGATAAAGATGCAAAAATGATGAAATGCAAAAGCTAAGCAAGAAGAAAATAAAAGAAGTCAGTCTATGATACAATAACCAAAATGTTTCCCTTAACTAAAAGGGGAAACACACACCAAGCTCACCTCTCAACCTAGCAAAGGTTGATTGTGAAGGACCAAAATTGCTACCAGAAAGCGACCAGAGGGGGGGTGAATGGGACCTTCAAAATTTCTTTTCAGAAACTTGTTGCCACTGTCCCGAAAATCACCCCAAGAGCAAATCTAGATCTCGATAGAGTCCACGACCCTAGATGTAAGGTGGATGCTTCCAAGAAACACAGCGCGACACTATACGACTCTAGAAACCCAAGGCAAAAACCCAAAACCAAATCCGAGATCCCACGAACAAACTGTGGATGAGACAGTGCAAAAACCTCAGCATCGGACACTGGCAGCGTCCGATGGCCAGGCACCGGACGCGTCCGATGCAAAATGAACCTGTCTGGAACCTTACTGGACAGGCATCGGACGCTGGCTACAGTGGAACCCTAGCGTCCGATGCTTGACCCCCGGACGCGTCTGATGGCAACGGACGCTCCGATGGTCAGCGTCCGATGCTCCTTAAAAACTCTGTCAGATGACACGTGGCACTGGACGCGTCCGATGTGATGAACACAGCGTCCGATGCCCCCGACTCGAGCGTCCGATGCCCCCGAAGCAGCATTGTTCTTCCGCGGATTCAACCCGATCTCCTCCGAATCAAAGGCTCTAAGGCTTAGACTTGGTATGAGGAGTTCCAAGGAGGTTAGTGAGCTATCCCAAAGAGATCATGGCTCGAATCTAACTCCAAATCGGTGAATCAAAAGAATTCGGGGGAGAAGGAGCAAAAACTCGATTCGAAACAAAAATCGACCGATCTACTAGCTCGTGAGGTGAGAGGTGAATTCCTTTGGTGGAAAGAAGTGCCTCACGATCTAGAACAACTTAGTTCAAATGGAATCAAAAGAGACGCATCGAGTAGGGAGATCGATCACCGGGAAAATCGTGGAGAAAAGCAACCCATGAAGAACAACACCAAAACACAAATCACAACCACAAATTTGCAACCGTGTCGCTACCACACGCTACAACAGTGAGATTACGGTCTCACTTCCTCAAAATCTCATGAACACAGAGGTATGGTTCTCTGCGGATCTTAGTAGCTACAGCAGGGGATTGGGAGAGCAGGAAAACCCTAGAAGAGAATAGCAAATGACTGAGATAGGATGGGAGGTGGGTGTCTCCCTCTACTTATCGTAATTCTAATTCCCACTCTACCCCTAACTAATTACAGAGCGAACCAGCTAAACCCTAGGGTTATTCTGGACCAACTCGAAGTGGATGCTGATCCGACAGCCACGCCCGCACAACTGGTAGCGTTGCCTCGACGCAACCTCACCGATTGCTGCCACGTGCCGCCACCGCTCTGCTTGTCCTTTTCACGGACTCCGCCCCTGGTTTTGAGGCCCAAACTGAGAAACCAGCCTTCACGACCAACCCCCGGTTTTGAGGCCCAAACCGGGAAACCAGTTGTCCATCGCCTGAGTTTTGTGGCCCAAACTCAGAAACCCGCAGCACCCAAGTTTTGTGGCCCAAACCTGGAAACAGTCCACCGGTGGTTTTTCTGTGGCTCGACCACCAAACTGAGCCGTAGAAGGGATGCACCACCCATGCACCCCGTCCACACGCAAGTCTTCGCTCGTCGCTGTCCCAGGCTGTCAGCCACCACAGCTGATCCTCAGGCCACTGGTCCCTCAGTCCAAGCCTCACGTCCGCCCTTCACCGCTCCCGGTCCATCGGCACAGAACGTCTCTACTTGACCTTCACCTTGCCTTCGATCACTGCATCCGTGCTCAACACCTGCACAACACAAGCCAAAGAACATGCGCATCAAACCAGTTGACAATCACTCATCACTCGAGACTCCGCATACACCCATGTATCCGCAATCTCGCCCTTGATGAGTGCATTGTCAACTACCAACACAAATCATAATGGAATAGAAGAAGGAAGAAGGAGAAGTAGAGAACTCGTCGAAATGACCCAAAAGCATAACAAAGCTAGAAGAAGGTCAAGTGAAGGAGCAAAACAACTTGGTCCCCAAAGACATGGGCAACGGCTCGATGCAACCAAGCAAAGTAAAGCTAGCCCTCAAGAAGAGGTACAACAGGCTCAACACCGCTAGCAGGAAAGCTCAACACCAATTGAAAGTAATAAAGCTCGACACCAATTGAAATCTCAGTTGAAAATCAACCAAAGTAGAGCTAGCCCTCAAGAAGAGGCAGAACGGGCTCAACACCGCTAGCGAGAAAGCTTGATACCAACTGAAGGAATGCCAATTGAAAGGCAAAATAGCTCGATACCAAGTGAAGAGCATATAGGCAAAGTCGCTAGTCCCTCAAGAAAGAGGCAAAGACTCAACACAACTAGTTACCAAAAATGCTCCAAACCAATTGGAAAAGTGCTCCAAACCAATTGAAAATTCATCAAACAAAGCGAGCAAACTCCCCCTCCAATAGTGCACAAACTCCCTTATGATTTGACAAAATTCTCCCCCTTAGTTGATAATGCACTATCAGGCAAACTTCTCCCTTCCAAATGCATATGAGTCGAAAATGCAAGTTAGTAGCTTCAGAAATATAGTCAATAGAATGAAAAGATGCTCTCCAAAGTATAACTCCAATGACTCAACAATAAGCATACATGCCAGCAAAGGCTCAAGCTGATCACCAAATACGAAATATCAACAGATGAGCAAAGTGAGCAGTTTTAGCCAAAAAGGTATTCACCATCAAAATAGCACTAAACATGTATAGACAGGAAGTCAAACAAGTGTTAAACATGTATACAAGGTGAACTACCCGTAGCAAAGTTCAAACATCATGCTATAGAATGAAACATATACTTGTGATTTCAGATTTTAATCGGAGTTGCAGCGGTGAAATTACACAAGTTCAAAATTCAGCATGTGATTGCGAGAGGTTGAAAGCTTGTCATTGCCTAACTTTTCAACCGAGCTAAGCCTATGCAGAAGCAATCAGAAGCTTAAAGCGTCGGTTTCGGTCATACACTACACGGCTCAAGTTTAACTCAAAGTGCAATGAGAAACAGTCTCGATACCGTGTTGTGTTGACAAGCAATCCCATCTCGATCTTTCCAATTCACTTATCTTGGTTCAATTTTATGATAGAATATGAACATACCAAGCAAGTGAAAGACTCAGAACTAAAGACATAGCAACCTAGCATATATGAAAAGCACAAGTGAATTCATCACATTCTACACATGCTAGTTGCATATCTCAATGGTGAACAATTTCAAGTTTTATGTTCATTAAGCAAATTCACCATTCATAAAATAGCTCAGCTCACAATATGTATCAGTGATCAGAAAGAGTATAAGCTACAAGCATCATCATATAACATCAGAGCATACTAGATAGAGCATAATTACATTCTAAAGATTATATATATGAAGCTCAGAAAGTAAAGATGCATGATGAAATGCAAAGACTAACTTATCAAAAACGAAAACAAAATGAAAGAAAAAGAGTCAGTCTATGATACAATATCCAAAATGTTTCCCCATCTAAAAGGGGAAACACACACCAAGCTCACCTCTCAACCTAGCAAAAGTTGATTGGTCCAAAGGCTTGGTAAAAATATCTCCCAACTGATGATGAGTATCGACATGGCGAAGGTCGATATCACCCTTCTCATAGTGGTCTCGCAAGAAATGAAAGCACATATCAATGTGTTTGGTCTTAGAATGCAACACGGGGTTCTTAGCAACGCTAATAGCACTCGTGCTGTCACAAAGCAAAGGAACGCGAGAAAAGCTCAGACCAAAATCATGCAAAGTGGCCATCATCCAAAGCAATTGAGAACAGTAGCTAGCCGCAACAACATACTCAGCCTCTGTGGTAGATTGGGCAACGCTAGACTACTTGCGAGAAGACCAAGATACAAGAGAAGAGCCAATAAACTGACAAGTCCCAGAGGTGGACTTGCGATCAAGTCAGCAACCAGCAAAATCAGCATCCGAGTAACCGCAAAGGGAAAGGGTGGAGGAAGCAGAGTACCAAATCCCAAACTCAGGTGTGAAGCATAAGTACCTCATAATGCGCTTGACCGCCTGATGGTGAGAGGTGTGCGGCGATGACTGAAATCGCGCGCAAAGGCACACCGCGAACTGGATGTCCGGGCGTGTCGCCGTCAGGTATAGCAGCGACCATATCATACTCCGGTACTCCTTCTGGTCCACAGCTTCTCCATCCTTGTCCGCATCCAGAGCCGTCATGGTCGACATGGGTGTTGGAAGAGGCTTGGCCTCACCCATATCGAACTTCTTCAGGATGTACATGGTATACTTGCCCTGGTGCACAAACGTCCCCTCTCGGGATTGCTTGATTTGCAATCCGAGAAAGAATGTCAACTCGCCCATCATGCTCATCTCAAACTCCCTGCTCATAAGATCTGCAAACTTGGCAACCAAAGCGTGAGAAGAACCACCAAAAATGATATCATCCACGTAAATCTGGACCAAGAGAGTGTCATTGCCTTGCTTGAGGAGAAAGAGCGTTTTATCCACACATCCCATTTTAAAACCCTTAGCAAGCAAAAAGGTTTTCAACCTATCATACCAGGCTCTAGGGGCTTGTTTCAAACCATACAAAGCTTTGTGAAGTTTAAAAACATGGTTTGGAAACTTGGGATTTTCAAAACCGGGGGGTTGTTTCACATACACCTCTTCTTCTATGTAGCCGTTTAAGAAGGCACTCTTGACATCCATTTGAAAAAGTTTAAACCCTTTGGATATAGCAAAAGCCAAGAGTATCCTAATTGCCTCCAAACGAGCTACAGGAGCAAAAGTCTCCTCATAGTCTATCCCCTCCTTCAGACTATACCCCTGGGCTACAAGTCTGACCTTGTTTCTCACAATGTGGCCATCCTCTCCTTGTTTGTTTTTGAAAACCCATTTTGTACCAATAGGGTGACACTCAGGAGGAGGTGGAACCAAAACCAAAACCCAATTTCTTTCCAAATTTTCTAACTCCTCATGCATGGCATTAACCCAATCCGGATCAGATAAAGCATGTCCAACATCTCGAGGTTC
This sequence comes from Coix lacryma-jobi var. lacryma-jobi, assembly GCA_009763385.1. Taxonomy (NCBI): domain Eukaryota; kingdom Viridiplantae; phylum Streptophyta; class Magnoliopsida; order Poales; family Poaceae; genus Coix; species Coix lacryma-jobi. Next base: position 62,622,715 of record CM019824.1, on the reverse strand, counting down.
AAAATCAGCAACAAATGCAGAATGAGCAAAGTGAGAGATTTGTTGTGACCTTGACCGTGTGACACGTTCGTCGATGTTGCCGATCATCTGTTGAGGCGGGTGTTGGCGCTGAATGTGTCGTGGCGCCTCTCGAGCTAAAGAAACCTCCCCCTCAACAGCAGCTGGTGCCTCCTCGGGTACAAAAGGTACGGCCCGAGGTGGCAGATCCCACGGCCCCCAAGTAGTCGGCGAAGAGGGGTTGGGGCCGTGAGTCGTCGTAGTGGAAGCCGATGCTTGCGGCACAACAGGTGGAGGTGGTGCTGGATCATCCATCCCTTCAGCACCCTCGTCCTCGTCATCAAAAAGAGATTCGCCAACCTCATGATCACCTGCACGCTCAAAACGAGAAGAAGGACAAACCATGGTCTCGTTGAAGGTGACATCGGATGTCTCCATGACTCGGTTAGTATCAAGGTTAAGTACACGATATGCACGAGTATGAGTGCCATAACCCAAAAATACACCGTCGGAAGAGCGAGACTCAAATTTGTCCAGGTTGCCTTTCTTGAGTATAAAATAGTGGCAACCAAAAACTCTAAAATAACTTACCTTGGGCTATTTTCCAAAACGCAACTCATAAAAAGTCTTTTTCAAGAAAGCTCGGAGAAAAATGCGATTGGAAATATAGCATGCAGTGTTCATAGCTTCGGCCCAATACTGTCTAGGAGTCCTATGCTCATCGAGCATCGTCCTAGCCATCTCTATAAGGGTCCGATTCTTCCTCTCCACAACACCATTCTGTGGCGGTGTGTAGGGGGAAGAAAACTGATGCTCTAAACCCAAAGAGTTACAAAACTTTTCAAAATCTGAGTTTTTAAACTCGAAACCATTATCACTCCGAATAGCTCGCATTGAGTTCATAGGGAACTCATTCTGAAGACGCAAAATCAGATTGCGAGCAAAAGAGAAAGTCTTAGTTTTCTCAGCTAAAAAGAAAACCCACGAATATCTTGAAAAGTCATCAACAACAACAAGCACATACAACTTCCCACCAACCGAGCTCACCCGAGCCGGACCAACAAGGTCCATATGCAAAATCTCACCACGGCGCTTGGTCATAACTTGATTCACAGGATGGTGGGGAGCAGCAACCATTTTCCAATGTCTACAAGAATGGCAAACAACATCCTTCTCCATGGATAACTAAGCCAAGTGAACTAAGCCTTGCAAGCAAGTCAAAGCTCAAATGTCCAAGTCTCCTATGCCACTTCCAAAGATCAGAGGAGGATGGTCCAGCCACAACACAACGAGAAATGCCAAAAGACTCTGAGAAGTTCACACGAAAGACTTTCCTAAAGGGCGAAATCAAACATACAAGATTGCCCTGAGGATCTAAAATACGACTGAGATTCAGCTTAAAACGAATCTCATAGTCATCATCGAAAAGTTGCAAAACAGAAAGAAGGTTAAAATGCAAGTTAGAAACAAGAGCAACATCACCCAACACAAAGTGCTCATTAACTCGCACAGACTCACGAGACAACACCTTACCTTTGCTATTGTCGCCGAAGGTGATATACTCCTTTTTGGCAACAGGACTAAGACTCGAGAACCACTTGGCGTTTCCGGTCATATGCCTTGAGCACCCGGGATCCACCAACCAAACGTTCTCCAATCGTTTTACCTACATCAATAAAAAGACATAGGGTGAGCATACGGTCCAACACTGGGGTGAGTAAAATGGGAATAATACCAGTGTTGGGTCGGCTGCTCAAAAGAACAGTTAGTAGAAAAACCATTCCTAGCATGCCTACTGGGAAAGCGATCACCACGCTGAGGAAAGCGTGGTCTGCTAAGGGATGAGCGTCCATCGCGATACTCAAAACGCGTTGGGGGGAAACGCTCAACTACAAAGCCACCGCCACGGGGTCCATAGCCCACAACTGCAGGCTCCCGCCGGGCACGACCTCCTCGCGGCCTAGGCCTAGGACCTTGAGGCATTGGACCTCTAGGCCTAGCACCACGCCTCTGAACGTTCGACACATGTACATCATGGAAAGGATGGTACATGTCTGTGTTTTTCATCTCCTTTGCACGACGCTCTTCTCTCTTGCGCCGAAAGCAAAACTCCCTCAAGTGTCCATCTCTCCCACAGTGCTCACAATGGTACCTCACCACTCTCATAGGGGGTTGTTGGTACTCACGGTAATGGGTGTGGATCACTTGGCCTTTCTGTGGCATGAGCTCCTCTTGGATAGGTGGCATGGTGTCTAGCTTGTTCTTTGAGGTGGTTTGGTTTTGGAGCCCATGTCTGTTTCTTGGGTGGAGCTCTCGGAGGTTCAACAAACACACCATCCTTAGTGTTAGGCTTGAGAGGCTCTTTGGGTGGAATCTTGGTAAGCTTGGGAGTAGTGGTGGAGTTGGGCTTCTAACACGGGTTAAGACCACTCGAGTCTCCAATCTTGCCAAAAGATGAAGCACACTCAACACCCTGAGCAAAACCTACACCTGGACCTCCAGCAACATGCTTGAATTGGGCAATCATCATCCCAAGCTGCGGCTCACCACAAGACACCCATGACAAGATGGTCCGAAGGTATGTGTTTTCTTCCTCGGTTTGCATCTTGTCATGCTTCACATTGGCTATCTCCATCTCCAAGCCCTCACACAAAGCACACCTAGCCATACAAGTGCTACCCAAGCTGGCCTTTTCAAGAGACACAATCTTGGCATTCTTCTCTGCCAACTCGGATTGCAAGCCTGCACAAGACTTGCATGCACCAAGCACTAAAGATCTAGCTCTAAGCTCATCCACTTCTCCAACCAAAGCAACATACTTCCCCCTCAAAGTGAGAAGGTCAGTCATGTGCTTGGAGCACATCTCACACTCATCCTCCTCAGTTACGACAACGGTGGACTTGACGGATTCAAGCTCCTTCACCGTATCCTCTCACTTCTGCCTAAACTCCTTCCACTCTCTAGCAGCATGCCTAAGCAGCTTATCTTGACTAAGAAGGGTGGCAGTAAGTTTCTCGACCTCAGCAGAAAGCTCGTCAGGGGTCTGAGATACCTGGGAGGTGTCGTCGTCGTCGTTCCGAGGGGTGTCCTCCAACAGACTGTCGACCTCCTTGCTGAGGGCCATGGTGCAAAGACCCTCATTGTCGGCGAAGAAGTAGAGGCCGTTCAGCTTGTCCTCGATCTTCTTCTTCTTCTCGGACTCATCGTCGCTTGAGGAAGCGGAGTCGTCATCCGAGTCATCGACGTCGCTGAGCGTGGCGAAGAAAGCATGCTGCTCAGCCTAGGCCTTCTCCAAGTACTTCTTGATGTACTCCTTGTTGAAGCCGCCCTTCCGCTTGTGCTTCGCGGGGACGTACTTCTCCTTGTGCTTGCCGAAGTCGTACTTGTGGCCACGATCGCCCTTGCCTGCCACTTGCTTGTTCTTCTTTGGGCAGTTGGCGATGAAGTGCTCCGGATCACCACACTCGAAGCACCCAGCGCATCCTCCTCCATGACGTCGGTTCATACGGTTGTTGTGGAACCGCAAGAACTGGTTGGCAAACAAAGCCAACTCGTCGTCTCCCATGAACTCCAGCTGCTCCTCTGTTACAGAAAGAAGAGAGGAAAGTGCAAAGCCTCTAGAGGGGTTAGCAGAAGAGCCAGAAAGCAAAGCCATAGACGGGCCAAAAGGAGTTGAATAAGAAGCCCTCTCCATGGCGTCAATCTCACTGGACTTGAGCTTACTAAAGAGCTCATCGCATGTGAGGGTCTCATAGTTAGGTGATTCGATGATCGCCTGAACCTTTAAGTCCCACACCGACCGATCGAGAGTGTGTAAAAGCTTCAAAGCCCTCTCATGATCATCGAAAGGCAACAGCTCCTTGTTAGCCCTCATCTTGTTGACAATCACCTGAAAGCGAGCGAATAAACTTTATATGCTCTCGCCAGGCATGTGTCAAAAGTTCTCATACTCCCGCTTGTGTGACTCGTAGAGACGGGATTTGACTTGAGTGGTTCCCTCATGAAAACGCATGAGGGTTGCCCAAATCTCACGAGCCGTGGGGAGATGAGAAACACGATCAAACTCAGACATGCTCAAACAGGAGAAAAGAGCATTACGGGCTCGGCTATTGGCATCATGCTCATCGATTTGCAGCTGAGTAGCACGAGCAGCCACGGCAACATAATCTTCCGTGTTGCAAATCTCCCAGACAGAAGCACCCATGCTCTGAAGATAGGCCGACATGCGTATCTTCCAATACGCATAGTTCGTCCCATCGAAAAACGGCGGTTTGCCCACGCCGCGATCCATGTCGCCTTCTGCGGATCTGGAACCGGCTAAGGTGGAAGATCCTTAACCCGCCCTGATACCAATTGAAGGACAGAAATTGCTACCAGAAAGCGACCAGAGGGGGGGTGAATGAGAGCTTCAAAATTTCTTTTCAGAAACTTGTTGCCACTGTCCCGAAAATCACCCCAAGAGAAAATCTAGATTTTGATAGAGTCCATGACCCTAGATTTAGGGTGGATGCTTCGAAGAAGCACAGCGGGACACTATACGACTCTAGAAACCCAAGGCAAAAACCCAAAACCAAATCCAAGATCCCACGAACAAATTGCGGATGAGACAGTGCAAAAACCTCAACACCGGACGCTGGCAGCGTCCGATGGCCAGGCACCGGACGCGTCCGATGCAAAATGAACCTGTCTGGAACCTTACTGGACAGGCATCGGACGCTGGCTACAGTGGAACCCTAGCGTCCGATGCTTGACCCCCGAACGCGTCCGATGGCAACGGACGCTCCGGTGGTCAGCATCCGATGCTCCTTAAAAATGCTGTCAGATGACACGTGGCACCAGACGCGTCCGATGCCCCCGACTCGAGTGTCCGATGCCCGCGAAACAGCACTGTTCTTCCGCGGATTCAACCCGATCTCCTCTGAATCAAAGGCTCTAAGGCTTAGACTTGGTATTAGGAGTTCCAAGGAGGTTAGTGAGCTATCCCAAAGAGATCATGGCTCGAATCTAACTCCAAATCGGTGAATCGAAAGAATTCGGGGGAGAAGGAGCAAAAACTCGATTTGAAACAAAAATCGACCGATCTACTAGCTTGTGAGGTTAGAGGTGAATTCCTTTGGTGAAAAGAAGTGCCTCACGATCTAGAACAACTCAGTTCAAACGGAATCGAAAGAGGCGCATCGAGTAGGGAGATCGATCACCAGGAAAATCGTGGAGAAAAGCAACCCGCGAAGAACAACACCAAAACACAAATCACAACCACGAATTTGCAACCGTGTGGCTACCACACGCTACAACAGTGAGATTACGGTCTCACTTCCTCAAAATCTCCTGAACACAGAGGTATGGTTCTCTGCGGATCTCAGTAGCTACAACAGGGGATTGGGAGAGCAGGAAAACCCTAGGAGAGAATAGCAAATGACTAAGATAGGATGGGAGGTGGGTGTCTCCCTCTACTTATCCTAATTCTAATTCCCACTCTACCCCTAACTAATTACAGAGCGAACCAGCTAAACCCTAGGGTTATTCTGGACCAACTCGAAGTGGATGCTGATCCGACGGCCACACCTGCACAACTGGTAGCGTTCCCTCGACGCAACCTCACGGATTGCCGCCATGTGCCGCCACCGCTCTGCTTGTCCTTTTCACGAACTCTGCCCCTGGTTTTGAGGCCCAAACCAGGAAACCAGCCTTCATGACCAACCCCTGGTTTTGAGGCCCAAACCGGGAAACCAGCCGTCCATCGCCTGAGTTTTGTGGCCCAAACCCAGAAACCCGCAGCACCCAGGTTTTGTGGCCGAAACCTGGAAACCGTCCACCGATGGTTTTTCTGTGGCTCAACCACCAAACCGAGCCGTAGAAGGGATGCACCACCCGTGCACCCCGTCCACACGCAAGTCTTCGCTCGTCACTGTCCCAGGCTGTCAGCCACCACAGCTAATCCTCAGGCCACTTGTCCCTCAGTCCAAGCCTCATGTCCACCATTCACCGCTCCCGGTCCAACGGCACGGAACGTCTCTACTTGACCTTCACCTTGCCTTCGATCACTGCATCTGTGCTCAACACCTGCACAACGCAAGCCAAAGAACATGCACATCAAACCAGTTGACAATCACTCATCACTCGAGACTCGACATACACCCATGTATCCGCAGATTGGTCCAAAGGCTTGGTGAAAATATCTGCCAACTGAAGATGAGTATCGACATGGTGAAGGTCGATATCACCCTTCTCATAGTGGTGTCGCAAGAAATGAAAGCGCACATGAATGTGTTTGGTCTTAGAATGCAGCACGGGGTTCTTAGCAACGCTAATCACACTCGTGCTGTCACAAAGCAATGGAACTCGAGAAAACCTCAGACCAAAATCACGCAAAGTGTCCATCATCCACAACAACTGTGAACAACAGCTAGCCATAGCAACATATTTAGCCTCAGTGGTAGACTGAGCGACACAAGACTGCTTGCGAGAAGACCAAGATACAAGAGATGAACCCAAAAACTGACAAGTCCTAGAAGTGGACTGGCGCTCAAGTCGGCACCCAGCAAAATCAGCATCCGAGTAACCGCAAAGAGAGAGGGTGGAAGAAGCAGAATACCAAATCCCAAACTCAGGTGTGAAACATAAGTACCTCATAATGCGCTTGACCGCCTGGCGGTGAGAAGTGCGCGGCGACGCCTGAAAGCGCGCGCAAAGGCACACGACAAACTAAATGTCCGGGCATGTCGCCGTCAGGTACAGCAGCGACCAGATCATACTCCGGTAATCCTTCTGGTCCGCAGCTTCTCCATCCTTGTCCGCATCCAGGGCCGTCGTGGTCGACATGGGTGTTGGAAGAGGCTTGACCTCACCCATATCGAACTTCTTCAAAATGTCCTTGGTGTACTTGCCCTGGTGCACAAACGTCCCTTCTCAGGATTGCTTGATTTGCATCCCGAGGAAAAACGTCAACTCGCCCATCATGCTCATCTCAAATTCCCTACTCATAATATCTGCAAACTTGGCAACCAAAGCATGAGAGGACCACCGAAAATGATATCATCCACATAAATTTGAACCAAAAGAGTGTCATTGCCTTGCTTGAGGAGAAAAAGCGTTTTATCTACACATCCCTTTTTAAAACCCTTAGCAAGCAAAAAAGTTTTCAACCTATCATACCAGGCTCTAGGGGCTTGTTTCAAACCATACAAAGCTTTGTGAAGTTTAAAAACATGGTTTGGAAACTTGGGATTTTCAAAACCAGGGGGTTGTTTCACATATACCTCTTCTTCTATGTAGCCGTTTAGGAAGGCACTCTTGACATCCATTTGAAAAAGTTTGAAACCCTTGGATGCAGCAAAAGCCAAGAGGATCCTAATTGCCTCCAAACGGGCTACGGGAGCAAAAGTCTTCTCATAGTCTATCCCCTCCTTCTGACTATACCCCTGGGCTACAAGTCTGGCCTTGTTTCTCACAATGTGGCCATCCTCTCCTTGTTTGTTTTTGAAAACCCATCTTGTACCAATAGGGTGACACTCAGGAGGAGGTGGAACAAGAACCCAAACCCGATTTCTCTCAAAGTTTTCTAACTCCTCATGCATGGCATTAACCCAATCCAGATCAGATAAAGCGTGTCCAACATCTCAGGGTTCAAAATCAGCAACAAATGCAGAATGAGCAAAGTTAGAGATTTGTTGTGACCTTGACCGAGTGACGTGTTCGTGGATGTCGCCGATCATCTGTTGAGGTGGGTGTTGGCGCTAAATGTGACATGGCGCCTCCCTTGCTGAAGTAACCTCCCCCTCAATAGTAGCTGGTGCCTCCTCGGGTACAAGTGGTACAGCCCGAGGTGGTGGATCACACGGCCCCCATGTAGTGGAAGAAGATGGATCGGGGGCGCGAGCAGTCATGGTCGAAGTCGACCCAATCAACACAGCAGGTGGAGGAAGTGTTGGATCATCAATTCCTTCAGCATCTTCTTCCTCATCATCAAAAAGAGGTTCAGCAACCTCGTGATCACCTGCACGCTCAAATCTTTGCTATTGTCGCCGAAGGTGATAAACTCCTTTCCGGCAACTGGACTAAGACTGGAGAACCACTTGGCGTTTCCGGTCATATGCCTTGAGCACCCAGAATCCACCAACCAAATGTCCTCCGATCGTTTTACCTACATCAATAAAAAGACATAGGGTGAGCATACGGTCCAACACTGGGGTGAGTAAAATGGGAAGTGTACCAGTGTTGGGCCGGCTGCTCAAAAGAACGGTTAGTAGCAAAACCATTCCTAGCACACCTACGGGGAAAGCGATCACCACGTATAGGAAAACATGGTCCGCTAAGGGAAGAGCGTCCATCGCGAAACTCAAAACACGGTGGGGGTAACGCTCAACAACAAAGCCATAGCCACGGGGTCCATAGCCTACAAAAGTAGGATCCCGTCGGGCACGTCCTCCTTGCGGCCAAGGACCTTGAGGCATTGGACCTCCAGGCCTAGCAGCTCTCCTTTGATCCTTCGGCGCATGTACATCATGGAAAGGATGGTACATGTCCAAGTTGTTCATCTCCTTTGCACGACGCTCCTCTCTCTTACGCTGAAAGCAAAACTCCCTCAAGTGTCCATCCCTCCCACGGTGCTCACATTGGTACCTCACCGCTCTCATAGGGGGTTGTTGGTACTCACGGTAGTGGGTGTGGATCACTTGTGTCTTTTGTGGCATGAGCTCCTCATGGATTGGTGGCATAGTGTCTAGCTTGTTCCTGAGGTGGTTTGGTTTTGGAGCCCATGTCTGTTTCTTGGGTGGAGCCCTTAGAGGTTCTACAAACACTCCATCCTTGGTGTTCGGCTTAAGAGGCTCTTTGGGTGGAATCTTGGTTAGTTTGGGAGTAGTGGTGGAGTTGGGCTTCTCACTCGGCTTAAGACCACTAAACTCTCCAACCTTCCCAAAAGATGCAGTACTCTCAACACCCTGAGCAAAACCAACACCAGGACCTCCAGCATCACGTTTGAATTGGGCAATCATCATCCCAAGCTTCGGCTCACCACTAGACACCCATGACAAGATTGTCTGATGGTATGTGTTTTCTTCTTCGGTTTGCATCTTGTCATGCTTCACATTTGCAATCTCCCTCTCCAAACCCTCACACAAAGCGCATCTAGACACACTAGTGCTATCCGAGCTGGCCTTCTCAAGAGACACAATCTTGACATTCTTCTCTGCCAACTCGGATTGGAAGCCTGCACAAGACTTGCACGCACCCAGCAACACGGGTCTAGCCCTAAGCTCATCCACCTCTCCAACCAAAGCAACATAATTCCCCCTCAAAGTGAGAAGGTCAGCCATGTGGTTGGAGCACATCTCACACTCATCCTCCTCAGTCACGACAACGGTGGACTTGACAGACTCAAGCTCCTTCACTGCATCCTCCCACTTCTGCCTAAACTCCTTCCTCTCTCTAGCAGCATGCCTAAGCAGCTTATCTTGACTAAGGAGGGCAGCAGTAAGTTTATCAACCTCAGCAGAAAACTCATCAGGAGTCTATGATACCTGGGAGGTGTCATCGTTGTCATCGTTCTGAGGGATCTCCTCCAGCTCGCTGTTGACCTTATCACCGAGGGCCATGGGGCAGAAACCCTCGTTGTCGGCGAAGAAGCAGAGACCGTTCAGCTTGTCTTCAATATTCTTCTTCTCGGACTCGTCATCACTAGATGCAGCGGAGTCGTCATCTGAGTCGTTGACGTCGCTGTGCGTGGCGAAGAAAGCATGCTGCTCAGCCTGGGCCTTCTCCAAATACTTCTCCTTGATGTACTCCTTGTAGAAACCGCCCCTCCGCTTGTGCTTGGTAGGGACGCACTTCTCCTTGCGCTTGCCGGAGTCGTACTTGTGGCCATGATCCTCCTTGCCAAAAGCTTGCTTGAACTTCTTCGGGCAATTGGCGTTGAAGTGGTCCGAGCCTCCACACTCGTAGCAGCCACCTCGTCCTCCTCCGCGGCGACAGTTCATGCAGTTGTTGTGAAACCGCGAGAATCGGTTGGCAAGCAGGGCCAACTCGTCGTCTGCCATGAACTCTAACTGCTCCTCTATGACAGAAAGAAGAGATGATAAAGCAAAACCTCCAGGGGGTTAGCAGAAGAGCCAGAAACCAAAGCCATCGACGGGCCAGAAGGATTTTCATAAGAAGCCCTCGCCATGGCATGAATCTCTTGGACTTGAGCTTACTAAAGAGCTCGTCGCACGTGAGAGTCTCATAGTTAGGCGATTCGATGATCGCCTGAACCTTAGAGTCCCATACCAATTGATCAAGAGTGTTTAAAAGCTTGAGAGACCTCTCATGATCGTAGAAAGGCAACAGCTCCTTGTTAGCCCTCATCCTGTTGACAATCACCTGAAAGCGAGCGAATAAACTTTCTATGCTCTTGCCAGGCATGTGTCAAAAGTTCTCATACTCTCACTTGTGCGACTTGTAGAGACAGGTTTTGACTTGAGTGGTTCCCTCATGAAAACGCATGAGGGTAGCCCAAATGTCCCGAGCCGTAGCGAGGTGAGAAACGCGATCAAACTTAGACATGCTCAAACAGGAGAAAAGAGCATTACGGGCTCGGCTATTGGCATCGTGCTCATCGATCTGATGTTGAGTCACACGAGCAGCCAAGACCATGTAATCTGCAGAGTTGCAAATATCCCAAATGGAAGCACCCATACTCTGGAGATAGGCCAACATGCGTATCTTCCAATACGCATAGTTCGTCCCATCGAAAAATGGCGGTTTGCCCACGTCGTGATCCATGTCACCTTCTGTGGATCTGGAACCGGCTAAGGTAGAAGATCCTTAACCTGCTCTGATACCAATTGAAGGACCGAGAACTCTATCAGAAAGCGACCAGGGGGGGTGAATGGGAGCCTAAAAATTTCTTTTGAAACATTGGCCTCTGTCCCGAAAATCAACCCCCAAAAGCTTCGAGTACAATCGTGATGCCCATGACCCTTGGAAGAGGGTGGATGAGCCCTAGGATCATAGCGAGGCACCACCGAACGAGAGCAAGCCAAACACCGAAAACTCCAACTCAAGTTCAACGTCAAAAACTGACTCCCGAACGTAGATGGGAAGCTACGTCGGGAAATCTTCAAATACCTATGCTAACTAGTAGCAAAGATACCTAGAGAGGTTCCTTGGTTAACTCTAGGGCCAAACAAGAAGTCCGGAAACCAAGCCAAAAAGCCGGGAGAGCAAACGCACTAAAACTCAACACTCAGCCAAATCCCGGACTGTCCGGAGTCCTAGTCCCGGAATGTCCGCGCCTACTGCGGACTGTCCGCGGATGGATGGCAGACTGTCCGCCGGCTAAAATCCCCAAAACGCAGTGTTGCTGAAACCTCCCTGGGTGATCCCGGACTGTCCGCGGATCACAACGGTGGACTATCCGCCGGTCAAAAAGAACTCATGTTGCCCGAGAGGCGCAGACACTGGTCTGGCCGAGCCCGACGCGCGGACTGTCTGCGCCCTGAGTGGCGGACTATCCGCGACCATTCAGGGAGGGCGATTTCAATCGCCCTTCTCCCAAATCTTTCCAAATTCGATCCAAATCAAAATCCCTCAATCCCAAACTTAGAGAAGATGATCACAAGATAGTTAGGAGACTATCCCCAAGAAATCATCCGCTCAAATCGACTCAATCAATGGGAAATCGAAAGGGAAGGTGTAGGAACGAAAAAGTTGCCACGAAACTTGAATCGACCCGATCTACTTGTTCATGAGGGTAGAGATAAATTCCTTCAGTGGAAATGTTCTCCTCACATCAAAGAACAAGTTGATTCAAGTGGATTCGAAAAAGACGCAGCGAGGAGGGAGATCAAGTGACGGGAAAATCGTGATGAAACGAAGAACGCAAAGAACAAGTTCAAAACACGAATCACAATCACGATTGCCAGCCGAAATTCGTCCCCACGAGGAGACAACGGGAATCAGGTCCCGTTTCCGCAAAACCAAAATACACAAAGGTATTGTTCACCGTCTCTGTGGATCTCAGTAGCTACAACAGGGATTGGGAGAGCAGGAACCCTATAATGAAAATAGCAATGGCTGAGATAGTCTGGAGGGAGGGGTGGCCTCTCCTTATATAGCTTAATACAATTATTCCCCTTCTACCCTTACAGCTAATGAGCGACCAGGCTAACCCTAAGGGTATTCCTGACCAACTCGAGTTGATGTTGATACGACGGCCACGCCCGCACATCGGGTAGCTTCGCCTCGACGCGACCTCACCAGATGCCGCCAAGCGCCGCGCGTCCTTTTCACGAACCTCGCCCCGATTTTGAGGCTGAAACCGGGAAACCTGCGTCATCCCCCTGTTTTGAGGCCGAAACCGGGAAACCTGTCGTCCGTCGCTTGAGTTTTGTGGCCCAAACTCAGAAACCCGCCAGCACCCAGGTTTTGAGGCCCAAACTTAGAAACCATCCTCAACCCGAGTTTTGTGGCCCAAACTTGGAAACCGGTCGCACCCAGGTTTTGAGGCCCAAACCTGGAAACCGTCCACTCGGTGGTTTTTCTGTGGCTCAACCACCAAACCGACGCCGTAGAGGGACGCACCGCCCGTGCACCCCGTCCACCCGCAAGTCTTCACTCGTCGCTGTCCCAGGCTGTCAGCCACCACGGCCGATCCTCGGGCCACCGATCCATCAGTCCAAGCCTCACGTCCGCCCTTCACCGCTCCAGGTCCATTGGCACGACACGTCTCTACTTGACCTTCACCTTGGCTTCGATTACCGTCTCTGTGCTCGACACCTGCACAACACAAGCCAAAGAATATGCGCATCATACCAGTTGACAATCACTCATCATCTCAAGATCCGGCATACACCCATGTATCCGCATCGACTGCCTCGCTGCACACCCTCCTCGGATACCTCATGTTCGGCTTTAGAAGCATTAAATGCATCTACCTACTCCTGTCCAAATCGCATGGCCACAACGCATGCCACAGCGAGTCATACCCCGGTTAAATCCTACTTTAACCGCCCATACCTGGGAAAGGGGGCGACTCGTACAACACTGTTACGCCATGCCATGCACTGTGCCATGATAGGCGTCTCCTCGAGGTATCGATGTCAACACCTTTCCCGCATCTTCCGGAGCTCGACCCTACTCGCGTAGGACTCGACCCCGTCCGCACCAACATCCACCACCCCCTCGAGCAGGGCTCCGCCAGGACCAGACAGAACTCTAACAACTCCCGATGCGACATCACGCACGCCCGCGCATGGGCGTCGTCCATCACCAACATCGTCGAGCATGTCGCTACAGGGCGACGCACATCGCTACAGTAGCGCCGACATGATCGGCCACATCATCGTCAACGTCTTTGCCTATGGCAGCCCTAGAACTCATGTAACCCTGTGCCACCCCTTCGTCTATAAAAGGGGACGTCAGGGATTAGGATAGGGCAGGGCTCTTACGAGAAGTTAGAAGCTGACGTTACGCTCTCACAAGTCAAGCACTCAAGCTCTCCACCATAGCCTAGGACTCCAGAGCCCAGTTCTCTAGTTTTAGCTCCTCCCTTACACCCCCATTCTCTCTCACGCTTGTATCTGCCCCTGTACAAGCACTTCGGTGCAAGATAATATAAACTCTCTTCCCTCGCTGGACGTAGGGCCTCCTATTGCCCGATCCAGGATAAATCGTTGTATTCTTCTTGCATCACCATCTGGATTAGGGAGCATGCACTCATAAATTCACTCGTTGGTGTTGACCCCCCCGGTTTCCGAACACCGACAGTTGGCGTGCCAGGTAGGGGGGCGTTCCTCCAGCTTGACGGCTACACCCCTTCGTCGCCCCAAAGGCGCGGCGTGTCCCCGATGTGGCCGCTGACCGCTTGACCCGCCCAGGGTAGCGTTTGGGGGCTTGTCATGTCCCTACCATGGATCTTGACTCCTCTCGGGCACTGCAAAAGGACTGAGAAGTGTCGGCGTTATTGAACACCTTCGTTCGCTGATGTTACGTCATGTCCCGTTTCATCTCCACGCGCTGGACAACATCTTCGTTTGCTAACGTTGCGTCAGGCGAAAAGGAGGAGCCAGGGCTAGGAGAAGAAACGGGAGGCATGGAGAGAAGGTTGGCACCATTTCCCTATGACCTCCCCGTGAGCTCGCTGAGCCTTCTGACGACATGCTCGAAAGCCAGGAACTAGTGTAGCAAAAGAGGATGTTGAGTGGAATGGATCCAGCTGCCTCTCCCACGGGCGGCCACAGAAGGCAGTGGAGGCTTTTTCGGGCGATCAACGACCCGAAAATGCCTCCCACACCCTCTGCGGTCCAACCGGGCGAGCAAAAGAACTTGCCGCTTCTGTCAAGATCTTCGCCTGACCTGCATCACCGCCGGTGAGTTGGTGCTACAACTCCAGTTCGTAGTGTCACCGTCCTCGTCGGGATCGGCGGAAAGGTGACACGCAGCAGGGCAAGACGAGCCCAACAGTCCCATCTCTTCCCTCCTCTGACATTGAGGAAATCATTCACGGCAGTACCCAAGTCCCCGGGCTCGTCGCCGTGGCTGGACTCGTACTCGTACCGGTCGTCTTCACTTGCCATGATGACGTGTACTCCGCCTATGACTCTCTGACATGTTTAGCACACCACCCTGGAGAGGGCGCGCTGAACAAGTTAGGGAAGGGAAGAGAAGGGGCTGAGCCCAAGGACGAAGCAAGCATCAACCCTGATGGCCCTTCGTCAACTTCCAAGGAGCTAGGATCTCATGGATTCAACCCCAGAGTCCCACCGAATCCTTCTCTTTCTCTGCTTTTATGTACTCCTAGCGTCCGTCGTAAGAACGCTAGCTCTGTACCTCTGTAATCTGAGAAAGGAAGTAAACGAGCTCCCTTCTTTCCAAAAGGGGCATTGTTCAAATAAAGTCCAGAAAGATTACCTCAACCCGCTAAGCAAAGGCCACGGGCGGACATGACTCTCGCCCCAAGCCTCGAATCGAAATGCCGAACGTAAAACTCATTCAAGAACTTCTTTACCAAGACGCCTCGAGCTTCCAGTAAGCCAGCTTGAGAAGAACACACACGCCATGGGAGCCGCCGCCCGAAGCGAAGCATGCAACAACGACAACCCGCCTCACAAAGCTATGTTTCTTTCTTCCTGTAATTACTTGTTCGTTTTCAATGATAAGGAAGACAACGTTTTGTGAAAACTAATATATATATATATATATATATAACCCTGTTGTCCCATCCGTGTGTGGTGCGTCCTTTGTTTTCGAACCCAAGGAACAACGTCAACTGTGCCTTCCAAGGGAAACTGGTCGGGACTCGACCGCTAATCGCCTCCTGGGGCTAACAGCACCAGACCCCCGGTTGAACTGGAACACGGCTACCAGACTGAGTTCCTCAGGGTTTAAATGAGGGACAGGGAAAACACGGGCATAACGGTAGGGATACGCACGTGTTGGTATAAATTAACGCCTTGCTTCATCTCCAGTGTGAGTTCATCTCCTGGACTTTCCCAAATTGATATTGAAAGTTTCCCTGCAGGGGTTAGTCCAACAAAATATCCAACATCCACTATAGCATACTGTCGGCTCAAAAATCAACCTAGGCACCATGTCAAATTTGATCTAGGAAGGCATTTTAACTTAATTGCTTAAATTAAAAGCCTTTGAAAGCAAGATCACCACTCCTAAACTAGGCACCATGCATAATTTAAGAGATGTATGAAAGTACTCCAAACCTAAATATATAATATAGCGAATGAGGGTAGCATGAAAGTATTATAGAGATTTATTCAGATGGTGATGAAAGAGCATGATTAGTATATGAGCATATCTTAAAGGTAGGGATAACCAACATAGCAACATGGCAAGAAATATTCTTAGAAAGTCTATTCCCCAAGCTTGGATTTTGCAAATCAAGATTAGATGAATTTAATTCCATGGTGATTGGTTGGGCATACCTTGTGTTTGTTGTCCCTTCGTTCTTTTCTGCTCCAGACCTGGAAAGGTTAGTGACAAGAATACCCGAAGGAATAACTTCATAATTATATTTCTATGCTCATTACAGAAGGAAGTGCAGCGGAAAGGTAGGCATAGCTAATAACCAGATGTTATGATAGGGTGTAAGGATTCTACTGGTTATAGCTTGCGCTCATGGGGTAGTGATAGATAAGAGTGGAATTCAAAAATAACATTCATAAGAATGAACACAAAAATGATGAAAAGACTGGGACAAAAAAGGAAAAGATAAAAGTATAATACAAGGTTGAACTAAGACATAAGATGATCTACCGTTCCCCGGCAACAGCGACAGAAATGCTTGTTGGTATAAATTAACGCACACTCTACTTTATCCGCAAGCGCACAGATAAAACCTACCAATGTAGGACTTCACCGGAGTAACCCAGTTTTAATATCGAACCCAAAAGAACGGATAGTGTTAAGTCTTAAAGTCTAACCCCTGAGTAGCTAACAAGGACGGAGAATCTAGAAGTATAGAGGGGAAAACTAAGGTTGTCTAATTCCAATTTAAGAGTGATATGTTTATATTATTCTTAGTGGGGAAGTTGCAATAAAAGGTCACAAACAGAGTATGAGATTTTTATGCAAATGTATAATCCTACCGAGCCCACACACGGGTAAGTGGACTATAGAAGAATCAACAAGGCTATAAGAGTCACCCTTGTGAACAACCACTACTACCGGCGTTATAGGAGGCATTTATGAGCTATCAATTCTAAGCACCACACTTACACTATCCAACTACTCTAACTCTAGCGCAACTAGAATTAAAGTACTCAAAAGAGAGTCATAAACCTTAAGAATAATAAGAACAATGGCTCAAACTTAAATATAGACGTTGATTACCGAAACAATCGCTGAAGCAAGTTGAAGATGAACTTGAAACCACAGGTACAAGATGAAGAAGTTGATCCGACAGGCCGGAGCTCCTTCTTGATCTCTTCCTCTCTCTCTCTCTTCTAGTTCTAGTATAAGACTAGGTTCTAAACCTAAACTAGAGGGGTAACTAGTCTTGTACTTGAAAGCTGGCTCTTGAAGTCTTCTTCTAGGGTTTCTGAATGAGGCGCAGACTTTTCTAAAGAGAGACTTGTTCTTCCCTAGGGCCTGGGGGCCTGTATATATAGCCCTGAGGAAGGTTCTAGAAGGGGGAGGCCGGCGGCTCCCTAGGCCCACCGATCGGTCATGGGGTGGGACCGATCGGTCCCACCTGGAAGCCTCTCGGGGTGTCCTGCCTCGTGGTGTCCTCTAGGTCCTTCTGGAGTATTCCTGACGTGCCGGTTCCATAATCTTCCGTCGGTTTCCTTCTAGGAGAAGTAATTAGTGTTGGTTTTCCTGTTTAGTCCCTGCAGAATCACAATTTACCAAAACTCGTGGAATATGCTCAATTAAAACCCTAAACCTTTATTGGTGATTGAATTCATGCCCTTTTCATATTTATTTATCCTTTAATTTTGATAGATAACCAGTGTCAACAGCAGACCTCTTCTCCCTCATCATCGTCCCTCAAGGTAGCGGGAAGTCGTGCAAAAAAGGAACACAGCCCCCAGACGAGGATGAGGGAAAGAAGTATTTGCGCAATAACCTTTTCCATCTAAAACAAAAACAAAAAGGATGCAAAGGTTCTGTAAAGGACTACACGCTGAAATACTAATGCATGTCCTCTGTAGGAAAGCTCCAAACCAACTCTGCCTCCAACGCGAGCCCCGACTGTAATCAATTCGTACGAATGCGATATCACGGCCGAGCGAATCTCTATCAGCTTAGCAAAGCCAGAGTGCCACGACAAGTCCGCTCCCGTATCCATGCCTCCGCAAGGACCCGGTATGAACCGGATAATCCGGGGATCCCCTCCCGAAAAACCAGCGGTTCAATGCATGTGCACTCCGAGAAGTACCATTTGGCTGCTGACACAGCAGACGACCTGCCACCCCGCCCCGCTGACCGCTCAAGCACTGGCTCCTCAAAAGAAAGACACGGTGGAGATTCATTTCCAGCGAATCCCCCAATAGTGCGACGCCTGCAAAAGGCGCTGTGGCGACAGCTTCACGGACTAAACAGTGCTGCAACCCATCTCTCCGTCCGAGGCCTCGAGCCCTGATAGTTAAGTCCATTTTTCGCTCCAACCGAGCCCACGTATTTGGGTCTCAGGCAAGCCTTGCCTCATCAAGGGTATCGCAACACTCTTCACCACGCGCCTGATCGGAAGGGCCCACGGGAAGGATGTCGGGGCTAGCAACGCCTTAAGCCGCTCGAGGCTCAAGGGCTCGACTATGCCCAATGACCCTCAATGAGAGAAGATCGGACCTACTCGAGGGACACAAGAACCTGATCAGGGCCTCGTGCGGACTTGATGCGTGCCAGTCATCGAGCCTAAACTCCTAAACAGATCACCACAAACGGGACGCGTGCACTGGAAGGGCATCTTCAAGAAGCAAAGGAGTACACCTTCGGTGCCTCGACTCGTGAAGCTACGTCTTTTTCCCTCTTAAGAGTACTTTTTCGATTTAAGGAGAAAGCTACATTTTGCGAAAACTAAATAAAAACCTTATCGAACCGTCCATGACCGATGCGCCTTTGTTTTCAACCCCAAGGAACGACGTCAACCGTGCCTCCCAAGAGAAACTGGACGGGACTCGGCCGCTAATGCCCCCAGGGGCTAACAGCACCAGACCCCCGGTTGAACTAGGACATGTATAGCGGACTGAGTTTCCCAAGGTTCAAACGAGGGGCCAGGCAGGCATGAGCGAAACGATAGGATGATGTAAACTTCTTCCATCTCTATCGTCCCTCGAGGAAATGAAAAGTTGCACGAAGAAACCAAACAAAGCCTCGAGACGAGGACATAGGGGGAAGATACTTACATGACAACTTCTCCAAAAACAAAATGAGAACGAAAAAATAAGAAAAAGATGGCGCCATCTGTGGGATGCTAATTCACTCTCTTTTCAGGAACACATCTTGGAGTAAGGAACGCCGTGTCGTAATGGGTCGCGTCAGCAGGTCCCTGTGCTATGGAACGAGAAGGCGCGCGCCGAGGCAGTGGCCGTCGAGAAACCCCGCGAACCAGGGGGAGAGCCCTGCCGACGAAAGTTCTAAAAGAGAAAAGGATACCCAAATGACGCCGACCCCGTGACTAGTCGAGCCCCTCCTCCTCTAAATCCCCAGAAAGCGCAGGAAGGCTCGAAGGCCGAAGAACAAGAGTTTAAATATTCATAAATTTTTACAAAGTTGGGATCCCAGGGGTGACTCGCTGGTGCTGCTTGATGAGTACGCCAACACGCTCATTAGCTCCATGCAGCTCCAAGACATCCGCCAAGGCCTCGACCCCGACACCCCCTACCGGGACTCCCGGATGACCTGTTCCACCAGGATCTCGGCCACCACAGCCTCGACAGCATCGTCGAATTGCTCGAGCGAGTCCGCGGCCCTCGAAGTCCGCGGCCCCTGTTTGTGGCAGAACCTCCTGATTAAGTGGCCCACATGCACCCATCATTGTCCTAAAGACTTCTGATTGGCGTGCACGAGTTCCAAATGACTCAAGAGATCTGTCGGGTGTCCTCGGGAAACCCGAATCATCCACGTTATATTCTTTTCAGGAATTCCCTCATCAAGCATGACAGTATTACAACAGTTTTATAGATAAGATAAATCAGAGTAAAAGCGGAAAGGTTATATAACATAGATTGAAACTTAGGTTTAAAAGTTTACAATCCATAAGTACTTGATACATAAAAGGTTTGGAACTTTATATTACATATACCACACAAATTTTTGTTACTTGCCCAAGGTCAAACATCAGCGTCATCATCACTTTCTTCCATAAGAGTGAAGAAACATTGACCACCAAAAGGATGATCAATGAACTCACCTGCAACAAAGGTTAACAAACCTTGAGTACAAAAGTACTCAACAAGACTTAACCGTCTAGAAAAGAGGAGAAGACTCAGGTATGAAGGCTATAGGGATTCAAGGTAAGGCTTTAGCAAGATCAAAACATTTCTTTTGCATAACAGCTTACTAAAAGTAAAGCCTATTTACAAGTTTTAACTCAGGATTAAACTTTATAACTATCCAAAGATTCTCAAACTTTCATAACCATACTACATCTTTCGTTCTCATTTCATAAAGATCCCATTCATTACTACGGTGCGGGTCAGTGGATTGAGGTTCCATATCCGAGGAAACACGGCGATTCGAATCGTTTAAACCCAGCTGGGGATTCAGTACCACACGACATATGTAGATCTTAATCTTGCATATGTCAACCCTATCTATAGATCCTCCCATACAAGAACGGGTCCAGCGTCACCCGAGAGTACAGTACACCTCGGACCCGACTATCTCATAGCCCCGAGGGTACACGCTACTCCCGCCATCTCTCCACTCCCAGTACGTGGTTGCCCGTTCTCAAGTATCGGAATAGCTATAGACGAGGCTTACCACCGCATGTGGGCTGTACTCAAAGGTCTCAATCACAGCAGGCCAACAACGATAAGGTCCTATGTTGAGTAACCTTACAACAAGACTCCATTCTTGATGTAAGTTACTATCGTTATCATGTTATCTCAAGATTCATGATGCCCATAACATAGCAACCATTTTTAAAAGCACCTACTTTTATGAAGTAGTGAAGCATGGCTAAGCATACTAAGCATTTTCATAAAACGGTACCAAGGTTAAGTATTGGAATCATCAAGGTTGGTAATGCATCAAATAGGGTTCACTCAACTCCTATTCACTTAATGCATCATATTAACTCAAGTGATATAAATAACTTTATAAAAATACAAGGATAGGTTTAATGTCCGGGGCTTGCCTTGTTGATCAGCGAAGTCCGGAGATTCTGAAAAACCAGAAGGATCCACACACTCAGGAGAAACCCACTGAGGATCCGGTCCTTCCGAAACGAGATCTACACGTAGAAGTGCATATGCATGATCAATGAGATGTTTATGATATGACCATGGTAAAGATGGAAATTTTCTAAGTTGTAGACATTTATTTAAACAATCTTTTATCACGGTAAAGTTGCAAACTAACAAAACTAACTTAGCTATTAAACCATAAATTATTCTTAAACAAATTTTATTATCTTTATTAAGCAAGGTTATGTAACCAACAAGCAACAAAAGGTCATTAATATAAAGGAATCCATAACCAGGGAGCAAATCTTGCTAGTTTTCCACTGGTTGTCAAACAATTCCAAAAGTCACACAAATC
Organism: Coix lacryma-jobi var. lacryma-jobi; assembly: GCA_009763385.1. NCBI lineage: Eukaryota > Viridiplantae > Streptophyta > Magnoliopsida > Poales > Poaceae > Coix > Coix lacryma-jobi. The sequence goes on along the minus strand of CM019824.1, from coordinate 62,601,520 downwards.
CAAAGTGATTAGCTATTTCTTTTTATTTTGAAAGCCATTTTAATTAGCCCTTTATTTATACACAAATCATACTTATTCAAATAGAGCTGAAATTAATCATGAAGGTAGATTTCAGTGACATAAACTCACATGTCAAATTTCATGATTTTTGGAGAAACACAGAAAATCACATAATTCATCAAAGTTGCATTTATTAATTAAAGTACAGATTTTATTGGCATAGTAAAAGTGCTCCAAACACAAGTTTCATAATTTTATATTAGCACAGACATGCTATCATCTATCATGTCAAATTTCATGATTAACAGAGCTATAGAAAAATTATAGCAAAAAGAATAAAATTAGCTACTGTGCATAAAGCCATAAAAAGAAAAACGCCATTCTAGCCCAAACTGGGCTTTCGGCCCAGTCCGGTGCGGCCCAGCGCACGCGAAGACAGGCCCAGCCTGGCTCCCGCCCGCGCGCTCTGGCACTTTTGCAGAAAAGCCCTTCGGCTTAAACGAAACTAACCCGCAGTCCATGGCACTATTTAACTAAGTCATGGACTTTGCAACCAACACCCTGTAAAAAGTCGTCTTCGCAAACGGGAGGTCCCCGACCCTGGCCCGAGCGAACGGCGGCACACCGAGCGCCGGTGAGCCTTACGCCGGCCAACTCCGGCCAGTAGAGACCTAACGGACGCGAGCACCAGCACCGACGAGTCACCCGCGGCCGATAGAGCCCCTAACCCTAAACGCTACTACTCCAGAGAGGTTTGGCCACGCAAGGCGGCGGACCGAACCGCGGCGGAGCTATTCTGGCGAACTCAGGCCGATAGCAGTAGAACAGAGGGGCTAGGAAGATTCAGTAGCTCACCCTGATGCTGGCCACGTAGTTGGTTCAAGCGCAGGATGAACGGGAAGACGAGGTCCACGGAGCAGTGGCTCGCAGCGGCGAACTCCGGCGAGGCAAGCGATGTTCCGGCGAGACCTGAGCACCAAATGGAAAACCACCAAGCCGATGAGAATCCTAGGGTCAAGATGAAACGGAAACAAGAGACAGGGAGAGTAGAAGAGTGCCCGGTTGGGCTGACCACGGTGAGGTCGAGCTCGGCGGCGATTTCGCCCGGCGGGAAGAAGAACGGCGAGTACGAGCTCTCTGAGGCAATAGAGGTTAAAGGGATGGGCTCTGGAGATGCGCAAGGAGGTAAGGGAGTTATAGTCGTGGTCAAAAATGGATGAGGATGCTTGGTGTGCGGTGAATTTGGATTTGGATGGAGGTGAGTCCGTCGGTGCCCTAGGTGGCAAGACGGCGATGGCGAGCGCAGGAGGAGACGCCACGACGTGAGGGAGAGAGCCAGCAGCTGCTTGACATCGCCACGAACACGGTTGCGAGCTCATTCGAGAGAGAACGATGCTTTTCACGCCGGCAACACCGATCAAAGCTCGGCTTCTCACCGCCATGAACAGGAGACTGAACTTCTCCCCCCTTCTCCTTTATACCCTTTCGGTTTATATGAAATTACTTCAGCTTTTTGAATATAAGTTGAAAATATGTTAAAATATCAAATGTTCAGAATTCAATACTGAACATCTTTTATTCTTGCAACATATGCAGAATATGCATAGATTTTGAATTAGGGTTTGCAAATCAAAAGGGGACAATTAGGGCAAAAGGGTATTTTCACAATTGCTTTTGATTTCATATGAAAACTTGGAAAACTTTATACATCAAAGTTGATCCTTATCAAAAATGGAGCAACTTTGCTTTTTGAAGCATACTCAAATTCGTTTTAGATTTTTATTGCTATTAAAGGGGATAAAATAGGATTTTTGAATTAATAACATTTCTTAATTGAATTCTAACCAAATTTGAATTATACCTCAATGGTGACTTGAAACATGTTCCAAATACACCTTTAAGACACAATATCAAGATTTGGTAAAGATTCCATTACTATATTAGAAATTACCATAATACCCTTATATAGCATAAAAACATTATTCACCACATAAGAAAACATAAATTAGGGTTTCAAACTTAAACACTCCTTATCAACTAAGCACAAGCAAGATGAATTAAACTTGTTTTTAGTGAATGCATACTTAGGTTATCAACTCAATTGCAATGCCAGTGCTTATGATGACATGTCAGGTTTTAGTCTGCTTAACACCAGAGTGTTACACTGTTCCCTCCGGGAACCCCGTGAATGGACGTAGGTCACGCCTGGAGCGGACCTGGGCCCCAGCAAGGGCAACCACGGCGCCCCGGTGAACGCCGTACTTCACCGATGCCCGAACGCGGTCAGGCACGTCCTGGAGACGCTCCACGTGGATATAACCTCGGGCGCACACGAACTCTATGGCCACCTCGGCAGCCGGTCGAAGAACCTGGAGCACGACCTCTAGTTCCCCGACGCGACCGTCCGCCGCTGCTAGTTGGCCGCGAAGCTCCACGGCCTCCTCCTCGACAGCATCCAGTGCCATCGACGCCGCTGAGATCGAGTCCTCCAAGTCACGAACCGATGGAGGGGCCGATGGAGAAGCCGAACGATAGAAGGAGATCGACTTCGACATCAAAATGACCCTGAGAAAGATACGAAAGGCATGATCAGAGCGCTGTCTCAAGATCATGACAGAGAAAAGAAGTAAACCAACCCAGGAATGCGAAGACGCTGTCCCAACCCCCTTGAGCTCGGCTCCTCGTCAGCAGCGCGCTTTCTATGATCCATTTTGGAAAATGAAAAGTTGGCGAGAGGGCGGAGACAAGGGCAGCGGAGTAAACTGGTGGAGGGTTAAGGTACTACACCCCATTTATAACAGGAAGGGTCGGCCACCGTCGCCGCTAGAGCGCGACCCTCACGATTCCCCAAGAGAAATTGAAACGTTGCACGACTCTCTGACTGCTGCGCACGCGTACGAGTCGTAAATGGCCCCATGGAAAAAACGCGCCATCGAACGGCCGCAATCTCCAGTGGGACTGACCCTCGATACAGAGAAGTCGAAGAATCAACTCCATAGTCATCGACCGCCTTCAATAAACGCGATCACGTGCCGCGTTTTTTATGAGCTCTCACTTGGATCCCCTCATTACCAGCTCACCGAGGACGTCGAGACTCGCCCACTTGAGGGTAGTATGATGCTTCTCACCTTGCACCCGATCGAAAGGGCTCGCGGGAAGGGCACCAGAGCTAGCAATGCCTCAAGCCGCATGAGGCTCAGGAGCTCGACTATGCCCGACAACCCTTGACGAAAGAGGGTCGAATTCACTCGGGGGCTCGACTACGCCCAGCAACCCTCGATGAAAGAGGGTCAAACTCACCCGGATGCTCCACAACCCAAAAGCCATCGCAACTAAATGCCACCACCTTGATCCAAGCTGGCATGATCTTACAAGAGCATCAACCACGTTCGAGCGCAGACACTACGGACCACACAAGGTGAATAAAGCCCTCGAAGGAGTCTTACTCACTCCTCCGAGGCCTCGGGGGCTACCCCCGCGGGCAATGCTCGCGCGTCCTCCACCGAAAAGTTACGGGTCACCCTTCGCTCCTAATTTGTGATCCCTAGCTCGAGTGCCAGCACTCGAGCAGGGGCTCGGGGGCTACTGTCAGGTACACGGATAAGGGGTACCCCAAAGCCTCGATTACAAAAAACTAAACCCCGACAAAATCTACAATCATCCCTCAACCACAACACGCAAACCAGCCCAAGTACCGATCTATACTGGTCCGGCCCACGAATGGCCCTCAGCAACACGGCTTACACACCTTCAAGGAATCCCTTCTTGAGACCGCGCCACGTCCGCTCAGCGAACACCTCGATTACGGAACTTCACGAGGGAACGAGGCAAACCTCAGAGACGGAAACTCCCCGAGCGAATGGGGCAGGCCTCGACCGCCTCGCCTCATACCCTCTCACTCCTCGAGCACCCCTCGAGGAGTACGCTCTCGAGCACTCCTAGGGCAGGCCTCGACCGCCTCACCACACATCTCTCGAGGGGCATCCCCCGAACACCCCTCGATTACGGAATCCTTCCGAGCGAAGGAAGCAGGCCACGACCGCCTCGCCGCACACTCTCCCCGCATACCTCCTATTCGGCTTCAGAAGCATTAAATGCACCTACCTACTCCTATCCAAATCGCATGGCCACAACGCACGCCACAGCGAGTCATACCCCGATTAAATCCAACTTTAACCATCCATAACTGGGAAAGGGGGCGACTCGTACAACACTGTTATGCCATGTCATGCACTATGCCATGACAGGCACCTCCTCGAGGTACCGATGTCAACATGCACCTTTCCCGCATCTTCCGAAGCTCGACCCTGCTCGCGTAGGACTCGACCCCGTCCACACAAACCTCGACCACCCCCTCGAGCAGGGCTCTGCCAGGAGCGGTCAGGACTCCAACAACTCCCGACGCGACAACATGCATGCCCGCGGATGGGTGTCGTCCTTCACCAACATGGCCGAGCACGTCGCTACAGGGCGACGCACATTGCTACAATGGCGTTGACATGATCGGCCACGTCATCGCCAACATCATCGTCAACGTCATTGCCTATGGCAGCCCAAGAACTCATGTAACCCTGTTGAAGGATCGAGAATGCTAAAGCAAGGCGACTAGAGGGGTTGGGTGAATGGGAGCTTCAAATTTCTTTCGAAATGTTGAGGCCTCTGTCCTAGAAAAACAACCCAAAGAGCAAAGCCGAGACGCGTGATGTCCACGACCCAGAGAGTGGGCGGATGTTCCCTAGGAACACAGCGGGACACCACAAGAACTTCCTCACCCAAGTTCACGCAAGTCAACTAGTGACAAGATGGACTTTGGGTAGCCGCAACCTCCCCCAAGCAACGCAAGGGGGATTCAGGCTATTTCGCAAAGCGGGAAGCACGATTTTTGTGGAGCACGGATGCCAGAATCCAACGCAAAAGCCCACAACCAAATCCGAAGTCGAGTGAACAAACTGCAGATGAAATAGTGCAGAACACAGAGCATCGGACGCTGGCCTGCGTCCGATGTGATCCTGGCGGACGCGTCCGATGCAAATCAGGCCGAAACAAAACCTTACTGTGTAGCCATCATACGCTGCTACAGTGACAACTCAGCGTCCGATGCTAAGGCCTCGAAGCGTCCGATGACAATGGAGCGTCCGATGCCAGCACACCTGCTGCGTCCGATGCAAAAAGAGCGTTTCCAAAAACTCACTGCATGACCATCGAACACTGCATTGTAGCATCTGACGTTAGCGTCCGATGCCCCTTTAAAAGCACAGAATCTGACACGTGGCAACAACGCGTCCGATGTGATGAACACAGCGTCTGATGCCCTCATGCTCAGCGTCCTATGCTCCCGAAACAGCACAGCTCTTCCGCGGATTCAACCCGATCTCCTCCGAATCAAAAGCTCTAAAGCTTAGACTTAGTATGAGGAGTTCCTAGGGTGTTAGTGAGCTACTCCTAAGAGATCATGGCTCGAACCTAACTCCTATTCGGTGAATTGGAAGAATTTGGAGCAATGGAGAGAAAACCGATCCAAATGCAAAAACCAACAGATCTACTTGTACGTGAGGATTGAGTTGAATTCCTTCTGTGGAAATGATCCCCTCACGACAAAGAACAAGTTCATTCAAACCGTTTTCCAAACAGAGTAACGTAGAGGGAGATCAAGCAACGGGAAATCGAGTCAAAAAGCAAAACGCGAAGAACTACTCAGGAACACGAATCACAATCTCGATTTCGAGCCGAAAATCATCCCCACGAGAAGACAACGGGAATCCGGTCCCGTTTCCGCAAAATCCAAATACACAGAGGTATAATTAAGCCATCTCTGTGGATCTCAGTAGCTACAACAGGGACAGGGAGAGCAGGAAACCCTAGAATGAAAATAGCAATGGATGAGATAGTCTAGAGGGAGGGATGGCCTCTCCTTATATAGCCTAATACAATTATTCCCCTTATACCCTTACAGCTAATGAGCGAGCAGGCTAACCCTAAGGGTATTCCTGACCAACTCGAGGTTGATGTTGATCAAACGGCCATGCCTGCACATCTGGTAGCTTTGCCTCGACGCGACCTCACCGGATGCCGCCACGTGCCGCCACTGCGCCGCTCGTCCTTTTCACGGACCTCCCTGTCGCGGAACCGTCCTGATTATAAGAGCTCAAGTACCGTCTTAGTCAAATTTGTCTGACATCGACTCGTACTTGAACCCATATAACCCCGGTAGTCTGGAAATCTCGAAGGATTTCATCATCGTACAACATACCGGATCACATCGTTCAAGTATTACATTCGTAAGGAGACATCACAGATAAACGAAACCGAATTTAAACATTAGAGTGCGAAATTAAAATAGAGTTATTACAATACTGAGTTTCGAGTGCGGAAGCTTAAATAAGTTTTGAAACACGACCACCACACATGTGGTCCAAATAAAACATTGTTTGATAAATTAACCCAACACAACTCACTCCTCCTCTTTCAGGTAGTGTGCCACTAGGAGTCTCAATTCCGACAGTGCTTACAATAGCCATAATACACCTGGCCATCTACAACAAACAGGATAAACCCTGAGTACGGGAATGTACTCAGCTAGACTTACCCGTCCAACTGAAAATAAAGACACCAAGGGTATGCAAGGCTTTTGGTGGAGCTGGGATCTTTAGTTGCGAAAATCTCAGTATTAAGAGAAGGATTATTTAATAATATTGATGAGCTGTCAATTTTAGACCTACCTCTTTATCTAGGTTTTGCACCTGAACTAATACATCCACTTGAGTCTAACAAGCAATAATATAACCATATCCAGTTGACTTATCCATATTTTAGTTGAACCTTTAAACATCACATGGAGTTGTATCGTGGTGAAGCTCGCCATAGTTTCCCACTAACCGGGGGAGACGGCGACTCAAATCGAATTCCAAACCAGCTGGTGAAAGACCTTTAATACCAAAACACATTTTCCCCGTCAGGTCCATGCATTGGGTAACCGCTCGATGCTTGTTCGTGGTGGTAATCGTCGCGGTTCAAGCACGGACCACCCAATCGGAACCTGGCGATGGCCATCCGAGGCAGATCGCATTTCCACACTAGAGGGCGCGACTCGGGTTGATTCCGGCCCGAACAGCGTCTAACCGGCTTTGGGGTCGATGATTACAGCACCGACATATCCCTAAGTAAAAGGGCGCGTTCAAAAATGAACGAGGACCAACATCGATACAAACTTACACGATCCAATGGACGGACTGCCCCCAAGTTCCAACTTGGTGTCTTGCCTTCCAATTGACCGTATTTCATTACTATTCAGGTTCTTTTCCACGATAGCAAATATAGCCAACTGTGATCCGGTAAATACCCATCCGGGGTATCATGGAAACATCCTTAACTACAATTTTTATTAAGCAGGCTAAGCAATTCTACATTATAAACACTAACAAGATAACAAAGCAGGTAATAATCAATAATCAAGGAATGGTAATACAGGAAGTAGGATTCAATCAACTCCTATACCTAATCCATCACAGTATAAAAGTACTCAAGTATATTAATTGTAAAAGATGGGAGACTTAGAATGCTCCGGGGCTTGCCTTGGGAAAAGACTGAGGCCTCGTGAGCGGGGCACTCAGGCAGGTTAGCTTCCGGCGCGGAGTCGACTTCCTCGGTCCTGGGCAGCTCCGGTATCTCCTGCTCGTCGTTTACTTCCGGCTTCTGGTCGGTCTCCGGGACTGTCGATCCTATGGCATGCGGTGAATAATAATTAAGTAATAATGCGGGGTGCGAGATATGGTGTATGAAATGCAAACATTTTTTGGCAAACCAACAAAGCCAACTTGTTGAACCACTTTTGACATTGGGGTAAAACTACTTAATTACCACGTAAAACAAAGCCATTATTTCCACTATTTCCTATTTATTAAATCAAAGAAATTCAAGTTTGAACTGCAAGTACATTTTTTCTGAACTCCGAAAATCCACAAAAATTCCAGAAGATAACTAACACTAACTGGACTTCACTGCCCAAATTCCAGGAAGAGATAAAATACAGAACACCAGGTACAAAAAGATGAAATAAACTGCTCAAAAGGTACTTTGAACTAACTCTTTTCATGAAAAGTGTCAAACAGCAGGTTTCATATTTTTTTCTAGCTTCACCTATTCATAACCACTCTACTGTAGAAAATTTACTGCCTAAGCATGAACATATCCACCTACACAAAATAAACAAGTTTGTTCCCAAATAAACCATTTGAACTACAACCCTGCTGGAAAAGGGTGACCTGCTCATTTTCATATTTTTTCCAGGTTCTATTCCACATTTCATATTTATCAAGGAAGTTCCATGAACAGAAGCATTATATTCTTTTCTACAAGAATTTCCTAAGAAAAACGTAGAAAAGCACATTTATACAGCAACTTCATATTTTTCCATATAATAACCTATGTTTAACATTTTTGCTAACTGGAACATCACATACAAAGACTGCACAATTTTTCCCATATTTTATTTTTACATATAAATTACCTTAACACTTATTCCACGAAAACAACCAAAAAGGACTTTAAACCCTAACAGACACTTTTCTACACAAACAGTGCCTCATACATTTTTCACAGGTACTTAACATGATAAGAAGCCTTCACAAGTTTGGCCATGAATTAACTCGACCAGAAAGCATATAAATTCATTTATCTCAACAAAAGCTTCTAAACTGAAATAAATAAAAACAGTAATATAAACCTTCACCAAAAATACTTTCATATTTTTCCATGATAGATCTACTCATGAGCAAACTACCAAAACTAAAAGCACCTCATTTGGACTTTTAAATCGTGCTACACAAAAATAACAAGTTTTTCTGGAAATTAAAACCAAAAGGAAAAACATTTGAAAACTCTCGGCCCATACTGCGCAGACTTGGTCTATGGACTATGGGTGGCTGACGCGTGGGACCGCGTGGTCAACGGGGTCCCAGCAGTCAGTGAGAGCAGAGCAGGGGAAGGGTTTGACCGGGGGTTTCTCGTCGGCGGCAAGGTCGCCGGCGGTAAGGTGGTTCTCGGCGTGATCCCCACGACGAGGCGAACCGAGTGGTGGTGATTGTTGGGCTAGCGCATGGTCGTAGCTCGCCGATGGCGAGCGATGGCGGACGACGGCGGTGGAAGAGCTCGGCTACGCCGTTTCCGGCGGTCGCCGGCCAAATTAACGGGGGCGATAGCTTATGCGAACCCTAGGAAGGCTACTAGAAGGGTTGGTTCGGCCGGTGAAGCTCCGGTGGAGCTCGACCACGTGCGCGGCCACGGCGGCGTCCATGGCGCTCGGTCGGGCAAGAGTGGGAGGCTAGAGGGCGGAAGAGACCTCGCGGAGGTGTGTTCTCACCTTGCCTTGGCCTGACGAAGCTTGATGGTGAAGGAGGTAGGTGGCGAAGCTCGGGATGGTGCGGAACAGGTTCGGGCTCCGGACGGCGCTGATGGCGACCGCGGCGGCGCTTCTCGAGTTCCGGTGTCGGTCAAGCTCGGCGGATGGTGCGGAGGTGCGCACCGCGTGGTCTGTTTGATGGCAGAGTGTTGGCCGGAGTTAATCGCCCGGCGGTGGCTCGGTTAGGGCGGAACGGTGGTGCGGGCTTTTGGTGTCGAACGGTGGCGAGCAGTGAAGTGCTCGACGCGTTCGTGGGAGAGGAGAGGGAGAGGGAGAGGGAGCAGGCGGTGTGTGCGAATGAGTGAGCGAGCGAGGGAGCGAAGGGAGGTGCTCGGGTTGGGCTCGGCGGAGCGAGCGGACGGCCGGACGTGGCGGGGGCCACAGCGGCGCGGCGGGCGAGGCAGGGCGCGGTCAGCGAGGGGCTCGGCAGGCGAGGCGCGCGCGAAGAGGGTGAGGGAGATCGCTGGCGTGCTCCGGTAGAAGAAGATCGCGCGCGGAGTGGCCGGGATGGATTCGCGGCAGAGGCAGGCTGCCACGCGGCAAGCCGGCCGGCATAAGGCGCGGCGCGGGTGGGAGCGGAGCAGGGCGCGCGCGAGCGGGCCGGCGCGGTGGGAGCGGGCCGAAAGGCCGGCTGGGCCAGAAATGGGGCGCCGGAGAAAAAGGTTTTCCTTTTTCTTTTTTTTCCAAATCTTTTCAAACTCTAACCATCCAAAAACAGTGTCAAAAACTCCAAACTAGGCTTTGACCCAAGAATAAAAGTTGCTCAAAATAATTTTCTCTACAACTTTCATATAAGACACTTTAGCTGAAACTCATTTTTACAAACTTCACACAAATAAAGTCAATTTTTGAGACATAAATCGTTTTGTTTACCTCATTTTTATTTGCCAAACTATTTTGAACTAGATCAAGGTGTCGATATAAAAAGTATTAGATTCATTATTCTCTATCTTATAAAATTATTTGCCAAGTCAGAAATCCACTTAAACCATTAAGTCCAATAGAAAACAAATCCACATAAATAAACCCAAGACAAAAAGCACTTTCATGCACAAGAAATGATGCAATGCATTACTTATGCATTTTAGTAGCTAAATGTAGTTCCTAATGTTGTGCTTGACACTAGGGTGTCACACTCCCCACGGTTTTGAGGCCGAAACCGGGAAACCTGGGCCATCCCCCGGTTTTGAGGCCGAAACCGGGAAACCTATCGTCTGTCGCCTGAGTTTTGTGGCCCAAACTCAGAAACCCGCCAACGCCTAGGTTTTGAGGCCCAAACTTGGAAACCGTCCTCACCCCGAGTTTTGTGGCCCAAACTCGGAAACTGGCCGCACCCAGGTTTTGAGGCCCAAACCTGGAAACCTTCCACTCGGTTGTTTTTCTGTGGCTCAACCACCAAACCGACGCCGTAGAGGGATGCACCGACCGTGCACCCCGTCCACTCGCAAGTCTTCACTTGTCGCTGTCCCAGGCTGTCAACCACCACGGCCGATCCTCAGGCCACCGGTCCGTCAGTCCAAGCCTCAGGTCCGCCCTTCACCGCTCCGGGTCCATCAGCATGACACGTCTCTACTCGACCTTCACCTTTCCTTCGATCACCGTCTCTGTGCTCGACACCTGCACAACACAAGCCAAAGAACATGCGCATCATACTAGTTGACAATCACTCATCATCTCAAGATCCGGCATACACCCATGTATCCGCAATCTCCCCCTTGATGAGTGCATTGTCAACTACCAACATAAATCATATGGAGTAGAAAGAAAGAAAGAAGAAGGAAGCGAACTCAACCAATCGACTAGAAGCAAACCAAAGCCAAAAGAAATCAAATGGAGTGAGCGAGACAACTTGGTTCCCAAAGACATGGGCAACGGCTCGACGCAACCAAGAAAAGCAAAGCTAGCCCTCAAGAAGAGGCAGAACGGGCTCAACACTGCTAGCGAGAAGTTCAGAGCAAAGAAGCCAAAAACTGAGTAAATCAACTAGTCCCTCCAGAAAGAGGCAAAGGCTCAACATAACTAGCTGAAAAATGCTCCGAACCAAATTGAAAAATGCTCCGAACCAATTGACCAATAAAACTTGTCAAATAAAACAAGTAAACGAACTCCCCCTTCAATTGTGCACACAACTAGGGACATGATTTGTCAAAATTTCTCCCCCTTAGTTGAAAATGCACACAACAAGGCAAAATGCATGAGTCACAAATGCAGGTTAGCAGCTTCAGGCATATAGTCGATAGAAAGAATAGATGCTCTAAAGAGTGCTGATCCAATGATTCAACAACAAGCATAAATGCCAGCAAAGGCTCAAACTGATCACAAAATACGAAATATGAGCATATGAGCAGTTTTAAGCCATTCAGAAAGGGTTTCACCATCAAAATAGCACTAAACATGTATAGATAGGAAATCAAACACAAGTGCTAATCATGTATACAAGGTGAACTACCCCTAGCAAAGTTCAATCATCATGCTATAGAATGAAACATAGACTTGTGTTTGCAAATTTTATCGGAGTTGCAGCGGTGATTATACACAAGTTCAAATTTTCAGCATGTGATTGCGAGAGGTTGAAAACTTGTCACTGCCTAACTTTTCAACCGAGCTAAGCATATGCAAAAGCAATCAGAAGCATGAAGCATCGGTTTCGGTCTTACACTACACGGCTCAAGTTTAACTCAAAGCACAATAAGAAACTGTCTCGATACTGTGATGTGCTGACAAGCAATCCCATCTCGATCTTTTCAATTCAATTAGGCTTGGTTCAGTTTTAAAGCATAATATGAACATACCAAACAAGTGAAAGACTCAGAACTAGAGACATAGCAACCTAGCATATATGAAAAGCACAAGTAACTTCAACATATTCTACACAAGCTAGTTGCCAATCTCAATGGTGAACAAGTTTCAAATTTTATGTTTGATTAAGAATATTCATAGTTCTGAAAAGTAGCTCAGCTCACAACATGTATCAATGATCAAGAAGAGCCTAAGCTACAAGCATCATCATATATCATCGGAGCATACACTAATCAGAGCATAGATTCATTCTACAGATTATAGACATGAAGCTCAAAAAGAGAAAGATGCAAATATGATGAAATGCAAAAACTAAACAAGAACAAAATAAAAGAAGTCAGTCTATGAAACAATAACCAAAATGTTTCCCCCAACTAAAAGGGGAAACACACACCAAGCTCACCTCTCAGCCTAGCAAAGGTTGATTGGTCCAAAGGCTTGGTGAAAATATCTGCCAACTGAAGATGAGTATCGACATGGTGAAGGTCGATATCACCCTTCTCATAGTGTTCTCGCAAGAAATGAAAGCGCACATGAATGTGTTTGGTCTTATAATGCAGCACGAGGTTCTTAGCAACGCTAATCGCACTCGTGCTATCACAAAGCAATGGAACTCGAGAAAAGCTCAGCCAAAATCACGCAAAGTGGCCATCATCCACAACAATTGGGAACAACAGCTAGCCGCAGCAACATATTCAGCCTCTATGGTAGACTGAGCGATACTAGACTGCTTGCGAGAAGAACAAGAAACAAGAGAAGGACCCAAAAACTGACAAGTCCCAGAAGTGGACTTGCGCTCAAGTCGGCAACCAGCAAAATCAGCATCCGAGTAACCGCAAAGGAAGAGGGTGGAAGAAGCAGAATACCAAATCCCGAACTCAGGTGTGAAACGTAAGTACCTCATAATGTGCTTGACCGCCTGATGGTGAGAAGTGTGCGGCGACGCCTGAAAGCGCATGCAAAGACACACCGCAAACTGAATGTTCGGGCGTGTCACCGTCAGGTACAGCAGCGACCTGATCATACTCCGGTACTCCTTCTGGTCCACAGCTTCTCCATCCTTGTCTGCATCCAAGGCCGTCGTGGTTGACATGAGTGTTGGAAGAGGCTTGGCCTCACCCATATCGAACTTCTTCAATATGTCCTTGGTGTACTTGCCCTGATGCACAAACGTCCCCTCTCGGGATTGCTTGATTTTCAACCCGAGGAAAAACGTCAACTCGCCCATCATGCTCATCTCAAATTCCCTGCTCATAATATCTGCAAACTTGGCAACCAAAGCGTGAGAAGAACCACCAAAAATGATATCATCCACGTAAATCTGAACCAAGAGAGTGTCATTGCCTTGCTTGAGGAGAAAGAGTGTTTTATCTACACATCCCATTTTAAAACCCTTAGCAAGCAAAAAGGTTTTTAACCTATCATACCAGGCTCTAGGGGCTTGTTTCGAACTATACAAAGCTTTGTGAAGTTTAAAAACATGGTTTGGAAACTTGGGATTTTCAAAACCGGGGGGTTGTTTCACATACACCTCTTCTTCTATGTAGCCATTTAGGAAGGCACTCTTGACAACCATTTGAAAAAGTTTGAAACCCTTGGATGCAGCAAAAGCCAAGAGGATCCTAATTGCCTCCAAACGAGCTACAGGAGCAAAAGTCTCCTCATAGTCTATCCCCTCCTTCTGACTATACCCCTAGGCTACAAGTTTGGCCTTGTTTCTCACAATGTGGCCATCCTCTCCTTGTTTGTTTTTGAAAACCCATTTTGTACCAATAGGGTGACACTCAGGAGGAGGTGGAACAAGAACCCTAACCCAATTTCTCTCAAATTTTTCAACTCCTCATGCATGGCATTGACCCAATCCGGATCACATAAAGCGTGTCCAACATCTCGGGGTTCAAAATCAGCAACAAATGCAGAATGAGCAAAGTGAGAGATTTGTTGTGACCTTGACCTAGTGACGCATTCGTGGATGTCGCCGATCATCTATTGAGGTGGGTGTTTGCGCTGAATGTGTAGTGGCGCCTCTCTTGTTGATGTAACCTCCCCCTCAACAGTAGCTGGTGCCTCCTCGGGTACAAATGGTACAGCCCGAGGTGGTGGATCACACGGCCCCCATGTAGTGGAAGAAGACGGGTCGGGGCCACGAGTAGTCATGATCGAAGTCGATCCAATCGGCACAGCATGTGGAGGAAGTGCTGGATCATTAATCCCTTCAGCACCTTCTTCCTCATCTTCAAAAAGAGGTTCACCAACCTCGTGATCACCTGCACGCTCAAATCTAGAAGAAGGACAATGCATGGTCTCGTCGAAGGTGACATCGGATGTCTCCATGACTCGGTTAGTATCAAGGTTAAGTACACGATATGCACGAGTATGATTACCATAACCCAAAAATACACCTTCAGAAGAGCGAGACTCAAACTTGTCCAAATTGCCTTTCTTGAGTATAAAACAGTGGCAACCAAAACTCTAAAATAACTCACTTTGGGTTGCTTCCCAAATCGCACCTCATAAGAAGTCTTCTTCAAGAAAGCATGGAGAAAAATGTGATTGGAAATGTAGCATGCAATGTTAATAGCCTGTGCCCAATACCGCCTAGGAGTCCTATGCTCATCGAGCATCGTCCTGGCCATCTCTACAAGGGTCCGATTTTTCCTCTCTACAACACCATTTTGTTGCGGTGTGTAGGGGAAGAAAACCGATGCTCTAAACCCAAAGAGTTACAAAACATCTCAAAATTTGAGTTCTTAAACTCAGAACCATTATCGCTACAAATAGCTCTCATCGAGTTCTTAGAGAACTCATTCTGATGTCGCAAAATCAGATTGCGAGTAAAAGCAAAAGTCTCAGTTTTCTCGGCTAAAAAGAAAACCCATGAATATCTCGAAAAGTCGTCAACAACAACAAGCACATACCACTTCCCCCAAACCGAGCTCACCCGAGCTGGACCGACAAGGTCCATATGCAAAAGCTCTCCAGGGCGCTTAGTCATAACCTGATTCACCGGATGGTGGGGAGCGGCTACCATTTTCCCATGTCTACAAGAATGGCAAACAAGATCCTTCTCCATGCACAACTTGGGCAATCCTCGGATTAAGCCAATTGAACTAAGACTTGCAAGCAAGTCGAAGCTCAGATGACCTAGTCTCCTATGCCACTTACAAAGATCAGAGGAGGAAGGTCCAGCCAAAAGACAACGAGAAATTCCAAATGACTCCGAGAAATTCGCACGAAAGACTTTCCCAAAGGGCAAAATCAAACATACAAGATTGCCCTGAGGATCCAAAATACGACAGAGATTCGGCTTAAAACGAATCTCATAGTCATCATCAAAGAGTTGCGAAACAGAAAGAAGGTTAAAATGCAAGTTAGAAACAAGAGCAACATCACGCAACACAAAGTGCTCATTAACTCGCACGAACCCACGAGACAACACTTTACCTTTGCTATTGTCGCCGAAGGTGATAAACTCCTTTTCGGCAACTAGACTAAGACTGGAAAACCACTTGGCGTTTCCGGTCATATGCCTTGAGCACCCGGAATCCACCAACCAAACGTCCTCCAATCGCCTTACCTACATCAATAAAAATACATAGGGTGAGCATACGGTCCAACACTGGGGTGAGTAAAATGGGAAGTGTACCAGTGTTGGGCCGGCTGCTCAAAAGAACGGTTAGTAGCAAAAACATTTCTAGCACGCCTACGGGGAAAGCGATCACCACATATAGGAAAACGTGGTCCGCTGAGGGAAGAGCGTCCATCGCGATAGTCAAAATGCGGTGGGGGGTAACGCTCAACAACAGAGCCACCGCCACGGGGTCCATAGCCTACAAAAGCAGGATCCCGTCGGGCACGTCCTCCTTGTGGCCTAGGACCTTGAGGCATTGGACCTCTAGGACTAGCAACCCTCCATTGAACCTTCGGCGCATGTACATCATGGAAAGGATGGTACATGTCCGAGTTGTTCATCTCCTTTGCACGGCGCTCCTCTATCTTGCGCCGAAAGCAAAACTCCCTCAAGTGTCCATCTCTCCCACAGTGGTCACTGTGGTACCTCACCACTCTCATAGGGGGTTGTTGGTACTCACGGTATTGGGTGTGGATCATTGGTTCTTTTGTGGCATGAGCTCCTCATGGATTGGTGGCATAGTGTCTAGCTTGTTCCTGAGGTGGTTTGGTTTTGGAGCCCATGTATGTTTCTTGGGTGGAGCTCTTGGAGGTTCCACAAACACTATATCCTAAATGTTCGGCTTGAGAGGCTCTTTGGGTGGAATCTTGGTTAGTTTGGGAGTACTGGTGGAGTTGGGCTTCTCACTCGGCTTAAGACCACTAAACTCTCCAACCTTCCCAAAAGATGCAGCACTCTCAACACCCTGAGCAAAACCAACACCAGGACCTCCAGCAGCACGTTTGAATTGGGCAATCATCATCCCAAGCTGCGGCTCACCACTAGACACCCATGACAAGATGGTCCGAAGGTATGTGTTTTCTTCCTCGGTTTGCATCTTGTCATGCTTCACATTTGCAATCTCCATCTCCAACCCCTCACACAGGGCGCATATAGACACACAAGTACTATCCGAGCTAGCCTTCTCAAGAGACACAATCTGGGCATTCTTCTCTGCCAACTCGGATTGCAAGCCTGCAGAAGACTTGCATGCACCCAGCAACACGGGTCTAGCCCTAAGTTCATCCACCTCTCCAAACAAAGCAACATACTTACCCCTCAAAGTGAGAAGGTCAGTCATGTGCTTGGAGCACATCTCACACTCATCCTCCTCAGTCACGACAACGGTGGACTTGACAGACTCAAGCTCCTTCACCGCGTCCTCCCACTTCTGCCTAAACTCCTTCCTCTCTCTAGCAGCACGCCTAAGTAGTTTATCTTGACTAAGGAGGGCGGCAGTATGTTTATCGACCTCAGCAGAAAGCTCGTCGAGGGTCTGTGATACCTGGGAGGTGTCGTCGTCGTCGTTGTCGTTCCGAGGGATTTCCTCCAACTCACTGTTGACCTCATCGCTGAGAGCCATGGTGTAGAAGCCCTCATTGTCGGCGAAGAAACAGAGGCCTTTCAGCTTGTCATCGATCTTCTTCTTCTTCTTGGACTCGTCATCGCTTGATGTAGTAGAGTCGTCATCCGAGTCGTCGACGTCGCTGAGCGTGGCGAAGAAAGCACGCTGCTCAGCCTGGGCCTTCTCCAAGTAATTCTCCTTGATGTACTCCTTGTTGAAGCCGCCTCTCCGCTTGTGCTTGGCCGGGACGTACTTCTCCTTGCGCTTGCCGGAGTCGTACTTGTGGCCATGATCCGCCTTGCCGAAAGCTTGCTTGTTCTTCTTCGGGCAATTGGCGATGAAGTGGTCCGAGCCTCCACACTTGTAGAAGCCACCTTGTCCTCCTCCTCGGCGACGGTTCATGTGGTTGTTGTGAAACCGCGAGAACCGGTTGGCAAGCAGAGCCAACTCGTCGTCCGCCATGAACTCCAGCTGCTCTTCTGTGATGGAAAGAAGAGAAGACAATGCAAAGCCTCCAGAGGGGTTAGCTGTGGCGAAACGGTCCTAATCCCATGGCCCACCGGTCCCCGTCAGCCTTTGACAGCCGAACCGATGTTCCACGTGATTAAGACTGTTCGTCACTGGGCTGCATCAGCGCCCATCGTCCGCAGGATCATCTCACCTTTCGGTTACGGCACTGGATACTTTTACAAATAATATCGGAATATAGAGCGGAAGACTTAAATAACATTAGTTTCACAAACCGAGGTTCCAAATAAGATTAAAGGTGCAGTTATTACAAACCAAGTTCGGATGATAGAAATAGGCAACGTAGTGGAGTACAACAAAATAAAGACTCTTGCAATTACCCAGCCCGAGGGTGTACACTTTATTCTTCGGCCTCATCGGCCTCTTCCTGGACGATGGTCATGCAGCAGGCGCAAGACACATCGGGGACTCAATCATACCTGCAGCATGGGTAACAAACCCTGAGTACTGGGGTACTCAACAAGACTTACCCAACTAAAGAAAAGGAAGAAGACTCAGGGATGAGAGGCTTAGGGTAGTCAAGGTAAGGCTTAAGCAAGATCAAGTATTTTGCAGAAAAGCATTTTGTAAACCTTGTTCTATTTTAGAAAGATTCGGGCATTTCTCAATTCTTCATTGTTCAAGATTCATTTTACCTTCGAAAACATACCAAGTTGAGAACCACTCTCCGTTGACAGTCAGTGACCAAGTCTCCATAACCGAGGAGCAACGTTAATCTGGATAAATAATACTCAGCTGAGGATCCCTATCCACACTGCATATGTAGCACCCAAGCTTGCATATGCCAACTCGTCTACCACGATTCCTCCAAGATTGGACCGGTCCTACGCCACCCGGAAGTACAGTACACCACTCATATCCAGGCACGACGACCACGTGGGTACAGTCTACTTCCGCCATCTCGCCACTCCCAGTGCGCGGTTGTCGGTCCCAATCAAGGAGTCCTCGGAGCCAGAGCTTTCCGAAGTATGTGAATAGTTACAAGTCTTGACCAGCAGGCCCCCATACGGATGGTCCCTAATTTTTCTGCCAGAACTATACCTCGGTTATATCTCACCCAAGCGTAATAGTCCTGTCAGTTTTTCAACCCTGTCCCGGTCGGTGTCAACTGTTGAGTCCCAGACTACAACATCGCGGCACCGTACGCTCAGACAACCTCTCCTCGCTGTTGACTAGGTACGGATCAGATACTTAGCCAACAGTCGGGGAGTAAAGCCAAATTCCCATAAAAATTCTTTAAGTGATCACACTTTTGAAATTGGCATTTTATTGCAAATCTATTGAATAGCGTTACTAAGCATTTCGCAAATAATTTTTAAACAGGGCGGGGTATTTGCCGGTGGAGGTAAATAATGCAGGCAATAGGTCATCACACAACTCCTATAACCTAATGCAGTAGTTTAACTCAAAGGCATTTTAGGTAAACTTTTATAAAAACAAGGAAGGGTTAAAATGCACCGGGGCTTGCCTTGAAGAGCAAAGAGGACAGGCTCGGGGTCGGCAGTGCAGGTGTCGGAGCTCGGGTTCGCCTCGGGGGTAGGTTAGTCAGCGGCTGCCTCGACTTTGATGTCCTCTCCTTCAGACACTACACGTATGCAATGATGTATGCTTATGAGGATGCTGACAAGAACAAGAGACTTGCTAAAGCGCAGGACAATTCCATTGATTCTTGAGTACAACTTTCCATCACGAAAGTAACTCCTAGAAGAGACACAAAGTTACTTATCTCATCCCCTAAGCAAGATTAATCAAACCTATTAAGCATCATCTAGTAAACCTAAGTGTAAGTCATGCATGGCATCACAAACACCATAGACCAGCTGGGTGGGGGTCTAAGAACAGCAAACAATCCCAAAGGTCACATCACAGGACATACAACATAAACTCTAATTGCTTTTCTACTTTTCCTAATTATTTAAAAAGGTCATTTTATGCAGTTGCTCCAAAATTTACCCAATTAATCTCATAAGTTCATTATGGTATAAATAGATGACAAAACAAATTTCATAATTTTTGGAGGTCATTAAGGTGCTTAACAAAAATCAAACATTTTAATTAACAAAAGGCACTATTCAACAATTAAAATAAATACCCAAACATCAACTTATTCCAAAAGACTTCAAAATTGTACCAAAGACTAAGCATGACATAACTAGCACATAAAAATTTATCTCATCATTTTTGGAGCTACACATGATTTTCTAAAAATCTAAAACCATCCATTTCTTAATTAAAAGGAGGATTTTTCATTTCCCAATTTTTGCAGAAAAGTAAAGTTTCTTATTTTTCTAAAATACTACACAGTGCAAGGAGCATACCACATTTTTATCAGAATTTAAGGAGCAACAGATTAAATCTCACAAAAAAGAGAAAACAGAGCACTATTCATATTTTCAAAAAAAAAAGCACTGTGCATCTTCCCCGCGGGTCAGGGCGCTCGCCGGCGAGAGCGTGCGGCGGTCCGGCCGCTCGGGCTTCGCGCTGGGAAAGCAGAGGGTGGGGGAAGCTTCGCGGGCTCACCGGGGTTCGGAAACGAGGAACAGCGAGGCGGTGCAAGGGTCGGAGGAGGGAGTTCGACGGCGGCGGCGCCTCGGCGGAGCTTCTTGGCGGCGAGCAAGCGTTCCGGCGGCTCTGTCCACCAAAAGCAATCAACGATGAGCGGTTAGGAGCGCACCGAGGTGGGGAAAAGAGGACGGGGGTCGGAGGGGAGAGAGGAGCACTCACGGCGGCGAATTTCTCGCTTAACCGACGCGCGGCCGTTCGCCGGAGTTGGAGAAGAATCGCTCGCGCCGGCGAAAGGAGGGACGGAGGGGTGAAATTGGCGGCTCGAGAAGGTGGAGAAGCTCAAGACGAAGGCGATGGGGTGCTCAGCGGGCTCTGGGGCGGTCCGATGGCTCGGATTGCCGAGGTATCGCTGGTGGCGGCAATGGCGGGAGCTCGGCGGCTTTTATAGCCTCGGGGTGGCGCTGCGGGGTCCGGGCGAGGGGTGAGGAGCGTCCGCGCAGCATCAACGGAGGTAGGGATCAAGGTAGGGCGGCTCGGTGTGGGCGGGGAGCTCGCGCGCGGCGCAGCGGCTTGCCGGCGGTCGACAGCTGCCCGCTGTCCGCGGCCGAAGGGGAAAGAGGGAGGGGTAGGCAACGGGCGGGTCGGAGGTAGGGGCCGGGAGGACGAGCGCCAGCGCTGGCTGCGCGCGGCACGGGCGCGGGTCGGCCGGGCTTGGCGTGGGCGGCGCTGCGCCGCCGGCGGCCAGGCCCCCCCTGCTTTAAAGTTCGTGTGCAGTGACATCATCCTCCCCTTTAACTGGATTTTCGAAATAACTCCCAAAATTTGAACTACACAAAGGAAACTCAAAATACCAAAGTTGCTTAAAATTTTGAGATCTACAACTTTGTCAATGTAAACATTTTCAGAAACTCAATAGTTTTTGAGATAATTTTGAAAACTGAAAAGGGGGCAAAATTGAAGTTTGAAAGAATTTGAAATTACTTCTGATTTTGGATTGACACTTGAAAATCTGTAAACACCAAAGTTGTTCCTTTTGACAAGATCTACAACTTTTCTTATTGGGCCAACTTCAAATTTTGAATAGTTTTTGAATTAGAAAAAGAGGGGTAAAACTAGAGTTTGGAAATTTAGGGTTTTTCAAAAGGGATTTAAATTCTATTTCTGATTTTGAACTTTGATCAACACAACAAAACATCAAGATACTCAACTGAACAAGATTCACACAAAGCTAGACACAGAGATGAAATTACCATTTTGCCCTTATAGGAAGATTTGGACCTTTAGAGTTTTTGAAAAAGAGATCACTACAAGTCACTCCAGAAAAAGGTAAAAGCAAAACAAGCATTAGGCAAACATAATGCATGGCAAGGATGATTAAAGACTAAAGATGATGACATGTCAGGTTAATTACATATTAATCACCAGAGGTGTTACAGCCTTCCCCCCTAAAAGAAATCTCGCCCCGAGATTCCGCGCCTCAAAAGACAAAGACAAAACTTTACATCTACAGAGGATCGAGAAAGTCGGGATAAGTGTTTTCTAAGAAGTCTTCGGATTCCCAAGTGGCTTCTTCTTCAGAGTGTTGGCTCCACTGGATCTTGTACCATCTTGTGGTAGTCCTCCGGGTAACACGGTCCTTGTAATCCAACACGCGAACTGGATACTCGGAGTATGACAGATCGGGTTCTAACTCAACACCTTCAATTTCCACCACATGTTCGGGAACTCAGAGACACTTTTTGAGTTGGGAGACGTGAAAAACATTATGGACTGCGGAAAGATGATCGGGCAATCTTAGCTTGTAAGCTACCTTGCCATAACGTTCCAGAATTTCAAAGGGACCAATATAGCGTGGTGCTAATTTCCCCTTGACTCCAAAACGAGTAACTCCTTTGGTGGGTGAGACCTTCAAATACACATAATCCCCGATTTGGAACTTCAGAGGTCGACGTCTTTTGTCAGCATAGCTCTTCTGTCGAGACTGCGCAATCTTCATATTCTCTTGTATTTGCTTGACTTTTTCTCCCATATCTTTTACTAGGTCAACTCCAAAGAATTCCCTTTCTCCAGGTTCAGACCAACTGAGAGGTGTACAACAACGGCGACCGTACAGTGCTTCAAAGGGTGCCATTTTGATGCTTTCTTGGTAACTATTATTATATGAGAATTCTGCCAAGGCTAAACAGTCATCCCAAGTATCTGCGAAGGTGAGCACGCAGGCTCTCAACATATCCTCTAACACTTGGTTGACTCGCTCAGTTTGCCCATCCGTTTGTGGATGATATGTCGTGCTATGCAAGAGTTTGGTTCCAAGTGAGGTATGGAATGCTTTCCAGAATTTTGAGACGAACTGGGTACCACGATCAGAGACAATGGTCTTGGGTATGCCATGGAGTTTTACTATGTTGTTCTTGTACAAAGTGGCGTAAGTGGGGACGGTGTAGCTGGTTTTGACTGGCAGGAAGTGAGCTTGCTTAGTGAGGCGATCCACGATCACCCAGATGGAATCAAAACCCCTTGGTGTTTTGGGTAGTCCATTGATAAAATCCATACTGATATCGTCCCACTTCCAAGCAGGTACAGGTAAAGGTTGCAATTCTCCTCCGGGCTTCATGTGCACAGCTTTAACCCTCTGGCAAGTATCACATTGAGCGACATACCGGGCGATTTCAATCTTCATCTTTGTCCACTAGAATCTCTGCCTCAAGTCTTGGTACATCTTGTTGCTGCTAGGGCGGATAAAGAATCTAGTCAAGTGTGCTTCATCAAGGATTAACTGCCTCAACTCAGGCACTTTGGGAATTACTAGTCGGTTCTTGAACCAAACCACTCCTGCATCATCAATCCTGAAACAATCAGCTTTTCTGGTTCTGATCCTTTTGACGATGTGCTCGATTCCAGGGTTATCCTTTTGAGCCGCAATGATCTGTTCCCTGATAGGTGTTTCTATTCTGATATTATTCAGCGTTCCTTGTCGAACCATCTCAAAACCCAGCTTTTCTAGTTCATAACATAGGGAAGAATTACAGGGTTTCATCATCTGACAGTTGTAGTACGACTTGCGACTGAGCGCATCAGCGACTACATTCGCCTTACCCGGATGGTAATGTACTTCGAGATCATAGTCCTTAATTAACTCAAGCCATCTTCTCTGTCTCATATTCAGTTCTTCTTGAGTGAAGATATACTTCAAGCTTTTGTGATCTGTATACACTTTGCAGGTACTGCCCAACAAATAATGACGCCAGATCTTTAAGGCGTGCACCACTGCTGCTAACTCAAGATCATGGGTTGGATAATTCTCTTCATGTTGCTTAAGCTGCCGTGAGGCATAAGCGATCACTCGGCCTTCTTGCATCAAAACACAGCCCAAACAAGTACCAGATGCATCACAGAAGACATCAAAGGGCTTTTCGATGTTTGGCTGGGCTAGCACTGGTGACGTGGTTAACAGTTTCTTCAATGTTTGAAAGGCCTGCTCACGGGCTGGTGACCAGACAAACTTCACAGAATTCTTCAATAACTCGGTGATAGGCTTGGCGATTCTGGAGAAATCCGGGATGAAACGGCGATAATATCCAGCCATTCCCATGAAACTGCGGACTCCGTGAACAGTGGTAGGTGGCTCCCAATCCAGAATGTCTGCCACCTTTCCGGGATCGACTGACACACCTTCAGCGGATAGGACATGACCAAGAAACTGTATCTGATCTAACCAGAACTCACATTTACTGAACTTGGCATAAAGCTGATGATCTCTGAGGCGGGATAGAACGATACGAAGATGTTCGGCATGCTACTCAGGGGTCTTTGAGTAGACAAGGATGTCATCAATGAACACGACCACAAATTTATCGAGCTTCGGCATGAATACGGAGTTCATGAGGTACATGAAGTGGGCAGGGGCATTGGTCAAACCGAAGGACATGACCAGGTACTCATATAGGCCGTACCTAGTAGTGAAAGCTGTTTTAGGAATGTCCTCGGGACGTATTTTTATTTGGTGGTAGCCAGATCTGAGGTCAATCTTGGAGAATAGTCTGGCTCCAACTAGCTGATCAAAAAGAAGGTCGATACGAGGCAAGGGATATTTATTTTTGATGGTGACCTCGTTGAGTGGGCGATAATCAATGCATAATCTAAGACTCTTGTCTTTCTTCTTCACAAAGATTGCAGGACAGCCCCAAGGAGATGAACTTGGGCGAATGAAGCCTTTATCCAGCAACTCTTGTAACTGGATTTTTAGCTCTGCCAACTCTCTGGGAGGCATTCGATAAGCTCTGCGGGATATAGGAGCAGTCCCGGGCTTAAGCTCTATGGCAAACTCAACATCACGGTCAGGAGGTAGGCCAGGTAAGTCCTCTGGAAAAACATCAAGAAACTCACAGACCACGGGGATGTCTCTGGCCTCCTGAACAAAGGTGGTATTCAATTGCGTGGCTGCTGGTTTTAGAGGCATTGGGAGTTGGAGAAGGAGCTTGGAGGTACTATTAGGAATGTCCACTCTCACAACCCTATTCAGGATGTCCATCATGGCTTTATACTGGCACATCCAATTCATGCCTAAAATGACATCTATTTCCTGATCACGAAGCACTATCATGGTGGTAGGAAATACATGTTCCCCCAACATCACTGGTATATTACGAATTACCTCCTTAGTACTTATACGCCCTCCAGGCGAAAATATGCAGAAATTTTCTTTCAATTCCCCAATTGATATTCCATGCTCAAGGACAAATGTACGACTGATGAAGGAATGCGATGCACCAGAATCAAACAACACGACTGCGGGGTGATTGGCAACGGGAAACCTACCGATCATGACGGGCTCCCCTTCTAGGATGTCGCTGACAGTGGTGTAGTAGACTTGCCCGTGCTTCTTGACAACCTTGCCTTTCTGAACATGCTGCTGCTGGACACGGTGCTGCTGCTGCTGAGGTCCTCCAGGACCCTTCTGAGCGTTCTAAGCATACCTCTTGGGCTTTGGGCACTCACGAGCCCAGTGGCCAGTCTGGCCGCAGTTGTAGCAGGGATGGTTGTAGGCGGTTTGTGGGGTGGTGATACAAACACCTGGGCGTTCGGCTGCGTGGCACTTTGCTGGTTGGCGTTGTGGGTGGTGGCCGCAGTACCGACGACCACTTGCTGGTGGGGGTAAGGTGGGCGATTTTGGTGGTGGCTAGGGTGATAAATGACCCTCTGGCATTTGTGACTGCCAGAGAAACTGCTAGATCCTGCTTTCTTCTTCTTCTTTTCCTCTTGGTACTAGCGATTGCTCTCCTCAAAAGCAACAGCCCGGTCAACGGCATCATGATACGAACCGGTCAGGTTATTAGACATACTTCTGCGGATCTTAGGGTGCAGTCCCCTAAGGAAACAGTCCCTCTTCTTCTCGTCCGTGTTGACGTACTCCGAGGCATACTGGCTAAGGTGATTGAACTGACCCACGTACTGCATCACTGTGGAGTCCTTCTGTTGCAGTGCCAGGAACTGATCAAGCTTCATCTTCATTACTTCAGAAGGGATGTGATGTGCACGGAAAGCTGTGCGGAACTCTTCCCAGGTCAACTGATGGCCCTCTGGCTGGGCAGCCAACAGGTTGGCATACCAAGCGCTTGCGGGACCACGAAGCTGCTGAGAAGCGAACCGGGGCTTCTGGGTGTCGGTGCAGTGGAGAAGACCAAACTTCTGCTCCATGGTGCGGAGCCAATCATCAGCTTCAAGGGGTTCATCGGCCTTCGTAAAGACCGGTGGACGGGTTTCGGTGAAATCCACATATGTGGTCTCATGGTTGATGTTGTGGCGACCACGGTGGCCATTGTTCTGTTGCCCTTGGTTTTGAGCCATCAGGTTAGCAGCGGCTGCCAAGGCTGCGATGGCATCTGCTAGCGTAGCAGGTACAGGTGGAGGGTTTGGAAGGTCAGCCTCCTGAGAACTTCCAGCTCCAGTGCGAGTGTTCACAGGCATCTGTTAAGTAACTTGGAACTTAGCATCCATTGATTAAGTTCTAAAAACAACTGACTGAAAAACTCCACTGATACAAAGGTAGATGATTGATAAAGATGACTGACAGATAACAACAGACTGATAAGGGAAAAAGATGCGAAAAGAAAGATACAGACCCAACTTAACAAAAGACAGACTAGCGCCCCAAACCTAGACTAAGGGTTTAGGTAAGCAGGTGGTACAGACACACGGGATCTCCATCCTCTAACAACGAGTCTAGTCCTCATCGATGATGATCATGTCCTCATCGTCGTCTTCCTCGAGGATGAGCTCAGGCTCAACCTCCTCGTCCTCGTCTTCAGCGTGGATGTCCTCGGCAGGTTCAATCTCCTCGTCCATGCTTGGCTCTTGCTCCATGTCCAGCTCTTCCACTATTCCATCCTCAGGGTCCTCGACAACCGGGGGAACCACGGGGTGGAGTTGGTTGTGCAGCTGGTGTACCTCCTCATGAAGCATATCATTGAACTGTTCAATCTAAGTTGTGTACTGCCGCAGTCCGTGAAGCTCGGCTCTGGTGACGTCCTCGCGAATCCAAGTGGCATCGCGCTGTTGGATGGCGCGAAACACGTCACGGTTGGCCTGCTCTAGGGAGGCTCGGGCCTCATAGAACTCCAGACGTGAGTGGTAGAAGTCATGCTCCAAGTTCTCCAGCTCAGCCTTCAGATTCTTGATCTCCTCCTTTAGGTGTTTGCGGGTGCGACGGGGAAAGCAACGACCGTTGGAGGCTTCGCCAGTCTCTTCTCCAGTGCGTGGTGCAGCTGGTGGCGTGGCACACCATTGGGTCCAGTCGACTTGCGAGCGGTCAGCTTGATACGAGCCATGTCTGGATAAGGTAAGTTGGATGAGGAGTAAAAAGGCTAGCAAGAAAAGGTAAGGGCATACTATCCCAACGAACTTAGAGAGGAAGTTATTATTAACTTAAGTGAATATGACATGATGCATGAATCGTCCCTACGGAACAAGGCAATGCAATAAATAAAGGTACATAGGGCTTATTACAAGTTGTCTCGCTAACTAGTGTTGCCGTATACAAGACAAGATGAGAGAAGCAGTTTGGACCCCAAAATAGCCAAGTTTAGTTTGTTTGGACTCAAAGATCTTTTGAAGTTTTCGCAAGACACTGCAACGTAATAGTGAGATGCTCCGATACCACTCCGTGGTGGAACGGTCCTAATCCCATGGCCCACCGGTCCCCGTCAGCCTCTGACAGCTGAACCGATATTCCGCGTGATTAAGACTGTTCGTCACTGGGCTGCATCAGCGCCCATCGTCCGCAGGATCATCTCACCTTTCGGTTACAGCACTGGATACTTTTACAAATAATATCGGAATACAGAGCGGAAGAATTAAATAACATTAGTTTCACAAACCGAGGTTCCAAATAAGATTAAAGGTGCAGTTATTACAAACCAAGTTCGGATGATAGAAATAGGCAACGTAGTGGAGTACAACAAAATAAAGACTCTTGCAATCACCCAGCCCGAGGGTGTACACTTTATTCTTTGGCCTCATCGGCCTCTTCCTGGACGATGGTCATGCAGCAGGGCGCAAGACACATCCGGGACTCAATCATACCTGCAGCATGGGTAACAAACCCTGAGTACTGGGGTACTCAACAAGACTTACCCGACTAAAGAAAAGGAAGAAGACTCAAGGATGAGAGGCTTAGGGTAGTCAAGGTAAGGCTTAAGCAAGATCAAGTATTTTGCAGAAAAGCATTTTGTAAACCTTGTTCTATTTTAGAAAGATTCGGGCATTTCTCAATTCTTCATTCTTCAAGATTCATTTTACCTTCCAAAACATACCAAGTTGAGAACCACTTGTAACGTAACGGCTCTAATCCCATGGCCCACTGATCACCGTCAACCACTGACAGTCGATCCGTACAGCCAAGAGATTAAGACCGGTTCCGCTACTGGGCTACATCAGTGCCCGATGTCCGCAGGATCATCTCACAATTCAGTTACAATCTCTTGAACATTTTGACAAATGACATCGGAGTAAATAGCGGAAGACTTAGATAGCAATAGTTTTACAAACCAGGGTTCAACATAAAATTAAAGTGAAGTTATTACAGACCATAGTTCAAATAGATAGAGTCGGCAGAGTAGCATATGACAACAACTGAAGGTAAAGATACTTCACCCAGCCCGAGGGTGAATAATCACTCATCGGCCTCATCGGCCTCTTCCTGAACAACAGTCACACAGCAAGGTCCAAGGCATACTGAGGAATCTGTCATACCTGCAACATGGGTAATAAAACCCTGAGTACAAAGGTACTCAACAAGACTTACCCGACTAAAGAAAAAGGGAGAAGACTCAGGAATGAAAGGCTTAGGTAAGGCTTGAACAAGATCGAGAAATTTGCAGAAAAAGCATTTTGAGTTTTTCCGCCAGCAACAAGCACCTCGGGACTCTAACCCAAGAGTACAGGTCCAGCAACAAGCACCTCGGGACTCTAACCCAAGAGTACAGGTCCTGTTGGCAGAAAAAGCATCTTGTAAAACTTGTTTTTATTTTGGAAAGGTTCAAGTATTCCTCAGTTCTTCATCATTCATGATTCATTTTACATTTCAAAACATTCCTAGTTGAGAACCACTCTCCGTTGACAGTCAGTGGACCAAGTCTCCATAACCGAGGAGCAACGTTAATCCGGATAAAGAATACTCAGCTGAGGATCCCTATTCACACTGCATATGTAGCACCCAAGCTTGCATATGCCAACTCGTCTTCCACGATTCCTCCAAGATTGGGCCCGGTCCTACGCCACCCGGAAGTACAGTACACCACTCCAATCCGGGACTCTAACCCACGTGGGTACATGCTACTTCCGCCATCTCTCCACTCCCAGTGCGCGGTTGTCGGTCCAATAATGGATTTCTCGGAGCCAGAGCTTTCCGTAGTATGTGAATAGTTACAAGTCTTGACCAGCAGGCCCCCATACGGATGGTCCCTACATTTTTCCGCCAGCGACAAGCACCTCGGAACTCTAACCCAAGAGTACAGGTCCTGTCGGTTTTTCAACCCTGTCCCGGTCGGTGTCAACTGTTGAGTCCCGGACTACAACATGACGGCACCGTACGCAAGGACAACCTCTTCTCGACAATGACCACATGCTAGCCAGGCAAGCAGTCATCGAACGGGAAGTAAAGCCAAAATTCCCGTAAAGTTTCTTTCAGTGATCACACTTTTTGAAATTGGCATTTTTGCAAATCTATTATATAGCATCACTAAGCATTTTGCAAATAGTTTTTAAAACAAAGCGGGTGGATCCTTTGGTGGAGGTAAATAATGCAGGAGGCAATAGGTCATCACACAACTCCTATAACCTAATGCAGTAATTTAACTCAAAAGCATTTAAGGAAAACATTTTATAAATGGAAGGGTTAAATGCACCGGGGCTTGCCTTGGATGGCAAAAAGGACGGACTCGGGGTTGGTGGTGTAGGTGTCGGAGCTCGGGGTCGCCTCGGGAACAGATCCTTCGGTGGCTACCTCGACTTCAGATCCTTCTTCGTCAACTATACGGATGCAATGATGAATGCTCATGAGAATGATGATATGAACTTAAGGTGCAAGACAATTCCACCGATTCTAGATTACTCTAAAACAAGGCATAATCGAAATCTAGGTTGAGCATAAAAGGTAACCATTTCTTCCTTAAGCA
The DNA here is from genome assembly GCA_009763385.1 of Coix lacryma-jobi var. lacryma-jobi. NCBI lineage: Eukaryota > Viridiplantae > Streptophyta > Magnoliopsida > Poales > Poaceae > Coix > Coix lacryma-jobi. The sequence continues at coordinate 62,571,602 of CM019824.1, read as the reverse complement.
ATATTGATTAAACTAGCCCTTATTATAATTATCCTAAGCATCAACCAAACATAGCATCACAAACATCATAGACCAAAGGGTAGGGGTCTATGAACATCAATCAATCCAAAGATCACATCATCAAACACTTATTACCAACCCTAATCCATCTTTTCTATTTTCTTAATTTATTTAAAAGGTCATTTTATGAAGTTGCTCCAAAAATTACCAAATTAATCACATAAGTTCATTATGGTGTAGATAGATGGCAAAACAAATTTCATAATTTTTGGAGGTCATTAAGGTGCTCAATTAAATCTAGACATTTAATTAACAAAAGGCACTATTAAGGAATTTAAAATAAATGCTCAAAAATCAACTTGTTCCAAAAGACTTCAAAATTTTACTAGAGACTAAACATGGCATAAGAAGCTCACAAAAATTTGTCTCATGATTTTTGGAGTTATAAATCACTCTCCAAAAATACCAAAACCTTCATTTTTCAATTAAAAGGGGAATTTTACATTTTCAAATTTTTGCACAAAACTCAAGTTTGATATTTTTATAAAATACTCCAGAGCATAAAGAGTCTACCACAAAAATTTCAAAATTTTTGGATTCACACAGAAAATCATACAAAAAAGAGAAAACTGAACACTATTCACATCTCTCAGAAAAAGAGAAGAACACTGTGCTCCCTCTAGGCCGGGCTCGGCGAATCGCGGGGCTCGGGCGAAACGGAGAAGTGAGCCTCGGTCCGAGGCCGGACTCGGGCGAGACGGAGAGCATGCGTCGCCGAGGCTTGGGCTCGGCCGAAGCGGAGGGCAGGCGCTCGCCGAGGCTTGGGCTCGGGCGAAGCGGAGAAACAGGCCTCTGTCCGAGACCTGACTGGGAGGGCTCGGATGCTTACCACGTGTCGGAGGCAGGGCTCGAGGGTGAGGCTCGACTCGTTCTCGAGGGTGAGGCTCGACTCGAGGGTGAGGCTCGACACGAAGGTGAGGCTCGACACGTTCGGGGAAGAAGATGACCGCGGCGGCGCTCCGGCGGTCCGGCGGTCCTGCGCAGCACATGCGACCGCAAGGGCCGGGTTAGAGTCGCACGGGACCAAGGAACACAACACGGGGGTCGGTGAGGGATGATCATGGCCGGAGACGGCGAATTCCACGAACCCGAGTTCGCCGGGTTTCGGCCGGGGATGGGGACGGCGAGCTTACGCCGGGCAAACGGAGGCGGGGAAGGTGAAATTGAAGGGTGGAAAAGCTTCACGAGCTCAAGGCGGAGCTTTAGGGCTAGCTGGTGGAGAGGCGGAGTGTCTGGAGAGGTCCGGCCACGGTGGCGGAGGTGAAGTGCGGAGGTCGGGCTCCGGCGGGCTTATATAGCCACGGCCAGGGGCCGGTAGAGACCTCGGGGCTACGCGGGTAAGGTTTGCGGGGGCGTGCGCACTCGATTGCGCTCTGGCGGTCGAGCTGGCGTGCAGCCGGGGCTCGGGCGCAATGCTCGGCCGGCGATGGCCACGCGGCGGCGGCGGCTGGGCACTGTAGGGGGCCGAGAGCAAGGGTCAGCGCTCGCGTGCGGGCGCGGAGGGAACAGGGGAACATCGGTGGCAGGTTGGTGGCGCGTGGGGAGCAGCCGCCTGCGCTGCAGCCGCAGCGCCGGCGCCATGGCCGGGGCCCCCCCTCCCTCTGGCTCTACGGGAAGAAGAACAGTGCTAGAGTCTAGGGTTTGACTTTTGGCTGGTTTCTGTATTTTGCAAAAATCTCCCAAAAATTGAACTGTACGACAAAAACTCAAAACACCAAAGTTGTTCAGAAAAAAGAGATCTATAACTTTGTAAATATCAACATTTTCAAATTCCAAATAGTTTTTGAACTATAATCAAAAACAGAAAAGGGAACATTTTTCAACTTTGATTCAAATCAAAATTACTTTGGATTTCAAACTGAAACTTGAAAATCTTCCAATATGAAAGTTGTTCCATTTGACAAAACCTATAACTTTGCTAATATACACTTTTTCTGAAACTCAATAGTTTTTGAATAACTTTTTAAAACCGAAAAGGGGACAAAAACTGGAATTTGAATGAATTTGAAATTACTCCAAATTTTATATAGAAACATGGAAATCTGTAAATACCAAAGTTGTTCCTCTTGATCAGATTCACAACTTTGCTTTTTGAGCCAACTCAAAATTTTGAATTTTGAAAAAGTTATCAAAAAGGGAATAAATCCAGGATTTGGGAATTTAGGGTTTTGCAAAAGGAAACTCAATTCAAATCTGATTTTTGAACTTGGATCAAAACAACAAACATCAGGGCACCAAATTAGAACAAGAATTACATAGAACTAGGCACAGAGGTGAAATTACCATTTTGCCCCTATAGGAAGAAGTGGGCTAATACGGGTTTTTGCAATAGGGGTACATCACATAAAATGATACACTAAGCAAATGCATACACATGAATTCATGATCAAGATGATTAATGATGCTAATGATGATATGTCAAGTTAATTACATGCTTAAATACCAGAGGTGTTACAGCCTTCCCCCCTTAAAGAAATCTCGCCCCGAGATTCTGCGTCTTAAGAAAGGACAAAGAAGGGATAAAGGCAAAACTTTACATAGACAGGGATTTGAGAAAGTCGGGATAGTTCTTTGCCAAGAAGTCTTCAGATTCCCAAGTAGCTTCTTCTTCAGAGTGCTGGTTCCTTAGGATTTTGTACCACCTTGTGGTAGTTCTTCGAGTAACTCGATCTTTGTGATCCAACACGCGAACTGGATATTTCGAGTAGGATAGATCAGGCTCTAGCTCGACACCTTCAACTTCCACGACATGTTCTGGTACTCGGAGGCACTTCTTGAGTTGGGAGACATGGAAAACATTGTGGACAGCAGAGAGATGATCGGGCAACTTCAGCTTGTAAGCTACCTTGCCACAACATTCCAAAATCTCAAACGGACCAATGTAGCGGGGTGCTAACTTTCCCTTTACTCCAAAACGAGTGACTCCTTTGGTTGGTGAGACCTTGAGATATACGTAATCTCCAACTTGAAACTTCAGAGGTCGACGTCTCTTGTCAGCATAACTCTTTTGTCGGGATTGGGCAATCTTCATGTTCTCTTGTATCTGCTTGACTTTCTCTTCCATATCTTTGACCAGGTCAACTCCAAAGAATTCTCTTTCTCCGGGCTCAGACCAACTGAGGGGTGTACGACAACGACGACCGTACAGTGCTTCAAATGGTGCCATTTTGATGCTTTCTTGATAACTGTTATTATATGAGAACTCTGCCAAGGGCAAACAGTCATCCCAAGTATCTGCGAAGGTAAGCACACAGGCTCTCAACATATCTTCTAACACTTGGTTGACTCTCTCAGTCTGTCCATCAGTCTGCGGATGATAAGCCGTGCTATACAATAGCTTGGTTCCAAGTGAGGTATGGAACGCTTTCCAGAACTTTGCGACAAACTGAGTACCACGATCTGAGATAATGGTCTTGGGTATTCCATGAAGCTTCACTATGTTGTTCTTGTACAAGGCGGCATACGTGGGGACGGCATAGCTGGTCTTGACTGGCAGAAAGTGAGCTTGTTTGGTGAGTCGGTCCACGATTACCCAAATGGAATCAAAACCTTTCCGAGTCTTGGGTAGTCCATTGATAAAATCCATGCTGATATCTTCCCACTTCCAGGCAGGTACAGATAAAGGTTGCAATTCTCCTCCAGGCTTCAAGTGCACGGCTTTGACTTTCTGGCAAGTGTCACAGCGAGCAACATAGCGAGCGATTTCAATCTTCATCTTTGTCCACCAGAATCTCTGCCTTAGATCCTGGTACATCTTGTTGCTGCCGGGGTGGATGGAAAACCTAGACAGGTGTGCCTCATCAAGGATCAACTGTCTCAACTCAGGCACCTTGGGAACTACTAGACGGTTCTTGAACCAAACAACTCCTACATCATCGATCCTGAAACAATCAGCCTTACCGGTCTGGACCTTTTCGATGATGTGCTTGATTCCAGGGTTATCTTTCTGTGCAGCGATGACTTGCTCCTTGACCGATGTTTCTATCCTGACATTGTTCAGGCTTCCTTGCGGAACTATCTCAATACCCATCCTTTCAAGAGCATGGCGCAAGGAAAGATCATAGGGCTTCGTCGTCAGATAGTTGCAGTATGACTTGCGACTGAGTGCATCGGCGACCACATTCGCCTTACCCGGATGGTAATGCACTTTGATATCATAGTCCTTGATTAACTCAAGCCATCTTCGCTGCCTCATGTTCAGCTCTTCTTGGGTGAAGATATACTTCAGGCTCTTGTGATCGGTGTACACATTGCAGGTACTACCCAACAGATAATGACGCCATATCTTCAAAGCATGTACCACTGCTGCTAACTCAAGGTCATGGGTTGGATAATTCTCCTCATGTCGCCTAAGCTGCCGTGAGGCATAAGCGATCACTCGACCTTCTTGCATCAAAACACAGCCTAACCCAGTACCCGATGCATCACAGTATACATCAAAGGGTTTCTCGATGTCTGGTTGAGCTAGGACTGGTGATGTAGTTAGTAGTTTCTTCAAGGCTTGAAAAGCTTGCTCACAGGCTGTTGACCAAACAAAACCCACGGAATTCTTCAACAACTCTGTGATAGGCTTGGCAACTCTGGAGAAGTCTGGGATGAAACGACGATAGTATCCAGCCATTCCCATGAAGCTGCGAACTTCGCGGACAGTGGTAGGTGGCTTCCAATCCAAGATATCTGCCACTTTTTCAGGGTCAACTGACACACCTTCAGCGGACAGGACATGACCAAGGAATTGAATTTGATCTAACCAGAATTCACATTTACTGAACTTGGCATACAGCTGGTGATCTCTGAGATGAGAGAGAACGACATGAAGATGCTTGGCATGACCTTCAGGAGTTCTTGAATAAACAAGGAGGTCGTCAATGAACACGACTACAAATTTATCGAGCTCTGGCATGAAACAGAGTTCATGAGATACATGAAATGAGCGGGGGCATTGGTCAAGCCAAAAGACATGACCAAGTACTCATATAGGCCTTATCTGGTGGTGAAAGCTGTTTTAGGAATATCTTCAGGACGGATTTTTATTTGGTGGTAACCAGATCTGAGGTCAATCTTGGAAAACACTCTGGCTCCAGATAACTGGTCAAACAGAAGATCAATACGAGGCAAGGGATATTTGTTTTTGATGGTGACCTCGTTGAGTGGGCGATAATCAACGCAAAGACGAAGACTTTTGTCCTTCTTCTTCACAAAGATAGCAGGACAGCCCCAAGGAGACGAGCTTGGGCGAATGAAACCCTTGTCCAACAAATCTTGTAATTGGATTTTTAGTTCTGCCAACTCTCTGGGAGGCATTCGATAAGCTCTACGGGATATAGGAGCAGTCCCGGGCTTTAGCTCTATAGCAAGCTCAACATCCAAAGATTGATTTTTGAATGAAACTGACTGATAAGATTCATTGATGCAAGGATAGATAACTGATACAAAGGTTCGATAGATAACCACAGACTGACAAAGGAAAGGTACAAGACAAGATACAAACTCGACTAGACAGAAGACCAACTAACGCCCCAAACCTAGACTTAAGGCTTTAGGTGAGCAGATGGCATAGACACAACGAGTCTAGTCATCGTCGATGAAGATCAACTCTTCGTCATCATTATCATCCTCGATGATAAGCTCAGGCTCTTCCTCCTCATCTTCATCTTCAACGTGGACATCTTCAGCAGGTTCCACTTCCTCATTCTGATCAGGCTCATGTTCCACTTCAGGTTCCTCCACGACTCCGTCTTCGGGGTCTTCCATAACCGGGGGTACCAAGGGATGGAGTTGATCATGCAGCTGATGCACTTCCTCATGAAGCATATCATTGAACTGCTCAATCTGGGCGGTGTATTGCTGCAGTCCATGGAGCTGGGCTCTGGTGACATCCTCTCGGATCCATGTTGCATCACGCTGCTGGATAGCGCGAACCACATTCCGGTTAGCTTCCTCAAGAGCGGCTCGTGCCTCATAAAACTCCATGCGGGAAAGGTAAAAGTCATGCTCCATATTCTCCATTTCAGCCTTCAGATTCTTGATTTCCTCCTTCAGCTGCTTGCGGGTGCGGCGGGGAAAGCTACGACCATAGGAGGATTCTCCAGTCTCTTCTCCGGTGCGTGGCGCCAGCTGGTGACGCGGCACACCGTTCGGTCCAGTCGACCTGCGGGCAGTCAGCTTGATGCGAGCCATATCTGGACAGGCGGTTATAGATGAGAAAGGCTAGCAAGAAAAGGTATAGGTACACTAACCCAACGAACTCTTTTGTATACTTAAGTGAATGTGACATGATGCATGAATCGTTCCTACGGAACAAGGCAATGCAACTACTAAGGTAAGGTACATAGGGCTTATACAAGTTGTCTTGCTACTAGTTGCCAAAGACAAGATGAGATGAGAGAAGCAATTTGGACTCAAAATAGTCAGGTTTAGTTTTTGTTAAAAACATTTTGAAGTTTTCGCAAAAAGATTGCAACGTCATAGTGAGATGCTCCGATACCACTCTGTAACGTAACGGCTCTAATCCCATGGCCCACTGATCACCGTCAACCACTGACAGTCGATCCGTACAGCCAAGAGATTAAGACCGGTTCCGCTACTGGGCTACATCAGTGCCCGATGTCCGCAGGATCATCTCACAATTCAGTTACAATCTCTTGAACATTTTGACAAATGACATCGGAGTAAATAGCGGAAGTCTTAGATAGCAATAGTTTTACAAACCAGGGTTCAACATAAAATTAAAGTGAAGTTATTACAGACCATAGTTCAAATAGATAGAGTCGGCAGAGTAGCATATGACAACAACTGAAGGTAAAGATACTTCACCCAGCCCGAGGGTGAATAATCACTCATCGGCCTCATCGGCCTCTTCCTGAACAACAGTCACACAGCAAGGTCCAAGGCATACTGAGGAATCTGTCATACCTGCAACATGGGTAATAAAACCCTGAGTACAAAGGTACTCAACAAGACTTACCCGACTAAAGAAAAGGGGAGAAGACTCAGGAATGAAAGGCTTAGGTAAGGCTTGAACAAGATCGAGAAATTTGCAGAAAAAGCATTTTGAGTTTTTCCGCCAGCAACAAGCACCTCGGGACTCTAACCCAAGAGTACAGGTCCAGCAACAAGCACCTCGGGACTCTAACCCAAGAGTACAGGTCCTGTTGGCAGAAAAAGCATCTTGTAAAACTTGTTTTTATTTTGGAAAGGTTCAAGTATTCCTCAGTTCTTCATCATTCATGATTCATTTTACATTTCAAAACATTCCTAGTTGAGAACCACTCTCCGTTGACAGTCAGTGGACCAAGTCTCCATAACCGAGGAGCAACGTTAATCCGGATAAAGAATACTCAGCTGAGGATCCCTATTCACACTGCATATGTAGCACCCAAGCTTGCATATGCCAACTCGTCTTCCACGATTCCTCCAAGATTGGGCCCGGTCCTACGCCACCCGGAAGTACAGTACACCACTCCAATCCGGGACTCTAACCCACGTGGGTACATGCTACTTCCGCCATCTCTCCACTCCCAGTGCGCGGTTGTCGGTCCAATAATGGATTTCTCGGAGCCAGAGCTTTCCGTAGTATGTGAATAGTTACAAGTCTTGACCAGCAGGCCCCCATACGGATGGTCCCTACATTTTTCCGCCAGCGACAAGCACCTCGGGACTCTAACCCAAGAGTACAGGTCCTGTCGGTTTTTCAACCCTGTCCCGGTCGGTGTCAACTGTTGAGTCCCGGACTACAACATGACGGCACCGTACGCAAGGACAACCTCTTCTCGACAATGACCACATGCTAGCCAGGCAAGCAGTCATCGAACGGGAAGTAAAGCCAAAATTCCCGTAAAGTTTCTTTCAGTGATCACACTTTTTGAAATTGGCATTTTTGCAAATCTATTATATAGCATCACTAAGCATTTTGCAAATAGTTTTTAAAACAAAGCGGGTGGATCCTTTGGTGGAGGTAAATAATGCAGGAGGCAATAGGTCATCACACAACTCCTATAACCTAATGCAGTAATTTAACTCAAAAGCATTTAAGGAAAACATTTTATAAATGGAAGGGTTAAATGCACCGGGGCTTGCCTTGGATGGCAAAAAGGACGGACTCGGGGTTGGTGGTGTAGGTGTCGGAGCTCGGGGTCGCCTCGGGAACAGATCCTTCGGTGGCTACCTCGACTTCAGATCCTTCTTCGTCAACTATACGGATGCAATGATGAATGCTCATGAGAATGATGATATGAACTTAAGGTGCAAGACAATTCCACCGATTCTAGATTACTCTAAAACAAGGCATAATCGAAATCTAGGTTGAGCATAAAAGGTAACCATTTCTTCCTTAAGCAATATTGATTAAACTAGCCCTTATTATAATTATCCTAAGCATCAACCAAACATAGCATCACAAACATCATAGACCAAAGGGTAGGGGTCTATGAACATCAATCAATCCAAAGATCACATCATCAAACACTTATTACCAACCCTAATCCATCTTTTCTATTTTCTTAATTTATTTAAAAGGTCATTTTATGAAGTTGCTCCAAAAATTACCAAATTAATCACATAAGTTCATTATGGTGTAGATAGATGGCAAAACAAATTTCATAATTTTTGGAGGTCATTAAGGTGCTCAATTAAATCTAGACATTTAATTAACAAAAGGCACTATTAAGGAATTTAAAATAAATGCTCAAAAATCAACTTGTTCCAAAAGACTTCAAAATTTTACCAGAGACTAAACATGGCATAAGAAGCTCACAAAAATTTGTCTCATGATTTTTGGAGTTATAAATCACTCTCCAAAAATACCAAAACCTTCATTTTTCAATTAAAAGGGGAATTTTACATTTTCAAATTTTTGCACAAAACTCAAGTTTGATATTTTTATAAAATACTCCAGAGCATAAAGAGTCTACCACAAAAATTTCAAAATTTTTGGATTCACACAGAAAATCATACAAAAAAGAGAAAACTGAACACTATTCACATCTCTCAGAAAAAGAGAAGAACACTGTGCTCCCTCTAGGCCGGGCTCGGCGAATCGCGGGGCTCGGGCGAAACGGAGAAGTGAGCCTCGGTCCGAGGCCGGACTCGGGCGAGACGGAGAGCATGCGTCGCCGAGGCTTGGGCTCGGCCGAAGCGGAGGGCAGGCGCTCGCCGAGGCTTGGGCTCGGGCGAAGCGGAGAAACAGGCCTCTGTCCGAGACCTGACTGGGAGGGCTCGGATGCTTACCACGTGTCGGAGGCAGGGCTCGAGGGTGAGGCTCGACTCGTTCTCGAGGGTGAGGCTCGACACGAAGGTGAGGCTCGACACGTTCGGGGAAGAAGATGACCGCGGCGGCGCTCCGGCGGTCCGGCGGTCCTGCGCAGCACATGCGACCGCAAGGGCCGGGTTAGAGTCGCACGGGACCAAGGAACACAACACGGGGGTCGGTGAGGGATGATCATGGCCGGAGACGGCGAATTCCACGAACCCGAGTTCGCCGGGTTTCGGCCGGGGATGGGGACGGCGAGCTTACGCCGGGCAAACGGAGGCGGGGAAGGTGAAATTGAAGGGTGGAAAAGCTTCACGAGCTCAAGGCGGAGCTTTAGGGCTAGCTGGTGGAGAGGCGGAGTGTCTGGAGAGGTCCGACCACGGTGGCGGAGGTGAAGTGCGGAGGTCGGGCTCCGGCGGGCTTATATAGCCACGGCCAGGGGCCGGTAGAGACCTCGGGGCTACGCGGGTAAGGTTTGCGGGGGCGTGCGCACTCGATTGCGCTCTGGCGGTCGAGCTGGCGTGCAGCCGGGGCTCGGGCGCAATGCTCGGCCGGCGATTGCCACGCGGCGGCGGCGGCTGGGCACTGTAGGGGCCGAGAGCAAGGGTCAGCGCTCGCGTGCGGGCGCGGAGGGAACAGGGGAACATCGGTGGCAGGTTGGTGGCGCGTGGGGAGCAGCCGCCTGCGCTGCAGCCGCAGCGCCGGCGCCATGGCCGGGGCCCCCCCTCCCTCTGGCTCTACGGGAAGAAGAACAGTGCTAGAGTCTAGGGTTTGACTTTTGGCTGGTTTCTGTATTTTGCAAAAATCTCCCAAAAATTGAACTGTACGACAAAAACTCAAAACACCAAAGTTGTTCAGAAAAAAGAGATCTACAACTTTGTCAATATCAACATTTTCAAATTCCAAATAGTTTTTGAACTATAATCAAAAACAGAAAAGGGAACATTTTTCAACTTTGATTCAAATCAAAATTACTTTGGATTTCAAACTGAAACTTGAAAATCTTCCAATATGAAAGTTGTTCCATTTGACAAAACCTATAACTTTGCTAATATACACTTTTTCTGAAACTCAATAGTTTTTGAATAACTTTTTAAAACCGAAAAGGGGACAAAAACTGGAATTTGAATGAATTTGAAATTACTCCAAATTTTATATAGAAACATGGAAATCTGTAAATACCAAAGTTGTTCCTCTTGATCAGATTCACAACTTTGCTTTTTGAACCAACTCAAAATTTTGAATTTTGAAAAAGTTATCAAAAAGGGAATAAATCCAGGATTTGGGAATTTAGGGTTTTGCAAAAGGAAACTCAATTCAAATCTGATTTTTGAACTTGGATCAAAACAACAAACATCAGGGCACCAAATTAGAACAAGAATTACATAGAACTAGGCACAGAGGTGAAATTACCATTTTGCCCCTATAGGAAGAAGTGGGCTAATACGGGTTTTTGCAATAGGGGTACATCACATAAAATGATACACTAAGCAAATGCATACACATGAATTCATGATCAAGATGATTAATGTTGCTAATGATGATATGTCAAGTTAATTACATGCTTAAATACCAGAGGTGTTACAGCACTCTCCGTTGACAGTCAGTGACCAAGTCTCCATAACCGAGGAGCAACGTTAATCCGGATAAATAATACTCAGCTGAGGATCCCTATCTACACTGCATATGTAGCACCCAAGCTTGCATATGCCAACTCGTCTACCACGATTCCTCCAAGATTGGACCGGTCCTACGCCACCCGGAAGTACAGTACACCACTCATATCCAGGCACGACGACCACGTGGGTACAGGCTACTTCCGCCATCTCGCCACTCCCAGTGCGCGGTTGTCGGTCCCAATCAAGGAGTCCTCGGAGCCAGAGCTTTCCGAAGTATGTGAATAGTTACAAGTCTCGACCAGCAGGCCCCCATACGGATGGTCCCTAATTTTTCTGCCAGAACTATACCTCGGTTATATCTCACCCAAGCGTAATAGTCCTGTCAGTTTTTTAACCCTGTCCCGGTCGGTGTCAACTGTTGAGTCCCGGACTACAACATGACGGCACCGTACACTCAGACAACCTCTCCTCGCTGTTGACTAGGTACGGATCAGAAACTTAGCCAACAGTCGGGGAGTAAAGCCAAATTCCCATAAAAATTCTTTAAGTGATCACACTTTTGAAATTGGCATTTTATTGCAAATCTATTGAATAGCGTTACTAAGCATTTCGTAAATAATTTTTAAACAGGGCGGGGTATTTGCCGGTGGAGGTAAATAATGCAGGCAATAGGTCATCACACAACTCCTATAACCTAATGCAGTAGTTTAACTCAAAGGCATTTTAGGTAAACTTTTATAAAAATAAGGAAGGGTTAAAATGCACCGGGGCTTGCCTTGAAGAACAAAGAGGACAGGCTTGGGGTCGGCAGTGCAGGTGTCGGAGCTCGTGGTCGCCTCGGGGGTAGGTTCGTCAGCGGCTGCCTCGACTTTGATGCCCTCTCCTTCAGACACTACACGTATGCAATGATGTATGCTTATGAGGATGCTGACAAGAACAAGAGACTTGCTAAAGCGCAGGACAATTTCATTGATTCTTGAGTACAACTTTCCATCACGAAAGTAACTTCTAGAAGAGACACAAAGTTACTTATCTCATCCCTTAAGCAAGATTAATCAAACCTATTAAGGTCATCTAGTAAACCTAAGCGTAAGTCATGCATGGCATCACAAACACCATAGACCAGCTGGGTGGGGGTCTATGAACAGCAAACAATCCCAAAGGTCACATCACATGACATACAACATAAACCCTAATTGCTTTTCTACTTTTCCTAATTATTTAAAAAGGTCATTTTATGCAGTTGCTCCAAAATTTACCCAATTAATCTCATAAGTTCATTATGGTATAAATAGATGACAAAACAAATTTCATAATTTTTGGAGGTCATTAAGGTGCTTAACAAAAATCAAACATTTTAATTAACAAAAGGCACTATTCAACAATTAAAATAAATACCCAAACATCAACTTATTCCAAAAGACTTCAAAATTGTACCAGAGACTAAGCATGACATAACTAGCACATAAAAATTTATCTCATGATTTTTGGAGCTACACATGATTTTCTAAAAATCTAAAACCATCCATTTCTTAATTAAAAGGAGGATTTTTCATTTCCCAATTTTTGCAGAGAAGTAAAGTTTCTTATTTTTCTAAAATACTACACAGTGCAAGGAGCATACCACATTTTTCTCAGGATTTAAGGAGCAACAGATTAAATCTCACAAAAAAGAGAAAACAGAGCACTATTCACATTTTCAAAAAAAAAGAAGCACTGTGCATCTTCCCCGCCGGTCAGGGCGCTCGCCGGCGAGAGCGTGCGGCGGTCCGGCCACTCGAGCTTCGCGCTGGGAAAGCAGAGGGTGGGGGAAGCTTCGCGGGCTCACCGGGGTTCGGAAACGAGGAACGGCGAGGCGGTGCAAGGGTCGGAGGAGGGAGTTCGACGGCGGCGCCGCCTCGGCGGAGCTTCTCGGCGGCGAGCAAGCGTTCCGACGGCTCTGTCCACCAAAAGCGATCACCGATGAGCGGTTAGGAGCGCACCGAGGTGGGGAAAAGAGGACGGGGGTCGGAGGGGAGAGAGGAGCACTCACGGCGGCGAATTTCTCGCTTAACCGACGCGCGGCCGTTCGCCGGAGTTGGAGAAGAATCGCTCGCGCCGGCGAAAGGAGGGACGGAGGGGTAAAATTGGCGGCTCGAGAAGGTGGAGAAGCTCAAGACGAAGGCGATGGGGTGCTCAGCGGGCTCTGGGGCGGTCCGATGGCTCGGATTGCCGAGGTGGCGCTGGTGCCGGCAATGGCGGGAGCTCGGCGGCTTTTATAGCCTCGGGGTGGCGCTGGGGGGTCCGGGCGAGGGGTGAGGAGCGTCCGCGCGGCATCAACGGAGGTAGGGATCAAGGTAGGGCGGCTCGGTGTGGGCGGGGAGCTCGCGCACGGCGCAGCGGCTTGCCGGCGGCCGGCAGCTGCCCGCTGTCCGCGGCCGAAGGGGAAAGAGGGAGGGGTAGGCAACGGGCGGGTCGGAGGTAGGGGCCGGGAGGACGAGCGCCAGCGCTGGCTGCGCGCGGCACGGGCGCGGGTCGGCCGGGCTTGGCGTGGGCGGCGCTGCGCCGCCGGTGGCCGGGCCCCCCTGCTTTAAAGTTCGTGCGCAGTGACATCATCCTCCCCTTTAACTGGATTTTCGAAATAACTCCCAAAATTTGAACTACATAAAGGAAACTCAAAATACCAAAGTTGCTTAAAATTTTGAGATCTACAACTTTGTCAATATAAACTTTTTCTGAAACTCAATAGTTTTTGAGATAATTTTGAAAACTGAAAAGGGGGCAAAATTGAAGTTTGAAAGAATTTGAAATTACTTCTAATTTTGTATTGACACTTGAAAATCTGTAAACACCAAAGTTGTTCCTTTTGACAAGATCTACAACTTTTCTTATTGGGCCAAATTCAAATTTTGAATAGTTTTTGAATTAGAAAAAGAGGGGTAAAACTAGAGTTTGGAAATTTAGGGTTTTTGAAAAGGGATTTAAATTCTATTTCTGATTTTGAACTTTGATCAACACAACAAAACATCAAGATACTCAACTGAACAAGATTCACACAAAGCTAGACACAGAGATGAAATTACCATTTTGCCCTTATAGGAAGATTTGGACCTTTAGAGTTTTTGAAAAAGAGATCACTACAAGTCACTCCAGAAAAAGGTAAAAGCAAAACAAGCATTAGGCAAACATAATGCATAGCAAGGATGATTAAAGACTAAAGATGATGACATGTCAGGTTAATTACATATTAATCACCAGAGGTGTTACATTAGCAGAAGAGCCAGAAACCAAAGCCATCGACGGGCCAGAAGAATTTTCATAAGAAGCCCTCGCCATGGCGTCAATCTCACTGGACTTGAGCTTACTAAAGAGCTCGTCGCACGTGAGAGTATCATAGTTAGGCGATTCGATGATCGCCTGAACCTTAGAGTCCCACAACGATCAATCGAGAGTGTGTAAAAGCTTAAGAGCCCTATCATGATCGTTGAAAGGCAACAGCTCCTTATTAGCCCTCATCATGTTGACTTGAGTGGTTCCCTCATGAAAATGCATGAGGGTAGCCCAAATCTCCCAAGCCGTAGCGAGGTGAGAAACACGATCAAACTCAGACATGCTCAAACAGGAGAAAAGAGCATTACGGGCTTGGCTATTGGCATCGTGCTCATCGATCTAATGCTGAGTCACACGAGCAGCCAAGACCATGTAATCTGCAGAGTTGCAAATATCCCAAATAGAAGCACCCATACTCTGGAGATATGCCGACATGCGTATCTTCCAATACGCATAGTTCGTCCCATCGAAAAACGGCGGTTTGTCCACGCCGCGATCCATGTCTCCTTCTGTGGATCTGGAACCGGCTAAGGTGGAAGATCCTTAACCCGCTCCGATACCAATTGAAGGATCGAGAATGCTAAAGCAAGGCGACCAGAGGGGGGGTGAATGAGAGCTTCAAATTTATTTCGAAATGTTAAGGCCTCTGTCCCAGAAAAATAACCCAAAGAGCAAAGTCGAGACGCATGATGTCCACGACCCAGAGAGTGGGTGGATGTTCCCTAGGAACACAGCGGGACACCACAAGAACTTCCTCACCCAAGTTCAGGCAAGTCAACTAGTGACAGGATGGACTTTGGGTAACCTCAACCTCCCTCGAGCAACGCAAGGGGGATTCAGGCTATTTCGCAAAGCGGGAAGCACGATTTCTGTGGAGCACGGATGCCGGAAATCCAACGCAAAAGCCCACAGCCAAATCCGAAGTCGAGTGAACAAACTGCAGATGAAACAATGCAGAACTCAGAGCATCGGACGCTGGCCTGCGTCCGATGTGATCCTGGCGGACGTGTCCGATGCAAATCAG
This sequence comes from Coix lacryma-jobi var. lacryma-jobi, assembly GCA_009763385.1. Lineage (NCBI taxonomy): Eukaryota > Viridiplantae > Streptophyta > Magnoliopsida > Poales > Poaceae > Coix > Coix lacryma-jobi. The sequence goes on along the minus strand of CM019824.1, from coordinate 62,556,340 downwards.
GCTGAAACAAAACCATACTGTGTCGCCATCGGATGCTGCTACAGTGATAGCTCGGCGTCCGATGCTAAGGCCTCGGAGCGTCCGATGCCAACACACCTGCTGCGTCCGATGCAAAAAGAGTGTTTCCAAAAACTCACTACATGACCATCGGACACTGCACTGTAGCGTCCGATGTCAGCGTCCGATGCCCCTTTAAAAGCACAGAATCTGACACGTGGCAACGGCGCGTCTGATGTGATGAACACAGCGTCCGATGCCCTCGTGCTCAGCGTCCGATGCCCACGAAACAGCACAGCTCTTCCGCGGATTCAACCCGATCTCCTCCGAATCAAAAGCTCTAAAGCTTATACTTGGTATGAGGAGTTCCTAGGGTGTTAGTGAGCTACTCCTAAGAGATCATGGCTCGAATCTAACTCCTAATCGGTGAATCGGAAGAATTGGGGGCAAAGGAGAGAAAACCGATCCAAATGCAAAAAACAACGGATCTACTTGTACGTGAGGATTGAGTTGAATTCCTTCGGTGGAAATGATCCCCTCACGACAAAGAACAAGTTGATTCAAACGGTTTTCCAAACGAAGCAACGTAGAGGGAGATCAAGCAAGGGGAAAATCGAGTCAAAAAGCAAAACACGAAGAACTACTCAAGAACGCGAATCACAAACTCGATTTCCAGCCGAAAATCGTCCCCACGAGGAGACAACGGGAATCCGGTCCCGTTTCCGCAAAATCCAAATACACAGAGGTATGATTAAGCCGTCTCTGCGGATCTCAGTAGCTACAGCAGGGACAGGGAGAGCAGGAAACCCTAGAATGAAAATATCAATGGCTGAGATAGTCTGGAGGGAGGGGTGGCTTCTCCTTATATAGCCTAATACAATTATTCCCCTTATACCCTTACAGCTAATGAGCGAGCAGGCTAACCCTAAGGGTATTCCTGACCAACTCGAGGTTGATGTTGATCCGACGACCACGCCCGCACATCAGGTAGCTTTGCCTCGACGCGACCTTACCGGATGCCGCCACATGCCGCAACTGCGCCACTTGTCCTTTTCACGGACCTCCCCCCGGTTTTGAGGCCGAAACCGGGAAACCTGGGCCATCCCCCAGTTTTGAGGCCGAAACCGAGAAACCTGTCGTCCGTCATCTGAGTTTTGTGGCCCAAACTCAGAAACCCGCCAGCGCCCAGGTTTTGAGGCCCAAACCTGGAAACCGTCCTCAACCCGTGTTTTGTGGCCCAAACTCGGAAACTGGCCGCACCCAGGTTTCGAGGCCCAAACCTGGAAACCTTCCACTCGGTGGTTTTTCTGTGGCTCAACCACCAAACCGATGTCGTAGAGGGATGCACCGCCCGTGCACCCCGTCCACTCGCAAGTCTTCACTTGTCGCTGTCCCAGGCTGTCAGCCACCACGGCCGATCCTCAGGCCACCGGTCCGTCAGTCCAAGCCTCACGTCCGCCCTTCACCGCTCCGGGTCCATCGGCACGACATGTCTCTACTTGACCTTCACCTTTCCTTCGATCACCGTCTCTGTGCTCGACACCTGCACAACACAAGCCAAAGAATATGCGCATCATACCAGTGACAATCACTCATCATCTCAAGATCCGGCATACACCCATGTATCCGCACTTGTGCCACCCCTTCACCTATAAAAGGGGACGCCATGGCTTATGATAGGGCAGGGCTCTTACGAGAAGTTAGAAGCTCACGTTACGCTCTCACAAGTCAAGCACTCAAGCTCTCCACCACAGCCTAGGACTCCAGTGCCCGGTTCTCTAGTTCTAGCTCCTCCCTTACACCCCCCCTGTTCTCTCTCACGCTTGTATCCGCCCCTGTACAAGCACTTCGGTGCAAGATAATACGAACTCTCTCCCCCCGCTGGACGTAGGGCCTTCTATTGCCCGAACCAGGATAAATCGTTGTATTCTTCTTGCATCACCATCCGGATTAGGGAGCACGCACTCATAAATTCACTCGTTGGTGTTGACCCCCCCGGTTTTTGAACACCGACAAAATATACATAGGATGGTGATTGTGACAACCTAAAATTTGCCTAATTTTAAAATAGAGGAAAATGTTTTATTATTGATTTTGGTGTGCATTTAATCTAGGGATTAAATAATTTTCACAAAATTAAAACCAAGTTGAGAACTTGTTGTTGCATTCATGCTAAAGCATTTTACTTTTTGAATTGAGTGGCTTTTGGCAAATTTTGGTTGAGATTAAAATTCCTTTTGAAAATGGTTGAAAGGTGTTGAAAATAAAAAAGGAAAAGGTCTTTTTCCCTCTCTCCCTTCACCCCCTCTCTTTTTGGCCCATTCGGCCTGGTGGCCCAGCACCCACCGGCCCCTCCTCTCCCTCTCCCTTCCCCCGCACCGGGCCGGCCTCCCTTCTCCGCAACTGGGCCAGCGCAGCTTGGCCCATCCCCGTGCTTCCTCCCCGCTGTGGCTGACTCCTCACCCCACCTGTCAGCCGCGTCCCCCTCCTCCCGCTCCCGTTCCCTCGCCCGAACTGTCGTGTGCGCAACCGTCGTTGCCGCACGCTCTCCTGCTCCTCGCGTCGTGGGTGCGCCCGCTCCCTCTCCCTCGGCCATAAAGCGGGACCGCCTGCTTCCCCACTTTCCTTTTCTCCCATTTTGCTCTCCGTGCGTCGTAGCAGAGCGCCAGAGCTCGCAGCCGAGCCCCGCCTCCATCTCCGCACTGCCGCTGTCGTCGCTCCGCCAAGCCCCAACTCCGCCGGCCGATTCATCCGCTGCGATTCATCATCGCCACTCTTCCTTGGTCCCTAACCTCGTCGTGCTGAGGCTCGCCATTTTTCTCTCTCCCTTCCCGACCCTGTTCGTGTGCCATTTAGGGAAGTTTGGAGCCTTGCTAGTGAAGCTTTCACCGCGGATCATGGCTGCCGCCGCGCGTGCCATCTCCTCGCTGTTGCGTGCCCCGTTCTGCCGGATAGGGCGTGCCGCATGGACCCCCTCGACATCCCCCCACCCATCTGTTCCCTGGCCTTGGTCTTCGGTGAACTTAGTGCCCAAGCCCGCGAGCTTCCGTGCCCCGGCCATGGCGGGTGCGCGCACGCCGTCGCGGCCAGAGGCCGCGCACGGCGCGCCGTCTGCCCGCCATCGCTCTCAGCCCTCGGGATCTAATCCCTGCCGTCCGCGTCAGATCTGAAGGCCGAGAGCGGCCCGTACCCCTTTGGGGCAAGTTTTGCAAAAAGCCCCTTATAAAGATCAAGTCCTCAACCCCCGCTTCCCTTTCCACTTTTCGCCGAGTCTTTGCAGACGTCCAACCAGGCTCCTGTGTTTCTCTCTAATTGAGACACAGTCCAGTCAGATCTGAATTTTGTTTTTGTTTATTTAAATTAGCAAATTCAAATTTGAATTATTTACAACTTTGCCACCAGTTTTCAAATGCTTATAAAATCCATGTTTTAGCTCTGATTTGATCTGTTCAAATTGCATTAGTTTCATAATTTAGTGCTCTATCCGTTTATGTCTCTTTTACCCTATTTTGAACAGTTTAGCTATAGGGTCCATGTCAGTCAAGTTTAGGGCTTTAGAATCACCGTTTCGAGCGTATCTTTCACGTCGTAACTCTATTTTCGGTGAACCAAACTTTGTTGTGGTCGTAGGAACACGTGCTACTGTTTTGCAAATGTTTTATTTTTGTTTATTACTGTTTGGTGTATTGTTCTAATGGATAGTCTTGTTTGCAATGTATGTATGCACTTGGAATGTGTGTATGATGTTCTATGCGATCGAGTAAACGGTGAACAAACGTGGTTCGATCAAGAGTCTTCGTTTGAAGACCAGCAAGAGGACCAGCAGTACAACAACCAAGGCAAGTTAGCAGGAGACCATCCTTGTTACCTATTCACTTTATAACATATTTACTCATTTTGCATGTGTGTCTACTTGAACAACCTTAAAGATCTACTTAGCGTTTGTTACCTGTGATATTCTTGACACTGTGGGATAAATGCATATTGGTAGAGTGCTAGTGCTAAATGTTTAATATCTGATCCCGTTCAATGATGAATGTTCTCATACTGGTATGTTGATAAATGGTTAATGAAATTTATTGTTAGCAAAAGCTAGGACTAACAGTGCAACCATGAGTGCTATATGGCTCTGGTTTTAGCTCAGTAAACTGGACCTTTTCTACCTTGTTAGAGGTGACCCGAAAGGGCGCAAGAGGGGCTTGCCTCTACGGGTGTAGGGCTGCTCCTGTTCCTATGTGTATAGCTGCGACGACCTTGTGCCATAGGAAAGGGGGGTTTGCTACATCTGATTGCCAAGGAAACCTAGCGACCCTAACTTGTTAGACGAACCAGCGAAAGGCTTCATAATGTAACCTGCCGATCTACCTTGGAAGTGGATCAAGAGGTTGGCCGCCTCGGGTACAAGGGCAACACGGTTTGTGGGTAAAGATGCACAACCTCTGCAGAGTGTAAAACTGTTATAACAGTCGTGCTCACGGTCACGAGCGGCCCGGAAATCTAGCGGAACTATGATACTTAACTAAATGTTACTTTATGTTGATGGTACTCTTATGTTAAATCATTTATCATTGATGGACAATATGGATCAGGGGTTTAAGGGTTAAGCACAATACTCGTTTACCTAAAGCTAAAACTTTGCCAACATAAAAGCTAACTGCAGTCAAACAGTGTCAGCCTTTTGAGCCTCATGAACCCTATGTTAGCTTGCTAAGTACGATGAGTACTTACGCTTGTTGTTTATCTTTCTTTTTGGATAAAAATCCCAGATAGATAACAGATGATCGTCCCATAAGCTTCTAGGCTAGCAGTTCCACGAGTCAACTGTCCCTATGGAGTTTGTCTATGTTTAGCAGTTTAGTTCTCTTTTTACCCGCTGTGTTGTAAGACATGTTTTGACTTACCGTTATGTAATAAACACTGTGATGATGTCACTCTTGTAATTTGTCTAGCTGATGTGTGCGACTGATTCCTAGGCACACATGAGTTTGCTGCCTCAATTTTATCCTTAAAATTAGGGTGTGACAGTGATCTACAAAATCAAATTTATATTCCACCCTATGAATTTGAGGTAGGTTTAAAGGTGAACTTTAAAAAGAGGTGGAATGTTATATTTCAAGCCAAATAGGCTAATTTATTAAATAAATTTCAATTTCTCCCTATGAAAGGATCCAAAATTCCAAATGACTGCTTATAGCTAGAATTCCTGCATTTTTTTTCTCCTTATATGTGTGTGTGTTCAAACGTAATACATGGGTCTGACTTTCATTGACCCCCTTCTACATTAGTCTTTCTCGACACATGTTTTTAGCAGTTCTTTTATATAAGTTAAGGTCGGTTTCAGTGGAAAGTTTTATTTTGTTGTTTTCAAACTGCCATGTCATCTAAAATAAAATGAAATTAGAAAGAAATTCTCACTCTCAATGCAAAGTTTTATTCCACTGTTTCATATACTTTTTATTCTATAACTCATAGAAAGGTAATCGTGACAAGAGAGTTTCATCCTTCTCAAACTCACTTGTTCTCTTTCGGTTGGGAAGGGCTCCTAACCGGGGTTAAAGCCTTCCACGAGAAAAAATAAATGTGTGTCTGTGAGATTCGAACTCAGCACCTCTCGCCCCCCGCACAACTGCCCTACCAACTGAGCTACACAACCCGCATGATATAGTTCTCGACGTTTTCCTTTTGAATCCACCCGTGAAGGACCTTTATTTAGCTCCGGTTGGTAACACCAACCGGGACTAAAAGGACCCTTAGTCCCGGTTCGTAACACCAACCAGGACTAAAGGGTCACCCTTTAGTCCCGGATTATCAACCGGGACTAAAGGTTCAGGACCTTTAGTCCGAGTTGATAATACCAACCGGGACTAAAGATTCACGTTTAGCCCCGGTTGATGTTACCAACCGGGACTAAAGGTCTTTAGTCCCGGACATATTTTTTTGCCGAGACTAAAGCTCAGTTGATAGATCGTCCAAAGGCCTGTTCTCTTGTAGTGCTCTACGGATACCGGCACAAGTGACTATTCCAAGGATATAGGAAAGCTGTATTCGAGACCCAAATGGGCAGACATACGCCATGCCTGTGGCACTTAAATAGATGTGCTCATGTGCACACATGCCGTACCTGTAGAAGAATCTATTCTCTACATTTAACCAGGTTAATTTTATTAGGATATATGATCACATTATTTGCTACATCATATATGTACGGTTTATCAAGAGGTATTGACTGCCCGGTGCATATTTATAATCCTTTTTTTTTCTGCAAACAATCTGTTACTGGGGCTGGGCTTGAGGATGAATAAACGAAGAGACAATTACTTTCAGAAAAAGGTATATACATATATATAGATGCACTCTAAATCTATGGAGCCAAATTAAAGCAGCTAATTGATCGACACGAGAGGCAGCTGTTACAGTGTATTATTTGTCTCCCTCAGCTCGTCTACCTCTCTACTGCAAAACACTGGAAGATTCGATAGATATGATTGCAGGGGACGACTAACAGTAAGAAATAGATATGTTGATTCCCACCATCGTCTGTGCGATGCTTATGAAAGCCATTGAAATCCGGCCTGTCAAACAAGTAGAAGAGCATCGTTTGGAAAGTGGGCAGATAAGAATGTGCTGAAGCTGGTGTTGAAAACGAGAATCACATGTATGCACACACAGCTTCTTGAGCATCTTCTCGCTCGGACACTATAAATAGCCCAAAGACCCTGTGATTTAATCAAGCCCATTGGAAGGCCTGATAGCTTTCGTAGGTCTTAGACACTACCATATACACGCATACTCTCTCACACTAAAATATAGCATATGGCTGCTAGTGACTCCTTGACGAAGGGACACATAATTGGGGATGTCTTAGACCCGTTTACTAGCTCGGTGCCTCTAACTGTCATGTATGATGGCAGACCAGTATTTGATGGGATGGAGTTTCGGGCGTCGGCGGTGTCGGTGAAACCTAGAGTTGAGATTGGAGGTGATGATTTTCGAGTGGCCTATACCCTAGTAAGCCATCGTCACTCCACATATCCGAGGCCACACATATAGGCCATTGTGTACAACCAAATGATATGATGCTCAGGAGCCACATTCCAAACTCTTGCCGAAGTTTGAAATCCATGGCTTATTGGCTCCTTGTGAAGGCTATAATAAAACAGTCTCCCGGCCGGTGCATGCCCAGCTCGGTTGACTAGATATGGCTCATGCTAATAAATAGTATTTACGTACAGTGAGAGAGACACTAACAAAAAAAATGCAGGATATCTCATCACAGCCAAGCCCAAAAATGCTAAGGTTTATTTTTTATTCCCTAACATGTTGACCATGTGCTTGTGTTAATGTAAATATATTAGGTTTTGGTGGATCCTGATGCGCCTAATCCCAGCAACCCTACCCTACGGGAATATTTGCATTGGTAAGTTATAGCTCTGGCACGTAATACTATTTGATCAAACTACATATACAGTTCTGCACAGAACTGAAAATTAAATATCTCGCTCACTGCCTTATCTTTTTATAGGATGGTGACCGACATCCCAGCATCAACGGATGATAGCTTTGGTGAGCATCAACAACTTGCATTGTATATATTTGCATTATAAAATCCCTCCATTTCAAAATCTCACATCCTAAAAGTCCCCTAGATCGAACTTAGTCATGCCCCTTGCATTGTGAAGTCTAACCTTAGGGCCCATTTTAGAGGGCTTAATTGTACAACTACTGTAGCATATATAGAGCCCGATACCATTCATAGCAGCCTAAAAAATATGGAGCCGGTGAGGCCATATTTTAATAACATCACTCGCTCCTGCCTGTGCAATACTGCCAAAATGATGGAGAAGCCCGAGTCGCATGATGATGTGCCAAAGAGGCCCTTACTCTTTTTCTTAAAGGTTCATATATATTAAAAAAATACATGTAGAATGTTAATGCTAATGTGCTAGTGCACACTCTTGTCATTATTAGTATTTTTTTTGTAAATTCTTCATTCTTCATATATTATTATATATATGTAGTGCATATCTTCTATATACCTCTGCAAAATATGTAACACCCTTCTCTTAAGCAACTCCAACAGTTTGGGAAAACCACTTGACATCCTAGGATTTTTGCCAAAACCATAAAAAACCTCCTCCAACAACTTGGGAAACGTACTTGGCAATTTGGCAAGCTTGGCAAAATTTCCCCTTCACTTGCCAAATATGTCAAGTCCTCCATCGCTTGGCATCAGGTGTATCCCAATTTGCCAACTTGTTGGAGGTTCAATTTTATGATTTTGGCAAAAATTCTAGGATGCCAAGTTATTTTGCCAAGCCCACATAGCAAACTGTTGGAGAAGACCTCTTTTTTCACTTGGCATTTGGTTTTGGGACTTGGCAAAACTATAGATTTGCCAAGTGAGTTTTAGCAAACTGTTGGAGTTGTTATAACCTAAACAACAGAGTTCCTTTTCTGATAGTTTGGTGTAATGCAAAGTTTATGTTTTCTATGGGTTCGAACGGGTCAATAAAAGTAATTTAATTAGATTTAGTCATATATATGTTTGCATCATCTTCCTGATTTATATAGAAAAATATTATTAAAGGAAGTGAACACTTATTAAGATTTCGTGAACACTTATAAGCTATTGCATATACTTCAACGTATGTAATGTAAGATTTTGTTATCGACAATTCAATCATATAATACATATTTGTATCAATAAAGTAATAAAAATATTGCAAAGGATCGGAATTTGCTATTTGATTGGCTTATATAACATTTATGTTGGTGTTTTGGTATTTTAGATCCGTATATCTAGCCTTTTGTTAGTGAGCTTAGCTTTTACATTCATATAGAAAGTTACAAGGGTACTTTTCAACTTTCTTGTCACATTTGTCTATTATGTGACTTTAGTACATACACATCCCTTTAATTTGCAAGAACATTATTCATCTATAGATGCAACATATTTTTATGATGAAAATAAAATAGGATGCACGTGCTTATTAGTCAGTGGTGGAGGATACACGTGCAAGAATATATCTTTTATCCCTAGTCTATCGCATAAATAATATACACACTGTATCAGTTAAATGGAAAGGAACTATTTGTTTTATATGCTATCTTACATTTAACTGGAATTGCTCTTATAACAGCAGTTAAAAGGCATATGAACATTATTTATTGTTTTAATTATTATTAGTAGCTTGGATTACACTGATGTCGATCGATCACCTAAAAATAGAAACAAAGTAAAGTTTCTCATGATTTCTTTTGAATTAAACGCATGGCAGGCCGAGAGCTCATACCATATGAGAACCCTAGCCCCACCATGGGCATCCACCGCATTGTCTTGGTGCTCTACCAACAACTGGGGCGCGGCACGGTGTTTGCACCGCAAGTCCGTCAAAACTTCAACTTGCGAAATTTTGCACGCTGTTTCAACCTCGGCAAGCCTGTGGCCGCCATGTACTTCAACTGCCAGCGGCAAACGGGCACAGGCGGGAGAAGGTTCACTTGAGTAATTTACCTAGCTACCCCTCATGTTCAAGGTGAAGGCAAGCTTGAGCCTACTTAGTAACACGTATGTGTGCTTATTATATATACCTACGTATGGCTGGTCGTATGGTCATACAGTACCTATATATATAGCACAAAAGCTAGAAATAAGATGATGATGTACTATTTCTTGCGCATGGAGGCTCTCATTATAGAGCATACCTCGCTGAGGGGTGTGATGTTTGCCTTTTAATAATGGCATGACAAGACAGGTTATTACTGATCGAGTGTACTGATGATGTGACATATTTTTGTCACACCTTGGCAATAAACATATATATTGGCTCTCTTTTTATTTGATTGTGATCCTTACTGAAAATTTAGCTGTAAATTGCGAAAAAAATTTTGTGGATGCCAACTGTAAAAAAGAGTGACAATCTTTAGTTTCCATGACTTGAGGAATGCTCATCAATAAGGGCTTGTTGAGTTCGCAAAATATTTTGCATAGTAACACTGTAACACTTTCGTTGTTATTTAAAAACTTTATCCAAATATGGCCTAACTAGGTTTAAAAGATTCGTCTCGACATTAACAGACTAAAAGTACAAATAATTATTTTTTATCTACATCTAATGTTTCATGCATGAGTTTAAAGATTCGATGTGACGGGTACTGTGCAAAATTTTTAGAGGATTTTGGGAACTGAACCAGACCTAAGATATCCATGTTGAGGTAGAAGTGAATATAAAGATCCATATAGCTCATAGGTTTTGCGTTCTCTCATCGCTTTGATTACTGTTAACCGCCCATCCAATCCATGATCAACGCGCTCCCGTCCGTGCAGGCGGTTCAGCCTCAACGCTGGTGGCCGAGCTGCTATTAATATATTAAAAAAACTGGTGGCCGAGGTAGGCCGAGCTGCTATTAATAATATATTAAAAACATCTGGTGGCCGAGGCAATGTGCGCGACTTCGGCCTCACCCGACGCGCGGCGCCGAGGGCTCGTGCGTGTGCCGGCGTCGTTTTCCTCTCGCACGGTTCGACCAAGTCCAATCCGGATCTCGCCTTGCGCTCCTCGCGTCCACCCAGCCGCGTCGCAGCGCTGCGTTGCGGCCTCGAGCCTGCGGCCGCCGCCTACCCGCCCTCAGAGATCGTGGACCCAGACGTTGTGTGGCCCACTTTCAGTGTGCCTGCCTCTCTTTAGACTATCCGCACTCACGTTCTTCTATTTTCATCCTCTATACTGTCTGGTCATCAAGATTCTCTCCTCTATACTCATTTCTTCCGCATTCATCCATCCTCTATATCATCCTCTATCTACTGTGGACCCACTTGTCACTTTATCTAAATATATCCATGAGAGATCTAGTTTTGAAGAATTAATTACAATGAACTCAATAGTGCAATCGAAATTTAATTTAGATTTTTGGTTTGTGAGTTATAACATTTTTTAGGAGTTGAAAAAGTAGGGCCCGCACCTCTCTCTCCTCTCTCACGTTCTCCCTCTCTGGACCCCACGTGCGCGGATAAAGGATGCCCTCGCCCACGCCACGGATAGCGGACGTCTCCTTGCCAGCATGGATCGCGTACCTATTTAACGTTTCCAGTGCAGGTGTTTCCGTCCGTTAAATCTGGGTACCGGATGGCATGCCGTTCCCAGTGCGGACAGCCTTAGCCTCGCCGCTGTGGCCGCCTGCACCCAGGGGCACGCGTTTCCACACGGAGTGCGGCAGCCTCGACCCCTGTGCTCCTGCCAGCCTTGGCGCGTCCGTCGATCTGCGATTTAGGTACCTCGCTCATCTTCCCTTACTTGTCCGGCTTTCAGGCCAGAGCCTTCTCGTGCTGCAGCGACGCGAAGTCTCCGCCTCCGTCGCCTCTATAGATTGGTCCATGTCTTGCTTCCTCTTCTCCATTCCTCTAAGCCAGCACCCTTATTGACCTCTGCTCCATTCATTGTTCAGTGTAGCATGTGCTGAACCAATCTATTGATTTCGTTGTCTTCTGCAGATTTCTGTTGTGAGTACTCTGCCTCAGCCCAGCTGTTGGCCCCGGCCGCACCACGGTCGAGTCGTGTGCTGGATCCGTCTAATCTGATGCGAAATGACTAGACGAGGCTAGCTATAGCACCACACGAGGAAGGCTCGAGCTTGCACCCGCTCCATTGTTGGCACCGTTGTTGAGGAGAAGGTCAGTCTGCCTCTTACCTCCCTTTGTTCCACATCCCTATTTCTCACCTTCGACATTCTCTATCTCCATTTGCCCCTCTTTTTATCGCTCTCTGTGCAGTTTTACAAGTTGCAATTGTTTCATTGTTTAGCACCCTGTATCAGCTAGGGTCAAATAAAGTCTTACCTTGCATGATCTAATCACAACCTTGCTCAAACTATTATTACTAGCATATACAGCTTTACAGTTTTCATGGTTAGAGTGAGTTCATGCTGTCATTCTCCATACAGTTTATTAGTGGCTTTCCACCTCCAACTTGCAGTAAGACAAGAATCCTCTTTTCATGAGATCAAATGTTTCTTTGAATTTTGGCCAAGATATAAATAAATCCTTGATATACCATTCATCGTCTGAATGAATTTTGAATACAGAGAAGCTACGATAAAAGTAGAGAGCCAAAAACTTTCTAAAAGAATTATTCCTATGTAGTACTTGGTGATGTGACTGATTTTCTTCTTCAATATGATTTTGTTATATAGGAACTTTCTACAAATATTTGGTTCATTGTAGTCTGTAAAACTGTGTCATCAGACTTGCTATATAGGTGTTTATATATATTTATACTTGCATGAAGATACCCTGTTTCTTGAGATGCCAGTGCCCTGCACCAGTGTAGTTCTGGTATACTGTTCGTATGTGTATCAGGGCTATTGTGCCATCAAAAAATTGTATATCAAGATGAACTTGTTGGATTGTTGGTTGTATCCTCATGAAGGTTTCTTCGGTTCATCCATATATTTTCTTTACTATCTTAATTCAGTACTATGGTCATTTTTCATTGTATTTTAGCTGTAATGTATCTTATTAAGTGACTTTTTGTGTCATTGATTTCTCATCAATATCAGTCTCAACCTCCCATGGTCGTACCATGCTTACATGGTTACTGGGCATTGTCCCCTTCTGCATTAAGTGATGAATGAAAAAAAGAGATGCCATTTTTGTTGATTTAATTTCATGTTTAGATTCTGTTATTGATGGTAGAAATTGGTTTTATAGGCCTTTTAAGAAATTGGTTCTATACTCCCTTAAGATATAGACAATGAGCGTGTTAGTTGAATGCTTCACTTATGCTTCAGAAACTGTTCCTTATTGTACCAGGAGGTGTGAGTTAGCTACTATATGATTCGATTTTCATTTTTCATAAGCATGGGCACGATCGACTCTGTAGAAGAATATTGCAGAGACATGTTCACTTTTGTTACAAACATTCAGTGATAATCCATAGGATATGTTTCTTCGAGCTTTGCTAATTTATGTAAGGTTGCCTATATGGAGATCAACATTCATAAAACTATAAATATTTGGTTTCTCAAAGTCTTGACCTTGACGAAATGATTTTAAAATTTAACAATAATCTCTACATTAGACAGGGCAAGACTTTGTGCTGTAAAGATTTGTTTCTTCTTTGTGGTAGTTATGGTAACAAGGATGATCTGAACCTATTTTCTGTAAAATACCACTTTACAAAACTATGTATTATTTTTGTAGCTATTATTTGTTTCGACTCTCATTTTCCGCGTTGTGTATTGTACAATGTGAAGTTTATCTGTGCATTTTACATGTCAATCAAAGATAATTAGTGACCACTGATTCCATTTATACAGGGGTGGCTGCCAATGATAAAGGTGGAAGTAAAAGAGGGACTGAAGAATGCCATCTTACAATTTGAGTGCAAGGCCAACAACCCGCCACAGATTGCTTGGAGAGTGGATACTTTAGAGTTGGGTCAATCCTTCCAGTGTTCAGCTTTCGGGAGTCTCCAGCGCCACTTGGAGAGTCTCTCCGTAGTTTGAAGTAGTGTTTGTTAAGACCTTAAGTCTATCTCGGTTGGATGTTTCCAACTATATGTTGCAGTTTCATATATCTAGGTTCTAGAGTTCTTCAAGGTCTGTAGTTAGTTTCAAGGCGCTCACAGAAAAGGGTCGGACTCCCTATCTGCAGATTTTATACTTCTTTGGTTGGAGTCCAAGAGTCTTGCAAAGAAGAGTTTCTGTTTGAACAGATGGTGCAGATGCCTTCTTATTTCCTCTCTCTCTCTCTCTCTCTCTCTCTCTCTCTATATATATATATATATATATATATATATATATATATATATATATATTTGTACATGTAACTTAATCATTATGTGTTCACATCAAATCAATGTTTAGACAAATCCTATTTTTTGTCTAAATGATCGTTGCCAAGTTATGTGAGAAAAGAAATGCCATTTTACAAGCCTAGAAATTGGAGGTGCTTGAGAGCCTCTCTAATTATTCTCTTCATATTATACTCCAGCGATTGATAAATAGTGCCATGACCAGCGTAGTACCATCGGTCTATTGGCTTGGATCTATACTTCATCACTCTGCAAATCTGTAATATATACGGGCGCGGCGAAGCGCGCCTCCCGTCCTAGTTGCTCATATTTCCCAAGCATCTTCCGCTTTAAGATGAATTCAGCGTTGCACGCAACTCAATATGTGTAGTACACACCGCCGGAGGCCTTGGGTTTGAATCCTGACAAGTGGGATTAATTAAAATAATTGTATTTTACTCGTATTTGCATGTTTGAGGCATTGCTTGAGTAATTAAAACAGAAACGTGGTTGGCTGAGTGATTAGCAATAGTGTAATAACCATGCAAAAGAAGGTTCTTCTACATTTTCTGGATTACGACTGTGTTGGTGCTAAAATTTGTATTCTCAGCAACAAGCACACTACAAGGCCCTCAAAGATCGCACGAAAGTGAGAGTCCTGATCTCTTGAACCTCCAAGGGCAAAACCAAGCTTGGTGATTCAAACCTAAGACGTGCCAGTCAATTTGACCTGAATTGACAAGTGAAAGCATCTAGGCCCCTAGTGGGTTTCGGTGATTGGATGAAACACAAGATTACTGTGACTAACGTGTGTTTTGCAGAAACAAGGATGAGTTACGTCACGGTAATGGCGACGATACGGACATACGGAGTTCATGTCCCCTGGTGATGGAAATCGATTCGGTTTTCAAAGGACGGACGGCGAAGACGGTGATAGGCTAGCACTAAGTGCCATATGGTGTTGGAGGACACTTAGGTAGTCTTAGGTCTTTGTTTTTCCCTTTGGCCGTACTATAAAGGGGAGCGTGAATCAATAGCTTGACCTAGATAAGACTATAGAGGTAGGTGTGGTGCACACTTGTTATTTCATAGCCCTAGGTAGCTCAGAGAGAGCCCTTATGTCGTGAGGATGAAAATTCGTTAAGGCAGCGTCGCGATCCGAAGTCGTTTCAGCCCTGAAATGGGCATCGGACGCTAGCCTGGGTGGCATCGGACGCGCGTCCAATGTCATTTAGACTTTAGAGTTTCTGGATCGAGGCATCGAACGCTCCGATGGTGTCACATCGAATGCTATGTTGCCACTGTTCACTTGCGAGTGAGTTCAGCGTCGCATCGGACGCTGAGGGCCAGCGTCCGATGGTCATGCAGAGAGGATCCAGAGAGGTCAAATCTGCATCGGACGCGTCCAAGGCAGAGGCATCGGACGCTGCCAGCGTCTGAGGCCACATAAACTTGAGTGTCAGAAAAGTAGAGTCGCCTGTTGGGTCGGAGGCATCGGCGCATCCGATGCCGGGCATCGGAGCGTCCGATGCCCCGGAAACTGTACTGTTTCGTGCCTCTTTTGGTTGGCCGGTTGGGGGAGTATTTATACTCCTCCTCCTCCATTAGAGTGTTCTTGCCCATTTGAATTGCTGAGAAACACCTTGAGTGAGCAAGGAAGAGCAAGAGCCCTAGTGAGGTTGAGAGATTTAGTGACCTCATTAGTGAGAATTGAGTAGCAAGTGTGCATCCATCCATCTCGTTGGCCTTGGCTTGGTCAAGTGAGAGTTCGAGCTTGTTACTCTTGGTGATCGGCATCACCTAGACGGCTTGGTGGTGATCGTGGAGCTTGGTGATCATCCGGAGGCTTTGTGGATGACTCAAGCCAAGTTATGACCGGTAGTGAGCGATTCACCGGGCTGGAGCAGCGAATAATCAGCTCATAGTGACCACTTGATCCTTGCGCGGATCAAGGGGGAGCGATACCCTTGCGCAGGTGCTCCAACGAGGACTAGGGGTGTGCTGACACCTCGATACCTCGGGAAAAAGTCATCGAGTCATTTCTACTCTTTTACATACGCATTTACTTTTGAGCAATTCTTCTGCAGTTTACTTGTTGTCTTTTCATAATTGAATTGCCATGCTAGAGTAGAAATAGTGTAAAGATAGTCTTTTGTGCGGTAGAGTTTAGAGAAACACACTTCTAGGCACAAAGGGGTTAATTAGGCTTGCTAGGTTTTAATTATTGCAAAAAGTATAGAAAAGCCTAATTCACCCCCCCTCTTTGTCATCTTGATCCTTTCAATTAGTATCAGAGCCTCGTGCTCTCGATTTAGGCTTAACTGTCTAGAGTTAAGATGTCTGGAGGTGATGGACCACCTCCCATGTTCAAGGGAGACAACTTTCCATATTGGAAAATCCGTATGGAGTCATACCTAGAGGCGATAGATGTAAAATGCCGCCAAGCCGCAATCAACGGCTTCACAAAGCCCAAGGACGCCACTCATCTTACTCCACATGAGGAGGAAAATGAAAAGTGGAATGCAAACGCCAAAAACATCATCTTTAGAGGCATTTGCATGAATGTTTTCAATCGCGTCCGGAACCACAAAGACGCCCATGATCTATGGGAGAACATTTGTGCACTCCATGAGAGAACCAAGAATGAGCGTGAGGAACGATATCATCTTGTCATGCAAAATCTTAACTCTTTTTAAATGCATGCTCATGAGAATGCGAATGAAATGTACTCACGCTTGAATGTTCTTGTAGAAGAATGGAATGGACTTGGCCTCACACAACTATCTCCATCCGATGTTGTGAGGAAGATCCTTTGTGTCCACCCAATTGCCAAGTATAGACACATTGTGACGGTGCTTCATCAAAGTGATCTTTCTGCCGCTACACCAACTCAATTATTGGGAAAGATCAATGCTCATGAGATGTATATGCACATCACACCAAGTGGTGGCCCTTCCACCGACAAGAAGAAGGACTTGGCTTTCAAGGCAAGTAATGAGAGGAAGGGCAAGGCAAAGGTAATTGAGGTCCACCATGAGAGCACAAGTGATGATGAAGATGACACCAACATTGCACTCACGGTGAAGAGGACCACAAAGATGTTGAAGAAGCTACACAAGAGTGGAGTCAATTTTGACTCTAGAAAGAAGAAGTTCTTCACAAGTAGCAAGAGAAGGCCAATCTCCAAGATGGATTGCTATAATTGTGGTGATCTTGGCCATCTTGCTCACCAATGCACCAAGCCCAAGAAAGAGAACTACAAGTACAAGAACAAGGACAAGAAATATGATTCTTCAAGTGAAGATGAGAATAAAAGTGAGAAGCCCTACAAGAAGAAGGATGGTAAGAAGAAGTAATACCACAAGTGGCAAGGTTTATATTGTTGGTGATTGGCTCACCGACATTGACTCCTCCGGTGGATCATCAAATGAAGATAGCGATGATGAGAAGGAGAAGGTGGCCACTCTAGTCATTGGGACTTTTACACCTCCACCACCACCATCGCCATCATCCTCTACACACCTATGCCTCATGGCAAAGGGTGATTGGAAGGTACAAAGTGATGATGACTCTAGTGATGATGATAGTGATGGTGAATTTGAGTCACCTTCTTATGATGAGCTTGTTACTTTGCTTAATGACTACTCTAAAATCATAAGAAAGACTAGAGCTAAAAATGAAAGGCTTGTTCGTGATAATGAATCTCTTGTTGATAAGTATAACAATGCCACCCATGCTAGTGATGAGTTACAAAGTGAACTTGCTAATATGTCATCTTCTATCAAGGAGCTCAAGTCATCTAATAAAGAGATCAAAGTTGAAAATGAGAAACTTGATAGAATGCATAGTGAACTCAACACTAGCTATACCTTGCTCAAAGAACAATATACTCAAATTAAAGTTGATCATGATGCTCTTGCTATTGCTTATGATTTACTTTCAAATGAGACACATGATGCCCCTAACCATGTTGTTAAGTGTGAGGACTTGGTTAGTGAGCATGATGAGCAAAGAGCTAGTGGAAAGGGCAAGCAAGTGGTTGTGGCCGAAAGCTATGATGAATACATCAAGATCAAGAATGAGAATGCAAAGCTCAAGATTGATCTAGAGAAGCTAGCAACCACCAAACAAGTTGTCGTTGAAACTCATGATGAAGATTATAGCATGACACTTGAGCTTGATATGTTGAAAGAAGAGAACAAGAGATTGAAGATGGAGAGGGACTACAAGTTAACACCATCCCAAATGGAACTCCAACAAGAGAATGACAAGCTTAAGAAAGAGAAAGAGCACCTAGCCACCAGGTTGAAGAAGTTCACAAAGGGTCAATGTCTTCAAAGTGAGCTAAAAATGAACACCGTGATGAAGACAAATAGAAATGGTATTGGCTTCTTGGAAGAGAAGTTGAAGCAACGCAAGAACACAAGTCAACCCAAGCAAAAGAAAAAGTTGGGAAGATGCTTTGAGTGTGGTCAAGAAGGACACTTTGCACAATTGTGAAGCACCACCACCCACACCCTTGCCCAAGCATGCTAGGCCCTTTGATTTCAATGCTCACTACATGCTTAGACAAGATTCTAGTGGCAAAGTGAAAGTCATGTTCATGGGGACTCCAAACAAGAATAGGCCTAGACAAATATGGGTTGCAAAGTCTCTAGTTGAGAAGGTTAAGGGGCCTCAACAAGTTTGGGTCCCTAAATCTCAAGCTTGATTTCTTGTGTGTGTAGGTGAACTACAAGACCGGTGGATCTCATTGGGTGATTGATAGTGGTTGCACACAACACATGACCGGTGATCCGCAGATGTTCACCACACTAGAAGAGAATGTCAATGACCAAGAAAAGATTACATTTGGTGACATCTCAAAGGGAAATGTCAAGGGTTTGGGTAAAGTGGCAATATCAAATGATCATACAATTTCAAATGTGCTTCTAGTTGCTTCATTGAGCTTCAACTTGCTATCCGTTGGGAAACTATGTGATCTTGGCTTTCAATGCTTATTCACCGAGAAGGAAGTGGTTGTGACAAAGAAGGATGATTCTCAAGTGATATTCCAAGGCTTTAGATACAACAATCTCCATCTAGTGGATTTCACCTCCGAAGATGCCAACTTGAAGACATGTTTGTTCACGAAGCAATCTCTTGGTTGGTTATGGCATAGAAGATTGGCACATGTTGGAATGAACACTCTCAACAAGCTATTGAAGAAGGATTTGGTTAGAGGCTTGAAGGATGTCAAATTTGAGAAGGACAAATTGTGTGGTGCATGTCAAGCCGGCAAGCAAGTTACAAACACTCATCCAACCAAAGCCTTTGTATCAACATCAAGAGAGTTGGAGCTAGTACACATGGATTTATTTGGGCCAACAACATATGCTAGCTTGGGTGGAAATCTCTATTGCCTAGTGATTGTTGATGACTATTCAAGATACACTTGGGTGTTCTTTCATCATGATAAATCCGAAGCAACCCCTTAATTCAAAAAGTTTGCCAAGAGAGCCCAAAATGAGTTTGATTTGAAGATCAAAATGATAAGAAGTGATAATGGAAAGGAGTTTGACAACACCAACATTGAGCTATATTGTGATGAAGTCGGGATCAAGCATGAAGTCTCCGCAACATATACACCACAACAAAATGGGGTAGTTGAGAGGAAGAACCAGACACTAATCACCCTAGCAAGAACAATGTTAGATGAGTACTCTACACCGGAAAGATTTTGGGCGGAAGCAATCAACACCGCTTGTAATGCATCAAATCGGTTGTTCCCCCATCGTCTCCTTGGCAAGACCCCCTATGAGCTACTCAACAACAAGAAGCCGAATGTATCTTTCTTTAGAGTGTTTGGGTGCAAATGCTACATCTACAAGAAGTGCCAACACCTAGGGAAGTTAGATTGTATTTTTCTGGGCTATACAAACAACAACACAGCTTATAGATTTCTAGTGATCCATTCCGAGATGAGCGACGTTGTTGTTAATGTCATTATGGAGTCTCGGGATGTGATTTTCTTTGAGAGCATTTTCCCAATGAAGGGTAAATAGGTAGTAGCCCCAAATGGTCCAGATCGGACATACTCTCTGCCCTCGAGTGTCTATGACCCAACTCCTGATGTGGAGTTGAGGAGGAGCAAGAGACAAAGGATTGAAAGATCTCTAGGAGATGATTATATCATTTATCTAGTGGGCGAAGAACCACGTACCCTCTTAGAGGCATATGCATCTACAGATGCAGGGTACTGGAGGGAAGCTGTCCGTAGTGAGATGGATTCTATCATATCTAACGGAACATGGGAGATCAATGATCTCCCAGCTGGTTGTCAGCCTGTGTGTTGTAAATGGATCTTTAAGAGGAAGAAGAGACCTGATCGTAGTATTGAAAAATACAAGGCCCGCCTAGTGGCTAAGGGTTTCACTCAAAAGAAAGAAGAGGATTACTTTGATACGTATTCTCCTGTGGCTCGATTGCCCACAATCTGTGTGCTTTCAGCCCTGGCTGCTGCCTATAAGTTCCATGTCCATCAAATGGATGTAAAGACAACATTCCTAAATGGAGAGCTGGAAGAAGAAATTTATATGCAGCAACTAGAGGGATTTGTGCTTGAAGGGCAAGCGAGCAAAGTGTGTCACTTGATTAAATATTTATATGGTCTTAAACAAGCCTCTACACAATGGCATGAGAAGTTCGATAACACGTTGACCACTGCTGGTTTTTGTGTAAATGAAGCTGACAAGTGTGTATATTATCAATTTGGTGGGGGCAGAGGTGTCATTTTGTGTTTGTATGTTGATGACATATTATTGTTTAGGACTGATTTGGAAATAATCATAGAGACAAAAACATTCCTCTCCAAGAACTTTGACATGAAGGACTTGGGTGAAGCTGATGTAATTTTATACATCAAGCTAATTAAAGGTGAGGATGGGATTACCTTGACACAATCTCATTATGTGGAGAAGGTCCTTACTCGGTTTGGACAAATGGACTGTAAACCACTCTCCACACCTTATGATCCATCCTACAAGCTTTGTAAACATAAAGGCAAGCCAGTAGACCAGCTATGTTACTCGTAGATCATCGTTTCCCTTATGTACCTTAGTGCTACTAGACCAGATATCTTGTATGCAGTATGCAGGATGGCTCATTATTCGTCGAGTCCAGGAGATAGACATTGGGTTGCATTGCATAGAGTACTTCAGTACTTGAAGGGAGCGATGAATGTTGGTATTAAATATACTGGATATCCGTTAGTGCTTGAAGGATTAAGTGATGCAAACTGGATCTCCGACTCAGATCAAATGAAAGCTACAAGTGGTTATGTATTCACTTTAGCTGGTGGGACCGTGTCATAGAAATTCTCTAAACAAACTTTGACGACACATTCCACAATGGAGGATGAACTAGTTGCGCTTGATTCAGCAGTATTGGAGGCCGAATGGTTAAGAGACTTTTTTTCAGACCTTCCAATCATAGCAAAGCTGATACCTGTTGTCCTAGTATACTGTGATAACATAGCTGTACTACTAAAGGTGAACGGTAGAAAAGATAACCAAAAATCCTCGAGGCATATTAGAAGACGACTAAATTCATGTCGATGTGCTAGAGAGACTGGTGTAATTACTGTGAATTATATCAAGTCTGAAAAGAATATTGCGGATCCTTTCACTAAGGGACTGGCCCAAAAGCCAATACAGGCATCATGCAAGGGAATGGGGCTCAAACCCTATTACAGGTTGAATTGTGGATAACTATCCTGTATGACTGGACATCCCAAGATTCAGGCTCTAGGAAACAAAGCATTGTGGAACCAGAAGCACAAACTCTTAAGAGTCCCATTAGATGGCGTGCTCCATCTGGATGGCAAGATGAGCAATTTGCTCTTAACGAACTTAATGCTATAGGCACGGAAATTGTCCTACAGAATTTTCTAAAAAAGTTCGCCTATATGAGCTGATATGGGGTCACAGTCTCAGAGAGTTCATGTTTTCTCTCTAGTGAGCTCATGAAAAGATACTAAAGAGCATGACTGTAACGTCCTCCATAAGAGAAGCAGTCCAACTGCCTTGTATTATGTGCCTTTTGGTTGAAGCCTCTCAAACTATGGCCCATGGATCAAGGCGTACTCCTTCGCTTGCCTGTGTAGGGTTGGAGATCATTAGGATAGACTTTGGTTCAAATCTAACCAGTACCTTTGCCAACAGTATGGGGCTCAATGATATCAACTAGAAAATAAAGAGTGCAAATAGTGGGGATTGTTGTTCATTTAATGGATTTTCTCTTTTATTTCCTTATTGGAAAATAGAGAAATGAATAATAATCAAAAAAGAAGAGGGAGACAGCTAACCGGCCAGGCTACTTAAGGCCCAATCGGCCAAGCAACCCAGCCGGCAAATGCCATATCTCCTTCCTAGAAGGCACGCACGGGAGGAGAGGACTTGGTCCTTTCTGGATGGAGTCGCACAAAAGGAGAAAAGGACGAACACCCTAGTGGTTGCGGCGGCATTCAACGCCCGCCCGCCCTTGGTGCGGATCCAGCCGAAGGATGCGACTGTCCACGCGACGCTGCTCCTCCACTCCTTCAAATGGATGCACCTCCTCCCGTTCTTCCTCATCTGAAATCACATGTTCCTCCACCTAATCTCTCTGAAATCCACTCCTCCAACGAAGCTCTGGTCGATTTCTACACGATTCGACGAGTTCTCTTGGGGCTCATTCCTCTGCTCGCGTTGTGGTGCCAGTTCATGTTACTGGTGTCCAGTGCGGTGAATTGGGTTCCCTCGTGTTACTGTTCGTCAGTGTGGTGTTGTTGGGCATTCGCGTACCCACACGAGTGCTGTGTTTGCTGAACTTTGTTCGGTGACTTGTGAGTGTCATCTTCGTGTGGTATTGGTGGCGGTGGTGGTGCTGTGGTGCTGCTGCTAGTTACAACTGGCGGACTGTTGTTGTTGTGTCAGCACCTGTGTGGTGCTGTGTGGCATTGTGTTGACGTCAGAAGTGATTCGAATCATACACCAGCAGGGTTAGAACGCCTGGAGAGGTTGCAGATCAACCCGGGACAGGAGGGACTCTGGCTAAACCGGTGAAAACCGATCTAAAGACCGATTTAGGCCGATTTAGGGTTTTAGATCTCTGTGTTGGTAACTCTAGAACTCCTCCCGGGAGGACCCGTTGGGGAGAAGCACGTAGAGGTTGCCCTAGGACCAGCAAGGCCGCCTAGAACACCGTCGAGTCTCGCCGAGAGACGCGCCGAACAGCAAGATAGAGGGGAAAAAGGGATAAAAAGGGATAGCAGATTGATTTTGATCGATTAGGGTTGGATGCCTCAATCGGCCATGATCCTCTCATATATATATAGAGGGGGTTAGTCTTATCCCAACAGGAAACATCTCCATATACAATCTCCAAGTTTCCTATCCGAACTCTATCAAAATATAGAATCCAAGAGTTCAATCCGGACTAGACAAAGTAAACCTGATCTTGCTGACTCACAGATCGATTAAACCGGTCCAATGGGCTTTGTAGACAGTAGCCCAAATTGTTCATACCGATTAACAGATCATCCTTACAAAAGAAGAATCTTTGAATCGGCGCTTGGATCAGCATTCATTACCATTGTAAAGCCTCCGACCAGCGTCACCTGGTCAGAAATAGCACAACTGGTCGGAAGACTTCAAATGATCAGGTCCATCTTAGTTAGAACATCCGACCTTTGAACTATGAAGTATTTAAAAGATAAATTCAATTTCAAAATATTATGAGCCGAATACCTCTTCTAATCTTATTATTTTATCTATGACACTTTGAGTGTCAACATATGCCCCCTGTTTTTAGGTGATCTTCAGTAGAACCTAAAAACAAACGGAACAACAACAATGTCCAACTCATCGGTCATTCAATAATTAATGGTAGATATTTTCTGGTCATTTTTGTTCTAAGGGCGATACATGTATCGGCCATGGCTTGGAAGGCACTCAGGTTTCTTGCTAAACACTTGGAAATTTTTTTTTTTAAAATACCTCCTGTTTATTGCTCTTGGGAGACTTTCACCTTGCAACGTCTCCAGCATATATGCATTCCCGAATATCACTTTGATCACTTTATAGGGACCCTCCCAGCTAGACGACCACTTGCCAAATTTATTGCTTCTCGATCCAAGTGGTAATATAGTCTTCCATACTAATTCTCCCACTTGGAACGACTTGCTTTTCACCTTTTTGTTGTAGGCTCTGGCAACTTGGGCTTTGTCCTTCTCCATCTCCTTAAGAGCCTTCAATCTCTTGTGGGTCACTTTATCAATGTTGTCCATCATGGCATCATGATACATAATAGCAAATAAATCATTTTGTTTGGCAAGTCTATATGCATATAGATTTACTTCAACAGGCAACACTGCTTCTTGACCATACACCAACAAGAAAGGAGTAACCTTTGTAGCGCCATGTCTTGATACGCGATGAGCTCACAGAGCCTCAGACAAGACCTCATGCCACCTCCTTGGGTTATCCTCAATCTTCTTTTTGATAAGCTTGATCAAAGTCTTGTTATTAGACTCAACTTGACCATTAGCTTGAGCATAGTATGGAGATGAATTGAGCATCTTTATTTTATATAATTTGGCAAAATCTCGTACCTCCTTAGAGATAAAAGATGTTCCTTGGTCCGTAGTTAACGTTTGAGGGATGCCGAATCTATGTATAATATGCTCAGTAATAAACTCAATTACCTCTTTGTGTGTCATATTCTTCAAAGGCACCGCCTCAGTCCACTTAGTAAAGTAATCTGTAGCGACCAGAACAAAACAATGTCCCTTTGAAGATGGGGGATGAATTTGGCCAATGAAGTCTAGCCCCCAACCAAGAAAAGGCCACGGTTTGATGATAGGATGAAGCATAGCAGCAGGTGCAAGCTGTATATTTCCAAACCGTTGACATTCTTCACATCCTTTATAATAACGAAACATTCGGCCATCATCGTGGGCCAATGTTGAGGTCTACACCTGCCCAACCCCGCACGTGTACTGGGTTACGGCGAGGGTAGCCAACTGTCCGAACAATGGGCGAAGGTGGAATGCAGGCAAGAGACAAATTATTGTTCTCTTTCTCCTCTTAAAAAAAGTCCCCCATTACACTGTTCATTCCCTGGTATTTATAGGGAATACCAAGGGGCACCGTCCAATTTACAAAAGGGTACAAGGAACATTCCCTGGAGCTGTACAGCGGAAGGGCAAAACCGTACAAACACAGGTAGCGCGAAAACCTAGCTCTTCTTTTCCCTTGTCCGCCGCCGCCGGACCCGCACACACCCTCGCGGGGGTATGGAAACCAGTCATGCGCCTGTGGAACCTTCACCGCTGTGGCGAAGGCCAAGAATTCGCTTGCTATCGGTTAAGCTCCCGCGCTCTTGCGGTCCTTCCCCCTGCATGCAAAAACTGGAAAATGACTCGAGGGTTGTGTCAGCAGCGAGGGTTTTTTGAAGGCCGCCGGGAGTGCGAGGGTGGTTTCTCCATGACAGCTCACGTGGGGTCACTGCCGAGGGTCCCTTCCCCAACAGTAGCTCCTCGATGGCTTGGATCAAGCAACGGTCCTTGGGCCCAAGCAGCGTCCCTTATTAGGAAATGATAAGGGGCCCTCGACAGCGACGCCCGCGACTGCTTGTGGGTCGGGCCGCCAGGTTTGCCTTTGTTGTATTAAGGTCCGTTTCGTTTTTCGTGCCGTGTTTTTGGGAACCGTGCCGACTTTCTTGGGTCCGGCTGCTCACCCTTTGCCTATACATAGATGGGTAGGATAGCTTGTTATATTTGTGCCATCCTTTTGCTCTAGCCAACCTGCTATTGTGTTTTGCTTGTTGCGAAGGTTGTTTGTTTTTTAGTTCCTGCGAAGGTTTTGGTGAAAAGGTCATGGCCAGGTCCAAGCAAACTGCTCGTGTTGCGTCTCCATCTGCCGTGAGTGATGGGGTAACCTTCGAGTTCGGACTCAGTAGGGTTTGTGACTCAGATTTGGCGTCCTATGTTAGGCGAGGCTGGATTGAGGAGGGGAAGGCAAGGGCCAGCAAAGGAGAGACCATTCCGGAGCCGGTGCCTGATGAAGTGGTTGTTTTTGAAGAGTTCTTTACGGCCGACCTTCGCTTCCTAGTGGCTTCCTTCGTGACTTCGGTGCTGCGAAGGTTCAATTTGAGGTTTCATCAGCTCAATCCATCGTGTTTTACCAAACTTTCTATTTTTGCCTGGGCCTATCATTCTCAGGGGGTTGTCCCGCACGTCGAGGGTTTTGTGCGGACGCATCGTGTGCATATGCAGCCTCGGAAGATTACCGACGGGGAGGGTAACACCAGCTTCGGACAGTTTGCGGTGTATACCTTTTGTCATCGCACTGGTTCGGAGCTTCCAGTGCAAGCTCAGAAGAATAAATGGTTGAGCAGGTGGCAGGAGCATTGGTTTTATTACAAGCTTAGTGGGGTTGGCGAGCTTTGTGGCCAGCTTCCACCTCTCGGAGATGTGACTGCCGAAGCAATGATGAGTAGCGAAGCACATGCTACAGTTGATGGTCTAAGGGTGGTCGCTCGTTCCCAGTGCGCCCGGGACCTGGTAGAGGAGTACTGTGCTAAGGTGCGGCCCCTTAGCTGGAAACAGTCTTGGTTCAAAGTTGCGGATGATTCTAAATATGAGAAAAGAGGTTTGAAGAAACGAAGCTTGACTTGAATAAGATTTGGGAAGCTACTCTCAAAAAGTTTTCCAACCGGAAAAGTGGTGTTGAAGCTGTTTTGTGGAGGGTTCAACAAAAGGTGGAAGACCTTGTTGGAAAACTTTCTACGCTAGAGATTAAGGCCATTCATAGCATAGTAGGGGGCGGGGGTAGAGTCAATAGGCTTTTTGACATGTTTGGCATCCCCTATCCGGATTGGTCAGTGCCTTCGAGTGACGAGGCACTGAAAAAGAGGAAGCGCTCGTCCAAGGACAAAGGCGATGTTGAAGTGGCTGCGAAGAAGGGTCACAGCCGTGGACGCGGAGGTGGTGGCGGCGGTCGAGTGAAAACACTCGTGAGGAAAGTCGGTGTTGCGACGTCCGCTGTTGGTGCGTCGTCTTCATTGGCCACGGTGCAAAGTGCGGGCGATCGCGGCACCGGCGTGACTGGAGGCGTGCCGAGAATTGGTGGTATTGGGTCGCTCATCCAAATTTCGGATGACAAAGCTTCGTCCGATGATGAACAAAAAGATGATGTGAGAGATACTGAAAAAGAGGTTAGCTCCGAGGGTGGTTCGTCTGAAGAGGTTAGTGATTCCACTGGCGATGGAGCGGGTTCAGAGGAGGACGTCTCTATTGGAGATGATCGAGGAAAAAGGATAGTTTCGTCGTCTGTTGAATTGGTTGCCTCGGCTGAAATTGATGAAAAGCTTGGGGACCTCGAACCTGAAAGTCCCGTGCGAGGGTCTATACCTGAGTTTGCTGGGTCTCATATATGGGTTGACGGTTTCGAGGCGCCGGGTGATTTTGAATCTAAGCAGAATCCTGGCAAGAGGCCCTATGGGGAGGCGAGCCGTTCCAGCCTTCCTTATTTTGCAAAGAAGATTGGTGTTTCTGACCCGGCGACTGAATTATTTATGAGTCCGGACCTTCGGGCATTCCACTTGCAGTGTGCTCCGGAGGAAAGGCATTTTCTTGGCCGTGTATTTGGCCGCATTTGTGTGCCTGAGGCTGAGCTTCGACTTGCCAACCAGCCTTTGGGCGATATACTGGATAATGTTGATGTCAAGGTGGCTGAGTTGATGCTTCTCAGTCGTTCGATTCAGTGGAGGGCCGACTATAACCATGATTATCTGGGTGGTCGGGTTGCTGTGCTCGAGAAATAAAATAGGGAGCTTCGGCGGAGTTTGGATGGTAAAGAAATTGAGCTTAAGGGAGCGATGGAGAAAGTTATAAAATCTCGAGAGGAAACACAAGAGGTTGTTAAACGCATTGTTGACTTGGTTTCGACTGTCCGTGAAAAGGACAAAGCTTTGGCTATGTCGACCAGTCGAATAGATGATTTGACCTCGGAGCTAGCTTCACAAACGGAGTTATGGTGAGGGAGCATGGAAAAGATAAAGGCTAAGCTCGATGGGTGCTTGACCGAGGCTGGTGGTTCTGCTAGAGAGCCGCTTCGTGATGTTAACGCTGAAGCCTTTGGTGATTGGCTTTCAGCTGAACTTGATGTGTTCAGCTCGCTTGTTGAGAATGCGGCCGACTTCGGAGGTTACGCAGGAGCCTTAGCGATGGCTAGTACTCTTCGTCAAGCTGATTGTGACCACCTTCGGAAAGTCAAGAGGTCGAGTCATGTTTTCCCAACCGTCGATGAGGTGCGTGCAATGAAAGCTGACGATGCTGACGTTCGCAACTGTGCGATGCGTTTCCTCCAGAGGTTTTGGATAGTCAGCGGGGGTCGCGCTCTGGCGTTTGAGGAGGCTGCTGAGGCTACCCGTCAGGTTAGTTTTGTGCTTTATCGTTTGCTAAGTGTGTTTTCTTTTGAATTGGTCTAGTTTTATTTTCCCGATGTTGTTTTGAGTCGTTGATTTTTTGGTAGGCTCGAAGGGATGTGCTGCCTTCACCGGTAGCGGTTGAAGATGTTCCGGGTCTGCTGATGCTCAATTCTTTGCTGAGATTCAGCCAGTCGATGTGTTTTCCACTGTTGAGACTGCCCCTTCGGCTTTGGAGGCCGTTGTTCAAGAAACGGTCGCGGTTGAAGCATCTGCTATCGACCATGCTGCAGCGGATACTTCGGCATCTCGTCAAGCTGATGTTGAGAGATCTGAGGCTCCCGAACAGGTGTGAAGGGAGGAAAACACTCTATGGTTTCCTTTTGTATGGTCTTTTATGTGAAATATGAGGGTTGTTAAGGACTAAGAGTCTTTGTTTTGTTGTTTGGTAATGCAGGTTCCTGATGGAACCATGCTTGAGGTGTTTGATGTGACGCCCCTTATGTTAAACTATCAGGATATTTTTATAACTGGAGAGTTGTTGACGTAAAATCTTGGTCGGTCATGCCAACACACTCGTGCACACGGTCCTCAGAGGGGTGCGGAGCAAGTTCCTGACCTCCTGAACCTTCAATGTATGGTGGAGCCGAATCTTAGCGAGATCGACTTTGGGCGTGCCAGTCAATTTGACCTGTAATTGACAAGGAGAAGAAAAGTTTGTCAAATTATGGAACCTGCCGGTTTGGTGCCAGACAGTTCCAAATTATACGGCTCTGATATAGCCACTTGTCTTTAGGTTATTGACTACAAAGTTAACTCCCAGGAGATTGCGTGAAAGGCATTGAAAAAGATATAAAGTATAACGGCTATGACATATGTAAAAGACTGTTTATAATAAACAAACAGCCGATGAGCTTGAAAGATGTTAACAAAATAAAGATCTATGTGTACATTTAAGTGATATGAAACCAATGTATCGACTAATTGCACGAGCAGTTCTATCCATTAACAGTGGGGTGTCTCCATACAGCCATAATAACAAATAGATCGATAAAATAGCTTAAACATCAATAGTGGGGTGTCTCCATACAGCCTTAATGATGACCAAGCTAGATCACGTCTCATGCAAAGAGTAGATCCGTTAATTCCAAGCCACTTAAAAGAACACATTATGAAGAAAGCATAATCGGATCGGCTATTTTAGCCGATTCAGGGTCCATGAGGCACGAACAAGATCTACCTGTCAAAACCATGATTTAATCTAAAATAAACAGACTTAATCTATCTTATGTATCAGTGGGGTTCGGAAATATAGCCGTGATAGACATGCTAGATCAAATCTATCTGCTTTCAGATCAGATCGTGGTTTTATCAGATATCTCAAACGCACAGCATGTAACAACCAAGATTGACAAAATAGTCTATGAAAGACTCAAATCGGCTATTTTCTCTGTTATGAGCGTGTAAACCTTAAAACAGCTGAAACGAAACATCTTTTGGGCTTGAGCCACTTTGTCAATCTTGATTGGGCAAGATGTTGTTTAAAACATAAAGAAACAAATTAAAACATAAAATAGCATCGGTAACTTAATGAATCTACTAGCTTGCCAAATTAATAGAGCCGATAACTAGCCAAGATCGACTAAAGTAAGAGATTGATCAGAGTCAAGACAGTCTTACAAAAGATGACCTTAAACCGATAACTAGCCATGCCATAGCTTAGCAAGAGTTTGGTCAATGCCAAATACAACCTTATTACACGATGACACAAGCCATTGGTGAAACTTACAAGCAAACCGGAGGTCGGTCGATGCCGATGCAGCCCGGCCTGATTGAAGGTCTCACCGAGATCTACGTTACTCCTACTCCTAGGGTTTTGGCCGAGGGCCGATGTATTGATTGATTGGATGTGTTACAAAATTCGTGTTTCTAACTATTTATAACCCGGTTGACTCCTGTCCTGACACGACTAGGTTACATAATAGGTAAAAATAAAAGACGACTCGGACTTGAACTCCTTGATCGAGCCCGACACATCGTTGAAGCCCGTCGCGCTGGTCCACATGAATCCTTCTGGTCACGCTTGACCCACACAAGCTTCTTTATTTTTAAGCCGATCTTTTTCCTTAATAAATCAACCGTTTATGTTCACAAAATAATAATCTTCTTGGTCCAAAATCTGGTGTAAACACATGCCCCCCAATTTTGGGATGAAATTTATTTTATTCCAAAAATGTCATTCTCCTTTCCTTAGGGTCCGATCGACTAACCTTTTTTCTTATCCGATCAGCCGAGTCCTTTTCTTTCTTTCCCTTCGATACCGCAAATAGTCTGAACGACATCTTGACGATTAATGCGAGACGACTGCTCTTCTCTTGAAAACCGTGTTGCGATTTAACACCCCACTCGAGTCCTCTGTACACATTGTACGAAGCGACATCTTTTCCCTTTCTGAGATTCAGTCTTCTAATATAAATTTCCCCTTCGTTAAACTTTTTCTCCCTGAACTTTTGATCATAGTATTTAGCCACTCTTAGCTTCTGAGCTCTGATGTTTTCCAAAGCTTTTAGCCGATGAAAGTTTAAATCATCAAGATTGTCCATCATGAGATGTTTATATTCATCGGCCTTCAAATTATTCTGCTGTGATACTCTCGTGGATCCTATATTGATTTCCCAAGGCAATACAGCTTCATGACCATAAACCAGCTCATATGGTGAACATTTAGTTGCACCATGACTTGCCATCCTATAGGACCACAAGGTCTCACTGAGTATCGAATGCCACTTCTTTGGATGCTCTTTAATCTTCTTCTTAATGATTTTGATCAAAATCTGATTAGAAGCTTCAGCCTGTCCATTAGCTTGGGCATAATATGGAGACGAGTTGATCAACTTAAAGCCTGTGCTAGCAGCAAAATCCTCAAATTCTTTTGATACAAACATCTTTCCTTGATCTGTAGTAATGGTTTGAGGAACACAGAATCGATAAATGATATGCTCTTTGATGAACTCAATAACGGTAGCCGATGAAGCTTCTTTTAAAGGAATAGCTTCAACCCATTTAGTAAAATAGTCTGTTGCTACTAACACAAATTTGCGTCCTTTGCTAGATGCCGAAAATATTTGGCCAATCAGATCAATTCTCCATCCTCTAAATGGCCATGGCTTTGTGATTGGATTCATGGCTGATGCCGGAGACTTCTGAACATTACCGAATCTTTGGCATTCCTGACATCCTTTATAATATTTAAAACAATCTTCTAAAATGGTTGGCCAAAAATACCCTGCTCTTTTGATCATCCATTTCATTTTATGAGCAGACTGATGCGCACCACAAACTCTTTCGTGGATTTCTCCCATCAGAACTTTGGCCTCTTCTCGACTAATACATTTAAGAAGTACACCATCAATTGTTTTATGATAAAGTTGATCCTCAAGAAGGACAAACTTCGTAGCCTTATACCTTAATTTTCTGGATACTCGCTGTGATGGATTCCTCAAGTATTCAATAATTTCAACCCTCCAATCATCATCATCGGCAATTTCATTAGTTCATATTTCAACGATTTGCCGATACCCAGAAGCACTCTGAGCTAACCGATTAGCTTCTTGATTCTGACATCTAGGAATATGCCTGATGACAACAGAAGAGAAAGAATCAAATAACTCAAGGCACTTTTCATAATGCTTATATAGGCCGAGCAATTGATTAATTACTAATTGAGAATCTCCAAAAATCTCAATAGTCTCGGCCCCTACCTCACACAAAAGCTGAAGTCCCTTGAGAAGTGCTTCATACTCAGCTTGATTTTTAGTGGAGGTTGGATCAATTGAGAAAGCAAATTCAAAACTTCCTCCCTGACGAGAAACAAGAACAATGCCAATACCCCCACCTTGCTTGCAATTGGAACCATCGAAAAACAAGGCCCATGGGGTAAAATCTAAAGTTTTAATTTCTTGTTTATGATGATGAGTAACAAAATCGGCTATTACCTGACCTTTAACTACCTTAGCCGATTCATATTTCAAATCAAATTCTGATAATGCAAGAATCCACTTGCCAATCCTCCCATTCAGTATAGGCATGGATAACATATGTTTAATTACGTCAAACTTTGACACCACCGTGCATTCAGAAGACAACAGGTAATGTCGAAGCTTGGTGCACGAGAAGTACAAGCATAGGCATAATTTTTCAACGGGAGAATACCTTGTTTCCGGGTCAAGCAATCTTCTACTGAGATAGAATACCACTCTTTCCTTTCCTTGAAATTCTTGCATTAAGGCCGATCCAATTGTATGATCATCGGCCGACACATACAACTTGAAAGGTTTGTTCCTTTGAGGAGGAATCAAAACTGGTGGAGACTTCATATACTCTTTGATTTCCTCGAATGCCCTCTGTTGCTCATCTCTCCATTTAAACTCTTGATCATCCTTCAACTTTAACAAAACTGAGAATGGCAAAATCCTGGCTGACAGATTCGAAACAAATCTCTTGATGAAATTAATTTTGCCGATCAAAGATTGTAATTGAGTCTTTGTGGTTGGTGGCACTGCTTTATCAATCGCATCATAGCTCTTTTGACCAACTTCAATCCCTTTTTCATGTACCACAAACCCCAAGAACTGACCAGCTGATACTCCAAACGCACATTTGTGAGGATTCATCCTTAAGCCATGCTTCCTCACGCACTCAAGAGTATCTCTGAGATCCTTAAGTTGCTTTTGATAATCTTTGGACTTTACACCCACATCATCAATATAAATCTCAACAATCCTGCCGACCATCTCATGAAAAATATAATTCATAGCCCTCTGATAAGTTGCACCGGCATTCTTAAGTCTAAAAGTCATGACCACCCACTCATATAAGCCTATAGCACCTGGACATCTGAATGTAGTTTTATGTATATCTTCTTCTGCCATAAAAATTTGGTTATAGCCAGCATTACCATCCATAAAACTGATAACCTTATGTCCTGCTGCTGCATCGACTAACATATCTGCTACTGGCATTGGGTAGCCATCCATTGGTGTAGCTTTATTCAAATCCCTGAAGTCAATACAAACCCTCATTTTTCCATTTTTCTTATACACAAGGACTACACTAGATATCCATTCAGCATATCTACATTACTGAATGAAATTAGCTTCGTAAAGCCGAGTGATTTCTATTTTCACATCAGCCATAACTTCTGCTCTAATCCTCCTTCGAGCTTGTTTTACAGGCCGACTCCCATGTTTGGTAGGTAGTCGATGTTCTACCAATGATCGATCAAGACCAGGCATTTCAGAATAATCCCAAGCAAAACATTTTTTATATTCTTTTAACAATGCGATAAGTTCTTGCCTAAACTTGGCATCCAACTTGGCACTAATGTATGTCAACCTCGGCTTATCACCGTTTCCAATATCAACTGCTTCTAGTTCATCAGCCGATGTGAAACCCTTACCCATCATACTCTCTTCCTTGTTAACTGTATAATCCATTAAATATATTTTTTGAAGCCGACTGCTTGGATCGGCTGTTGACTCTCGTCAATTGTCTTGAGAAAGTCTTCTTCAAGAATCTTTCCAGAAAAGCTCTCTAGGTTATCAAAGTTCCAAACATTAGGGTCTGAATAAGCAACACTAACAGTTGAATTGGCCGGTACCTCCTCCACAGTGTCGCCGATCCACTGAATCACATTCTGATGCATGGTAGATGGAATGCAACAATTGGCGTGGATCCAATATCTTCCAAGAAGCACACTGTAGGATCTTTTTGCATCGACCACAAAGAAAGTAGTCGGCATACTCTTGCTGCCAATCGTCAACTCGACACATATAGCACCTTTAGTAGTCGATACATTGCCAGCAAAATCAGTTAACCTCATATCGGTCTGAGTCAAGTCTTCAGTAGTCTTGCCAAGCTTTCTAAAAGTGGCATATGGCATCAAATTAACAGCTGCCCCTCCATCAACTAACATCCTGTTCAGAGGCCTCCCATCGACAAACCCTTTTAGGTATAAAGCTTTCAAATGAGAATGTCTCTCGGGTTTTTGAAATGTGGCCTTTCTGCTTGATAGATCCACTGAGCTATTGCTTCTTCACCATCAGATTCTTCTTCATAATCAGAGGATCTAAATTCAGCAGGCAACATGAACAGAGCAGCGATATTAGCCGATGACTCACCCTTATCGGCTACCTGCTTTACTTGCCAGATTTTGGGTTTCTTCTTCTGGACTTCATCATTTCTCAACCTTTGAACCCGTCGCTTCTGGCTTTTAGTCAAGCCACCAGGACACCATTGCCCCTCTTGCCAAGGATGATCATGATCGGCTAACCTTACTCCAAGCCGATTATGAACATTTTTATTTTTTATGCGCCGATCTGTATTTTCAAACCTTAACCTTTCATGTACAGATCGGCGGTTGTCTCTCGACTGCCTGTATTGTCGATACTGATCACTGCATTCTGGGCAATTACGAAGAGTAGGAAGTTTTCAACCCTCATTCCAACAATGTCTAAAGAAGGGACAATCCCAATGATTCTTTTCTTCATCTCTGATGTGTCTTCCTTCTTCACGAGACCTCCTATACTCTTCTTCTTCGAGCCACTCCTGATATTCTTGTTCATCCCTTTCCCTTTGCATCTGGCTTCTTTCCTTCTGACGTTGCCACTTGTTCAGTAAGATCCTGACAGTTGGACGCCTTCTTGCTTCACCAGCCCTCGAAGTCTCAGGTTGATCATTGTTTCTCTTTCCTTTCATCTCCTGATACTCCCTGGCTGTTAACTGCTTTTTTGGATCAACTGTCCCAGCTGCTTTGGCTTTATCAGAAGTCAACACCTTGATTTCACTTCGAGGTGCTGGAGCTACCATGTTCTGTGGGAAAGGATGACCATTGATGCTCATACCTTTGGCCTTTTCCAGACCTATCCTTCCTTTAACGATTGCCCTCTGTATCATATCTCTGAAAACTCGGCAATCATTAGTAGTATGGGTACCAGAATTATGAAATTTGCAGTACCTTTTGTTTTTAAGCTCCTCGGCCGATGGGATAGTATGATTCCCAGTCAATTTAATCTGACCCTTTTCCAACAAATAGTCAAATATTTTGTCGGCCTTAGTGATGTCAAAGTTATACTTTACATCTTTCTCGGTACTTTTAGCCTTTGTCCAAGGCATGTACTCGTTGTTTCTCCAAGCCCAGTCTACAACAGCCACTTCTTCATCACTCTCATCTTCTGAATCATTGTCTTCATCTTGCAGGAAAACATGACTCTCTGCATTGTAGGCTTTCTTGGGCTTAAAGACTTGATTGTACCGATTTTGGGCATCAATACTCGCTACCTTTTTAGCTAAATTGGCCTTATTGTTACAACCAAAGCCGATCTTCTCCCTGATAGCAGGTATCAACCCTCGAATCGCAATGCTAACCACCTCTGAATCTGGCAATGTCAAGGAATAGCATTGATTCTTCATCTCTCTGAACCTTTGGAGGTACTGGCATCCGGACTCATTATTCGTTTGCCTTGTATCGATTAAGTCCACTAAGCCTCTTTCCAATACTCCAAAGCCAAAATACTTATGGAATTTATCTTCCAAATCATCCCAGCTCTGAATGGAATTGGGTGACAGAGATGAAAACCAAGAAAAGGCCGAACCAGATAGAGAGAGATGGAACATTCTGAGTTTAAGTGCTTGTTCATCACCAATCACCCCAAGCTGGACCAGAAACTGGGTTATATGCTTCATGGTTGTTACCGAGCCGGTTCCTGTGAATTTGGTAAATTCAGGGATTCTATATCTCGGAGGAAGAACAACCTGATCAAACCATTCTGGATATGGCTTTTTGTAACCAGTCACTGTAGATTTTGGTGTCAAGCCAAATTGCCTCTGAACCTGGTCAGTTACACGACTCATCAGTTGATCAATTTGACTCACCGGCTTTTGATAGCCAATGTTCTGCCCCCCGAAAGTGTTGCCATTATATCCCGGATTCTCTTGAGCATCTAAGGTATAAAAATTCGAGACATAATGATATCCTTAAGGAATATCGCCAGGTGCTACGCTCCCTTGATACGGTGGTGCATTGAAGTCTCTTGTGATGCGCCTTGCATGGGGAGCTATTTTTGTAGCCGATGAGTACATGTTATTACTCACAATCGGCTGTTGCACTGGCTACGGTGTCATGCCCCCAGGGTTAATCATCATCTGGTTTCCATTGCCATTTGGACCATTGATCTGAGGTCCAGTAGAAGTTCCTGCTCCTTGAGTGTTTCCAATGGTATACGTTGGACCTCTTCTGTCACCACCCAAGTTGAAAACCTCTTTAATGGTGTTGATGCAAAAAGTGACACCTTGTGCCAAGGCACACAGCATGCCGAACGAGGCTAGCTTCAATCGGGTGCCCGGAGTGTGCTGAATCCGGAGACGTGCCAGTCGGTTTGACCTGAAAACCAACAAGGGATAAAACGTGAGAATACCTCTGGAACATGCTGGGTAAAACCAGACAGTTCCATATGTACGGCTTCGAAAGCCAATCTCGACGGCACACAGCTACAGAAGCTGTCTATCAGAGCATGTTTACGAAGCTATTCGGCAAGTATGAGAACAGAGCATGTGAAGCATATTAACTGCCAAATGCAAAAGAAAGACATGCTTAAACGAATCAGAGATATTATAAACAGATAACTTGCAAGAATAGATCTATCCAAATAATACATGCATAGGCCAATCCAACTAATCTGCCGCACGTTTAGTCTTCAAAAACCCCGTCAAGCATAAACTTAAGCAAAGCTAATCCACCGCATGATACCACTTGCTATAAGTCTATGCCACTTCTTATAATTAGATCAATCCACCGCATGATACAATCTAATTAGAACAAGCTAAAAGCATGCATATATTTGAATAGATCTATAAAAGCTCGTTACTCATGTAAGCATAACCAAAATCGGCAAACTAGCCGAGTTGGGGTCCATGGGGAAGGAACATACAAGCAAAACATGATCAAACTAATCTAAAACCTGCATCTGTCGCACGACACCCAGTTCTATCAAAGCATAAACATGATTAACATGTATGAACCCGCAACATGTAACAACCTAGATTGAAAGCTGATCCGGCCATCATGATCTTATGATTAGCAAAGCACAAGCAAACTTGTGAAACAAGGCCGAATAGAGATCAATCTAGATTGGGCAAAGGAGTGTTACAGGAATTAAATAAATAAAACATGTAACACATGATAACTTAATGAATCTACTAGATCTGCCAAATCTAATAAAGCTGATAACTATTTTTACTAATGTCTTAATCCGCCGCACGATACAAGGCATAAGCAAAAACTTCCCGTCATAAGCCTAAATCCGCCGCACGATACTAAGCTTAACATACGAGACTACTTGCATCATATCTAAATCCACCGCATGATACTAGACATGATAACAAGGTTGCCGGTACTTACGGAGGTCGACGGATCGATGTTTCCTCTCGAAGAACTCGACGACACGACTTAAGGACTCGAAGATGGCACGGGGCCGGTTTGTATTGATGTGGTTGTGAACAATTTTACAATGGTCGAAGGTTTATATTTATACCCTGGACGAAATACGAGTCCTAAACGATTACGATTTACATAATAAAATATAGAAAGATACAAACATTACTTCAAATCCCTTTGGCATCTTCCATTGTCACGTGTCTTCCCATGCAAGCCGGCTTCATCCGCAACATCCATTTCCCGAATGGAACCATCTCTCTGCAAGATAGCCGACCGCACAGACATTCATCGAAATCCTGAGGACCAAATAGCCGTCTGATTGCCTGCCGAATCCCTTCTTCTCTGCTGGCTGGGCCCACCTGTCATATCCTCATGCGCGCGAAAATCTGGTGTCAACACATGCCCCCTAATTTTGGGATAAATATTTATTCCAAAATTCCTTCTCATCGTGGAGCCTCCAGAAGCGTCCGCATTCACATGCTATAATTGCTATACCTGCCGACTCATCTCCCGATGCGCCCTCTAGGATTCTTTAAAACTCTCTTTCGCCCTGTCTTGACTTGCGTACTCTGAACTCCTTTGCTTAGACTCAAAAAACCCTATTTTCTCTTGCCATATCTCATTCTGGAGGATGTCTTCTGCAGCGAGTCGCCATAGTTCCGAGCTTGGTGCTTCTAGCACTTCCAAAAGGAGGTTGTTCTTTTCTTTCTTTCGTTTCAAAATGAAGCAGTTGTTCTTACCTCACCATTTTTATTAAAAGGGCCGGAGACGACTTCCCCGAGGTCCTAATTCAGAGGATCGCAGATCTTAAATTTGATTCGGAGAGGAAGGATCGGGAGATCACACGAATCTCTCGAGAGCGCAATGTCACTCGGGAACGGGCTATTGGTAAGCATTCCCTCATCATTTTTTCCTTTTCATTTTCCTTTTCTGTTCTTACCAACTCTTCTTTCTCTTTAGCTCTGGAGACCAAGCTTCAATCTCTCGAAGCAGCTATTGCTAACCTTGCCGTTACGGCCAACGTACCAGGTACGACAGCTCTGCGGCGGGTAAACGAAGTTAACCGAGCCCTTCCTGACATCTCTAGAGCTGGTATGGGATATGGCGCAGCACTCGTCTTCAACGCGGTGCGGATTCACTCTGGAGCCGATTACCGTAATTTCGACGTCTGCGAGCGAGGGCTAGAATACAGGGTGGCTCAGTCTGTCGATGATATGAAAGAAGCTGGAACAGATCTGGCTGATTCCTTCGACTTTGATCTCCCAATTAGAAATAGGATAGAATGGATAAACTGACCTCCCACTGTAATTTATTTTGTAAATAAGAAGTTCCTCTGTTCGTCTTTCTGAAATCAATCTGTGATTGATCCCTCGAGATCAATGTATGTTCTGTTTTCCGTGCATCAACCATTAACTCTCATTTTATTCTAGCGGCGATGTTTACCACATCGGCTATTGCTGACAATCGCATTAGATACCTTTGTCTCACAGGCAATTGTTGCAATCAGTCATTTTGGATCCAAAGCATTTTTTCCCTCAGCTTTCCGATCCCTGATGACACCAAGGTAGTATTTCTTAAGGGATTTTCCGATTCTCTTAATGCCAATTGGTAACATGAGTTCCCAAATTGCTAGTTAAAACTGAACAACTCTTAACCGAATCCCATCGGCCTTCTGATTCTGGATTCATAACCTCTTCCAATCATCAGAAATCCAGCTCGGCCCAATAACGGCCCATAAGACATGGAAACCCCAATCTGATACTTGATCTTCCAGTGTGCAAGCCTTGGTCCTATAAATATGACCCTACACAAGCCGTTATCCTTATCTCCAGTCAAATAATTTGACTTGCAAAAATTTCGTCTCTCAGCTTCTAGCTCAAGCCAGAGGGAAAATTTCTTGCTTGCGTTTCTATCAATGACAGGCAAAGGTGACCATGGCAGGCATCCTGACGGAGATGAAGCAGGAGGAAGTCGAGCATCAACTCACTAGTGCCATAGGTAAAAGACCAGTCCTCTGCCCCCTTGCGATAGTTCTTCTTGCTCGTCCTTCCCTGATCCGTTATCCTTCCCCGACCGCACAGACATTCATCGAAATCCTGAGGACCAAATAGTCGTCTGATTGCCTGCCGAATCCTTTCTTCTCTACTGTCTGGGTCCATCTGTCATATTCTTGCACGTGCGAAAATCTGGTGTCTCTTGAGCATCTAAGGTATAAAAATTCGAGACATAATGATATCCTTAAGGAATATCGCCAGGTGCTACGCTCCCTTGATACGGTGGTGCATTGAAGTCTCTTGTGATGCGCCTTGCATGGAGAGCTATTTTTGTAGCCGATGAGTACATGTCATTACTCACAATCGGCTGTTGCACTGGCTGCGGTGTCATGCCCCTAGGGTTAATCATCATCTGGTTTCCATTGCCATTTGGACCATTGATCTGAGGTCCAGTAGAAGTTCCTGCTCCTTGAGTGTTTCCAATGGTATACGTTGGACCTCTTCTGTCACCACCCAAGTTGAAAACCTCTTTAATGGCATTTGTGAGGCTGTTGAGAAAAGCTTCATTGTGATTCATTAGAGTAGTGGACATGGCCTTGCTGATTATTTCCTGCATGGCATTATGCTGGATCTGGACCATTGGATCTTCATGTCCTTCTAGAACCACTCTTGGAAGACGAGTCTTCTGAATAATCTTCTTATCCCTGGTCTTGCTGTAACTTAGTAAACACAAGTGTCGATATTGCTCAACAATATGTTCTACTAAGCGTTGAGTCTCTTCTGGAAGATCATCCATTGTCACGTTCAGCACGTCTACATTGTCAAACGTCATGATTCAGACGACTGTGTCCCACTAGGCGTGCCAAAAGAATGTGTTGACGTAAAATCTTGGTCGATCACGCCAACACACTCGTGCACACGGTCCTCAGAGGGGTGCGGAGCAAGGTCCTGACCTCCTGAACCTTCAACGTATGGTGGAGCCGAATCTTAGCGAGATCGACTTCGGGCGTGCCAGTCAATTTGACCTGTAATTGACAAGGAGAAGAAAAGTTTGTCAAATTATGGAACCTGCCGGTTTGGTGCCAGACAGTTCTAAATTATACGGCTCTGATATAGCCACTTGTCTTTAGGATATTGACTACAAAGTCAACTCCCAGGAGATTGCGTGAAAGGCATTGAAAAAGATATAAAGCATAACGGCTATGACATATGTAAAAGAGTGTTTATAATAAACAAACAGCCGATGAGCTTGAAAGATGTTAACAAAATAAAGATCTATATGTACATTTAAGAGGTCTTTTTCAAGAAGGCTCGGAGAAAAATGCGATTTGAAATGTCGCATGCAGTGCTCATAGCTTCGGCCCAATATCGCCTAGGAGTCCTATGCTCATCGAGCATCGTCCTGGCCATCTCTACAAGGGTCCGATTCTTCCTTTCTACAACACCATTCTATGGCGGTGTGTAGGGGGAACAAAACTAATGCTCTAAACCCAAAGAGTTACAAAACTTCTCAAAATCCGAATTCTTGAATGCAGAACCATTATCACTCCTAATAGCTCGCATCGATTTCAAAGGGAACTCGTTCTGAAGACGCAAAATCAGATTGCGAGCAAAGGAGAAAGTCTCGGTCTTCTCGGCTAAAAAGAAGACCCACGAATATCTCGAAAAATCGTCAACAACAACAAGCACATACCACTTCCCCCCAACCGAGCTCACCCGAGCCGGACCAACAAGGTCCATGTGCAAAAGCTCTCCAGGGTGCTTGGTCATGACCTGAGTCACTGGATGGTGGGGAGCGGCAACCATCTTCCCATGTCTACAAGAATGGCAAACAAGATCCTTCTCCATTGACAACTTGGGCAATCCTCGGATTAGGCCAAGTGAGCTAAGTCTTGCAAGCAAGTCGAAGCTCAAATGTCCCAGTCTCCTATGCCACTTCCAAAGATCAGAGGAGGAAGGACCAGCCAAAAGACAACGAGAAACTCCAAACGACTCCGAGAAATCCGCACGGAAGACTTTCCCAAAGGGCGAAATCACACAAACAAGATTGCCTTGAGGATCTAAAATGCGACTGAGATTCGGTTTAAAACGAATCTCATAGTCGTCATCGAAAAGTTGTGAAACAGAAAGAAGGTTAAAATGCAAGTTAGAAACAAGAGCAACATTGCGCAACACGAAGTGCTCATTAACTCGCACCGACCCACGAGACAATACTTTACCTTTGCTATTGTCGCCGAAGGTGATAAATTCCTTTCCGGCGACAAGACTAAGACTGGAGAACCACTTGGCGTTTCCGGTCATGTGCCTCGAGCAACTGGAATCCACCAACCAAACGTCCTCCAATCGTTTTACCTGAGAGGTGTCGTCGTCATCGTCGTCCCGAGGGGTGTGCTCCAGCTTGCCGTCGACCTCATCACCAAGCGCCATGGTGCAGAAGCCGTCGTCGTCGGCGAAGAAGCAGAGACTGTTCAGCTTGTCCTCGATCCTCTTCTTCTTCTCGGACTCGTCATCGCTTGAGCAAGCGGAGTCGTCATCCGTGCCGTCGACGTCGTTGAGCGTGGCAAAGAACGCACGCTGCTCAGCCTGGGCCTTCTCCAAGTACTTCTTCTTGATGTACTCCTTGTCGAAGCCGCCCCTCCGCTTGTGCCTCGCGGGGACGTACTTCTCCTTGCGCTTGCCGGAGTCGTACTTGTGCCCATGATCGCCCTTCCCAGATGAATGCTTCTTCTTGGGGCAGTTGGCGATGAAGTGGTCGGGGTCGCCGCACTCAAAGCATCCTGAGCGTCCTCCTTCGCGGCGACAGTTCATGCGGTTGTTGTGAAACTGCAAGAACCGGTTGGCGAGCATCGCCAACTCGTCATCCCCCAAAGACTCCAGCTGGTCCTCTGTGACAGAGAAGAGTGAAGAAAGTGCAAATCCTCCAGAGGGGTTAGCAGAAGAGCCAGAAACCAAAGCCATAGTCGGGCCAGAAGGGTTTTCATAAGAAGCCCTCGACATGGCGTCAATCTCACTAGACTTGAGCTTGCTAAAGAGCTCATCTCAAGTGAGGGTCTCATAGTTAGACGATTCGATGATCGCCTGCACCTTTGAGTCCCACACCGACCGATCGAGAGTATGCAAAAGCTTCAAAGCTCTCTCATGATTGTCGAAAGGCAACAGCTCCTTGTTCGCTCTCATCTTGTTGACAATGACCTGAAAGCGAGCGAATAAACTCTCTATGCTCTCGCCAGGCATGTGTCGAAAGTTCCCGTACTCCCGCTTGTGCGACTCGTAGAGACGAGATTTGACTTGAGAGGTTCCCTCATCGAAGCGCATGAGTATCTCCCAAATCTCACGAGCCGTGGGGAGGTGAGAAACGCGATCAAACTCAAACATGCTCAAACAGGAGAAAAGAGCGTTACGCGCTCGGCTATTGGCATCTTGCTCATCCATCTGAAGCTGAGTAACACGAGCAGCCAAGACAACGTAATCGTCCCTGTTGCAAATCTCCCAAACAGAAGAGCCCATGCTCTGGAGATAAGCCGACATGCGTATCTTCCAATACGCATAGTTCGTCCCATCGAAAAACGGCGGTTTGCCCATGCCGCGATCCATGTCGCCTTCTGTGGATCTGGAACCGGCTAAGGTGAAAGATCCTTAACCCACTCTGATACCAATTGAAGGACCGAGAGTGCTACCAGAAAGCGACCAGAGGGGGGGGGGTGTGACGGAATGGCCCTAATCTCATGGCCCACGTGTCCCTTTCAACCTCTGACAGCCGAACCCATGTTCCATGTGATTAAGACCTGTTCGCCACCGGGCTACATCAGTGCCCAATGTCCGCAGGATCATCTCACAATTCGGTTACAGCATTGCATACTTTTACAAATAACATCGGAATAAAGAGCGGAAGACTTAAATAACATTAGTTTTACAAAGCAGGGTTCCAAATAGAAATTAAGGTGCAGTTATTACAAACCAAGTTCTTGATAATAGAAATAGACATAGGCAACATAGTGGAGAACAGCAAAGATACTTATAATCACCCAGCCCGAGGGTGTACAACTATTCTTCGGCCTCATCGGCCTCTTCCTGGACGATGGTCACGCAGCAGGGTGCAAGACACATCGGGGACTCTGTCATACCTGCAGCATGGGTAACAAACCCTGAGTACTGGGGTACTCAACAAGACTTACCCGACTAAAGAAAAGGGAGAAGACTCAGGAATGAGAGGCTTAGGGTAGTCAAGGTAAGGCTTAAGCAAGATCAAGTATTTTGCAGAAAAGCATTTTTGTAAACCTTATTTTATTTTTGAAAGATTCAGTATTCCTCAATTCTTCATCGTTCATGATTCATTCTACATTTCAAAACATACCTAGTTGAGAACCACTCTCCGTTGACAGTCAGTGACCAAGTCTCCATAACCGAGGAGCAACGTTAATCCGGATAAATAATACTCAGCTGAGGATCCCTATCCACACTGCATATGTAGCA
Source organism: Coix lacryma-jobi var. lacryma-jobi (assembly GCA_009763385.1). Taxonomy (NCBI): domain Eukaryota; kingdom Viridiplantae; phylum Streptophyta; class Magnoliopsida; order Poales; family Poaceae; genus Coix; species Coix lacryma-jobi. The sequence goes on along the minus strand of CM019824.1, from coordinate 62,512,145 downwards.
CCCAAGCTTGCATATGCCAACTCGTCTACCACGATTCCTCCAAGATTGGACCCGGTCCTACGCCACCCAGAAGTACAGTACACCACTCCTATCCAGGTACGACGACCACGTGGGTACATGCTACTTCCGCCATCTCTCCACTCCCAGTGCGCGGTTGTCGGTCCCAATCAAGGATTTCTCGGAGCCAGAGCTTTCCGAAGTATGTGAATAGTTACAAGTCTTGACCAGCAGGCCCCCATACGGATGGTCCCTAATTTTCCAGCCAGAACTATACCTTGGTCATATCTCACCCAAGCGTAATAGTCCTATCAGTTTTTCAACCCTGTCCCGGTCGGTGTCAACTGTTGAGTCCCGGACTACAACATGACGGCACCGTACGCTCGGACAACCTCTCCTCGCTATTGACTAGGTACGGATCAGATACCTAGCCAACAGCCGGGGAGTAAGACCAAATTCCCATAAACATTCCTTAAGTGATCACACTTTTGAAATTGGCATTTTATTGCAAAGTCTAATTCGATAAGCATTGCTAAGCATTTTTCAAATACTTTTGAAAAGCAGGTATCGGGTGTATCAGTGGTCAAGGTGGATAGTGCATCAATTAGGATAACACACAACTCCTATAAACCTAATGCAATAATTTAACTCAAAAGCATTTAAGGAAATCATTTTATAAATTCAAGGAAAGGGTTAAATGCACCGGGGCTTGCCTTGAAGAGCAAAGATAGCTGGCTCAGGGTTGGAGGTGCAGAGGTCGAAGCTCGGAGTTACTTCGGGAGCAGGTTCGTCGGCGGCGGCCTCGACTTTGACTTCTCCTTCGGTGACTATACGAATGCAATGATGCATGCACATGAGTATGCTAGCATGAACAATGCAAAACAGGGCATACAACACGAACCCTAATCACTTTTTCTATTTTCCTTAATTATTTAAAAAGGTCATTTTATGAAGTTGCTCCAAAAATTACCAAGTTAATCACAAAAGTTCATTATGGTGTAGATAGATGGCAAAACAAATTTCATAATTTTTGGAGGTCATTAAGGTGCTCAAATAAAATCAGACATTAATTAACAAAGGCACTATTTAACAATTAAAGATAAATGCTCAAAAATCAACTTGTTCCAAAAGACTTCAAAATTTCACCAGAGACTAAACATGGCATAGGAAGCTCACAAAAATTTATCTCATGATTTTTGGAGTTATAAATAATTTTCTAAAAATCCAAAACCATCCATTTATTAATTAAAAGAGGGATTTTACATTTTCAAATTCTTGCAGAAAAGTCAAGTTTCATATTTTTATAAAATACTACACAGTGCATGGAGCATACCATAATTTTATCAGGATTTAAGGAACAACAAATTAATTCACACAAAAAAGAGAAAACAACACACTATTCACACTCTTTCAAAAAGGAAAAAGAAAAGAGCGCTGTGCTCCTTTCTCGCAGGGGCTCGGGCGAATCGCTGCGAGGCGGACAGCAGGGCTCGGGCGAGGCGGAAACAAGCGTTTCGTCCGAGGCCCGGCCGGGAGGCTCGGGCGAAGCGGAGACAAGCGTTTCGTCCGAGGCCTGGCCGGGAGGCTCGGGCGAAGCGGAGACAAGCGTCCGTCTGAGGCCTGGCCGGGAGGCTCGGGCGAAGCGGAGTGGAAGCAGAGACCGGGGGCTTCGAGTGCTTACCACGGGTCGGAGGCAGGGCTCGGCTGCTTCGAGGGAGCGTGGTTCGCAGGCGTGCTCGAGGGTGTGGCTCGGGAACGTGCTCGAGGGTGAGGCTCGAGGGTGAGGCTCGACACGTGCTCGAGGGTGAGGCTCGAGGGTGAGGCTCGACATGTGCTCGAGGGTGAGGCTCGAGGAAGGAGACGGCCGCGGCGGCACTCCGGCGATTCGGCGATCCTGCGCAACACACGAGACCGCAAGGGCCTGGTTAGAGTCGCGCGGAGCCAAGGAAGCTGACACAGGGGTCAGGGGAAGATGATCGTGGCCGGAGAGGTAGTATTTGACGAACCCGAGTTCACCGGTGTTTCGTCGGAGTTTGGGAAGATGGGGTTACGCCGGGCGATTGGAAGCGGGGGAGGTGAAATTGAGGGGCTGGGAAGCTTCGCGAGCTCAAGGCGGAGCTTTCGGGCTAGGTGGTTGAGCGGCGGGAGCTTCGGGGTGGGCTGGCGACGGCGGCGGAGATGAGTGAGGAGCTCGGACTCCGGCGGTCCCTTTTATAGGCACGGTCGGGGACGGTAGAGAGCACGGGATGGTGTGGATGAGCTCGGCCGAGGCGTGCGCACTCGATTGCAAGCCGGCGGGAGGACGGGCGTGCACCCAGGGCCTGGGCGAAGGCTTGCCGGTGACGGCCACGCGGCGGCGACGCCCTGGGCACTGTAGGGGACGGGCGCGGAGGTCAGCGCTCGCGAGCGGGTGCGAAATGATGGCGCGGGTGCAGGCGACAAGTCGGGGGCGGGCGTGCGGCTGCCAGGCACGCGTGGCGCAAACGGCGCTGGCGCGCGGCCATGGCCGGGGCCCCCTCGCTGTAGGTTGAAGACGAACAGGGCTAGGTCTTAGGGTTTGACTATGGGCTGATTTCTGAATTTTGCAAATTACTTCCAAAACTTGAACTGAGCAGCAAAAACTCAAAACACCAAAGTTGTGCAGAAAAAGGAGATCTACAACTTTGTCAAAAAGAATATTTTCAAAATCCAAATAGTTTTTGGACCACATTTGAAAACAGAAAAGGGAACACTTTTGGGATTTGAATAAATTCAAAATTACTTTTGATTTTACATTGAAAGTTGGAAATCTGCAAATATGAAAGTTGTTCCTTTTATCAAAACCTACAACTTTGCCAATATACCCTTTTTCTGAAACTCAATAGTTTTTAAATAAATTTTGAAAACTGAAAAGGGGACAAGAACTGGAATTTGAATGAATTTGGATTTACTTCAAACTTTGTACAAAAACTTGAAAATTTGTAAATACCAAAGTTGTTTCTCTTGGCCAGATCTACAACTTTGCTTTTTGGACCAACCTCAAATTTTGAATAATTTTTGAATTACAAAAAGAGGGATAAAATCCAGGGTTTGGAAATCAGGGTTTTGCAAAGGGATTTGAAATCTGATTTTGATTTTTGAACTTTGGCCAACACAACAAAACTTCAAGACATCCAACTGAACAAGAATCACACAAAGCTAGGCACAGAGGTGAAATTACCATTTTTTTGCCCTTATAGGAAGATTTGGGCTTTAGGGTTTTTGAAAAGAGATTGCTACACAAGTACTAAGCAAACATAAATGCAAGGCAAGAATGATTAATGACTAATGATGATGACATGTCAGGTTAATTACATATTAAACACCAGAGGTGTTACAGGGGGTGAATGGGAGCCTAAAATTTCTTTGGAAATTATGGCCTTAGTCTCAACAAAATCAACCCCAAGAGCAAAGCCGACACATGTGATGTCCACGACCCAAGAGAATGGGTGGATGTTCCCTAGGAACACAGCGGGACACCACAAAAGCTCCTTCACCCAAATACACGTGAGTCAACCAGTGACAGGATGAAGTTTGGGTAACCTCAACCTTCCCCGAGCAACGCGAGGGGGATTCAGGCTTTTTTGCAAAGCGGGAAGCCCAATTTCAGTAGAGCACGAAGTTGGGAATCCAACGCAACAAGCGGATCTCAAGTCGAAAGTCAGACGAACAAACTGCGGATGAAAACGTGCAATTCAGCATAGACCGGACTCTGCCTGCGTCCGGTCACTGACCACCGGACGCGTCCGGTCGGTGAAAACTCGCTCGGGAACCTTACTGGATTGGACCGGACTCTGGTTGACAGTGCGTCCGGTCTTGACCTGTGCGTCCGGTCACTTAAAACAAAAGCAATGAACAGTGTGACCGTAGCGTCCGGTCGAACACATAGTGGAGCGTCCGGTCAATAGATGAAACAGAGCAGAGAGCTGTTCAATGACTGGACTCACTCTCCAGCGTCCGGTCACCCCGAGTCGAGCGTCCGGTCACTCTGAAACTGGGCAGTTCGTCCACCGATTTGACTCAATCTCACCCAAAACAAATCCTCTAGGGATCAAACTTGGTGAGAGGAGTCACAAGGAGGATAGTGAGCTATCTCTAAGAGATCATGGCTCAAACCTATCTCCAAATCGATGAATCGAAGAATTTTGGGGGAAGGGAGAAAAACTTGACCCGAAACAAAAATCGATCGATCTACTAGCTCGTGAGGTTTGAGAAGAATTCCTTCGGTGGAAAGAAGTGCCTCACGATCTAGAACATCTCTGTTCAAACGGAATCGCAAAAGACGCAACGAACAAGGAGATCAATCGACGAGAAATCGTGGAGAAAAGCAATTCGCGAAGAACAAGAACAGAACACGAACCACAATCACGAATTTGCAACCGTGTGGCTACCACACGCTACAATAGTGAGATTACGGTCTCACTTCCTCAAAATCTCACGGGCATAGAGGTATTGTTCTCTTCTCTGTGGATCTCAGTTTGCTACAGCAGAGGAGAGGGAGAGCAGGAAAACCTTGAAGGCAAAAAGCAAATGGCTGAGATAGATGGGGAGGTGGGTGTCTCCCCCTACTTATCCTAATTCTAACTATTCCTAATTCCTACTCTACCCCTAACTACTTACAGAGCGAACCAGCTAAACCCTAAGGTTATTCTGGACCAACTCGAAGGTAGGTGGATCCGACGGCCACGCCCGCACAATTGGTAGCGTTGCCTCGACGCAACCTCACCGATTGCCGCCACGTGCCGCCACCGCTCTGCGTCCTTTTTCTGGACGTCGCACCCCCAGTTTTGAGGCCCAAACCGAGAAACCAGCCTTCACGACCAACCCCCAGTTTTGAGGCCCAAACCAGGAAACCAGCCCACCAACGCCTGAGTTTTGTGGCCCAAACTCAGCAAACCCGCAGCACCCAGGTTTTGAGGCCCAAACCTGGAAACCGTCCTTAGCCCGAGTTTTGTGGCCAAACTCGGAAACCATCAACGCCCAGGTTTTGAGGCCCAAACCTAGAAACCGTCCACCCGATGGTTTTTCTCTGGCTCTACCACCAAACCGAAGCTGTAGAGGGGAGGCACCACCCGTGCACCCCGTCCACCGACACGTGTCCCCAGGTCCTCGACCTGAGCAACACCATGTCCCGCAAGTCTTCGCTCGTCGCTGTCCCAGGCTGGCAGCCACCACAGCTGATCCTCGGGCCACCGGTCCCTCAGTCCAAGCCTCACGTCCGCCCTTCGCCACTCTCGGTCCCTCGGCATGGTACGTCTCTACTTGACCTTCACCTTGCCTCTGATCACTGTATCCATGGTCGACACCTGCACAACACAAGCCAAAGAACATGCGCATTATCCCAGTTGACAATTACTCATCACTCAGAGACTCGGCATACACCCATGTATCCACACAAGCTCGAGCTCCCCTTCCAGAAACGGTAACCCCAATAACTTCTCAATCCTTTCCCCAAGCCATCAGATTTGAATTTGACGATTCGATTTAGCAGACCCATCTGGATGCCCTTCGATACCGCGAGGAAAAGGACAAAGCCTGGAAGGAACTGGAAAATGCATCCAAGAAGCATAGCATCGAGGAATCTGAGTGGGCAGACCAACAGAAGCAACCCTGCAACATCATCACAGGTTAGTAGATCCTCGGTCCCCTTCCTTTGATTGATTTCGCCTTATTTGACGCATTCCTTCTTTTGTTAGCCCTTTCTGCAGAGAATGATCGTTTAAAAATAGCAGCGAACAAACTCGCCCTCAAAGTGAATGCTCGTGGGGACTCAGTCGAAGCCCGTCTTGACGCCATGGATGTTCGCATAGATCAGGCCATCATCCAAGGTGTGCGCGCCGGTGTTTCCCTCGGGCTATCAGCAATAAGTTCTTGGATCAAAGAAGATTACTCCTTCCTCCCAGTTGGCTTCGCAGGCGGGGATCCGGATGAATCTGAAGATCTCAAGATCTATGATGACCATGCCGCTGCCATCGCCGAGATTACTGACCCGCAATCCATTGTGAACAAACTATTTCAAGGGTAGTTTGTATTAGGATAAATCTGTGAATGAAGCTTGTAACATATGAAACTTGTTCCCCCTTGAATAGTATCTATCTGCATCTTCGACTATCTCAGTGATTTTTCCCGATTTCAGCATTTCTTTAGAGAAAAATATTTCCGAGCGCATGACATCATCTTAGCCGATTAGATCTCATCTCCGATATGTCACATCACCTGGCATTGCACTTACTACACTTCGCCTTCCCTTCCCTCGATAAACCTGCTTGCTTAAAAACGTTAGGGCCACTAGGGTCACAAATATCTTGTGCTAAAGGTGATATAAGTAATATCGGCTATGACTTGAATTCTTGGGACATTTTCTGCCAAAGGCGATGCTTTACATCGGCTGTATATAAGTATTCCTCAAGTTACATGCGTTCGGCTCTTAACAAGTAGTGCCAAAGCTCGATCCACGAGTGACAAAATCTCTTTACAGCCGAATACCCCTCTCCGGGTTTAACATTTTTCGGCCAAAGCTAGTTGCTATTTATCTTTAAAATTGAAATAAGGGCCGATCCTGCTATAAGGCTATCGGCCGCCACGTACAACTTGAAATGATTACCAAGTTGTGGAAGTGCCTTCATATACTTTCCAAGACCCTCTATTGTACGTCACCTTGCGTGAACTCTTGTTCTTCCCTTAGTTTTCGGCAATGGAGAAATAAGCAGAACCCTCTCAAAAGTTCGTTAACTCCAAAACAAGCTCGAGACCCAGACTTGCATACATTAATCCTATTTCGGCTTCATCATCAACACTTTTATTCCTTGTCAGCCGACACGAAACTTGGTCTCAATCTCTCTCCATTACCATCAGTTGTACTATTTATTCAAAAATTGCTCTGAGAGCCGATTGTCTGAATCGGCTATTGGTCCTTACTGAAAACGTTCACAGGACCTGCTTCCCAAGCTCTTCCAGAAATGCACTCAACGCCATCATATTCCCAGTAGATAGGCTCTGTGTTAGCAATACTCACTGAATCATCAGCATGGACAATTTCGACGTTATCTCCAATCCACTGGATGAGGAACTGATGCATAGTTGATGGTACATAGCAGTTTGCATGTATCCAATCTCTTCCCAATAGCAAACTGTATGCCCCCTTGCCATCATTGACAAAAAAGGTAGTAATCAAGGTCTTAGTTCCGATCGTCAACTCAACATGGACTGCCCCCCGGGTATCAGAAGAATTGCCAGCAAAGTCTCTCAACACCATGTCGGTCTTCAGCAAGTCTTCAGTTGCCATCCCAAGTTTTCTGAAAGTGATATACGACATGATATTTATGGCAGCCCCTCCATCAACGAACATCTTAGTCAATGGCTTGCCATTAACATAACCTCTCATATACAATGGCTTCAGGTGTCGATGCTTAGCTGGTTTATCGAATACTGCACTTTGAGCCAAGACAAGATGAGCCAATAACTCTTGGAATTCACCTTCATCAAAATCTGAATACACTTCGTCTCGGATATCTTGGTCCTCGGGAGCTATGAACTCTGATGGAATAAAGAAAGCCATGCATGCGTCAGCCGAACGATCACCCCCATCCGGCTTCTCTTTGGGGCGCCAAACTCGCTTTACTCTGGCATTTGCTTGTTCTAGCTCTCTGTTCCTTAGGCGTTGCACCCTCCTTTTCTGGCTTTTCCTCAATCCTGGTGGACACCACTGTCCTCTCTGCCAGACATACTCGCGGTACTTTTCTTCTTCAGTGCGAGCCCAATTTTGATCGGCAAATCCTCTTCTCTGTCGATCTTCGGAATTATTTATTTTTATGCGCCGATTGTCCTCAGGGATTCGCGCCCCAAGCCTCTCATGGACAAATCGGCGGTTGACTCGAGACTGCCCATACTTTGAGTACTGATCACTGCACTCAGGGTAGTTATTCTTAACAGGCAGCTTCAAGCCTTCGTTCCAACAATACTGGAAGAACGAGCATTCCCAATGAGATTGTTCCTGTTCCCTCGTATCTTCTCGTTCTTCCCGGTACATCTCTTCTTCGTACCTTTGTTGTTTCTCCAGGAACTTCCGTTCTTCACAAAGTCTCTGCTTTTGGTACCATTCCTGCTCCCGACGCCATTTATTCAACAAGATGTGCGTCGTAACCCTGGGTCTGGAAGTTTCACCCGTCTCAGTTCGGCTATCTTGGAACCGAACCCTCTGCTGAAGCTCTCTCTTTGTAATCTGTCGATTAGGGTCAACGGCACCAGCTTCCCTCGCTCTATCAGAGGTTAAAACTTTCATTTTGCTCTTATCCCTGGGATCAGCTGCATTGATCATGTTAACAGAGAAAGACACAGTATTCTGTCCAAAAGGGCTACCATCAATTTTCATCTTTCCATCAAACCTTAGATGCCCGTCCTGGATAGCTTTCTGGATTCGCACTCTAAACACTCGACAATCGTTTATGGAGTGGGATCTAGTATTGTGAAAACCACAATATTTCTTGTCCTTGACCCCTTCAGGATGTAGCATAGGATGACCTTCCGGCAGCTTGATGCGTCCTTCCTTCAACAAGTACAGAAATAATTTATCTGACTTGGAAACATCAAAGTCATAAGTACCTTTCTGTTGCCTCAGCCACCACTGGTTGACTTGAGTCAGCTCTTTATCCCAGACTATCTCGGCTGCAGCTATTTCATCTTCACCATCGTACTCAGCCGCTTCCTCTAGGAAAGCTTGATACATCTTGGCAGCCACATCACCCTTCTGGAACTGATTATTCCTCTTGAACCCCTAGGCTTGATTATTCATCGTCGCCAGCCTTTGTGATAACTGCCCGAGGTCATCAAACTCCATGCCGAATAGCCTCTCTTTGATACTCGGCAACATGCCAGCTATGGCTATCTCCGGCAGTTGATCATCTGGAAAATTCAGATAATAACAAAGATTCTTGGTCTCCCTTAATCAGCATAGATATTCTTGCGGCATCTCGCCAGGTTTCATCCTTAAGCTCATGAGATCGACCAACTTTTTCTCGCTTGTACCCGTAAAGAAATACGAGTGGAATTTCTGCTCTAACTCCGCCCATGTATTGATAGAATTTGCTGGCAGAGAAGAAAACCATGACAAAGCTGGTCCTGTTAATGACAACGGGAAATACCGAATCCTCCAAGCTTCCTATGTAGATGCTTCTCCAAGTTGCATCAAGTAGCGGCCGATGTGCTCTATAGTACTGGTGTCATCCTGGCCTGAAAACTTGGTGAAATCAGTAGGAGGTTTCACCCTTGGAGGAAGAGCTACCCGATTGTACCACTCCGGATAGGGGGACTTGTATGTGTAAGTTTGATTCTTAGGTTTCAGGCCGAATTGATTTTGCATCATATCAGCCATCTTATGCATGATGAGGTCAACATTCAGATCAGGAGCTGTTTGTGCTTGCCCCCCAGGATGTAGTCCTGCCGAACTCTTATAGCCTGGATTCGGAAGAGCATTAATTGAGCTATAATCGGTGAACTCATGATATCCATCTTCAAACATGTTCTTCTGTATCCTGTTCGCTGCAGGAGACACTTTAGAAGCAGATGGCGGGACATTCCCTGCCCTGCCGAATGTGAGCTGGCCATAGGTCTGAGGAGGTTGCTGCGTCTCATGAGGAACCATCCCACCTGTGCTTGGGCCAGCTCCGCCCTCTCCTGCGATCCTTTGACGTTGAGGTACTGGGAACAACAACGGTCCCTGCATCGGACCAACAGTTTCTTCAAAGTATTTATCCACGGCAGGACTGAAAGCATTGACCATGATAGCACGAAAAGTGTTCAGGAAAGCCGACTGATGATTGGTCACAGCTTTTGATACAACCTTATACATTATCTCAGTCATCTTCTGAATAGCTTCTTCTTCATTGGGGATGTCATGTTGATAGTGAGGAAGAATCTTTGGGAACTCCTGCTTCTGGAAGACCCTGCCGCTCTTGTTCTTGGAGAAAGATGCCAGGCACTTGCGTTGGAATTCATCGCAGGCCTGCTGTACCAAGCTTTTTGACTCCGGCGTCAAGTCATCCATGATCACATCTAGAGCTTGATCATCGCTGATATCAGGCATCTTGAAAAGAAGTCGTCCCACTGGGCGTGCCAAAAAGTGTGTTGACGCAAAAAGTGACACCTTGCGCCAAGGCACACAACAAGTCGAACGAGGCTAGCTTCAATCGGGTGCCCGGAGTGTGCTAAATCCGGAGACATGCCAGTCGGTTTGACCTAAAAACCAACAAGGGATAAAATGTGAGAATACCTCTGGAACATGCTGGGTAAAACCAGACAGTTCCATATGTACGGCTTCGAAAGCTAATCTCGACGGCACACAGCTACAGAAGCTGTCTGTCAGAGCATGTTTACGAAGTTATTTGGCAAGTATGAGAACAGAGTATGTGAAGCATATTAACTGCCGAATGCAAAAAAAAAGACATGCTTAAACGAATCAGAGATATTATAAACAGATAACTTGCAAGAATAGATCTATCCAAATAATACATGCATAGGCCAATCTAACTAATCTGCCGCATGTTTAGTCTTCAAAAAACCCGTCAAGCATAAACTTAAGCAAAGCTAATCCACCGTATGATACCACTTGCTATAAGTCTATGCCCCTTCTTATAATTAGATCAATCCACTGCATGATACAATCTAATTACAACAAGCTAAAAGCATGCATATATTTGAATAGATCTATAAAAGCTCGTTACTCATGTAAGCATAACCAAAATCGGCAAACTAGCCGAGTTGGGGTCCATGGGAAAGGAACATACAAGCAAAACATGATCAAACTAATCTAAAACCTGCATCTACCGCACGACACCCAGTTCTATCAAAGCATAAACATGATTAACATGTATGAACCCGCAACATGTAACAACCTAGATTGAAAGCTGATCCGGCCATCATGATCTTATAATTAGCAAAGCACAAGCAAACTTGTGAAACAAGGCCGAATAGAGATCAATCTAGATTGGGAAAAGGAGTGTTACAGGAATTAAATAAATAAAACATGTAACACACGATAACTTAATGAATCTACTAGATCTGCCAAATCTAATAGAGCCGATAACTATTTTTACTCATGTCTTAATCCGCCGCACGATACAAGGCATAAGCAAAAACTTCCCATCATAAGCTTAAATCCGCAGCACGATACTAAGCTTAACATACGAGACTACTTGCATCATATCTAAATCCACCGCATGATACTAGACATGATAACAAGGTTGTCGGTACTTACGGAGGTCGACGGATCGATGTTTCCTCTCGAAGAACTCGACGACACGACTTAAGGACTCGTAGATGGCACGGGGCCGGTTTGTATTGATGTGGCTGTGAACAATTTTATAATGGTCGAGGGTTTATATTTATACCCTGGACGAAATACGAGTCCTAAACGATTACGATTTACATAATAAAATATGGAAAGATACAAACATTACTTTAAATCCCTTTGGCATCTTCCATTGTCACGTGTCTTCCTATGCAAGCCGGGTTCATCTGCAACATCCATATCCCGACTGGAACCATCTCTCTGCAAGATAGCCGACCGCACAGACATTCATCGAAATCCTGAGGACCAAATAGCCGTCTGATTGCCTGCCGAATCCTTTCTTCTCTGCTGTCTGGGTCCATCTGTCATATTCTTGCACGTGCGAAAATCTGGTGTCAACACATGCCCCCTAATTTTGGGACAAATATTTGTTCCAAAATTCCTTTTCCTCATGTACATACGTGGAATCCCCGGAATTATCCACCTTTGTAGAAATCTTTCATGTCATAATTACTTCACCTACCGATTCATCTCTCGATGCACCTCTCGGGATTCTTTAAAACCTTCCTTCACTTGGTTCTGACTCGCGCATTCTAAACTCCTCTGCCTCGTTGTCAAACCAGAAAAACCCTCTTTTCTCCTGCTATTCCTCAATCAACCAGAAGATGTCTTCCGAGGCGAGCCGCCATAGCTCCGAGTTCGGAGCTTCCAGCACTTCCAAAAGGAGGTTGCTCCTTTTTCCTTCCTTGATTATTCTAAAAAATGAAGTAGTAGTTCTCACATTGTCGCTTTCTTCAGGAGAACCGGTGATGACTTCTCCGAGGACCTGACTCGGAAAATTGCGGATCTTCAATTTGATTTGGAAGGAAAGGATTGGGAGATAACTCGAATCTCTCGAGAGCGTGACGCTGCTCGGGAACGAGTCATCGGTGAGTATTTTCTTCATTTCTTTCCTTATTCTCCTTTTTCACCTTTACTCACTCTTCCTCTTTTCAGCTCTAGTAGCCAAACTTCAATCTCTCGAAGCAGCTATTGCTAACCTTGCCGTTACGGCCAACGTACCAGGTACGACAGCTCTGCGGTGGGTAAACGAAGTTAACCGAGCCCTTCCTGACATCTCTAGAGCTGGTATGGGATATGGCGCAGCACTCGTCTTCAACGCGGTGCGGATTCACTCTGGAGCCGATTACCGTAATTTTGACGTCTGCGAGCGAGGTCTAGAATACAGGGTGGCTCAGTCTGTCGATGATATGAAAGAAGCTGGAACAGATCTGGCTGATTCCTTCGACTTTGATCTCCCAATTAGAAATAGGATAGAATGGATAAACTGACCTCCCACTGTAATTTATTTTGTAAATAAGAAGTTCCTTTGTTCGTCTTTCTGAAATCAATCTGTGATTGATCCCTCGAGATCAATGTATGTTCTGTTTTCTGTGCATCAACCATTAACTCTCATTTTATTCTAGCGGCGATGTTTACCACATCGGCTATTGCTGACAATCGCATTAGATACCTTTGTCTCACAGGCAATTGTTGCAATCAGTCATTTTGGATCCAAAGCATTTTTCCCTCAGCTTTTCGATCCCTGATGACACCAAGGTAGTATTTCTTAAGGGATTTTCCGATTCTCTTAATGCCAATTGGTAACATGAGTTCCCAAATTGCTAGTTAAAACTGAACAACTCTTAACCGAATCCCATCGGCCTTCTGATTCTGGAGTCATAACCTCGTCCAATCATCAGAAATCCAGCTCGGCCCAATAACGGCCCATAAGACATGGAAACCCCAATCTGATACTTGATCTTCCAGTGTGCAAGCCTTGGTCCTATAAATATGACCCTACACAAGCCGTTATCCTTATCTCCAGTCAAATAATTTGACTTGCAAAAATTTCGTCTCTCAGCTTCTAGCTCAAGCCAGAGGGAAAATTTCTTGCTTGTGTTTCGATCAATGACAGGCAAAGGTGACCATGGCAGGCATCCTGACGGAGATGAAGCAGGAGGAAGTCGAGCATCAACTCACTAGTGCCATAGGTAAAAGACCAGTCCTCTGCCCCCTTGCGATAGTTCTTCTTGCTCGTCCTTCCCTGATCCGTTATCCTTCCCCGACCGCACAGACATTCATCGAAATCCTGAGGACCAAATAGTCGTCTGATTGCCTGCCGAATCCTTTCTTCTCTACTGTCTGGGTCCATCTGTCATATTTGTAACATCCCGGCCCAAGGCTTAATAGGAATAATAGGATACTCATACCAACAAGTTGCAACTTCTTTTTCGGAAGCCCATCTCCAAAGAACTCTAAAGTTAAGCGTGCTTGGCCTAGAGAAATTTAGGGATGGGTGACCGACCGGGAAGTTCTTCTCGGGTGCGCGCGAGTGAGGACAAAGTGCGCAGAAAAGACTGGTGTTGGTCTGTGAGGGAAGTCTATATCCTAGAAAAGCTGCCAGATGTAAGTGGGCCCGGCCTCGAGGAGGCGGGACGTTACATAATGGTATCAGAGCCGACTCTCGCGGTTTCACGGGCGCGTGTGTCGCAGTTGCTCAGGCATGGTGGCCATGGCTGGTGTGGACCCGGAGTGGTCACACAGCATGGCACATGTGCTGGCACTGGACACACGGACGTGGCCAAGAGAGGATGTTCCTGGCTTGGGATTGATCGACGAGGACGTCGATCTCTTAAGGGGGTGAGGATGTAACATCCCGGCCCAAGGCTTAATAGGAATAATAGGATACTCATACCAACAAGTTGCAACTTCTTTTTCGGAAGCCCATCTCCAAAGAACTCTAAAGTTAAGCGTGCTTGGCCTAGAGAAATTTAGGGATGGGTGACCGACGGAAGTTCTTCTCGGGTGCGCACGAGTGAGGACAAAGTGCGCAGAAAAGACTGGTGTTGGTCTGTGAGGGAAGTCTATGTCCTAGAAAAGCTGCCAGATGTAAGTGGGCCTGGCCGCATGGAGGCAGGACGTTACAGAATGGTATCGGAGCAGGATTGTCATCAAGGGAAGACTGGTTACAACATTACTTTTGAAAAACTTCAAAATGGTTTCTTAATCAAAAAGTTTTTTTTGAAGTAACAAATTAAAAATGATCCTTCCCTAAGTTTCTTGCTTTGCTGGAAGACTTCGTGAAGACTACACTAGTGATTTCGATAGAAGGTACCAAGTCAGTGAAGCTAGTATATAAAGTATAGCCCTATATCTAACTAACAGGTGGAGACAAAGATCTCCTGTCAGTGAGAGGTCGTATAGGACGAGCATGCATCATATCATGCATAATAATAAAATGTGCTTCTTCTCTAAATTCTAAAAGCAGCTATGATCCCCGATAGTTGATCGTCCCTAGATTCTGTTGCTCTTGCTACTTTCATTCCATAAGTTCCTAATCCTTGGGAATTTTTGGATATCTTTCATACACTCTACCACATAAAGTCAGAATCATGGTAAAGTCCTTGGTTCTTCTGGAAAGCGCGTGTCATGCCTTGAATTGGCACGTGCTGGTTGCTTGGTGTCGTGAAAACGACGAATGGTGGTTGAAAGTTATTGAAATTGTGTTCTTTGAAAGGACCCTGATCTATGGACCGGATAAAAGCGTGGGAACCTGAAGTCGCCTATGGATGGCCACCATAGAGCGTTACGGCCAGGTGCTCGCTAATATCCAGGTCTATAGTCATGATTCCTTCTAGTCCACTATGAAAGTGCTTTCATTTCTGAATGCCCGAAAGGGAGTTCAAAGCCACTTTCCTTGTAGTTATAACCAACCTTTGTTTCTGGTTATAATTTCCTTCTTATTGAAATGAGGGATATAGAAGTTGTGCTCTATTATGGTGCCATGATTGGCGACCACGGTGCCGCGACGGAACCCAAAGAATCCTGCGTGCCGGATTGCACAAGTTTCCATTGGGTGCGCGCAGGTATCGAGGTCTACAGTTATGATCCATTATAACCCACAGCTAATGTACGCTCTCTCTTGGTTCTTGATAATTTTTCTTGCTCCACTCAAATGTCTTCTACCTTGCTACTTGCAACCGCGTTCTGATCCCAGTTGTAATCCCAACCGCAACCCAGTTGCCTTGTGAACTCCTTGCGAGAAACAAGTGTGACACATTTCCTTTTTCATTACTCAACCCCAGCCTTTAAGCACTTCTTAAATCTCGGGACGAGATTTCTTTTAGGGGGGAAGGTTGTAACACCTCTGGTGTTTAATAAGTAATTAACCTGACATGTCATCATCATTAGTCTTTAATCATTCTTGCCATGCATTTAAGACTGCTTAATTTTTGTGTAGATCTTGTTCAGTTAAGTGTTTTGATGCTGTGTTATGAGGACCAAAATTCAAAAATCAAAATAAAATTTAAATTCCTTTTGAAAAACCCCAAATTTCCAAACTCTAGTTTTACCCCTTTTCTAATTCAAAAGTTGTTCAAAATTTGAAGTTGTTCCTTTTAGCAAAGTTGTAGATCTCAAATTCTAAACAACTTTGGTGTTTTGAGTTTTCCTTGTGCAGTTCAAAGTTTAGGAGTAATTTTCAAGATTTCAAAAGAAGAATAGGTTTTCACTGTGCACAGCTAGAGGACCCCTACCTCATCCTTTTGCCCGGACCCCCACCGTCCTTTTGCCCGGACCCCCACCGTCCTTTTGCCCGGACCCCCACCGTCCTTTTGCCCAGACCCCCACCGTCCTCTTGCCCGGACCCCCACCGTCCTTTTGCCCGGACCCCCACCGTCCTCTTGCCCGGACCCCCACCGTCCTTTTGCCCGGACCCCCACCGTCCTTTTGCCCGGACCCCCACCGTCCTCTTCGCCCGGACCCCCACCGTCCTTCGCCCGGACCCCGGCATCACCCCGCGCCTATAAAAGCCACCAGGCTCCCCATTGCCACCACCAACACTTCCTCGCCAACCCAAGCCATCAGGCAGCCCCAGCGCCCGCCAAGGCCGCCACTGCCTTCGCCTTGAGCTTCTCCACCTTCCCAAGCCACCAATTTCACCCCTCCGTCCTTTCCTTCGCCGGCGCAGCGACTCCTCTCCAACTCCGGCGAATCGCTCGAGCCTCACCCTCGAGCCAACCTTCGTGCCAACCCTCGAACCGCACACCCTCGAGCGTCCCCTCGAGCCACATCCCTCGAGCCGCATCTCTCGAACATGCCAAGGCCAGCCTCGAGCCTCACCCTCGAGCGTCCCCTCGAGCCTCACCCTCGAGCACGCCTGCGAACCGCGCCCCCTCGAAGCAGCCGAGCCCCACCCTCAGCCTCGGGCGAATCGCAGCCACCCTCGGACTGAGCCTCGAGCACGCCGAGGCTACCCTCGAGAGGTTAGCCGAGCCTCCGCCGAGGCCTCGCCACCATCGAGCTCCCGCCTCCGACCCTTGCACCGCCTCGCCGAGCCTCGTTTCCAACTCCTGGTGAGCCCGCGAAGCTATCCCCACCCTCTGCCTTCCCAGCCGAGACCTCGAGCGACCGGTCCGCTGTCCGCCTTACAGGCAAGCGCGCCGAGCCTCGAGAGAAGCACAGTGTTCCTTTTCTTTTAAAAATATGAATAGTGTTTTGTTTTCTTCTTTTTGTGAGGTTTAATCTGTTGTTCTAAAAATCTTGAGATAAATGTTGTGTGTTCCTTGCTCTGTGTAGTATTTTAGAAAAATAAGAAACTCTACTTTTCTGCAAAGTTTAAAATATGAAAAATCCTCCTTTTAATTAATAAATGGATAGTTTTAGGTTTTTAGTAAAACATGTATAGCTCCAAAGGTCATGAAATTTGTTGTCATCTATTTACACCATGATGAACCTATGAGATTAATTTGGTAAATTTTGGGACAACTGTATAAAATGATCTTTTAAAATAAATTAGGAAAAACAGAAAAGTAATCATGGTGTGACCTTTTGGATTGTTTGCTGTTCATAGACCCCACCCCTCTGGTCTATGATGATTGTGATGCCTTGCAATGTTTTGTAAATAATGCTTAATAAGTTTGTTTAATCTTGCTTAAAAAGATAAAGATAATTAATCTTTATGTCTATCCTAGAAGTTACTCACATGTTAGAAAGTTGTACTCTAGAATCAGTAGTCTTGTCCTGCACCTTAGCATGCATTCCATGGCATCATGTTAAAGCATACATCATTTATCCACGTGTAGTATCCAAGAGTGTTGAAGTCGTGTTGATCAAGCTCTGGTGTTCACCATTGTCGAACGAGCCTCGGAGGAGGGTTCTTGTTGGACAGGCTTCGTCAAAAAAGACTTAACTTCAAGCAGCAAACGAACTAACTTGTGTCAATCTTTCTTGGATCTTATCTTCCCTGCAACGAAGGCAAGCCCCGGTGCATTTAACCCTTCCTTGGTTTTATAAAATGTTTTCCTTAAATGCTTTTGAGTTAAACTACTGCATTAGGTTATAGGAGTTGTGTGATGACTTATTACTTGCATTATTTACCTCCACCAGAAGATCCACCAGCCCTGCTTTAAAACTATTTGCAAAATGCTTAGTGATGCTATACTATAGATTTGCAATAAAATGCCATTTTCAAAAGTGTGATCACTGAAAGAATCTTTATGGGAATTTGGCTTTACTTCCCGTTCGATGACTGCTTGCCTAGCTAGCATGTGGTCATTGTCGAGAAGAGGTTGTCCGCGCGTACGGTGCCGTCATGTTGTAGTCCGGGACTCAACAGTTGACACCGACCGGGACAGGGTTGAAAAACTGACAGGACTATTACGCTTGGGTGAGATATAACCAAGGTGTAGTTCTGGCTGGAAAATTAGGGACCATCCGTATGGGGGCCTGCTGGCCAAGACTTGCAACTATTCACATACTATGGAAAGCTCTGGCTCCGAGGAATCCTTTATTGGACCGACAACCGCGCACTGGGAGTGGAGAGATGGCGGAAGTAGCATGTACCCACGTGGTCGTCGTACCTGGATAATAGTGGTGTACTGTACTTCCAGGTGGCGTAGGACCGGGCCCAATCTTGGAGGAATCGTGGTAGACGAGTTGGCATATGCAAGCTTGGGTGCTACATATGCAGTGTGGATAGGGATCCTCAGCTGAGTATTATTTATCCGGATTAACGTTGCTCCTCGGTTATGGAGACTTGGTCACTGACTGTCAACGGAGAGTGGTTCTCAACTAGGTATGTTTTGAAATGTAAAATGAATCATGGACAATGAAGAATTGAGAAATGCTTGAATCTTTCCAAAATAAAACAAGGTTTACAAAATGCTTTTTCTGCAAAATACTTAAGCCTTACCTTGACTACCCTAAGCCTTTCATTCCTGAGTCTTCTCCCTTTTTCTTTAGTCGGGTAAGTCTTGTTGAGTACCCCAGTACTCAGGGTTTGTTAATCCCCTGTTGCAGGTTTCTATTAGGTGGTGTTGATCATGATCATGTCAGTGGGCTTGACGTGATCTGGTTGTTCCTCTTCTCCAACTTAGGTACTCCGCCTAAGTGTGGTTCTGTCATACTACTCTACTTCCGCAATACCAGTTATTTTTATGTAAAAAGTAACATCTTCATAATTTGTAAAGTTTATCTATCTTGCTTCCGCACTTCGATGGTATTTTGTATCAACTGTTGTAATGTTGTAATTATTCCAACCTTCATGATGATGGTCCTGTGGCTCGTGAGTAATTCAGGGTCCTCTCGGGGACACCCGACGGATCTTTCCAGTAACGTGTTTCATTTGCACAGTCATTGGGCTCCCTATGACGATGACGTGTGCAAGTGGGCCACATTATTGGGCGGTTCCGTCACAATATTCTTGCACGTGCGAAAATCTGGTGTCTCTTGAGCATCTAAGGTATAAAAATTCGAGACATAATGATATCCTTAAGGAATATCGCCAGGTGCTACGCTCCCTTGATACGGTGGTGCATTGAAGTCTCTTGTGATGCGCCTTGCATGGAGAGCTATTTTTGTAGCCGATGAGTACATGTCATTACTCACAATCGGCTGTTGCACTGGCTGCGGTGTCATGCCCCCAGGGTTAATCATCATCTGGTTTCCATTGCCAGTTGGACCATTGATCTGAGGTCCAGTAGAAGTTCCTGCTCCTTGAGTGTTTCCAATGGTATACGTTGGACCTCTTCTGTCACCACCCAAGTTGAAAACCTCTTTAATGGCATTTATGAGGCTGTTGAGAAAAACTTCATTGTGATTCATTAGAGTAGTGGACATGGCCTTGCTGATTATTTCCTGCATGGCATTATGCTGGATCTGGACCATTGGATCTTCATGTCCTTCTAGAACCACTCTTGGAAGACGAGTCTTCTGAATAATCTTCTTATCCCTGGTCTTGCTGTAACTTAGTAAACACAAGTGTCGATATTGCTCAACAATCAGTTCTACTAAGCGTTGAGTCTCTTCTGGAAGATCATCCATTGTCACGTTCAGCACGTCTACATTGTCAAACGTCATGATTCAGACGACTGTGTCCCACTAGGCGTGCCAAAAGAATGTGTTGACGTAAAATCTTGGTCAATCACGCCAACACACTCGTGCACACGGTCCTCAGAGGGGTGCGGAGCAAGGTTCTGACCTCCTGAACCTTCAACGTATGGTGGAGCCGAATCTTAGCGAGATCGACTTCGGGCGTGCCAGTCAATTTGACCTGTAATTGACAAGGAGAAGAAAAGTTTGTCAAATTATGGAACCTGCCGGTTTGGTGCCAGACAGTTCTAAATTATACGGCTCTGATATAGCCACTTGTCTTTAGGATATTGACTACAAAGTCAACTCCCAGGAGATTGCGTGAAAGGCATTGAAAAAGATATAAAGCATAACGGCTATGACATATGTAAAAGAGTGTTTATAATAAACAAACAGCCGATGAGCTTGAAAGATGTTAACAAAATAAAGATCTATGTGTACATTTAAGAGGTCTTTTTCAAGAAGGCTCGGAGAAAAATGCGATTTGAAATGTCGCATGCAGTGCTCATAGCTTCGGCCCAATATCGCCTAGGAGTCCTATGCTCATCGAGCATCGTCCTGGCCATCTCTACAAGGGTCTGATTCTTCCTTTCTACAACACCATTCTATGGCGGTGTGTAGGGGGAACAAAACTGATGCTCTAAACCCAAAGAGTTACAAAACTTCTCAAAATCCGAATTCTTGAATTCGGAACCATTATCACTCCTAATAGCTCGCATCGATTTCAAAGGGAACTCGTTCTGAAGACGCAAAATCAGATTGCGAGCAAAGGAGAAAGTCTCGGTCTTCTCGGCTAAAAAGAAGACCCACGAATATCTCGAAAAATCGTCAACAACAACAAGCACATACCACTTCCCCCCAACCGAGCTCACCTGAGCCGGACCAACAAGGTCCATGTGCAAAAGCTCTCTAGGGTGCTTGGTCATGACCTGAGTCACCGGATGGTGGGGAGCGGCAACCATCTTCCCATGTCTACAAGAATGGCAAACAAGATCCTTCTCCATTGACAACTTGGGCAATCCTCGGATTAGGCCAAGTGAGCTAAGTCTTGCAAGCAAGTCGAAGCTCAAATGTCCCAGTCTCCTATGCCACTTCCAAAGATCAGAGGAGGAAGGATCATCCATTGTCACGTTCAGCACGTCTACATTGTCAAACGTCATGATTCAGACGACTGTGTCCCACTAGGCGTGCCAAAAGAATGTGTTGACGTAAAATCTTGGTTGATCACACCAACACACTCGTGCACACGGTCCTCAGAGGGGTGCGGAGCAAGGTCCTGACCTCCTGAACCTTCAACGTATGGTGGAGCCGAATCTTAGCGAGATCGACTTCGGGCGTGCCAGTCAATTTGACCTGTAATTGACAAGGAGAAGAAAAGTTTGTCAAATTATGGAACCTGTCGGTTTGGTGCCAGACAGTTCTAAATTATACGGCTCTGATATAGCCACTTGTCTTTAGGATATTGACTACAAAGTCAACTCCCAGGAGATTGCGTGAAAGGCATTGAAAAAGATATAAAGCATAACGGCTATGACATATGTAAAAGAGTGTTTATAATAAACAAACAGCCGATGAGCTTGAAAGATGTTAACAAAATAAAGATCTATGTGTACATTTAAGTGATATGAAACCAATGTATCGACTAATTGCACGAGCAGTTTTATCCATTAACAGTGGGGTGTCTCCATACAACCATAATAACAAATAGATCGATAAAATAGCTTAAACATCAATAGTGGGGTGTCTCCATACAGCCTTAATGATGACCAAGCTAGATCAGATCCGTTAATTCCAAGCCACTTAAAAGAACACATTATGAAGAAAGCATAACCGGATTGGCTATTTTAGCCGATTCAGGGTCCATGAGGCACGAACAAGATCTACCCGTCAAAACCATGATTTAATCTAAAATAAACAAACTTAATCTATCATATGTATCAGTGGGGTTCGGAAATACAGCCGTGATAGACATGTTAGATCAAATCTATCTGCTTTCAGATCAGATCGTGGTTTTATCAGATATCTCGAACGCACAATATGTAACAACCAAAATTGACAAAATAGTCGATGAAAGACTCGAATCGGCTATTTTCTCTGTTATGAGCGTGTAAACCTTAAAACAGCCGAAACGAAACATCTTTTGGGCTTGAGCCACTTTGTCAATCTTCTTCGCTAAACCTTAAGACTCGAAGGTTCTATGTTCTCTTCTACAGCTCGAAAATACGCGACTTCGCTAATTGAGCGATGGTCTCTACCTGAGATTGTCCTCCTAGTTCCCGCCATTACGCAAAGGTATAACAGCCGTAAGATCCCCACGGTCGGTGCCAAACTGTTGAGGTCTACACCTGCCCAACCCCGCACGTGTACTGGGTTGCGGCGAGGGTAGCCAACTGTCCGAACGATGGGCGAAGGTGGAATGCAGGCAAGAGACAAATTATTGTTCTCTTTCTCCTCTAAAAAAAAGTCCCCCATTACAGTGTTCATTCCCTGGTATTTATAGGGAATACCAAGGGGCACCGTCCAATTTACAAAAGGGTACAAGGAAAATTCCCTAGAGCTATACAGCGGAAGGGCAAAACCGTACAAACACAGGTAGCGTGAAAACCTAGCTCTTATTTTCCCTTGTCCGCCGTTGCCGGACCCGCACACACCCTCGCGGGGGTATGGAAACCAGTCATGCGCCCGTGGAACCTTCGCCGCTGTGGCGAAGGTCAAGATTCGCTTGCTGTCCGTTAAGCTCCCGCGCTCTTGCGGTCCTTCCCCCTGCATGCAAAAACTAGAAAATGACTCGAGGGTTGTGTCAGTAGCGAGGGTTTTTTGAAGGCCGCCGGGAGTGCGAGGGTGGTTTCTCCATGACAGCTCGCGTGGGGTCACTGCCGAGGTCCCTTCCCCAACAGCCAATAAAACCCAATTCTGCGTAATAGGAACTTCATTTTCGAGGCCGATTGATGCGTACCACAAATACCTTCATGAACTTCTCCCATAGCCACCTTTGCTTGATCAGATCCCAAGCACTTAAGTAACAAATCTTCGGCGGTCCTTCGGTAAAGTTCATCATTGTGCAGCACATATTTGAACTCACTCCGCCGAACACTTCAATCAACCTTAGCACTTGGATCACTGATATATTTTAGCAAGGGGTCCTCCAATCTACTAAATTGGTTTCACTTCCATTAGAATCTGACTTGGACTGATTTAGAAATTCTTCAGACAAGTCAACTGGACCAAACGTTCCAAGATCGACGAAGTCAATCGGACAAATGAGCTGACCTGATTTACAACTAACCTGGTCGGCCGAGGTGTCCACCCAAGCATCTTTAACTTTCACCTGGTCGCCATGGCAAATCAGCTGAACTGGTTCAAAACCAGTTTGGTCGGTTATACGAACTGACAGAACTTCCGAATACTGATGCACCGACTTTATATGAAAATTACGCCTACTGATACTATAGCCAGATGCTTGTTGTGCTAACATGTTAGCTTTATGATTTTCATGCCTTGGAATATGCTGAATTTGGAATTCAGTAAAATGAGTAATGATATCAAGGCACATATCAAGATAAACATTTAACGACCCTTCTAGACATTGAAACTCACCGGCAATTTGTTGCACAATTAATAAGGAATCGCCATAAGCTTCAACATGCTTAATTCCCATGGAACACAATATCTCTAAACCGAATAACAGAGCTTCATATTCGGCTTGATTATTAGTACAAAGATAATCTAATCGGCTTAACATTTCAAATTCAGCACCATTAGGAGACATAATGACCACGCCAACACCTTGGCCCTCCTTACAAACCGATCCATCGAAATAAAATTTCCATGGTGTAAAAATAAAATAATTGATCTCATCTTCTAAACTAACACTATGCTCAACAATGAAATCAGCAAGAACTTGACCCCTTAATGTTTTCAATGGTTCATAAGTCAAGTCATACTCAATCAATGCATACGCCCATTTGCCAATCCTTCCTCTATTGATTGGCCGATATAACATGTGCTTAATTACATCGGCCTGGCATGCACCAACACATGTACTAGATAGTAAATAATGTCTTATTTTAGCACAAGCATAGTACAAGGATAAGCATAATTTCTCAATATGAGCGTACCTTATCTCGGGATCAAGAAGACGACGACCAATATGAGCAAAAACATATTCCTTGCCCTCGTCTTCTTGTGTTAAAACAGCTCCAATGACTTTCTCTTTGGCGGCAATATATAATTTGAAAGGATCTCCTCTCTTAGGTGCTCGAAGAACTGGTGGAGATGATAAATATTCCTTTATCTTCTCGAATGCTTCCTGTTGTTCTGCTCCCCAAACGAATTCAGATTCTTCCTTCAATTTTAGTATGGGGGTAAAAGGAATAATTTTTGCAAACAAATTTGCAACAAACCTCCTCAAGTAGTTCACTTTTCCCAAGAACTTTTGCAAGTCCTTTTAACATGTAGGCGCCTGAGCTTTCTTGATCTTTTCTATCCTCTTAGGATCAATCTCTATGCCTTTGTCGTGAATAATAAACCCTAAGAACTTTCCAGCCGATACACCAAAAGCACATTTTAGTGGGTTCATCTTCAAACCATAGCGACGCATCCTCTCAAACGCCAAACACAAATCAGCTAAATGGGACACTTGTGCAGCCGATTTGATCATGATATCATCAATATATACTTCCATGACTATGCCAATCAAATCATGAAAGATTAGATTTATAGCACGTTGATAGGTAGTGCATGCGTTCTTTAAACCAAATCTCATTACAACCCATTCAAAAAGACCAACAAACCCAGGACAAATGAAGGCCGTTTTAGACATATCCTCTTTGGCCATGAATATCTGATTGTAACCAGTGTTGCCATCAAGAAAACTGACAATCTGGTGTCCTGAAACATTGTTGATCAACATATCGGCTATAGGCATAGGATACTCATCCTTGGGAGTGGCTCTGTTTAAATCTCTAAACTCAATGCATGCCCTGATCTTTCCAGTGTCTTTCTTCTCGACAAGCACGATATTAGAGACCCACTTCGCATATCTGCATGGTTGGATAAACCCCGCTTGCAATAACCGATTAATTTCTTCTTTAATCAGTCATATATTGTAGAATTAAAACGGCGAGGATGCTGCTTGAAAGGCTTGAACCCCAGTTTAATAGGAAGCCGATGTTCAACAATCTCTTAGCTTAATCCAGGCATCTCTGTATAATTCCATGCAAAGCAATCAACATACTCCTTCAAAAGCGCGATTAATTTTAATTTATAATCGGCTTCAAGGTTCTAATTCACAAAGGTCGGTCTAGGCACAGAACCATTCCCAATATCAACTTGTTCTAAAGGATCGCCTGACGTAAAACCTTGGCCCAACTTATTGAGCTCATCAAAGTCATCAATAGCTTCACAAGCATCGGTCTTACAAGTCCGATATTGTTCAACATGATGTTTTAACCAATCAATATTAGCATCCATTAAATTACATAATAATATTGAACCGATTATTAATCGGCTTTAGAGATATTGGTACAAAACCTTCCTTAGTTACACTAACAAATTGAAAGTCAGAAAGGTCCCGACCAGATAAACAAGCAATAGTATCATGCCTCCCGAGCAAAGGAGCATCTTGTACCTGCGGATTCAAGTTCATCGTCAACTTGCTTCAGCGATTGTTTCGGTAATCAACGTCTATATTTAAGTTTGAGCCATTGTTCTTATTATTCTTAAGGTTTATGACTCTCTTTTGAGTACTTTAATTCTAGAGTTAGAGTAGTTGGATAGTGTAAGCGTGGTGCTTAGACTTGATAGCTCATAAATGCCTCCTATAACGCCGGTAGTAGTGGTTGTTCACAAGGGTGACTCTTATAGCCTTGTTGATTCTTCTATAGTCCACTTACCCGTGTGTAGGCTCGGTAGGATTATACATTTGCATAAAAGACTCATACTTTGTTTGTGACCTTTTATGGCAACTTTCCCACTAAGAATAATATAAACATATCACTCTTAAATTGAAATTAGATAGCCTTAGTGATCCCCTCTATACTTCTAGATTCTCCGTCCTTGTTAGCTACTCAGGGGTTAGACTTTAAGACTTAACACTATCGGTAGATTTTATCTGTGCGCTTGCAGATAAAGTAGAGTGTGCGTTAATTTATACCAACAAGCATTTGTTGCGCCGTTGCCGGGGAACGGTAGATCATCTTAAATTTTAGTTTATCCTTGTAATCATACTTTTATCTTTTTCTTTTTTGTCCCGGACTTTTTATTATTTTTGTGTTCATTCTTATGAATGTCGTTTTTGAATTCCACTCTTATCTATCACTACCCCATGAGTGCAAGCTATAACCAGTAGAATCCTTACACCCCATCATAATACCTGGTTTTGAGCTACGCCTACATTTTGGGAATATTCTGTTCTGGGAACGTTCCATCTTGGGAGTCTGCATTTTAAACAACTAGATAAATAATATCTTGGCTCATTGTGGGATGATCTTAATAACCTCATCATGTAATCCCTTAATGCTGCCATTAGAGAGTGTTCCTCTATTTTGTCTGCTAGTGAGCAAGGTTTATGTTTCACTGTATTACTAGAAAAGCCCCTTTGCCCTAGTTTTCTCACCAACTCCCTAAAGAAAATTGTACCACCCGAACTTGAGTATTCACGTTTTTGTTGCACTGTCCTTGTAATGAGCATATAAAAATAATCACGAAAATATTCCTTCGGGTATTCTTGTCGCTAACCTTTCCAGATCTGGAGCAGAAAAGAACGAAGGAACAACAAACACAAGGTATGCCCAACCAATCACCATGTAACATTGAATTACATTCATCCAATCTTGATTTGCAAAATCCAAGCCTGGGGAATAGACTTTCTAAGACCATCTCTTGCCGTGTTGCTATGTTAGTTATCCCTACCTTTAAGATATGCTCATATACTAATCATGCTCTTTCATCACCATCTGAATAAATCTCTATAATACTTTCATGCTACCCTCATTCGCTATATTATATGTTTAGGTTTGGAGTACTTTCATACATCTCTTAAATTAAGCATGGTGCCTAGTTTAGGAGTGGTGATCTTGCTTTCAAAGGCTTTTAATTTAAGCAATTAAGTTAAAATGCCTTCCTAGATCAAATTAGATGTGGTGTCTAGGTTGATTTTTGACCCGATAGTATGCTATAGTGGATGTTAGATATTTTGTTGGACTAACCCCTGCAGGGAAACTTTCAATATCAATTTGGGAAAGTTTGGAGATGAACTCACACTGGAGATGAAGCAAGGCGTACAATGAACTTCAACAACTTTGCACAATGAAGACTCAGCTCATTCATCATGGATGAAAGAACTGTGAGTATCAAAGTTTATTTATTTTGTCTTCTACTGCAAGTTATCTTTTGCCTTGAATCATGTTAAAGTGCAGCCAACACATCAAATACTAGTCTATGCTAAAATAATCCTAAAAACATCTTTTTATTAGCATAGATGCAAAATACATAAGTTGTGGATAATAACCCATGCTTCAAATTCTTGCAATCCTTCGGGTATATGTCCACTAACATTACGCAGGAGAGAGATTTTGTTCATCCATGGTTTGGTCTGAACATTGAAGATTCAAAACTCAAACCATAGACACACAAACCTACTCTCAGATCACAAATGGTGCTAGCCTAGCTTTGAGTCTTGCTTGGGCGCTATTGACAAACAGGATGCAACTTACCTCATATGAGACAACCTATGCCTGCAACCATCATTGCCCAAGACATCAAGACAAGAAGTGGGAAGTTATCCTCTTTTCTAATCAAGAGCTAGCTTGGCATACAAGATGGTATCACTACAACAATAGCAAGATCTACAAGTCAAACACATGAACATGTTGTTGGGAGTCTATCTACATCACAAGCCAGGCTGGGAGAGACAATTCCGTTGTTTAGATGTGTTTCACAATCAAAGGGAGGAAGGAGAAACTTAGCTTCAGGACATATTGATCTCTTACTCACCACTTTGATCAGTACAAACCACTAGATGCTGCCCCAGTCAAGAAGAGGAGTATGATCCACCACTCATTCTTGGAAGATCGTTCTTGAACACCATCAATGTTATCATCTTTGCCGAACCTGGAGAAGTCAACTTTTGGATCTTTCGCTGCATCTTCAACATCTACATCACTTATGAGCAGCCACAGAGAACCAAGAGAAGACGTCGAAGGGAGAACCAACTGCCAAGAATTGAGGAGGGCATCATGAAGGATGAAGCCACTGCACCACATGAGTTAGAAGATGGAGAGATAGTACCTGAGCCAGCAAATCAAGAAGAACAGCCGATAAGATCTCCATCATCTAGACACTGTTGAGAGGACAAGTCTCAGTTGTGACAATAAAAGACAAAAGACTCTCATGGAGGCACTCGAGTAGCAGCTCTAAATTCAAGTCTCTTGCCAACCCAATGATTAAAGGAAAACAAGAAAGGTTCGCAAGGGAAGAATGCGGAACTGTCCCTACATCATCGTAGTACAGAATTAATACAAGAAAGAGAGAGGATCCTAGTCAGCATACTCGAGGAACAATGCGCCTTCACTGATAAGTCGACAGAAGAGAAGGAAGGTCGATACCTCTAAAGATGATTCCACTGTGATCTTCCTCCTCCCAATCACACTGTGAGACGAGCAAGAGAAGACAAGCTAGTTAGACAAGAGAAGCTTCCACAAGGTGGTTCGACACATCACTCTTCAATCACAAAGTAACATTTCAAGATAAGTAACCATCAACTTAAAAGCTTCTTCTTGATTCTAGTATGAACATAAATAAAGAACTAAACATGTTTAATTTGCACCTCACTTGATCCAACCTATTCAACTTAACATGTTTAGTCCTTTGATCTTAGCTTTACTCTCTTGAATCTCACTGTCTTAACTAAATGAGCTAAAATGTTGTGCATCTAACCTTTGGAAGATGATATATCTCAATCATGAAAAGATCGACACTTTATGCATAGATTATCCTTCCTTGGGTTAAGTAATTTGATCTGTTAAATATTTTAAGATGCTACTTTCATGCTCATCCTCTGATCCTATCACTCATGTTAAGATTGAATAGGACACATAAACAACAAGTTTGTCTTGTGCAATGTGCCTAAGGTTAGAGGGGAATAAACAAAACTTTTGCTTCTGTTGGTGTTTTTCCACCAACAGAGCCCATGCACTTGATCTCTACCTTGTCTTTATGAGCAGGACACACTCTTGAGCAAAACATGGAGAAGTCACTCCCAAATTCTACATAGTGAAGGTCCTAGATCTACAAGAACATGCACACTCAGCAAGATGCTGCCAGCGTCCACAATTAACGCTTCACTTCAAACTGCTGGACGAACAAATGACATGAGTGACACCATATCAAGAGGCATAAACAAGAAGGAATGATGGAAGATGTCGTAGTCAGAATTAGAGGTCATGAAGTCACCACAGACTTCTTGATCCTCGACATGAGAAGACGATGATACCCACCTCATCCTAGGAAGAACATTCCTCTACGCTACAAGTACAATCATTTACAAGAGGAAATCCATTTTCACTTTCCTGGAGAAAAGGCACGATGCAACTTCATCAACTAAATACCTAATGAAGCACTCAAGAAGAATAGAAGTGAAAGACACCGCTCTCAAAGCCAAAGAAGACAAGCTATCGAGAATAGAGAGGCCAATCATGAAGAAGAAGCTATCGACACTGTCCCAGAAAAGAAAGGAGAGAACCCTCAAGACAGTGAACCACAGGAAGTGAAGACTCAGACCAAGAAAGTATGGTAGAAAATGTCTGCATCTAAAAGGTACAATGAATAACAACTTTTCAAACGTCTGACATACCTTGGGAGGTCTGAACTAAGGGAAGGTCTGGTTCGTCGGACCTAAATATGCGAACCTTCACCAAAAGGTAAAAATCGGTAGTTATCTTTATATTTACTTTGCTGCATATTTCTCATATTTAATTCATAATCATTTTTTATATCATCATATTTAATTCACAAATATTTTAATTAGAAAACAAAATAAAAAAATACATTTTACTGCATCATAAACCATGAAGCCCCATGTGAATAATTCTATGGTGTGTAAAAAACCACAAGAATGTTCACCGCGGTGGCATAACAAAAAAATATAATAATAAAATAAATATGCATACATTCATCCTGTTGCATTTTTTCTCTTGCATCATAAAAATATTAAAATATAAAAATATTGAGAAAGAGATCTTACTGAAATTCTGGACAACTAAGGCTTGAGTGGACAACCATTAATGCTTAATCTGTTCCACAAGTTTTGTTGTCTATTTGAGTTTCATAGGATTTGAAAGGCGAAGAAAAGCTGATGAGCAAGTGAATGCTCCATCCACTGTTGGAGCACTATCTCAACAAACATCAACATCAATCAAAACTCTAATAGAGAAAGGACATATCCACTGTTAGTCTGCTACATTGCAAGATCGAACGACTACGTCAACATTCAGCTTGGGAGAAGGCATCCCCATGTATCCACGTAAGTATCTTTATCCTCTTCAGTTTTTCATTCTATAAACAAATTGAAAAAAAAAATGTGAGCACATGAAGGCTCACCATTAATTAAAAAAGAACAAAAAAATATGAGCACATGAAGGCTCACCATTAATTAAAAAAGAGACAAAAGTATATGGGCACATAAAGGCTCAACGCTATTAAGGGAACCAGCTTGGGGGAGACGCACCCCCGTTATCTTCGCGATTCAGGTATGTCTTTATTATTATTACTACTACCACTATTATTATTAGCTTTTATATTATATCTTAAAGTGTGTTAGATTAAATAAATAAAATAGTGTGTTTCAAGAAGTTGATGACTAAAAGAGAACCCTCTCTCTAATCTTTTGCATGGAAATGATGAATAGTTGCTCTATCTAATTTCTTTCAAGTACCTAGTCTTCAAAGCATGAGTTCTCCTAATTAATAATGATGCCTTAAAATAAAATTAAATGCATGGTTGGCAAATACTTAATCTAAGGTCTACGTAATTGGGATATGACATGTGATGATCTGAGGTGCTATTATCTTGTTCTAAACAACACTAAAGTTCCAGAGATTTCTAAATATAAACATGACTAATAATTGTATTGAGTTAAATTAAGCTTTGTGACCCTATGAGTAGTTTATCATGCCATTGAATTGAGATCACTTACACATTTCATCCATCTTCCGCATAAATGCTCATAATTATCTGTTGCTACCCTCTGAGAAGTTTGTTGGAAGCATGTGGCTATTTAAAAAAAAGAGAAAGAAAGATCCGAGGAAATAAAAAGGGACAAGTGTCCGAAACCTCAAAAAGATAGATCCCGAGGAAATAAAAAGGGACAAGTGTCTGGAACCTCAAAGAAAAAAATGTCAGAAAAAATGGGCAAGTGCTCGATAGTAGAATTAGCCTAATACCATATGTTTCTGATAAATAGAAGAGAGTGAATACATTCAAAAGAGCATCCGACTCCATTTTCCATACACATGCACTTCTTTATTCAATGGTTGGTTGACTTTCTCTTTGGATCCATTGTTTAATTTGACAACATATGTATTAAAGCTTAAAAAATTAATTAAAACTCTGGGATAAAGGTGAAGTGAAGGAACTAGAGACATAGTGCTTGATTTGATCGTTCAATCTTTCAATTACTCAAGATCTAAGGTAAAAGTAATAAGCCCCATGAAGAATAACATAATATATTTTGGAGAATTTTTGTTTAACAGAAGGTATACTTGTTGGAAGTGAAGATATTGTAGCAACTCCTGATCCATTGTTAATTTTTAGTTTTGCTAAGGGACTAGCAAAAGGTAAGCTTGAGAGAGTTGTTGACACTGGTTATCTATCAAAATTAAAGGATAAATAAATATGAAAAGGGCATGAATTCAATCACCAATAAAGATTTAGGGTTTTAATTTACAATATTCCATGAGTTTTGGTGGATTGTGATTCTGCAGGGACTAAACAGGAAAACCAGCACTGATTACTTCTCCTAGAAGGAAACCGACGGAAGATTACGGAACCGGCACGTTAGGAATAGTCCAGAAGGACCTAGAGGACACCAGAGGACAACACGAGGCGGGACACCCCAAGAGGCCGCCAGGTGGGACCGATCGGACCCACCCTATGACTGGTCGGTCACCCCCTGGGCCCGATGGCCTCCGCCTTCCGGAAACTTCTTCCACCGCCTCCTAGGATGCATCTCCACCGTCCCTGAAGTCGGTTTGATCTAACGGTCGTGGTTGATCCCTCAGGGCTATATAAACAGGCCCCCAGGCCCCAGGGTAGAACAAGTCTCTCTTCAGAAAAGTCTACGCCTCATTCCGAAACCCTAGAAGAAGACTTCAAGAGCCAGCTTTCAAGTAGAAGACTAGTTACCCCTCTAGTTTAGGTTTGGAACATAGTCTTATACTAGAACTAGAAGAGAGAGAGAGAGGAAAAGATCAAGAAGGAGCTCCGGCCTGTCGGATCCACTTCTTCATCTTGTACCTGCGGATTCAAGTTCATCGTCAACTTGCTTCAGCGATTGTTTCGGTAATCAACGTCTATATTTAAGTTTGAGCCATTGTTCTTATTATTCTTAAGGTTTATGACTCTCTTTTGAGTACTTTAATTCTAGAGTTAGAGTAGTTGGATAGTGTAAGCGTGGTGCTTAGACTTGATAGCTCATAAATGCCTCCTATAACGCCGGTAGTAGTGGCTGTTCGCAAGGGTGACCCTTATAGCCTTGTTGATTCTTCTATAGTCCACTTACCCGTGTGTAGGCTCGGTAGGATTATACATTTGCATAAAAGACTCATACTCTGTTTGTGACCTTTTATGGCAACTTCCCCACTAAGAATAATATAAACATATCACTCTTAAATTGGAATTAGACAGCCTTAGTGATCCCCTCTATACTTCTAGATTCTCCGTCCTTGTTAGCTACTCAGGGCTTAGACTTTAAGACTTAACACTATCCGTTCCTTTAAAACCGGGTTACTCCGGTGATGTGCTACATCGGTAGATTTTATCTGTGCGCTTGCGGATAAAGTAGAGTGTGCGTTAATTTATACCAACACTTACCTTGAGGGAAGATAGGGTGTGTTGAATTAAATATGTCTTCCCTCATTTTCTCAAGCTGCTCCCGCCTTTGCTTGCTGCAGCGAGCTCTCTGCAACTTTCTCCACTGAGTTTTACTCAAACCAGGAGGACACCACCTGGGCTGAGTGTATCTGGGATCGCGCTCGACTGGCTTCTCTTCCTTTAAACCAGCTGAAGCATCTTGGGTCTCTTGAGCCTTTGCTGGAGTGGTTTCCTCAATTATCATCGGCTCGGCTTCATTGGCGATAGGGACCTCCATAGAACCAATCGTAATCATGGGCACAGGATCAGGTCAAGTAGGAGAACTTTGCACCCTTTGAGGCACATAGATCTGTCGTACTTGCACCTTTCCTGTCTCTTGAGTGGTCAAAGTCCTTGACATGATCGGTCGATTCCCACCTACACTACTAGAGCCCGGTCGATCACCCAATCGATCGAACACTGAGAACCTCGCAGGATGATTGACAAGCATTCCCCACCCTGGCTAATAGTACATAGGTGCTGGCATAGGGTAAGGTACCCAAACTCCTTGAGGACCCCATTGCGGAGGTGGTGAAATGGGAGGAGCCCACTAGGGTCTATGAGGAATGGTCCTCAGT
Organism: Coix lacryma-jobi var. lacryma-jobi; assembly: GCA_009763385.1. Taxonomy (NCBI): domain Eukaryota; kingdom Viridiplantae; phylum Streptophyta; class Magnoliopsida; order Poales; family Poaceae; genus Coix; species Coix lacryma-jobi. The sequence goes on along the minus strand of CM019824.1, from coordinate 62,478,728 downwards.
GCCAGAGGTGCTGCTTGAGCCACTACCAGCTGTTTAGACCTCTCATCCTCGCGCTTCGGAGGAGTAGACTCTCATTTTTTAATGGACGGTTCTGAGAATCATCCTTTTGCTGTTTGTATTTATCCATGAGCTTATCAAAAGTGCATGGCTCTCTAACAACGTTTCCCTTGCTCTTCTCCACATAAGTCTTCCAAGTGCCAACTTTAGGCTTCTGTGGGACAAATGTGCGTAAGATATGCACTCCGAAAAGGGTAGAACTGCTAGAACCAGCTAGACCGACTGCGGCAGCCGGTTTATCGGCCCCACTTGGACCAGAAGAAGCCAGCCTGACCTGGTCGGCCTTTTGATCTGACTGAACTGGCTATTTTGAGGACGAACCAGACTGGTCAGCCTGAGAGCCTGACCTGGTCGGTAATTGTTGTGCTGCCCTGGTTTCAAAATACCTCTATTTATGCAGGTGTCGTGCTGAACTTGCAGTAGTTGTGAGCTTGCTCTTGCCATCATCACCCTTTTCAAGCACCACCTTGCGCCCCAAATCGTTCTCGACGTTCGGTGCGACCCGTGGCTCGCCGATGACGACATTCTTGCCTCTGGTCGTATCGGCCTGCTCTGGACGAATCAAAATAGCAGGATTCCCTGCTTCCACCATATGAACTAGAAAAGGAGCAGTATTGACCTGCATCTCAGTGAGACTCAATAGTCATTCATTAAGGGCCGATTGGACCTGTCGACGAAAAACATTACAGTCATTAGTGGCATGAGAAAAAGAGTTATGATATTTGCAATAATCCCTTCTTTTTAATTCGTCAGGTGATGGCAAAGTATAATTAATTTTAAGATAACCGAATTTAAGTAATTCATCAAATATTCGGTCTCATTTGGAGAAATCAAAAGTAAACTTCACTTCCTCACCCCGATTCTTTTGAATTGGTTTGAGGGAAGGACATGTAACTAATTTATTATGTGCTGACCATAAAAACTCAGCAGCGTAGCAATCTTTAGACTCATCATCCGAACTATCAGAGTTTATCTCAACAATATGCACACCCAGTCGATGAGTCTTATGAGGAACGTAAGTTCTTTATGGCGCGACTCAATTGAGACGGCCTTTTGCAAAAGTTGATTCACATTAAAAAAATCATAATGTTCAAGTTTGTCCTTGATCTCCTGACGTAAACCAGTGAGACATAGATCTGTCAGGTCTCTATCGGAAATCATTAAATGAAAGCATCTGGTTCTTAATTTCTTTAAAGCGCTTAAAGAAGTCAACTATAGGCTCGCTACGTCCCTGCCGAACCGACGTGAGATGTGACAACCTAGTTTCTTGGACCCCATCATAAAAGTGATTATGAAATTTCTCTTGTAATTCGGCCCAAGAACCTATGGTACATTCCGGTAGTGATGTAAACCAAGCAAAAGCTGTACCGGTAAGAGATAAATGAAAATGTCGCACATTCATATAATCTAAAGTACTAGCTTCGCCCATCTGCGCAAGGAACATGCTGACATGCTCCATAGTTGTTTTACTACCATCACCACTAAACTTATAAAAATCTGGTACCCTCCAACCATCAGGTGCTTTCATAAAATCAAAACATGAAGGATACAGTTTAGAATAAGTGGTCCTATTAGGTTTAAATTGGACCCCCAAACTAGTCTCGAGAGACCTGGTTATCTCCTCCTCAAACCGATTTATAGCTCGTCCAAAATCGTTTTTAGCAAGGTTAGGAGCGCCGTTATGCATGGGATCATGACTCGGAGACTTCGGTGGATTGGGCAATGTTGTTCCTTGTCCTCCTGCGGTCCTGTTTGTCGCTGCCCCCTGGTCGGTCTGTGTGGTCCGACTAGAGCTATGATGGGCGTTATTGGTATTCGTTGATGTACCGACTTCGCCACGTCTGGTTTCAACAGACCTTGATTGCCCAAAACTGGTATGCGAAGTCTGGCCTTTGAAGAAATTAAAAGGCATGCCGAACTGTGGTTGTCCGGTTGGTAACTCGGGTTCAACGGTTTTTCTTTCTAACTTATCCATGCGGTCGCTAAGTAATTTAAACGAATGCTGAATAGTATTGGTAAGAGTCTTTGAAGTATCAACTAGCATTGCTGAATAATTGGCATGAGTAGGGTAAGCATCCTCATGTACCTTAGTTTTTACCTTATCAGCAGCGTCTTCAGCGGTTGTGGTTGACACAGTAGGAATTATCTCGCTGAAGTCCGGCTCCTTGTCTTGAGTGACCCTGCCGCGCCGATCCTTCGAGCAGCTTTCCAGGAAAACCTTTAAGACGGCGTCGAGCTTGGCCTGTGCTTGTTGCTTTAACTCATCGGGGAGCTCGTCAATGCTCGTAGGACGGACGATGTTATCTTTATCCATAGCACCGTCTTTGCTGCCCATCTTGGTAGTAGATGGAATTTCAATCGTCCCCAGTGGAGTCGCTAAAAAGTGTGTTGACGTCGGAAGTGATCCGAATCACACACTAGCAGGGCTAGAACGCCCGGAGAGGTTGCAGATCAACCTGGGACAGCAGGGACTCTGGCTAAACCGGTGAAAACCGATCTAAAGACCGGTTTAGGCCGATTTAGGGTTTTAGATCCCTATGTTGGTAACTCTAGAACTCCTCCCGGGAGGACCCGTCAGGGAGAAGCACGTAGAGGTTGCCCTACGACCAGCAAGGCCGCCTAGAACGCCGTCAAGTCTCGTCGGGAAACGCGCCGAACAACAAGATAAAGGGGTAAAAAGGGATAGTAGATTGATTTTGATCGATTAGGGTTGGATGCCTCAATCGGCCATGATCCTCTCATATATATAGAGGGGGTTGGTCTTATCCCAATAGGAAACATCTCCAGATACAATCTCCAAGTTTCCTATCCGGACTCTATCAAAATATAGAATCCAAGAGTTCAATCCAGACTAGACAAAGTAAACCTGATCCTGCCGACTCACAAATCGATTAGACCGGTCCAATGGGCTTTGTAGACAATAGCCCAAATTGTTCATACCGATTAACAGATCATCCTTACAAAAGAGGAATCTTTGAATCGGCGCTTGGATCAGCATTCATTACCATTGTAAAGTCTCCGACCGGCGTCACCTGGTCAGAAATAGCACAACTGGTCGAAAGACTTCAAATGATCAGGTCCATCTTACTTAGAACATTCAACCTTTCAACTATGAAGTATTTAAAAGATAAATTCGACTTCAAAATATTATCTATGACACTTTTGAGTGTCAACACATTGTTCAGTGGCCTGGTTCTTGGGCTCCCTAATGCGCGGTGTATCTCTGCTCCTCGGAATGGTGTCGTGGACGTCTCCCTCGGCTCCGACGACGGCACTAGTATCTCCGTCATCCATCTGTCGTGCAGGCTCGCACGTGAGCAACAGAATTGGTTTTCTGGGACAGAACTTCGTGTTCGCTTGAGCTTGTCTTCCCATGTAGACAATCTACGTGTTGTGTGTTACCGTTGTCTTTTCTCGGTTTACAGTTCAGAGATATTTATTTGTGCAATTTGCTAGTTTACACAACTTGGGTGTGATTGCACTATTGGGCGGATTAATTTATTGCTCGATGGTACAAAGCGGTGTAGTGAGACTACGTGACAGTCAAGAGTTTTAGAGAGTTGATTATTTTTAGCATTGTTAAATTATTTTCTAAGAATTTATCTCTCTACTGTTAAACTGATTACCTGCTAATCTATTAAATTAACCTGTGAGCATATAACCTGCCTACTTCAGTTCTGTATTGAATATCAGTACCTTGTTTCAAGTTATATTGCTATTTCTCTAGGCATCTAATTTTTGATCTAAAACCTAAATCCTTTGGTAAGTAGGGTTGTCATGTTAGTCTAGGATCAGTGATCACCACTGGCGTTGGAAGACTGTCTAGAGCAGCAACCCGCTATTTTGAGAGAAATTATAAATAAACAAATATGTTTATGTCTTTAATTTGCTTGCTTCATCTACTGACTATTATAATTGTTGATAGATCTAAGTAGTTGTATTTATTTTATACAAGCTTTAGACATGATTTTGTTTCTCTGTATCATAATTATTTTTGGCCATGCTAGGAGTAAATTATTGGTTATATTTGGAATTAAATTATTTAATTTAATTAAATATGTTGGAAGCATATCACTTATATATGCAATTATATATACAACAGATATACTGAGGACGGCAATACAAATTCCAAAAATCTACACCTATATTTTACTCAAAAAGCTCACATAGGAAGTAATTCAGATGATTAAAATTCAAAATTAAAAGGTTATTTTTCAAATTTACATTTCTTCGAAAAATTGAAAATTTGTCAAGCTAGTTATCCATATATGTATCGAGCTTGGTATAATGGTATAACACATTTATATTAGTGACCATCCCTTATGTTAATTTCATTGGTCAATCAACCTATCAAAAAACTAATGGGACAACAAAAAGAACAGATTCCAGCCTATATTATCGCTTGACATAACACATATCCATTATGCTGTTCCCTTTTTATCTTAATAAAGCCTGAGCTCTTTTCTAATTCTACCCCGAAAGAGAGAGACTGATGGAAACAACATCGTCATTATCATGATTCATGAATTACAGCTTCTTGTATCTGTTTAGCTAAAAGCACTATATATTGAAGTTATGATAAATTTACCTACGCCCAAATATACGGTGTGTGTGCCTTCTGTAGTAAATGAAAGTCTTGAATAGTGGCCAAAATAAGCGAGAGATGAAAACAGACTTCATGTCCCTTGGACCTTCCATCCCCATCCCCTGTAAATAGGAATAGGAGGTCACTTTCACTATTGTAATATGATCAGTAAGAAAGTGAGATATAGAAAGAGCTCTTTCTTCCTCTCCACTCTACGTTCTGGCGGTCGGTGTGTTCTGTGTGCTTCCGTGCACCAGCAAACCTGACTTCTAACATGTTATCAGCATGAGTTCTACGAGCTAATGGTAAAAAAAGTTACAAAAAATCAACTCAACTAATGCTTGTTCATATAGATTCTACTGTTGTTCCTTGAACATGCACACACACAAGAACACAGACACACCTTACCCGCTACTCCCTCCGTCCCTAAATAAGTGTCGCCGTTGGTGTGCGTGCCACGTGTTTGACTCAATTTGTAGAAAATATGTGCAATATTTATATCACCAAATAATTTTGTTAAAAAACTAGATGTAAAGATCTTTCCGATGATACTAATTACTTAGCATAAATATTAATATATTTTAATATATAATTGTCGATAACTTTTTCTCGGGAAGCGAGAACGACACTTATTTAGAGACGGAGGGACCATGTAGTCAGCGCATCAGCAACGCCCGGTGACATAAAGGCTGCTCATCCACCATCAAATTATATATTAAAATATATTAATATTTATGCTAAGTAATTAGTATCATCGGAAAGATCTTTACATCTAGTTTTTTAACAAAATTATTTGGTGATATAAATATTGCACATATTTAGAGACGGAGGGACCATGTAGTCAGCGCATCAGCAACGCCCGGTGACATAAAGGCTGCTCATCCACCATCACCCATCCCCAGAAACGACCATGTCGGCCCTCAAGTGCAGACAGTGGGGAAATAAATTGGGTGCACCCCGGGTGCATCCTGTGCCTGTGCACCCCTATGGTGGATGATTGACACGTGTCTAGAAAATTAAATCCTACGTCTAGCAAAATTCGCAAGAACTAACTTCCCGCATGTTGTGGGTAATTTTCTATATTTATTCTCCACGCATGTTATCTGGTGTCCGCATGATATTCTTTACCGCCACGTGTCAATCATCCACTATGGGGGTGCACAGACATAGAGTGCACCCGGGGTGCACCCAATTTAATTCCGACAGTGGCGATGCAAGGGCAGCTCTGTCTCCACTTGTCGGAAATGACTGACTATGCCGATGCAACGATGGATTTGCCTCCACTCGCCAAGAAACGTTAGTTTCCCCGGCTTCCACCAAATATTTCTAGATTTCCCGTCACATCAATCTTTAGCTGCATGCATGGAGCATTAAACGTAGGTAAAAAGAATAACTAATTGTACTTTTAGTAAGTACATACCTACACGAATCTTTTGAGCCTAGTTAGTCCATGATTACATAAAGTTTATCAAATAACAACGAAAGTGCTCAAATATTTCTCAAAACTAAACAACACCTGAAGCGTCGAACAGTCGCTGCCACCCAGAAGGCGTGTAGGACTGTTGCTGATCTAAAGGTGCATGGACCTAGCCAGCGCCCTGTAGGAACGAAGGTGCATGGACCCCGGAGGCGCGGATGGCCCCGACCAAATATCTATCGCCGCAAGCCTAGTCGGTCGTCACCCCACACGAGCAGGGGCACTAGTTCACCCTGCCAGCCACAGCCCTGGAGGGACCGGCGCACTGAATATAGGCCAGCCACCGTTGGCCATGGGAGCAATAGTGTGGGGGCACGAGCTCAGTAGGGCGCCGATGCAGCCAACATAGCCATCGTTCGGAGGCAGGTGTAACACCCTAGCTGTTAAGCCATTTAGTAAAATGTTGATTTTGTGTATCACCATGCTAAGCATCAAGCATCATGTCACTAGTGCATTGCATGTTTCAACTTTTGAAATCACAAGTTGCTTTTGTAATGTCCAAGCGTTGCACGAAATGTAACTCAAAACTTCAAGTAAGGTCTTTCAATAATTAATTAAGGAAAATTCACCTAAACACACTTGAAGTTATGCCCTAAACAACTTTGAAACACAAAGTTTATACTTTGTGATGGCATCTTGGTTAGGCTGCGATTTGAAGTTTAACTTGATCAAATTTGAACTCCAAAAGTGAATTTGACATGAAATTTGGCACTTAGCCAAAATCTGCCTGTCCTAGAATTTGTTTTCAATTGAAATCTAGGGAATTTAATTAACCAAATTTTCAAAATAAAATTTGTGAACTAATGTTACTTTTCGTTGGTACAAAGTGTGTAATATAGTACCGTGCCATTGCTGGTTCAGCTTGATCTTCACTAATTAGTCACTAATTAAATTGTCCAAGATACATAATTAATGTAATTAGACCTAAATCCTAAGGGCGTCCGCAATGGACATCACCAAATTGACAGCGACATGCACGCAAGATGGAATAAAAAAAAAGGACAGACATGCAAAACTTACGGAGAGGAGAGAGATAGACACAGACTATACTTGTGCGAGTACGGCGATTTGCTCAGTGCTAACGATTTTATTTCTTACCCTCTCCTAGCGATTTCATTTTTTACCCTCTCTCTCCTAAAAAGATAGTATAAAAAATGCATCTCGCTAGCAATTTGATATGTCGTTGGGACGCCCAAACTGAAGGTGAGGCTTTTAATTCAAATTCAGTTTTCAAAATTCAAGATCTCCAAAACCAATAAGAATTTGATGATGACCATTAAATGAAATTTGTAGATCTCGCTGAGTAGAGCAACTTTTATTTTTAGAGCTCAGTGAATTGGCACAAGTTCTTGGGAGATCAGAGAGGGAGGAGTTCTGCCGAGGTGCTACAGTATCCCAGCGAGCTGCCCATTTGCCAAATCCGGCAACCGGCCATCGCCGCGGTTCATCTCGCCATTTCTGCGTGCACCACGCAGCTGCCTGCCAGACTGCGTCACTCGTGCAGTGGCATCGCCGTTGTCGTTAAATACCCCATCGCCGACGTTCTTCCCCTCTGCTTCGTTGTCGGCATTGTCCTGATCCAATGGCTGTTTTCATCGCCGTCTCACCACCACCGCCCAATAGCTTTTGCCAGCAGCTCCGCCTCGCTCTTGCACAGCTGTTCGACCCACCCGTGCCACATCTACTGGTGGGAGTTGGCCGCAGTGCCGGCTCCCATCGCGATCGTTCGCCAAATCGCCATCGCCACCGCAAGCCTCTCCGTCGTGGTCAGCGCTTTAGGGAACGCTTTTGCTCATGAGTCATGACCAGTTCGCACTCTGCCTCCACCCTCGCCATGAGACATTGAGACGTGCAGCTCCGCTTTGCCCCGTCCCCGCTACTGCAAAAAGGGCCTTTAGTCCTGGTTCAAATGGGCTTTTAGCCCCGGATATCCCAACCGGTGCTAAGAATCCGGAACTAAAGGTCCCGGCCTTTAGTCTTGGGTGCTTTGAACCGGGGCTAAAGGTCCAGGGAGGGAAAATAAATGTGCGTTGTGTGACATTCGAACTTAGCATATCTCGTCTCAGGCACGCTTACCAACTGAGCTACGCAACCCACGTGATGTAGTTCTGGACGTTTTCCTTTTGAATCCACTCGTAAAGAATCTTTAGCCCCGGTTGCTAACACCAACCAGGGCTAAAAGGACCTTTAGTCTCGATTGGCATCAACCGGGACTAAAGCGTCACTCTTTAGCCCCGGTTGGTATTACCAACCGGGACTACAGATTTACTTTTAGCCCCGGTTGGTAATACTAACCAGGACTAAAAGTCTTTAACCCCGGACGCAAATTTTTACCGAGACTAAAACTCAGTTGATAGATCGTCCAAATGTCTATTCTCTAATAGTGCCCAATCGAGTAGTACGTGCACCGAGATCGCGGTTAGCTTGGTCGCTACCGTCCCATAGAGGCCGAAGCACCGCCATGCTCTGTTCTGCTGCGCCACCATGACCGCAAGCAAGCTCTAGTCGTGTCCTAATACGTGCAAATCCCCTAGAAAGATCCTCTAGGTCGTCAAAGTCACGTAGATGCCTTTGCCGCAGTTGGAGACCTCGTCGTCGGCCGGTTCTGCCTCGTCAAAGCTATGTCGTGCCACTGCCATTGCCACCGTGTCCTAGGGTCTCGCCTAGTACTCGGAGGAGATGTTGTTGTATGGTGAATTAACAAAGGTGTGCTATTACGACTTCTAATTCTACTGAGGTCTTGAGTGTAAAATCCTACTAGGAGTAGGACTCCTATTTCTATGTATGAGGGTCTTAGAGGGGACTATATAAATGAGGGGATAGATGTTATAGGCATCATAACATAGCCAAGGCAACACGAGGGTCTCATCCAAGGCTTGTACGAAGTAATTAGGAGCGCTCAAGAGGATTAGGCTAGACAGTTCTATTACACTAGATTCTTGTATAGGGTAAGAATTGGTGGGTCCTAGAGGGTCAAGTAGGGTTGTGAGGGAGCGACAATCACTTGTGGAGTTGTGCTAATAAAATTTGCGGTCGGCTTCGCTAAATCCTAATCTCTTGTTGTGGTTGCTTCATCATCATCTAGGGTTTTCTACGCGATTCGACTACATCGTTCTTGATATCATGCTAGCTTGTGTCATATTCGCAACATCTTTTCAAAGATCCGAAGGTTGCTGCGCATAACTAGGGGTAACATATTCTAACAAGTGGTATCGGAGCCAAGGTCAGATTAATTTGATTTTGTGAGAAGGTTGACAGGGCTAGGAAGCACAAAATTAAGACGATGTTAGGGATGTGGAATCAAGTAGAAAAATTTGATGGCAAAGGGAATTTCAGCGTGTGGCAATGCGTGGTACAAGATGTGTTTGTTCAACAAGGATTGATTGATGCTCTCGAGGTCACCAAGTCGATCAAGACAACTAATGAAAAACAAAAGGTGATGGAGCGAAAGACTATCAGTGCAATTCGACTGTCTCTCCGATGAGGTAAAGTACTCGGTAATCAAGGAGAATTCACTGACAAAATTATGGAAGAGCCTAGAAGAGTTTTATATGGCAAAGTTGGTGACAAATCAGTAGGTACTGAAGCATCAACTGTTTAGGTTACGCATGGAGGAAGGTACACGATTCGTCGACCATCTAAATGTCTTCAACATGCTTGTCACGCAACTGATTAGTGTGGATGAGAAAATTGAGGAGAACGATAAAGTCGTCATATTGGCTTCATCCTTACCACCATCGTGAGAGCAGCTAGTGATGAATATTCTCATCGGGAAGACTACTCTCAACTTCAACGAGACAAATGCATATCTACTGGAGACAGAGTCCTTGAAGAAGCCACGAGATTCTTCATTCTCGGGTGATCAAGCTTGGACTGTTTCATGTGGAGCAGGAAAAGTCAAGAATCATGGGAAAAAGAGAGGCAAAAGCAAGGGACAACGTACATGCTATCTATGTGACACGGAGGGTCACATGATAAAGGACTGTCCAAGTTTGAAGACTATGAGAGGAGCATGCTCAGTGGCAAGTGAGGATAAAATTGATGTACTTATCGTCAATCAACTAGGTACTATTCATGATTGGATACTAGATTCGAGAAGCTGTTTCCATATATGTTCGGTGAGGGAGATGTTTGACAAAGGATCTCTACACCCGGCGAATGAAATTGTTCACATAGCAGATTGCCAAGACTATGTAGTCACTGAGGTGGGAATAATTACATTCGAGATGCATAATGGAACACTTTGCACACTTATGGGAGTTCGGTATATCCCGGGATTGAGAAAGAATCTAATATCTGTGAGGTCGCTGGAACTCCAAGGTTGTGAATTATCACTTCAAGGTGGAGTCATGCGAGTTACTTGCAAATGGCAAGTAATTATGAAAAGTATCTGGATTAATGGAGAATACCGAGTGATAGGAAATCTTATGGGTGGTGCAACCATGGGGAGATTTGGTAAAAATCCTGATTAGGAGAAGGAAGTCGTCTCGTTAATGGCAGGAACTCAAATCTCAAGTGTGGTCAAGTGTAAGGCTAGACAAATGGTTGCAAGATCTAACAATCGTAGAGGCGAAGCTACGAGTTGTTGGAAGAAGGAAGACGTGGTCGGACCAACCACACAGTACTAACAAGTAGGTGGAGCTCGAAGGCGGTACAAACCTATGGCATGGAGGGCCAAAGGAGAAGGTGATGTGGTTAACCAAACTACAAAACGAAGGAGCTCTCGGATGGAAGGTTCAGGCACTCTAGCCTAGAACTAACACTCACATTGTGGTGATGTGCATGAGCCCCTGTGGTGGGGGCACTCTCGAGGTGTGAGTATAAATATAAAAAGGAGCCGATTTAGAGCGAATTCTTGGTGGAGCACAATAACTTCAAAGGATTAGCGTCAAGATGGAGATTGTGTATGGTGACTCAAATCCTAATTAGAATAGGACTTAACAAAAGTGTGCTATTAGGACTTCTAGTTCTACTAGGTATTTGTCGGCGTTTGTTAACCGGCAACTCGTCTTGAGGGATCTCAGACGATTTGTTCGGTGGGGATCGGCGTTCGTAGAACCCGGCGAGTAAACAGGGACAACAATTTATACTGGTTCAGGCCGCTAAATAGCGTAATACCTTACGTCCAGTGTGGCGTGTGCCTTGTGTTATGATTCAAGATTCAATGATAGGAGTCGGCGCCTGCATCCCCTTATATATCCAGGTGAAGTACGGCGCAAACCGAGTCCTAGTCGGTTACATCAGAGGAGTCCTATTCTAATCACAAGACTTCCTTTAAGAACTCGACTAAGCTACAGTGAGAGTCCTAATTCAAGTACACTTCGTATCAAGTCTTCGGATCTCCCGTGTCATCCAGAATTAGTCAGAGTAATCATCTTCTGATGATATCTCTGACATCCTGGTCCATCAAGCCCCCAAGCTCTTCATCATTTCTTTAGAACGTTATCTTCTGGTTTCTCTTTGAGAATCTCCGAGTAATGTCTTGAGAAATCTTGAAGTGCTCTATAGGTAAAGAACTCCTATGGTGTGCACTTTTTCCAGAAAAGTGCACCCATAGGGTGTAGCCCCCGAGCCTCTTGTTATTTACAATAATTTTGAGGATCTTCTGAGCCTTTTCCATGTAATCCCTGGTTAAGAAAAAAACATTTTCTTTATGGTATGTACCCTGCAGCCCCCGAGCCTGAGTTCCGAGTACCTAAGTACTCGGTTCTTGGGGGTTTTTCAATATATTACTAGGTAATCCATAAAGGTTTTGAAGAGTTGAAACATGATATTGATCTGTTGCTTGATCCATCCGAGTAATAAATATCATAGCTTCAGGTGGGTAATGTTTTCACCAAACATCCCTTTTCACCCCCCACCGAATAAAAATTACTGTAAGGTCAGCAATAATTGATCACTGACTGTTCCACCTGTACTCATTGATGATTCTTGTCATTTTCTGCAACTGCAAAAATGTTGTCGTCTTCTTCTTGAAGTGCCCATGTGAAACAAAGCTATTACTAAATGCCAAGCTTCACATGTGTAACAGTACATAGGGAAATTATTGATTCTCTGGTCACTTATATCCGTGGACAATGTCCGTAGACCAGGATGAACCGCCTATAAATGCCCTACCTGGGTAGCAAGGAACCCATATCTTCTTAAGTATATGACTTCTCTTAGTCCCATGAGTATTGTAGAATCTGTAGCGGAGATGTCCGAGCCCTCGGGTATCTTCCTTATGTAAGATAGTTGATGTGTCTAGAAGAACTCTTGTGAAGGAACCATCCGCCAGGGTGGTTTCCAAGTGGTCACGAGCAAAGGGATACAGAGGTGCGCCTAGAAGAACTCTTGTGACTCCCGCATCGCGGGCAACCTCGGGGTCACAGGTTGTCAAAAGGGCACTAGGGTTAGGGCCTTCCCCCGAGTTCCTTGAGTACTGGGATGGTGCCTTAAACCCACCTTAGGATGCACTGAAAATATAGTGTCTACCCAAAGTTCTGTGTCTGCTTTACTGCGTCTCACTGAACTCGGTCCTTGGCACACTATGCACCAAGACTCTGTATCTTGATTACACTAGAGTAGCGTTTTACATCCTGATTGTACTTGTGCTAGTAGTTGCTGTATCTCAAGATGTTTCCGTGTATCTCTGTTGTAATTCCGAGTAATAATAAATAAGATCCGGGTACTTGGAATATTTTCCAAGTCCTTTGTCTTGTTCTCCGAGTACTAAATGTATATTGTGAAAGAAGTAACGTCGTCTGCTTGCGGTGTGCCTGTTCACTGCCTCTGACGCCGTCTGAAACGTCCCCCCAGCCGTTAGGGTTTTAGACGGTTTCATAACGCCGTTTGGAAAAGATGAACGGTTGCCGTAACAGATCTATAATAAGCCGTCGTCGGGCATATGGTTTCTTCACGCTTCCCTCTAGCCATTGCCTTCAGAGCAAACTAAATCCTCGTAGCCAATCCCTTAGTTGATGCGCAAGAAGTCCCTCATCATCAACATGGGTCCCAAAAGGCAGTCTGCGGCTGAGAAGAAGAAAGCGAAGATTACCGCCAGCGGGAGGCCGCGTCATCCATGCCCGCCCACTGATGTGTTGGCCTGGAAACAGCCAGATACCACAGAGGCAGAGTTGGCCTACTTAGCGCAATAAGGATTGCTCCGGTCACAGCCACTGGATGGATGGAGGGTACCGATTGATCACCGCGCGCCAGCCTCTAACATGACGGAGATCGTGATGTTTAAGTCCTTCGTGGAGCGAGGATTGGAGCTCCCAACATCTGACTTCTTGCGGGGGTTGCTCCACTACTATGGTTTGACTCTCAACCATATTACTCTCAATGCCTGCTTCCACATTGCTATCTTTACTCATCTTTGTGAGGCTTTTCTAGGAATATGTCCCTCTTTTACTCTTTTTCGTCACTTTTTCTAGGTAAAATGTCAACCCAGTGATTCGTGCGTAGAGGTAGTCAGCGGGGCTAGCATCCAGCTTAGGTTAGAGGTCGCCACTCAATATATCTCTGTAGTGTTATCAGAGTCTGTCCGAGACTGGGCTTCCGGGTGGTTTTACATAGCCAACCCCCCGCTAGCTCTCCGTCGTCATGATGGGTGGCCGCCTCAGAAGTGTCGTGAGTGGAAGGACAAGATCACTGCAGAAGAGCTAGAGACTGTCCAACCTCTGATTAACATGATAGCAGCATTGAAAGAAAGTGGTCTGAATGGATACACCGTCGTTCAAAACTTCATCGCGCGCCGAATCCAGCCACTTCAACAGCGAGCCAATTTTGGCTTTGAGTACCTGGGCGTGAAGGACCCGAGTCGTCACGATGCCGAGCAATTGCCAAACCATGAAATTCTTAGAAGGATGAACCGGCTGTTGAAGAGCCATGAGCATCTTGTTCCGATGATGGCAACGTTCTCCGCCATTAACCCTCCTCCAGAGGTAGGTAGTTGAGTTGTCTCATCTTTGAGACTTTTGGTAAATATCCTTCTGTTTTGACTTCAATGTGTTCTTCTTTATAGGGCCAAGGGAGGAGTAGCAATGATTGTCCACCCTTGCCCCCGGCAACTCAAGAAGGCGGAGGCATAGCTCTCGGCGGTCCCATCCGAAGTGAGGACCTTCGAAACGAGTCGAGCTCTCCTGGTGATTTAGATTGGCTTGACTCGGAATCAACTGACTCAGATGTCATGCTCATAGATCTGGAAGCCGAGAGTAGCCGAAAGAGGTCTCCGACTCCACTTCAAGAAGCCGAGGAACCTGTCCCAAAGAAGGCTCGCACTGGTAATCGCCGTGCTTGCCAAAAAATACTTTTTGTCAACAGAATTGGCTGAAAAGCACTGTAATACGGGTGCTCCTGGTAAGGGGAAACCCGAGTACTTTGTAGTGTTTCTGTGTTTGGATTTTAATAAACCCTTGTCTTATATCTTTGTTTGTTCCAGATGTTGAAACAGCCCAGGGAACTTCGAGCGGTGTGGTTCCTGAAGAAGCTCCGGCTCCAGACCCGCAACTAAAGAAGCCGCTCTTGAAGCTGCCACGGGCATTGAAGCTTGTGAAGTAAGTCACAAAACTTTCCTTGAATACCCGCCTGTTTTTGGTACTAGTATGGACACTTGTTTGTTGTAGGAAAACGAAGCCGGCCGCAGTGTCCTCAAGCATTGTCCTTAAGACTCGGACGGTGGAGTCGGAGACGCAGGAAAAGGGTGAATCCAGCGTCTTTCCAATCTTTAGCCAGGTAGATCCTCTGCCCGACTCCTCTCCGTCCGGTACTCAAGTGGATGCAGCACCTGAAGCGGACGTTCTTCCTTTGCCTCAGGTTGGTGTACCATACTCAATCTTCTATTCTCCTGCTCAATTGGAGTTTGACCAAGTGATGAACGACTTGTTTTTCTGCACTCGATAGCCAGACGAACCAACTCTGGAGATGGTCTTGGCCGAGGTGAATGCTGAAGCTTCAACTCGTCCGCTGGAAGAGTCCAAAGGAGCCCCCGAGTCCTCGCGCCAAGGAGCAACACTTGACGTCGTGGGCTACAACCAGGATCTTACCCGGTTGAAGGAGTTGAGCAAAGGGCTTTGTCAATTTGTGGAGGTAATTCCTTTGGAGTCCTCTTCGTATGTTGTAGTCTCATCCGGGTACTTACATTATTATTTCTGTACAGGGTTTGATGTAAAGGTCACTGATCAGATCACGCGGATTCGTCAAGAGCTATCTGGTGAGAATCAACGACTCAAAGACTACATCGCCCAAGATCAGATTAGCCAAAAGGTGGCCACGCAGCTCCTGAATAACCGCATTAACGAGCTGCAGAATAATCTCAAGGCTGTTGTTGATGAGCGTGATGCGGCCAACAACTAGGAGGTTGAACTACTCGCCAAGGATGCTGCCTTGGAGCAGAAATTGAAGGAGCTCAAGAAGTCCTCCAGGAAATAGTTAGCTGGTATGTTGAAAGTACTGTCCCGAGTCCTTATTGCTTTTGCAGACTGATGACACTCGTCTGATTGATATGCTTGCGGATGCGAAGACGCTGGCTTCCGGGTGGCAGAGTGCGTTCAACCGGAAGGAGGCGGAGCCTGAGGAGGTATATGCTAATGCGCAGAATACTCTTCAAGAGGCCAAACTGATGCATGAGGGTACTGACCGGGACCTCCTGCAGGCTTTAAAATCAAAAAAGGAGTCGCGGGAAGCTCTGGAAGCGGTTCAAGCGCAACTGAAGGAGTCTCAGGAGTCCTTGAAGACTTCACAAGCTTCTTTGAAGGCGCTCGAGCTTGCTGTTGAGCCCGTCCTGGGTATGATCCTGCGCCCTGAAGGAGCCGACGAGTCCTTGATTGATCGAGCCAAGGCTGCGCCCGGGCGGCTGACTCAGTACATCAAGGACATGGCGACTTCGGTGGTGCAAGGTCTGCTGGCGACGCTGCGGCTGCATATGTCGTCGTTCGACCTGTCGTCCGTCATGACGCTTCCTGAAGGCAAGAACGATGTGGACCTTGTGGCGATGCAGGAGGAGGTCAAGGCCATGGCGGAGGAGTACTCGCAGATTCTTGATCTTGTAGAGTAGTTTGTCTTCCTCGGTCCTTTGGCCATGTTTTTGTATCTCCTGTAAACAATTATTATTAATAGTAAAGAATAAAAGTATAAGTTACTTTTGAACCTTGCTAATTCCATATGTTGTCGACTCGACATTGCAAGGAATGTCTTGTCAATGGGTCATTTTGTCTGATGTGGATGTGTGACCTGACGTCTTATTAGACGGGTCTATCCGGGTGCTCTCTAGCACTTTAGTTTGGGTCATATGACTTTGTTTCTCTAATAGTTTTTCTAATCTTATAGAGAACTTAGTCCGCCCGAGTACTACTCTTAGTACCCATGTCTAAGGGATGATTTTGATCAAGCACCTCTGAAGGACCGCGACAACGGTTCCTGCTGGGTGAATCATATCCTCTTGATAATCGCAGCTTGAGTGCGAAAGTGCGTCGGACCTCTGTCCGGTTAATATGTAACAGGGTGAGTACTACTCCCCTTGTTATACCTTATAGGAACTAGTATGTACTTTGTAGATACCATATTCACTATAGGCTGATAGCCGGGTATTAAACTGTACTATCATTTGAGTTGTATTGAGCTCGGAGCTCGTAACTCGAGTATGGTTGCCGCTAAACCATCCATCCGAGTAATATTATATATTAGTCGGTGGGATACTATAGCTAAAGCTTATTGTATGATTGAAAGGCTTTATCCGACTGAGTAGTTGTGATAATGTGCAACAAAAGGAAAATTGATAAAGTTCTTGTTTCCGATGAATCCAAACTTTATTAATATCTGGGAAATAAGTACATTTGCCCTGAGTTGAATTTGTAGCATAGTCCTTAGGTGTGGAATTTCTTCAGATGTTCGATATTCCATGAATTTGGCAATGGAGAACCATCCTCAGTGACTAGCTCAAATGACCCGGGTCTTGTTACTTTAGATACTATGTAGGGTCCTTCCCATGGACTCATAAGCTTGTGGCGTCCTGTGGTATTCTGAATCTTCTTCAGGACCATGTCGCCTACTTGGAAAGTACGGTGATGGACGTTCTTATCATAGTAGCGCCTCATCCCTTGAAGGTATCTTGCTGATTGTTAGAGGGCGGCTAATCTTGCCTCCTCAAGACTGTCGACTTCTAGTCGCCTTGTATCATCAGCCTCTCCTTCATTGTACTGCTCTATTCATGGAGAATTCCATAATAAGTCTGCCGGGAGGATTGCTTTAGTGTCGTAGACCAGGAAGAAAGGAGTTTGGCCTGTTGCCCGACTTCGCTGTGTTCGTAGCCCCCAGACTACCTTAGGTAGCTCTTCAACCCACTTTTCGCCGTGATCTTTTAGAAGGTCAAACAACCTTGGTTTTAATCCGGTGAGAATGAGGGCGTTTGCTCGTTCAACTTGACCGTTTGATTGTGGATGAGCCACTAAAGCATAGTCTATCTTGATCCCACAGTCGCTGGCCCATGACTTGAACTCAATAGCCGTGAAAGGAGACCCTAGGCCAGTGATAATTATGTGTGGCATCCCAAAGCGATGGAAGATGCTCTGCATGAATTGTACTGACTTGGATGCATTGAACTTGACCAACGACATGTACTCAATCCACTTGGTGAATTTGTCGATTGCGACGTAAATGTACTCGAATCCGCCTGGAGCACGCTTAAGAGGACCCACCATGTCGAGTCCCCAACAAGAGAAAGGCCATGACGGGGGAATACAGATCAACTCATGTGCGGGTACATGCTGTTGTTTGGCGAAGAATTGGCATGATTGACAATGGCGGACTAAGTCTTCTGCATCTTTCAAGGCTGAGGGCCAATAGTACCCTGACCTGAAGATCTTTCTGACTAATGTCCTTGATGCTGCATGATTGCCGCAACACCCGGAGTGAACCTCATTTAGGATTTCTTTGCCTTCTTCTGGTGAAATGCACTTGAGGAGGATTCCTGATGAGGCACCGTGTCGATATAGCCTGTCCCCGACTAGAACATAATTTTTTTCTACGTCTGGTGACCTGCTCTGCAGCAGTTTTATCACTAAGCAGTTTATGCTCCTTGAAGTAGTCGATAAAAACTTGTGTCCAGTCGGGTGCTAGGGTTAGAATCTGAGCGGAGGGTGTGGGGTCAACCTCGTCCTTCTCTTGGATTGAAGGCTTGGATAGCTCATGTACAAAGGTACCGCTGGGAACCAGAGCTCTATCGGATCTCAATTTTGCTAGGATGTCTGCTGCCACATTAAGATCTCGGGTAATATGAATGAGTTCTAACCCTGAGAAGTGTTTTTCTAGCTTGCGGACTTCAGCGCAATAGGCGTTCATTGTTTCCTTGGTGCAGTCCCAATCCTTGTTAACATGGTGAATTACCATGGAAGAATCGCCATAAACTAGGAGTCGCTTGATGCCCAATGTGACTACTAGCTTGAGTCCGTGTAGTAGCGCTTCATATTCTGCTTCATTGTTGGTAGCGGGCCACATTATCTGCAGAATGTACTTGAGGTGCTCTGCAGTAGGTGATACGAGTAGTACTCCGGCACCTGCTCCATTGAGTTTTAAGGATCCATCAAAGTACATCTTCCAATGCTCGGGAATAGCGTTGTCTTGAATTTGCTGTATTTCTGTCCACTCGGCAATGAAATCAACTAGAGCCTGTGACTTGATTGCTTTCCTTGGAGTGAACTTGATGTTCAGTGCTCCCAACTCGACTGCCCACTTGGAAATTCTTCCGGTAGCATCGCGGTTGGGGAGAATTTCTCCCAATGGATTAGCTAACCACTCGGGGTGGAGTCAGTATTTGAGTAGAGCGTAGAGTAATTTCTGTACTTGTGGTTATCTGACCTTTGAGCCGGAGAGTACCTCGCTGATGTAGTATACAGGTCGCTGGGTGTGATAGATGTGCCTGTCATCCTTGTGCTCCGCTACAATTGCTGTGCTCACAACGTGTGTGGTAGCTGCAATATAAAGCATCATCGGCTCCCTGGGTTCTGGCGACGTCAGTATAGGTGAATTGGTGAGGTATCCTTTGAGCTGTTCAAAGGCCTTGTCCGCTTCTTCTGTCCACTGAAATTTATCGCCAGCCTTGAGTAATTTGAAGAAAGGTAATCCCTTTTCTCCTAGTCGTGAGATAAATCGGTTGAGCGCAGCCATACACCCGGTGAGCTTCTGAACATCCCTGACTGAAGTAGGTGGTTTCATATTGATGATGGTTGTGATCTGCTTTTGACTAGCCTCGATGCCCCGATGGCTAACAAGGAATCCGAGTAACTATCCTGAGGGTACTCCGAATACGCACTTTGTGGGGTTGAGCCTTGTTGATATTTGGTAACGCAATCAGGAATTGATCCGCAAGCGCACGGATATCGGTGGGCACTTCACCCGGGAGGTTTACCCAGAGTATCGTATTTATATTTTTACCATTAGGAGAAAGCGTGCATCTGACTAACGAAATCTATTACTACTAACCTTTAGGCTACAACCACTATGATTTGATGTGAGCGATGTATAGAGAAGACGTCAACTGCACCCTCGTTCTAACCTTGATAAGGATGTTCTACTATTCTATTGGGGAGGCTTACGGAATCTAGACACCACAAAGGATGTTCGACCCACACCTATAAACCCTATCGATCCTGCTAACGGGATTATGGACTACAAAGGTAGCTACAGAAATGTCACGTTCCTCGCTACTACCACGGTCCAGCTATACAGGGGATATCTATGAGTATCCTAGCCCAAACACCACGTTTATGCTAGAGATGATTACTCTAAACTCTACGCGAAGAGATTAAAGTAAACTCATAAACCAAAGAACAATAAAACAAAGAACTTACTAGAATTTAGAAGTCGAAATACTGAAGAATCCTAGGAGCAAGCCTCGGGTTAGGAGACTTGATCCCGCAGGTACAACCTCGGAGTAGACACCGACAGGCCGGGCTTCCTCCGATCTACACCTCCTACTCTATCTCTCTCAATCTAGAAGAACTAATTCTAATCTCACATTGGATGCTAAGCCCTATGAGGTTGGAACCCTAAAGGAACCTCTCTCTCTGAATCCTCTCTGGAAAATATGCTAATGAATAATGGGATTGCCCTCCTCTAGGGGCCAGGGGTCCTACTTATATAGCCCTCTCAAGTGAATCTGGCCCGTCGGATCAAACCGATCTTGATTGAATGGTTTTCCTTAATCCTCAGAGGCGGTGGAGCATAATCCGCGTGACTTGCCGTGATTGGCCATCTGTCCTGGGTGGGCACCCAGGGGGTTGGGCGGGCGCCCAGCTTGTGGGCCCGCTCGGCCTCCGCTCGCTCGTTTGCTTCTGGACTCTTCTAGGCCGAGGAAAATTGGCGCACAAGTTAATATCTCTATGTAAACCCGACGTGTGGGCCTTTCCTCGATATTTCCTGATAACCTCCCTGCAGAAATAGATAAACAAGCAAAACTCGTGGAATTCTGTCAGATCAAACCCTAATTCTAGGTGTTGCTTGCATATAATGATTAAAATTGATACTTAAGAACCGTCAACAAACTCCCCCATACTTAGGCTTTTACTCGTCCTCGAGAAAAGGATGGTTTAGAAAATCATCAGGGGTTAAAACATTGTAAGCATTCTTTTCATACTTGCAAGGTGTTGTAAAAGTCTAATGTGTACTGTAGTCAGGGAATTATATGGTCGAAGTAGAGATCCTTTCTTCTTCTCAACCCTGTCACTTGGAGTTTTTGTATATTTTTGAAAAGAAACTTAGCATACCTTTTTCCTCATAGGTTCTCTCAGATCGCTCATTTATCTTTTGTATATCTCACTGAGGCTGTTTTAATTTGCAGAAATTCTCAAGCATACTTACATTGGATTTACTGCCTGGTCAAAACGGGATCCGAGGAGAGGAATGCCATACTCTTAGATCAAAGACTTTGAAAATTAAAAACTTGTCAGCTCTTACTGGCATATTGCTTATTAGAGGGACCATGGGCTATCATTTTCTTTTTATCATATTTTTATCATCTAATATTTTTTTTCTTTTCAGGTGGATACCGAGGTACCCCTAATTCTACTGCCGGACACTTGTCCATTTTTTCTGCGAGGTTGTCGAGCACTTGCTCCTTTTTATTTCCTCGAAATTCATATTTTTTGCATAGCCCATGCCTCTAATGCAATAATACTTCGGAAGAGTGAATCTTTCTGAATAAAAATGTCTTGATCTTAGGAGTATGATAAATCTCTCAACAAGGGTCTAACTCGTTTTGAACAAACTCAATACAAAGCAGATAGCTTTTATTATCATAATTAGTATTTTCAGGTTTAATAGGCATATAAAACACTGAGGATGGTAGCTAGAATTTTTGAAGTTTTTTTTTTAAATAAATTCTCCAAGCGACAAAGATATTAAGAATAAGGTACTCATACTCTTCCATCTCACATTCCACAATGACTTGAGTAACACAGGGTTTTAGAATGATTTTTCAATAATTGCAGGTTTTCAGGAAATATCACCGAGTGAGATCAATCATGATTAGAAATATTTTATTTTTTAGTTTATCATGTTAGAGACAATATTCTTCACGAACCAAGATGTATGTGTCTGTGTGTAAATAAAGCGTGAGAAGTATGTACCTGAATCGTGGAGAGGTGCGATCGAAGTTCGTTCGGTATGTCAGGGGATCTCCCCCATACTTGTTTCTCTTCGTCATTTTGAAGTGTGATAGCTCTGTGGGATGATGAATTGATTACCTTATATGGTCCTTCCCATTTACTCCGGAGTTTTCCATGCCCGAAAAGCTTCACCCTGGAATTAAAAAGTAATACCTTATCTCCGGGTGAGAACTCCTTCTTCTTGATTCTTTTGTCATGCCATCTTTTGACTCTTTCTTTGTAGATCTTTGAATTGTGATATGCTTTCTCTCGCTATTCTTCCAATTCTGATAATTGCATTCTTCTATGATCTCCAGCAACATCTAGGTCCATATTCCATCTCCTTATGGCCCAGTGTGCTTTGAACTCTAGTTCAACAGGTAGGTGGCAAGTCTTCCCGTACACCAATTGGTATGGGGACATCCCAATTGGGGTCTTGTATGCTGTCCGGTATGCCCAGAGTGCATCGGGATAACTTGTCCTTCCATGCCGTTCCCATCTCATTCACTGTTCTTCTGAAGAATGTTCTTGATTTGCTGTTGGAAGTTTCTGCTTGGCCACTTGTCTGAGGATGATAGGGGGTAGCGACGTTGTGACGGATTCCATGTCTTGATAGATAGTGCTCGAACCGTTTGTCGATGAAGTGTGATCCTCCATCACTTATCACTACTCTGGGGACTCCAAATCTTGGAAATATGATTTCTTCAAACATCCTCTTTGAACTGATGTTGTCGGCGTGCTTGCAAGGTAGTGCCTCTACCCACTTGGAGACGTAATCAACCGCCACCAAGATGAACTCACACTTCTTTGATGGGGGAAATGGACCCATGTAGTCTATTCCCCAGACATCAAAGAGCTCTATCCTGAAGGTTGTTGGTGAGTGGCATGGCATCTCTTGTATTTATGTTTTCGTGCCTTTGACATGGCCCACATCTTCTGATATATTGCTTCGTGTCTTCATACATGGTAGGCCAATAGAATCCACACTGCCAGATCTTTGAATGTGTACGGAATGCTCCATAATGACCTCTGTATGGTGATGAATGGCATCTATCGATGATCTTCCATCCTTCCTCAGTGGTCACACATCTCCTGAGTAAGCCATCAGAGCATACTCGGAAGAGGTATGGCTCATCCCATATATGTGAACGACTTTCTTGAATAAGCTTCTTCTTGTTCAGCTCCTGGTGGTACATACCCTGAAACCATAAAATTAACAATATCTGCATACCAGGGGTCAGACCTGTTGATTCCGTAGAGCATGTCGTCCCGGAGTGAATCATTGATGGGTGTTTCCTGTGGATTCTTAAAGTGCATTCTAGACAAGTGATCAGCAACAGAATTTTCTACTCCCTTTTTATCTTTTATTTCTAAATCAAATTCTTGGAGTAACAAGATCCATCTGATTAGGCGAGGTTTAGCATCTTTTTTAGTGAGCAGATATTTCAGAGCAGCATGATTAGTGTAGACAATTATTTTAGCTCCAACTAAATAAGATCTAAATTTATCAATGGCAAAAACAACAGCCAGAAGCTCTTTTTCAGTGGTTGCATAATTAAGTTGAGCTCCTAGTCAAAGTTTTACTGGCGTAAGCAATTACATGATGCTTCTTATCTTTAGTTTGTCCCAAAACTGCCCCCACAGCATAATCACTAGCATCACACATAATTTCAAAAGGCAACGACCAATCAGGGGGTTGAATGATTGGTGCAGAGATGAGTGCATTCTTTAATAATTCAAAAGCTGTTAGACATGCATCATCAAATTCGAAAGGAGCATCCTTGGCTAGCAAAAGAGTAAGTGGTCTAGCAATAAATGAAAAATCTTTTATGAATCTGTGATAAAAACCAGCATGGCTAAGAAAGCTTCGAATTCCTTTTATATTCACAGGTGGAGGTAGTTGTTCAATTACTTCAATTTTAGCTTTGTCTACCTCAATACCTCTTTCAGACACTAGGTGTCCCAGCACTATTCCTTCCCTAACCATAAAATGACATTTTTCCCAATTAAGGATTAAGTGCTTTTGTTCACATCTTTGCAAAACCTTGTCTAAGTTTTCAAGACAATTATCAAAAGTTTTTCCATATACAGAGAAATCATCCATGAAAACTTCCATAATCTCTTCAATCATATCAGAAAATATAGACATCATGCATCTTTGAAAAGAAGCTGGTGCATTACATAACCCAAAAGACATTCTACGGTAAGCATAAGTTCCGTATGGGCATGTAAAAGTGGTTTTGCTTTGATCATCGGGATGGATCAGGGATCTGGTGGTACCCTGAATATCCATCTAAGAAACAGAAGAACGAGTGGTTTGCTAACCGCTCTAACATCTCATCTATAAAAGGTAAAGGAAAGTGATCCTTTTTCGTGGCTTTGTTCAGTTTTCTATAGTCTATGCACATCCGCCACCCAGTGACGGTGCGTTGCAGAATTAGCTCGTTCTTCTCATTTGTAACAACAGTCATGCTTCCCTTCTTAGGCACAACTTGAACAGGGCTCATCCACTCACTATGAGGAACAGGATATATAATCCCTGCATGCAGCAACTTTATAACTTCCTTTTTAACTACCTCTCTCATCGCGTTGTTAAGTCTACGTTGGGGCTCTCGAGAAGGTGAAACAGAAGGATCTGTCGGGATACGATGAGTACAAATCATAGGACTGATTCTTGTAAGATCTTGGAGTGAGTAGCCAAAAACTGAGTGATGTTTTTCATGAACGGTCATTAATCGCAGAGTTTGCTCCTGAGTGAGTATGTCACTAATGATCATAGGAAACTCTGGATTATTATTCAGGAAAGCATAGGTAAGACCGGGTGGTAAAGTTTTAAGCTCTATGGGAGGTCTGGGTGTTTCTGCAAACTCATCTAAGGGTTCAGGTTCAGAGGGTTCAGCCTCTTCTTCTATGAAGAAAGGGGCTTCTTCTTCTAAGTCTGGTTCATTAAAAAGCTCTAGAGACGCAGCCTTTACCTCTTCCATAGGATCAGGCAAAAGATATGACTCGGTCTTATTATTCAAAGAATGAGAAATCGTTATAGGGAATTTGAAATCTTTTCCAAAAGAATTGTGTAGCTTTCCAGTTTGACCTTCATAAAGGAGTCTTCTAAAAGGTTGTCCTATCAATAGGTCGAAGTCCCATGTATCAAAGATATAAAAGTTCAAATGAACCATGGAGCCTTCTACCATAAAGGGTAGGACATTCACAATTCCAAGACTAGGGACTAATCGTCCCGAAGATTCCTTTATGAACTTTGTTGTGGGGGTTAAAATTAGTTTTCCAAATAATTTATGTGCAAAAGCTTCAGACATGATATTGATCCCCACAACAGGATTATAGAGAGCATCAAATTGATCAGAATCATAAGCACAGCGTATAGTTATAGGAGGTGTATCCAAACGGATCACTTCAGAGGAAAGCTCTGACTCCTCCAACCATTTGCTACTCATGACTGAAATAAGCTCTCTCAATTGATATTCATTTGGTAAACAAATGCTAAAATGGCCGCTTTGGGGTTTGTCTATAGAATGGTAGTTTGAAATGTCTCCAAAATCGGCAAAAAGATCAGATTCTATATCCAACATGAAATCAGATGGTGGAATTACTTCCTTTTGTGGCTCAGAACTTAGGGATAGCTGAAGTAGGTGAAAAATTTGGTAGAAGTGTCTACTTCGGCTTCAGTAGGTCTCATCATGGAGGGTATTATCCATCTCAGCTTCTAGGATTCTATCTAAGATCACTCTAGCTTCATCAGTAGAGATACGAAAGAAAGAACCTCTAGACATTGCATGTAGCATTTGTTTATGATCTTTCTGAAGACCTCGAAAGAAGTGAAAAAGAAGAATAGGGTCTTCAAGATTAAGTTTTGGACCTAGATTCTAAAAGATCAGAAAAACGTTTCCAGGATTTTCCCAAAGTTTCATTTTCTTTTTGTTTAAAAGATAGAACTTTGAGTCTAAGGTTGCCGATACGGTCGAGGGAATAAAAATCTAGACAAAAGTTGGCTCGTAAAACTCCCCATTCACCTCGTTGTTGACTTACCTTGTGACTATACCATCGTCTAGCTTCTCCCTTTAAAGAAAAAGGAAAAAGCTTCCAACGTAAAGTTTTATCATAAATGCCTTCTATGCGAAGACAATAGCATGTTTGCTCAAAATCTCTAATATGAAGGTAAGGGTTTTCGTCTTGCCTTTCCTGAAAAAGATAGGTTCTGAATCATGGCAATCAACCTTGAACCTAACCTATACTGGGATGTTTGGATAGGCTGTGATGACTCCCATGGTAAAAGGTCAGTTTCTGAAGGTGTTGCAAATTGATGGATCGATTTAGAATCTTAGTTTTCCATAAGATAAGAATAAAGAAAATAAAGAATATAAAAAGATAAGAAAAAGTAAAAGTATGAATACAAGCTAGTAGTAAGACTCAAGGTTATCTCAGCAAACCGTCTTTCTCCTCGGCAACGGCGCCAGAAATGCTTGTTGATATTTGGTAACGCAATCAAGAATTGATCCGCAAGCGCACGGATATCGGTGAGCACTTCACCCGGGAGGTTTATCCAAAGTATCGTATTTATATTTTTACCATTAGGAGAAAGCGTGCATCTGACTAACCAAATCTATTACTACTAACCTTTAGCCTACAACCACTATGATTTGATGTGAGCGATGTATAGAGAAGACGTCAACTGCACCCTCGTTCTAACCTTGATAAGGATGATCTACTGTTCTATTGGGGAGGCTTACAGAATCTAGACACCACAAAGGATGTTCGACCTGCACCTATAAACCCTATCGATCCTGCTAACGGGATTATGGACTACAAAGGTAGCTATAGAAATGTCACGTTCCTCGCTACTACCACGGTCCGGCTAGACAGGGGATATCTATGAGTATCCTAGCCCAAACACCACGTTTATGCTAGAGATGATTACTCTAAACTCTACGCGAAGAGATTAAAGTAAACTCATAAACCAAAGAACAATAAAACAAAGAACTTACTAGAATTTAGAAGTCGAAATACTGAAGAATCCTAGGAGCAAGCCTCGGGTTAGGAGACTTGATCCCGCAGGTACAACCTCAAAGTAGACACCGACAGGCCGGGCTTCCTCCGATCTACACCTCCACTCTATCTCTCTCAATCTAGAAGAACTAATTCTAATCTCACATTGGATGCTAAGCCCTATGAGGTTGGAACCCTAAAGGAACCTCTCTCTCTGAATCCTCTCTGGAAAATATGCTAATGAATAATGGGATTGCCCTCCTCCGGGGGCCAGGGGTCCTGCTTATATAGCCGTCTCAAGTGAATCTGGGCCGTCGGATCAAACCGACCTTGATTGAACGGTTTTCCTTAATCCTCAGAGGCGGTGGAGCATAATCTGCATGACTGTTAACACAGAATTTTCGCACTATGACAAGTGGGCCAGCACGACGCAGATTCGGAAGAAGTCGCCACCTAAGGGATTCGGCAGATAGCGAACGCGGTCGGCTAACTCAATGTATTCGGCAAGGCTGTGAAAGCAACTAGTCAACAACGAGCAGGTTCGGCAACGTGACGCTGCGGTCGGCTACCTCAAGCCAAGTCGGTTTGCGTTAGAAGATGACAAATACGGCATGACAAGAAGATTTAGCGATGGGGATCTCGTCATTTTAGTGCATGCCGGTTATTAAAGGAAGCTTGGAGCAAAAGGCATCATGTTTTTGATAGTTTCCTAATTTTATCATTGTAATCGTATCCTTCTAGGACTCAGAGAACACCAGGGTATGAATATAAACCCTGAGACTATTGTAAAAACGTTCACAATCAATACAACCAACCCGGCCCCGTGCCGTCTTCGAGTCCAAGTCGTGTCGTCGTGTTCTTCGAGAGGGGCCATCGATCCGTCGACCTCCGTAAGTTCCGGCAACCTTGTTATCATGTCTAGTATCGTGCGGCGGATTTAGATATGGTGCAAGTAGTCTCGTACGTTAAGCTTAGTATCGTGCGGCGGATCTAAGCTTATGACGGGAGGTTTTTGCTTATGCCTTGTATCGTGCGGCGGATTGAGTCATGAGTAAAAATAGTTATCGGCTCTGTTAGATTTGGCAATCTGATAGATTCATTAAGTTACCTTGTGTTATATGTTTTGTTATGTTTATTTCATCATAACACTTTTGCCCAATCTAGATACCGTCCGGTTCAGCTTCATCTTTATAGATCTGCTCTGTTCTTTCACGTTTATTATTGAAAAGTCTTTTATGCAGTAGATCTATTGTTCGTAATAGCCGATTGGATCGTATCTGGATTGCCACGTGGTGAGGGTTCATGCATGTTAAGTATGTTTGATCTATGACAAGGCTAGGTGTCGTGCGGCAGGCGCAGGCTTTAGATTAGCTTAGTCATGCTTAGTTTGTATGTTCAATCCCCATGGATCCCAACTCGGTTGTACAATCGAGATTGGTTAAGTTTTAACTTATATTTAATACATCATGCAAGTACGATTCTCATGCAAACGTGTTCGGCAACCTGTTATTCACGTAACTCTGTTCATATTGCCGAATAATCTTTAAACCTGTTGACAGATAGCTTTCATAGCTATATGTCATCGTAAGTGGCTTCAGGGCCGTATATTTTGGAACTGTCTGGTCATACCCGACATGTTCCAGCTTTGTATTTAACAGTTTATCTCCCTTGTTAGTTGCAGGGCAAACTGACTGGCACGCACCGGACTTCTGAGCACCCGGGCCACGTTTGAAGCCAGCTTCTCCGGCTTGCTGTGTGATTGGCACAGTGCGTCACTTTTGGTGCCAACACACTTTTTGGCACGCCCGGTGGGACACCTTTTTCCTGCAGCGATGGTCGAAGTCACTGAAGCCGAGGCCAGCAACAAGGCGGGGTTCGTGCAGGTGCAGCTCACTGAACTACCCGACGAGTACAGAGAGCAGGTGGATAATGCTTGTGCCGAATTCCAGGCCAAGTGCCTAGAAGCCTTTTCCAAGAACAAAAGCGGAAAGGTTCGCCGTCTGCACGATCTGCCGAAGCCCGTCCAGCTCAACCCGAATGATCCCGGGGAAGCGGAGGCAGTGTTGAAAATGTCTCATATGATCAACGAAGCTGTCTCTGGTGCCATCGGTCGCATGCATGGGGCGTTTCTCAACACTTTCCGCACCATCATGATCGCCCAATTCGGCCCCAAGGCCGATGAACTTATGGAGGCCGAGTTTGGCCCTATAGCAGGACCACATCTTTTCAATCTGCCGAATCACCTCAAGGGGGCAGGAGCTGCCGGTGAGGAGACCCCGCCTAAGGCTCAATCAAGCGGGATGACCATTCAAGAGAAGCACACGCCAGAAGGCCAGTTGCCGACCATGGGGCAGCTCACGTTCGGCACTAAGGGTCAGCCGCCAGAGTCAACACGCAAGATCTCCCCGCAAACCTATAGGCTCATAAAGGACTACTACGGAAACGGGTACCATGAGATGCTTGAGCCTCACAACATAGAGGGCGCCCCGCATCCAGGATATGGGAAGCCGACGGCCGAAAAAACCGCCGACTCTAATGTCGATGTCATGCTAGAGAGGATGGCGGATATGATGCAGCGCACTTTCGGCCTGAAGCCTAAGGGCACTTATGCTTACAGGTCTCCGTTCCCCGAATGGTTCCACCGTGTGGCTCTACCTCCCAGAGTCAAAGTGCCGACGGACCTGTCCAAGTTCTCCAGCTTAGACGACACCAGCACGGTGGAGCACGTCAGTCGTTATCTGCTCCAGCTTGGGGAGGCCAATACCGAAGACGCCTTCAGGGTTCGGTACTTCCCGTCGTCACTCACTGGACCGGCATTCGCATGGTTCACGTCACTACCGCCGGGCTCTATTCTCTCTTGGGCGGACTTGGAACAAAAGTTCCATACACACTTCTACACGGGCACCAAGGAGAAGAAACTGGTGGACATCATGTACGTACGCCAGAAGCCAAATGAGACACCGCAGGACTACCTGCGCAGGTTCAGGGAAGTCAAGAGCCAGTGCTTCGGCATGCACCTGCCGGACGATCAGCTTCCACCATTGGCCGTGGCAGGCATGCTCCCGAGCATCAGGGACAAGCTGTTCGGTCAGGAGTTTGAAGACTTGGGTCATCTCTCCCGCCGGCTGAATGAGATGACTATCCAAGCGCAAGGCTTCCGGAGGGAAGGGCGTTTCCAGAAGGACAATGTCGCGGCGCAGATGTATCAGGCTTTCCTGGACGAAGCCGATGACTATACCGACGCTGAAGATGAGGTGGCCGCTGCAGAGCTCAACTGGGACAAGGAGCCGACCCAAGCCAACAAGCAATGGCTGCGCCAGCAGAAGGGGGCATACGACTTCGACGTCACCAAAGCCGACAAGCTCTTCGAGTTCCTGGTTGCCGAAGGAAGAGTCAGGCTACCCCCGGATCACCCGATGCTGCGTCCTGGAGGAGTCAAGGACAAGAAGTACTGCGGTTTTCATAACACTAACACTCATTCTATTAATGATTGCCGTGTGTTCAGGACGAGGATCCAGAAAGCCATCCAGGACGGCCACATCAAGTTCAATGGCAAGATGAAGATCGATGCAAACCCCTTCTCCCAGAACGCCGTGTTCTTCTCAGTGAACATGGTAACCCCAGCAGATCCCAGAGGCAAGGGCAAAGTCAAAGTCCTCACCTCCGACAAGGCACGCGAATCTGGCGCAGTGGATCCCGATCGGCAAATCACTGGCGATGAGCTCCGGCAGCGCGCCCAAGCCACGAATAGCCGATACGAGCACGGAGAGTCATCTTCCAGGCGCAGGCCTACCCACAGAGATCTCCTTAACAAATGGCACCGGCAAAATGAGAAAGAGCAGAGGCGTCTCCAACGCGAAGAGCGAGAACTCGAAGAGGAATACCAGCGTGAAGACGGTCACACGGGAGAGCACCGGTATCGTCTGGAGGAGAGGGCTTACCACAGAGAACAGGCCCATCGTTGGGAACAAGAACACCGCCAAGAGCGGGAGCAAGAGCACTGGGGCTGCCCGTTCTTCCGCCACTGCTGGAACGAAGGCTTGAAACTGCCTGCCGTCAACAACTGCCCCGAATGCAGCGATCAGTACAGGGGGTATAGGCAGGATCGGGTCAACCGCCGTCCCGTCCACGAAAGGTTGGGAGCTCGCATCCCGATGAGCGATCGGCGCCTGAAAACGGAAAGCCCGGGCCGGCAAGCCAAGAGATATGCCGATCGAGAGTGGGTGCACCACCAGGACGACGGCGAGGAGGCACAGCCTCGCCCATATAGGTGGCAAAAGGGGCAGTGGTGCCCACCAGGGCTCAGAAAAAGCCAGAAAAGGAGAGTGCAGCGCCTCCGGAATAGGGAGTTGGAAGAAGCAGCCGCCAATGGGAAGAAGCAAGAATGGCGCCCGAAGGAAAAACCAGATGACGCCGACAAGGGCGCTGACGTGGCCATGACTTTCTTCCTTCCCCTGGAGTTCATGGCTCCTGCCGGCCGGGGGGCACAGGACGAGGTGTATTCGGATTCCGACGAGGCCGAGCACGACGAGCTCGCGGCACAGCTCATGTTGTCTCAGAAGGCAGCATTTGACAAGCCAGCCAAGCATCGGCATTTGAAGCCGTTGTATGTCAAGGGGTACGTCAACGGGAAGCCGCTAACCAAGATGTTTGTTGATGGCGGCGCAGCAATCAACATCATGCCTTACGCCACGTTCAGAAAGCTGGGCATGAACGATGAAGACCTGCTCAAAACGGATATGATACTCCGCGACTTTGCCGGCAATCCCTCCGACACTCGGGGTGCCGTGCACGTGGAACTGATGATTGGATCCAAGACGCTCATTACGACCTTCTTTGTCATTGACTGGCAAGGGGGCATATAGCCTGCTTTTGGGCAGGGATTGGATCCACTGCCAACTGCTGCATACCTTCAACCATGCATCAAATACTCATACAGTGGGTTGGAGATGACATCGAGATTGTCCAAGCTGACGACTCGGTGAGTGTTGCCACCATTGAGCCCACCTACTGGGAATTCGACGGGGTAGACTGCTTCTCCGATCGCGTGTGGGGAGAAGGTCCTGTCAACGTCTACGGCAGGGATCAACAGCCGATCCAAGCAATCGGCTCTCAAAGCTTCTTTTAGATGGACAACCCAACCGACAACAGCGAGGGCAAACTGGGACGTGGTTTCACGTCGGCCGACGAGTTAGAGGAGGTGGATGTTGGTGATACGAGTAAGAAGAGGCCGATGTTTGTAAGTTCCAGTTTAGACCCTGATTTCAGAGTGCAGCTAGTAGATCTTCTAAAAGAGTTCAAAGACTGTTTTGCGTGGGACTACACAGAGATGCCCGGATTAGATCGGTCCATTGTTGAGCATAAGTTGCCGATCAAACCTGGATACCGCCCATACAAACAACCTCCGCGCAGGATCTACAAGGAGGAGGTGTTGGCCGACGTGAAAAAGGAAGTGGAAAGATTACTAGAAGCTAACTTCATTCGGCCGTGTCGATATGCGGAATGGATCTCCAATATTGTCCCGGTGTACAAGAAGAACGGGAAGATGAGAGTCTGCATCGACTTCAGGAACCTCAACAAAGCCACTCCTATGGACGGTTATCCAATGCCGGTGGCCGATTTGCTAGTAGATGCTTCGGCCGGTTTTGAAATCATAAGCTTTATGGACGGCAACGCAGGTTACAACCAGATCTTCATGGCTGCAGAGGATGTGGCAAAGACCGCCTTCAGGTGCCCCGGCCATATAGGTTTGTTTGAATGGATGGTCATGACTTTTGGTTTGAAAAATGCCGGTGCCACTTACCAGCGAGCCATGAATTACATATTCCATGAGCTGATCGGCAAAATCGTAGAGATCTACATTGATGACGTGGTGATCAAATCCAGAGGCAAAGAAAGACACTTAGCCGATTTAAGGAAGACCTTGGAGTGCACAAGGAAACATGGTTTAAAGATGAATCCAACCAAGTGTGCATTTGGGGTGTCGGCTGGTGAGTTTCTGGGATTCCTGGTCCACAAAAGGGGCATCGAAGTCGGCAAGAAGAGCATGGAAGCAATTGATAAGGTAGTGCCGCCGACCAATCTCAAAGAACTTCAATCACTGCTCGGCAAAATCAACTTTGTCAGAAGGTTCATATCCAACTTGTCCGAGCGCGTGCTGCCATTTTCTCCACTGTTGAAGCTCAAGAAAGATCAGGAGTTCGTGTGGGGTGACGTGCAACAAAAGGCTTTCGATGAGATCAAGGAGTACATGAAGGCACCACCAGTATTGGTTCCTCCACAACTCGACAGGCCTTTCAAGTTGTACGTGGCGGCCGACAACCTAACAATAGGGTCGGCCCTCATGCAAGAATTCGAAGGAAAAGAGAGAGTCATAGCCTATCTTAGCCGAAAGCTACTGGACCCCGAAACGAGGTATTCGGCTACGGAAAAGTTGTGCTTGTGTGTTTTCTATTCCTGTACTAAGTTTTCGGCACTATCTATTGAATGCCGAATGCGTGGTAGTATCAGAGTTTGATGTAATCAAGCACATGTTATCAATGCCGATTTTAAGTGGAAGGATCGGCAAATGGGTTTTAGCCCTTTCTGAATTTGATTTGCGTTTTGAATCGGCAAAGGCTGTTAAAGGCCAGATTATGGCTGATTTCGTCACTCACCATCGTGATTCTAACGCTAACATAGTAACCATTGCCCCCTGGGCGTTGTTTTTTGACGGATCGTCGTGTAGCAAAGGTGGTGGAGTCGGGATCATGTTGATTTCTCCCAAGGGGGCACCTTTCAAATACTCTATACCGGTCGAGTACCCGGTGACTAATAATCAAGCGGAGTATGAGGCATTGCTTCGGGGATTGCGGTTGCTCGTGGACGTTAAGGCAGACGCCGTAGAGATCTTCGGTGACTCGGAGTTGGTGATCAGGCAGCTGACAGGTGAGTACGAATGCAAAAACGACACGCTGCAGGAATATCTCAAAGGTTGCCAAGAGCTCCTTAGACAGTTTCGATCAGCAACCTTGCAACATATTCCTAGGGGGCAAAACGAAGAAGCAAACCAGTTGGCTCAGGCAGCATCCGGGTATAGGGAGAATCAAAACATTTTTGCACTTGAGGAAGAGCAAACAACCCCAGAAGATGATCAAGCAGTCCCAAGTGATAATCAGGCAATTGAAGACTGGAGAGACAACATTGCCGATTACCTCAGGGACCCATCCAGGAAAGTCTCCCGAAAACTCAGGTACAAGGCTCTTAAGTTCACGCTCTTGGACAATCAATTGTACTACAAATCCATAGATGGGGTTTTGCTTAAATGCCTGAACCAAGACGGGGCTAGGAAACTGATGTATGAGGTGCACGAAGGCGTATGTGGTGCACACCAGTCGGCTCACCGTATGAGATGGTTAATCAGGAGGACTGGATATTTTTGGCCGACTATGCTCGAAGATTGCTTTGAGTACTACAGAGGTTGTCAGGATTGCCAGCGATTCGGCAATGTGCAAAGGGCCCCAGCATCGGCCATGAATCCGATCATTAAGCCTTGGCCTTTCAGAGGATGGGGCATTGATTTGATCGGCCAAATCCACCCTCCATCTAGCAAGGGACATAAGTTTGTTTTGTTAGCCACGGATTATTTCACTAAGTGGGTTGAAGCCATCCCATTGAAGAAGGTGACATCAGAGAACATGGTGTCCTTCGTCAGGGAGCACATCATTTACCGATTCGGCATCCCTCAGTCCATCACTACCGATCAGGGAACTCAGTTCACTTCCTCGGAGTTTTGTGGCTTTGCCGAAGGGATGGGGATTAAGCTATATAATTCCTCCCCTTATTATGCACAGGCCAATGGGCAGGCAGAGGCTTCTAACAAAATCATGATTAAGATCATTCAAAAGAAGATCGAAGAGAAACCTAAAAGGTGGCACTTGGTACTCAACGAAGCTTTGTGGGCTTACCGAATGGCTTGTCATGGGTCGACTCAGACGTCGCCATACGAGTTGGTCTACGGGCATCACGCAGTGCTACCATGGGAATTGCAATGGGGGTCAAGACGAGTTACATTGCAGAACGATCTAACCAAAGGGAATTATAAATATTTGATGACGGATGAGCTAGAAGATTTGCATTTGATTCGTCTCAAGGCCTTGGAAAATATTGAAAGGAACAAGATACGCGTTGCCAAGTACTACAATTCGAAAGTGAAAGAAAAAGGATTCGAAGAAGGAGACTTGGTTTGGAAAATTGTCTTGCCGATCGGTACCAAAGATAAGGCATTCGGCAAATGGTCCCCTAACTGGGAAGGGCCTTTTCGAATTCTGAGACGTGCTCCGGGTAATGCGTACATTCTGAAAACCCTCCAAGGAGAAGAGTTTGCTAGGGCAATTAATGGACGTTATCTAAAGAGATTTCATCCTAGCGTGGAGGTCGGTGCATAACGAAATCAAGGACTAGCGGGCGCCGACGGCCGATACAAGGTTGTGTCGCCCTTAGCACAAAAATGGCCGATAGGCTCTATCGCCCTTAGAGCAAAAACAGCCGACACGACATGTGTCGCCTTTAGCGCGAAAAACGCTAAAACAGAACCAAATGCACGCGGTGCTGTGCAATCGGTTCAACGAAGAGGTCGAACAATAGACAAGCACAGAAAGGGAAAACAGATTGTACGCGTGAACATAGCAAAGTAGAACATTGTTCATAAGTTGGGGCGGTACGAAAGTGCAGATCAGTTACCAAGCACCTTGTTGATGACCGTCTGCGGATTGGTGACTGCGGTGAGGGCGTGAGCATGATCCTCGTAGGAGTCCAGAAAATCGTTGATCTGCTCGACGTCCTCCGGACAATGCCCCGCCGGGGAAGCCAACCGGCGTCACGGAGAAGTCCTCCTCCGTGCGGACCGTTAGCGCCGACAGCCCCAGCACCACGCCGTGGTGCACACCCTGCAGGGCGACCTGCTCGATGCGGCCGTACACGTTGGCCAGGCGCGCATCGGCGGTGACGCCCTGGGTGTTCACCCGGTCTGCAACGGCATTCGCTGCCATCTTCAGGCGCTCCAGTTCTTCAGACAACGCTGTGAGCGACAAAATGGAATGGATCGGTTAAAAGATCAACAAGAACGGCCGAAAGCAGATCCAAGATTGGGCGTTCATACCCGTGATTGCGTCACAGAACAGCCGGCGCTGGTCTTCCCATTCCAGCTGGTCAATCCTGTACTGCTTCGAGACGGCGGCCAGCTCTTCCCGGGACTCGTCCCGCAGTGCCATGAAGTTCAAGGCGTCGTTGTGGTCGTAGAGGCCGCCGTCGGAGTCCCGGTCCGGGCTTGCCTCCCAAGGACGGGAGTGGTAGGAGAGGCTGTCGGAGGAGCTCAACGAGCCCGATGGTGGAGCCTCTGGCCTCCCCGGTGCTGGAGAAGGCCGGGCATGCCCGCCGGCGGAAGAGATAACGGGGACCCTGTCGGCGAGCAGTAACGGAGCGTGAGCGAGGTTTTCAAGAAACTGCCACAAAGGACGTAAGCGAGGAGTCCTACCCGCGCTGACGGAGGCGCCGAGCGCGGCTCCCTTCGGCCTCCTCGGTCGCCGGGCGCTTGCCGCGGTCATCATGGTTCGCCATTGCACTCGGAAAGTTAGGGTTTTCTGGGGCGGAGCAAGCAAGGAAGCCGAGGCGGCGAGAGTACTAGAGGAGCGAATGCAAGATTGGGAGAAGGCAGGCCTCTAGGGACGATTTATGCCGAATATCAACCGGCGGATTGGGGTTTTCCTGCTTCCCGAGATGGGCCTCTGCAGTAACGGGCCGTGCAAACCGTCTGGATGCACTCACGTGTTCGGCGGGGAATGGAGCGCCTGGCTTCGGCAAAATTGCCGATTTAGGTGTTCGGGACAAACACTGGCCAGATTGCCGAACAGGTTCACACGGTTAAACACGATGTCATCAGAACGGTAACCGATTGGATGCAAAATACAGATATATTACAAGGAAATGTTCGAGTCATTCTGACACAGGATTACAGAACTAAAGGATCATTGCACAGTCATCTTAGTTGTTCAAGAATTGGTTTATGGCCGCCAGAGTATCGGCTTTGACCTGGTTGGCATGCTCTAGTGCCTTGTTGTCCTCCTCTTCGGTGCCCTGTGCCTGTGAGAGCCTCGTGCTAAGTTTGATGAAGCACTGATGACAGCTTGGAAGATGTTGTTTCAATGATATTCGGTAAACCCGATAGCCGAGAGGTGCATGACTGAATATCAGAATCGACCTGGGCTAGTTGGGCTTCCAGTTCAGATCTCTTTTCTTGTAATTCTTTCAACTGAGCCTCCAGAGTCTCCTGAGAGTTCTTGGCCTCTTGGAACTGAGTGTACAGATCATTGACTTCCTGGATGCATTTGGACTTGGCAGTCTGAAGATCAACACTTCTGATTGCTCGTTTTACCTTAGCAAAGCAGTCATCCAGCGTAGACACGGCCTCCCGATGGAGCCTCAGATTCTCTGGAATGTCCTCAGCAATGGGCTCGAGGAAGTTTTTAACTTCATCGGCGTCTCTAACTAAGGACAAGATGTCTTGACTCAGAAAGTTTGTTATGTTGCTCAGGACATCTTGGACGAGTGCCGATGGTCTTTTGGCCACTGTTCTCTTGTTCAGGAACTCGTTGACATCAAATGCATACTCGGAGGCTGAACCGATGAAAGTCTATGTTGATTTGGACAAGTTAGCCGACCACGGTAAAGTATGAAGAAATGGGGAGTTAATTCTTGCCTGATGAGTCGGCTGATTAACAGAGGTTTGGTCTGGTTGAAAGCCGGATGGACCAGCAGAGTCTGGAGTTGAGCCGATGAAGGTCTCACCAATCGCGGTATCTGTGAAATCGCTGGTCAGCCAAGAGGGGCAAGAATCTGCTGGTTGAAGGGATAAATGAAGGACCTACCAATGCTGATATCATCCGGGTTCTGGGTGCCCATTTCCTCGGCATCTGCATGCTCATCATTTTCCAAGGTAATAAGGATTGGGGGCACCATAATTTGAGCATTTTCTTGCTCAGGGGAAGAAGCCTGTAATGGTATACAAGCCAGTCAAGAATAAGTTGATAATGATGGAGGAACTAGAACATCTTGCCTTTGGAGGAGGTGTGTTTTGCTTGGTCTTGGTTCGCCTGGAGCTGGAAGTGCCCTTAGTGGCCTTTCTTTTCTCTCCTTTAGCTGAGAGGGTGGTTAATGAGACTGCTTGGGATTTCATAAGCTGAGTCAATGAAGGAGCATTGTGTCCCAGGACAGTGATTGGCCCTGCTTGATGATATTGGATGGGCCTGATGTCAAAATTGGGTATGAAGTCCTGTGGAAGTTTTGAAAAGTTAGAAATCTCAAGGATCAAATACTAAAGCAACAAGTGGCTTGTTATTGTACCTCGCTGTCAGAGCTGAAGTCTGCTTGAAGTTCCAAGCACATGGGGTGGACTGGGCTGTTGAAGATATGATCATGCCATTCTTGCCACCAGGACTCAAAAAGGGGATGAGCAGACTGAATCAAGTGGAGTGGTACTGGTTGGTAGTCTGGCAGATCTTGTCCCAGCCTGAATACCCGATGGGCCTGCATCCCTATTGTAATCTGCTCTTTGGATTGAATTTGCTCCCTAGGCCTGATGACAGTAGAAAAGATGAGTTTTGGAGGGAGCTGTCCACAACCCAATTGCCTGGCTGCTATGTTGGGGTGATAGAACTCATAGGTGTGCTTCACTTGTCTTCCCCTGTTGAATTCGGCTGGTAGAATGCAGGGTTTGATAAAGGAGTTGAAGACTCCTGTGGCCATTTCATCTACGCAGCCATCATC
Source organism: Coix lacryma-jobi var. lacryma-jobi (assembly GCA_009763385.1). Lineage (NCBI taxonomy): Eukaryota > Viridiplantae > Streptophyta > Magnoliopsida > Poales > Poaceae > Coix > Coix lacryma-jobi. The sequence goes on along the minus strand of CM019824.1, from coordinate 62,440,186 downwards.
AAAGCTGAATTTGATAGGGAAAGTAAGGTTGTCATCCTCCCTATAAGGTAGCCAGAGTACCTGACTAAAGCCCTTGAAAAATAACTTGAAGAGATTGCCAATACTTTTGTTAATGGTTATAGCAGTGGCTGCTTCCCCATAAGTTTGGCAGGCCTTTTCTGTGGCTTCTTCATCCTCAACAAAGTTGCTGGAAGGGAAGCTGAGATTGTCCAATGGCACGGCAACTATTTGATGCATATATAGCTGAAGCCACATCTGGACAAACCACCAGGGGCCATTGACACAATCAATTGGTGGTAGTCTGACTGTGTCAGCATGAGTGGCATGATACATTTGAGTGGAGGTTTGATGCATCATGTGGTATATGGATCCCAGGAAAAGTTTGCCTAGAGGAATTTGCTTTCCTTTGGACAGTTTGTCAGCCAGTGCAATGTAGTTGAGGGTTGGCTCGTTGGATCTCCCACAGAAGATGAATCTGCACAGCCACATGTTCAGAAAGGCCCTATGCTCTGTCTCTGCCACTGGGCTTGGCGCTTTGTTGTGGATTTCGACGTACTTCATCCATCCAACGCTGACATCAATGGACCTCTGGGTAATTTTCTCTAACAGTTCATCAGCGTTCATGGTCGAAGTAATATTCAAGCCACTCATCATGAAGACATCAGCTAATGTGATCGTCATTATACCATGACCAAATACAAAAGCATTGAGGGCATCCGACCAAAAATGAGAAGCTGCTATGAGTAATGGCTCATTTTTGGGCATTTCGGCTAGAGACAGTTCCAGGGCATGATGAATGTCTTGAGTTTCCCAATAGGGACCAAATTTCGCCTGGATTCTTTTATACCAGTTCCTCCAGCCAGTGACCGCAGGCAAAGGCCAGTTCTTGAAGGTGTACCGCCACCTGTTTGACGAAATGACTCCATGCTTGAAGGGAATTCTGTTGGTCTCCATACTGATGATGTTGGTTGGATTGGGGTTTCCCATTGGACCCAAGAAGTAGGAATCGGGGTCCGCATCACAAGGAATCAGAATTTCGTCCCTAAAAGCCTAAAAGAAGATATGTGCAAGAAAAGTTAGAAGAACCGAATGCCAATAGGAGTTGACCGAACGTGTTGAGGGGAGAAGTGAGGATTACCTCTGGAATCTCGTCACGGGTTGCCATTACGGAGCCCAGGTGGAAATTGAAACTGTTGGCGATTTGGGGAGAATGCGGAGTTTGAAGCAGTGCCGATCTAGGGCGCGCGGTGGACTAGTGGTCAATTTCAGAACAAATGCCTTTATTCAGAAATTGAGGGGGGCATGTGTTAACACAGAATTTTCACACTATGACAAGTGGGCCAGCACGACGCAGATTCGGAAGAAGTCGCCACCTAAGGGATTCGGCAGATAGCGAACGCGGTCGGCTAACTCAATGTATTCGGCAAGGCTGTGAAAGCAACTAGTCAACGGCGAGCAGGTTCGGCAACATGACGCTGCGGTCGGCTACCTCAAGCCAAGTCGGTTTGCGTTAGAAGATGACAAATACGGCATGACAAGAAGATTTAGCGATGGGGATCTCGTCATTTTAGTGCATGCCGGTTATTAAAGGAAGCTTGGAGCAAAAGGCATCATGTTTTTGATAGTTTCCTAATTTTATCATTGTAATCATATCCTTCTAGGACTCAGAGAACACCAAGGTATAAATATAAACCCTGAGACTATTGTAAAAACGTTCACAATCAATACAACCAACCCGGCCCCATGCCGTCTTCGAGTCCAAGTCGTGTCGTCGTGTTCTTCGAGAGGGGCCATCGATCCGTCGACCTCCGTAAGTTCCGGCAACCTTGTTATCATGTCTAGTATCGTGCGGCGGATTTAGATATGGTGCAAGTAGTCTCGTACGTTAAACTTAGTATCGTGCGGCGGATCTAAGCTTATGACGGGAGGTTTTTGCTTATGCCTTGTATCGTGCGGCGGATTGAGTCATGAGTAAAAATAGTTATCGGCTCTGTTAGATTTGGCAATCTGATAGATTCATTAAGTTACCTTGTGTTATATGTTTTGTTATGTTTATTTCATCATAACACTTTTGCCCAATCTAGATACCGTCCGGTTCGGCTTCATCTTTATAGATTTGCTCTGTTCTTTCACGTTTATTATTGAAAAGTCTTTTATGCAGTAGATCTATTGTTCGTAATAGCCGATTGGATCGTATCTGGATTGCCACGTGGTGAGGGTTCATGCATGTTAAGTATGTTTGATCTATGACAAGGCTAGGTGTCGTGCGGCAGGCGCAGGCTTTAGATTAGCTTAGTCATGCTTAGTTTGTATGTTCAATCCCCATGGATCCCAACTCGGTTGTACAATCGAGATTGGTTAAGTTTTAACTTATATTTAATACATCATGCAAGTACGATTCTTATGCAAACGTGTTCGGCAACCTGTTATTCACGTAACTCTGTTCATATTGCCGAATAATCTTTAAACCTGTTGACAGATAGCTTTCATAGCTATATGTCGTCGTAAGTGGCTTCAGGGCCGTATATTTTGGAACTGTCTGGTCATACCCGACATGTTCCAGCTTTGTATTTAACAGTTTATCTCCCTTGTTAGTTACAGGGCAAACTGACTGGCACGCACCGGACTTCTGAGCACCCGGGCCACGTTTGAAGCCAGCTTCTCCGGCTTGTTGTGTGATTGGCACAGTGCGTCACTTTTGGTGCCAACAGTGACTTGCCATGATTGGCCATCTGGCCTGGGCGGGCGCCCAGGGGGGTTGGGGGGGCGCCCAGCCTGTGGGCCTGCTCGGCCTCCTACTCGCTCGTGTTGCTTCTGGACTCTTCTAGGCCGAGGAAAATTGGCGCACAAGTTAATATCTCTATGTAAACCCGACGTGTGGGCCTTTCCTCGATATTTCCTGATGACCCCCTATAGAAATAGATAAACAGCAAAACTCATGAAATTCTGTCAGATCAAACCCTAATTCTAGGTGTTGCTTGCATATAAGTCCTTTTCTTTATTTATTTGATGATTAAAATTGATACTTAAGAACCGTCAACAAGCCTCCATTGGTATGAGCGTAGCCGGGTAAAAGTCTCCTCTAGGTCTGATATGAGGGTAGTCGGATCCTTCGTCTTTATGACCACATCATCGACATAAGCTTCCACGTTGCAGCCAATTTGGTCGCCCAAACAATCTTGGATAGCGCGCTGATAAGTAGCCCCTGCATTCTTCAACCAGAAGGACATGGTTTTATAATAGTAGGCTCCGAAGGGAGTTATAAACGATGTCTTGGGTTGGTCTTCTTCTTTGAGTGCAATCTGATGGTACCCGAAGTAACAATCCAGAAAGGATAAAAGAGCAGAGCCTGCGGTGGCATCAACTATTTGATCTATCCTTGGTAACCCAAAGGGATCCTTTGGGCAGTGCTTGTTGAGGTCTGTGTAGTCGACACACATGCGCCACTCGGCAGAGTTCTTCTTTTTTACTAATACCGGATTAGCTAACCACTCGGGGTGGAGGATTTCTTTAATGAACCCGGCTGCGAGTAGTTTAGCTATTTCCTTCTTGATTGCCTCTTTCTTCTCTGGTGAGAATCGTCATAGTCTTTGCTTGATGGGTCTAGAGCCCTCTTTTAATTCCAATTTGTGCTCAGCCAAGTTCCTAGGGACTCCCGGCATATCAGCCGGTTTCCAAGCAAATATGTCTTTGTTCGCTCTAAGGAACTTGGTGAGCGCGAGTTCCTATTCTTCAGATAGGTGAGCGCTGATAACCGCTGTCTTTGAGGGATCACTGGTTTCCAGGTCAATTTGCTTTGTAGAGACTTCCGTTGATGGTTGGATGGCACCCGCCTTGTTGGTTGGGATTTCTGAATCTCCAAGCTTGGTGTTATGTACCATTTGAGCGAGTTCTTGTACTTCTAGGGCGAGTTGAGCCTTTTCTGTGATTTGAACAGCTTCTGTGTCGCAATCAAATGATTGCATCAAGTCGCCTCTGAAAGTTAGGATACCTTTAGGACACGGCATCTTTAGCAGAAGGTATGGGTAGTGAGGTACTGCCATAAATTTGGCGATAGCTGGTCGTCCAAATATGGCATGTTATGATGACTCAAAGTCAGCTACCTCGAAACTAATGTACTCAGTCCGGTAGTTGTTCTGAGTTCCAAAGGTGACGGGTATTATGATCTTTCCGAGTGGTACGACTGCCTTTCCGGGTACTATGCCGTAAAAGGGGGTGCTTGATGGTGTGAGTTGTGTTGCAAGATCTAAGTTCATCTTGCGTACGGTTCTTGCAAAGATGACGCTGAGTCCTGCTCCTCCATCAATGAGTACTCTTCTCAATTTAAACCCGGCAACCGTAGGATCCAGGACTAGCGAGTAATGCCCTGCATTGGAGACACTGGTCCATTGGTCTGCTCGGGAGAAATTGATCGGATGCTCAAACCAGTCGAGATATCTGGGAGTCGCTGGTTCTGTAGACATGATCTTCCGTAGGGAGAGTTCCTGGAGCCGCTTGCTATCGTTGGTGGTTACTCCCCCAAATATGACATTGATGGTGCCTTTGGGGTGCTGGAAACCACCGGCGTCCTGCTGGGGGTCTTCAGCTGTCTTCTTCCCTTTATCTTTTTTGTTTTTGTTGAGGTCAGAGTTCAAGCCTCGCTCCTTGAGCTGTCGACAATGCCTAGCCTGATGTCCTCCCTTCGGATGGAAAGGGCATGGTCCGTCGAGTAAGTCGTCAAAGGTGGATGGCTTGTTCCCCTTCTTCCGAGGCTCCATGGCTGCAACAGTGTTGTCCCCTGTTCTCTTGTGAGTGTTTTGCTGAGCAGCTCGATTGCCTCTCTGATTGTTTCTTCGATCACCCTGCGTGTTCCTCTCGGGAAAGCGTTCCTGTGTGCGTTCTTCTGTCGCCATCATGGAATTTACTGCCTGATGAAACTCGTCAGCGGTGGTCGGGTCATGCTTGATGAAGTCTTTGTAATTGTACCTTTCGCAAAATCCAATGTCAAAAAGGTCAATTACTTCTCTGTCTGTGATGTCAGAAACTATGGAGCGAATTTCCGAGAAGCGTCTGTAGTACTCCCGCATTGTCTCGTTTTTCTGCTGCTTGCATGTCCTGAGCTTAGTCCGGGGATCTGATCTCTCGGGGACACCCGCAAAGTTCTCTATGAAGATACGATGGAGTTGTTCCCAGGAGTCAATGGACTCGGGCTTAAGCCTGTCAAACCATGCAAGTGGCATTGTCTCTGGAGCCATGGGGAGGAAGAGTGCTTTGACGTCGTTGGTTCCTCCTGCCAACTCGACTGCTTGAGCATACAGCCTGAGCCAGTGTTTTGGTTCTGTTTTCCCATCGTACTTTGAGTAGTTCCCGGGCTTGAATTTTCGAGGAAACAGGACTGCTCGGAGCCTCTAGGAAAAGCAGGGGAAGCGATCGACTGCGTCAGATGCTGCGATTGCGACTCCTCGGTTTGATGATTCGGCTCCTCCTTCAGAATGATCGGGTACTCGGTTGCCCAGGTGACTCCTTGCTGGAGCCCGACCGAGCCGCTCATGAATAGGTCGCCTCTCACTTGGATGGGATGATGCTTGTTCGTCGGCCAAAGACAAGATTTCACCCCTTGAGCTGTAGCGCGGTAGTCTGAAGCATGACCAGTTGTCGCTCTTCTTCGGGGGTGCGATTGTCCTTAGCTCCCATCTCTGTGGCTAGAGCGATGATGTTTTGGTAGGGTGTCTGGTAGACTTTGTGACCAGCAACCCTCATGAATTCAGGTTCAAGGTTGCGGGAACAATCGGCTCGTCGTCGATTGTGATCATTCTGAGATTGATTCTCTTGATCATGCTGGGTGCGAGCTTGGTGCTCTACTTCCTCTTCCAGACGCCTCCAGCTATTGTATTCATCAAGTCGTGCTTGGTAACGTTCCATAGCCTCTTTTCGATGATTTGCTCACCTCCTGCGGGCTTCTATGGCTTGGTTCCTCCTAACTCTCTTAGTCTTCATAGACTCGGTTTCTCTGGGTCCTTCTGGATCGTTATCGGATATCATGCTCGGGGTTTCGTCATCTCGGAGGACATCTGGAGGGGTTGGAGGTCGTAGATATGATTGGTGTCTTGCCATGAAGATCTCCCGAGTGTAACCCTGGTTTATTGATCCTGGTGTCACTGATTCTAAGGTAGAGGCACTGGAGTTTAGCTCTGTTGAGGTGTCATGTTCCTCAAAGGGGAGCTGATGTCCGTGTTGGTACGGTAGAATCTGGTCAATTGTGCCAATCAATCTAGCCGGGGCTAGTTGTATTGGCCAATGGACGATGTTTCCTTCCTCGGTTGAGCTAAAGACGAGTCCCTGTTAGGCTCTGGCCAAGGGGATCTGTTGACACTCCTTGAACTTTGCACCAATTAAGTCTTGGAAGTTTTCAGCCGAGTTCCGCAGTCCAAAAGTAATGCCATGTCTGGTGTCCGAGTCCTTTTCGGACTCAGAGTTCGAGCCCGAGTAGGAGTCGGAAGCTTCGGCTTGACCCTCAGAATCTTGCGGATCTTGGATTGCAAAGTTTGCTAGGTTCTGGGTGAGATGATCCACCTTTGGCCTGGCTTGCGCTTCTGATTCGTTGTGAAGTTGTCGATGTAGCTTCCCTTGATCATCCGCGATGCAAGTCCATGAGCCAAAAATGAAAATTCATCCCGCCGAGAACATGTTGACGTGGTTCGTCGAGCTCTTAATCGTCGAATCGCCGAGAGCCCCTACCTGGCGCGCCAGCTGTCGGTGTTTGTTAACCGGCAACTCATCTTGAGGGATCTCAAACGATTTGTTCGGTGGGGATCGGCGTTCGTAGAACCCGGCGAGTAAACAGGGACAGTGATTTATACTGGTTCAGGCCGCTAAATAACGTAATACCTTACGTCCAGTGCGGCGTGTGCCTTGTGTTATGATTCAAGATTCAATGATAGGAGTCGGCGCCTGCATCCGCTTATATATCTAGGTGAAGCACGGCGCAAATCGAGTCCTAGTCGGTTACATCAGAGGAGTCTTATTCTAATCACAAGACTTCCTTTAAGAACTCGACTAAGCTACAGTGAGAGTCATAATTTAAGTACACTTCGTATCAAGTCTTCGGATCTCCCGTGTCGTCCAGAATTAGTCAGAGTAATCATCTTCTGATGATATCTCTGACATCCTGGTCCGTCAGTCTTGAGTGTAGAATCCTACTAGGAGTAGGACTCCTATTTATATGTATGAGAGCCTTGGAGGGGACTATATAAATCAGGAGATAGATGTCACATGCATCATAACATAGCTAAGGCAACACAAGGGTCTCATCCAAGGCTTGTACGAAGCAATTAGGAGCGTTCAAGAGGATTAGGCTAGACGGTTCTATTGCACTAGATTCTTGTATGGGGCAAGAATTGGTGGATCCTAAGGGTCAAGTAGGGTTGTGAGAGAGCGACACTCACTTGTACTCTTTTGGAGTTGTGCTAATAGAATTTGCGGTCGGCTTCGCTAAATCCTAATCTATTGTCGTGGTTGCTTCATCATCTAGGGTTTTCTACGCGATTCGACTAAATCGTTCTTGATATCTAGGCTTGTGTCATATTCACAACATCCTTTCAAAGATCCGAAGGTTGCGGCACATAACTAGGGGTATTGAATTCTAACAGATGCGCAGAAGGAGTCTGTTGGGATAAGTAAGCCTCGTCAGTGGTGAAGTCGCCGTCATTGAGAACCCACAAGGGACAACGCTGTCAGCGCCGGTCTGGGTCGAGGGCTCGGGGTTGACCCCTGACGCTGCTATCAGTGGGAGACGGCAGGGACGTAGGGGAGAGGAGAGTGAAAAAGGTTTTTTCGGCGTTTAATCTTTTCTAAAAATGAATTAAAGGTATAGATTCTTGCAAAAAATATAACTAATTATCTAAAGGTGATAAAAATGTGAAAGTTTTGTGTAGCTTTGCCATGATATATACTTCATGGGAAAAATATTAGTTCACTGTTTTCAGTAAACTTGGTATGCCAAAATAATAAACTTTTAATTAGAAAATTCTTAAAATGATTTTTGAAGACCAAAATAATAATCTTTTAAACCTGAAACATTTTACGTAAATGTTATGTGCTAATACCAGTCTTAAAAAAAAGTGTGGTTCTGTTTTCATAAATTTTACTTAGTTAATTAATTTGGAGTTAATTTAATTAAAATATTTAAAAAATGCTTAAATGGTTAAGGTAGATACTTCATCAATTTAAATACAGTTTTTGCACTATTTTGAACCTTGGGACACACCAAACCCCATATTGTTCCTTGGATGGCTTATAACCTTTTGATCGACACAAACACTTTATTCATATTACTAAAACCTTGATTAATGAGATCGTACATGGTTAGTGGCAAGTTGGTTTTGTTGGCTTGCAAATTTACCACGAAGGAAAGTTGTAGTCGAGATGTTAATATTGTAAGCATCTCATCATGCATCATGTTTATGGCATTTCAGTATGTTGAGCATGCATCTTCATCCTTGTGTAGTGAATGAAGGTGAGGAGTATCTTATGGAACAACCTTCCACCAAGTTTATTCACTAGAGGAGGCCTGATTTGACACTTGGGGTCCTTGTGAGGAGTCTGATCCATCAGTGAACCAAGGCAAGCCCTAGTGCATTAAACCTTTTCCTTGCTTTTACAAATCTTGTTGCATGCCTGCCTTGATATTTCTGAAATCTTACCTTGCCACCCTTTTAAAGGATATAGGTTAATTAGACGAGCTTAGCTCTGCTTAGTTATTAAGTGTTGAATGATGTTTTCATCATTCAACAAGTACTTTATTATGATACAAGTAACAAGATGAAATATGAGATATGATTAATATGAGATTGGGTAGGTGTTATCTTGCATTGATAATGGAATCTCGGTGTAGTGCTTTGCCTTTGTCGAATAAGGACCATTCATTGTAGGCTTGTATGTGATTGAGACTTTGTAGTACTAGCCACATACTCTGGTAATTGTGATACCTCAACCATTCCATTTTGGGAAAGAACAACCACGCACTAGGGGTGGAGAGATGGCGAGAGTAGTGTGTACCCACCCTATGTAAGTATCGTCTGGGGCGGCATAGGGCAGTGGAGTATTGTGCTCTTGGGTGGCACAGACCCATTCAGATCTTGGACGATCTAAGGCAAGGGTTGATATATGTAGGTCTGGGACCTGCATTTGTCATGTTGTCAGGAATCCCTAGTTATGTTTTTGAAGAACCGAAAACAACGACCAAAGAGGGGGTGAATAGGAGACTCAAATTTCCTTTTAGAAATAGATAGCCTCTATCCCAAAATCAATCCCCAAAAGAAAGACCCAACTATATGATGTCCATAACCCAAGTGATTGGGTGGATGCTCCCTAGAAAGACAACGGGACACCACAAAAACTCGCACACCCTATAGTTCACATGAGCCAACAAGTGACTAGATGAACTTTGCGCTACCTCAACATCACTCGAGCAACGTGAGGGTGTTGGCACTTCGTAGCGTCGCTATCAAGATTAGAGTTAAACCCTATCCCCGGCAACGGCGCCAGAAATCCAGTTGGTATGTGTAACGCATACAGACAAATCCGCAAGCGCACGGATACCGTTGTAGCTTTCACCCAGGAGTATTCTGGGGTATCGTGTTTATATCCTCAGGGACGTAATGTGTAAAGAGTTTAATAACTAACGATCATGTACCTACTAACTAGTGTACCGACTAGATTAAAGTGGGGGTAAGTGGTAGCATATGTTTGATAGATGAATGATACACCAGAGAACTTCATAATAAGATAAAGAGCAGACAAGCACAGTTAGGAGGTCATCAGAAGAGTTCAAGGTTCCTATATACTTCTCTATTACTGTGGTTCTAATCTAGATCTAACCCAAGGGATTAGCTAAAGTAAAGGTTGAAAGGGTCGAGATGGCGGACTAGAGGGGGGTTGAATAGTCCTTTTTAAAATTAAACGTACCGTCTAACCGAAACAAATGCGGAATTAAAACTATCGGTCTAGCCAAGACTACACCCCTCTACTTATACTCTATGACACCTTACAAAAGATACTAAACAAAGCAAATAAGGTGTCAGGCTAGCTAAAGCTCACCTAATCAATCTAGCTTGCAAGGTCACACAAACCTATGCAACTAGTACTCTAATCAAACCGGGGAGCTCCTAACAATCTAGTGATGCAAAGCCACAAAGCCTAAGCTCACTAGCAATGCTCAATAACAAGGCTACATAGGCCAAATTAGAGAGCTCAACTTAGCTACACTAGCTAAGCAATTAAACACTAGCCCAATAATAAGAATGGAAGCACAAGCTAGTGAAAGAATAACACAGTCGGTACTACCGGGTGTTAAGGTCGGTACTACCGGGTGTTGTACACCGTTACTACCAAGTCATTCAAATGGTACTACCGACCACTTGCAGAAAGCTACGAAATCGAAGTGGGTGACATGCGATTTCAGATCTAGTAATTACCCCACTTCCCTAAGCATTGTAGATGAAGATTGTAGCTTTCCCAAGTCTTAGTTCCTTGCCAAAAGGTAGATCGAGTCTTCCCAACCTAAGAAAGAGTGAAGGAGGGAGGAAGAACACGAAGAACACAAGAACAAGCGTGATATGCAAGGAACAAAGAACAACAAGAGAAGGGGACACAAGATTTTATCCCGAGGTTCACATGGTTGCCACCAAGCTAGTCCCCGTTGAGGCAAGCCCAAGGTTACCGCCGATCCTCTTGCTAGAGGTGACCCTAAGTCACGCTCTCCACGATGGAGTGCTCACCAAAAGCTCTAGCTTTTGATCCGACTGGACCACTTGGCGCTCTTCGCGCTTCTCTCCACTAGAGTGGCTCTTCGCGATCTCTCGCGGGGCGAGCACAATGCCCCTCACAAAGCTTCTCCGGAGCCACGCACAATCTTCACGCGGGCTTCACGACGGAGACAACCACCAAACCGTCTAGGAGGTGGCAACCTCCAAGAGTAATAAGCACCACCGGCTTGCAACTCGAACACCTAGTGCCATTCGATGCGATCTCTCAAAGCAATGCACTAGCGATCACTCACTCGCAATGATTCGCGCACTAGCAAGCACAAGCGAGTTAGAGGGCTTCGAGTTAGAGGGCTTCCTAGGACTCCCCAAGCATGGACACTAAGAGCGTGTTTGGTTAGCAGAGTGGTCACGTCAGGCATCTATCCATCCGGCACGGAACCATTTCTGCTAGGTTCGGATGATGAGCGGGTGTTGTTTGGTTTAAAGAACGGGTTGAACCGGTGTGTTGTTTGCATTAAAGAATGGGTTGAACCGTCAAGTCATTTGGTTTGGAGAATGGTAGAATGCATTGATCCAGCATCCATGTTGGTTGGAGAATCAATCTGTCAACAAGTCCATAATTCTCAGAATCACTTACCCATAGAGAAGACAGTTTTCATAATCAATTGGACCATAGCGCTAACAAAGAATATACAATTTTCATAATGACCATAGCTAACAAGGAAATTGCCATGCATACTATGAACAAGCAAAGACAGGATAATGATAATTCCTAGAACCAAAAATCAAGGGGAATTCTCATGTGAAGGAGGTGGTGCTGATGGCAATCTGAAAGGCCTTTAAAAGCTTAATTGACACTTCTCAGCCCTTGGTCATCCTCTTCTAGCATCACAGACCCCTCTGCCTTCCTGAACCACATCGGGCAGAAGATTCACCACCACCTTGAGTACAAGATCCACCAACATCGACTAGAATTGTTGCTCTCATGACCAACAAAATCTTCAAGACCCACACTGTATGATGTCTTCTTAGATGGATCAAGAAGCTATAGGATCATTTGTACCTTGTGCAAGTCAAGCATGAAAAAAATCACCTCAGTCACAAGTAGAGATAAGTGCCATCTAATTTTATACAAGTAGACTGATTATGCATTGGTAAAGCTACTAGTTAGACATGACTTAGTGACCACAAGTTAAATACAAGAATAGAGAACTTTAATAACAAAAAATAGAAACTTTAATTCAGGTAACAGGGTCGTCGAAACTTCACTGTTAGTTAATATTCAGTTTGTATATTCACTGATAGAACACTTCAGTTTGTATATGTGCTGCAGGATGAGAAAGTAAATAGACAGACATACCTACTTAAGCCCATCATTAGTAAAAAAGTTGTAAGCTCAAATCAACATATTGTAGCAACTAGCAAAACCCATCATTTATAATATTGCATAATTGATACATGCAAATATTTGCAGACACCTTTGCTGTTTTTCTTCAACAATTGCTCTGATTGTCTAGTCGATTCCAAGTGCTTTGAAGAAAAAAGGATTGACCAAGATTTGTTGTCTATAAAACCTAGAAAAAACAGCAGGTTCTGGATTAGATAATTATTACATACTAGCGTATAATTTTACAGGCGTGCAACACATAAAGGCAGTACATAAGCGTATACATAAATTTTTAAGAACAATTATAGGCATCACTCTGCTGTTCTTTTGAATCAAAAGTTGCATGTGCACAAGCATGCATGTAATTATCATAGCAGAAGAAGTATGCTCTGCATTCATATATGACCTTTAAAATTTAGCAGATAATCCATTGGGTTCCTATTTGTGCGGGGGCGGCATTATCACTAAGATCCATCCGATCAATCTGGTGGCCGGCCTGCTGCTACCACGCACAAGAACCGGATGAGGCAATAGAAAAAAAAACTCAACATCATCCTTACCAGGTGAGGGGGAAACGGATCTGCTGGTGGCTCCTTCAAGAACAGATCTACGCACTTCTCCTTGAAGAACCAGATGTACTGGGCACAAACCCAAGGATTCAAGATTAATTGCCAAAAGAACGATAAGAAACCTCAACTGGATTAAAAAAAACCAATTCTTTGCAAGGTGAGTGTGCTTACTGAATAGATTCGATGGATTGAAGCAGCAAGGACATATCTCGAGAATGATTAAATAAGAAGGAGGTGCTTGGGGGTGACTAGAAAGCACGACGGCGCCTTGTCCACCGCGGCCGCCACCACTCTGCTCGCTAGGGTTTTTTTTTACGAACAGCGCTCGCTGATGGTGTCGTCCGACTGTTTCACTCCGGACGAGTCGATGACTCGTTTTCGCTGGTGGAGGGCATCACCCAGTGACAGGTGGACTCGTTCCCTTCAGTGAACCAAACGCTGCATTTAGGTTCGGACGTAGGTTCGGATGCTTCCGGACAGTTTCGTTCCATAATCCAAACACGATATAAGTCCCTAGCGTCCTCAACCTTGTCCAAGCGCCAGCCACCCCTCTATTTATAGAGGGGAGCCACCAACTAGTTGTTATCCCCCCTTCTCCAAGGGCCAGCCACCCCTCTATTTATAGAGGGGAGCCACCAACTAGTTGTTATCCCCTTTTCCCGAGCTCACACGGCTACTTCCCCTACACAGAACGCCTCCAAACATCCTCCAAACGTCGGTACTACCGACCACTAGGGTCGGTACTACCGAGGCCCGGTACTACCGGCCTTATGGTGGTACTACCGATAGGCCAAACCTTCCCCCGAACAGAGAGTTTGTGCGCTGCCTTCTTAGGTCGGTACTACCGACTATCACGGTCGGTACTACCGGCTGCACCAGCCTGAGCTCCGCGCTAAAACGGCCATAACTCTTAGCTCCGAACTTCGATTTCGATGATCTTGGACATTTTGGAAAGCTAACTCAGAGGGCTACACAACCCACATACATAGATAATCCAACTCACAAAGGATTAGTACAGAATTCCAATTCAAGACCCATCCTAGAGTTCGGAACACACTGAAAAACCCTCCTTCTCTTCTCCGAGTTGATCCAAATCAACTCCAACACCTTCTCCTTTGCAAATGTGCCAACACCACCAAGTGTACACCATCAAGTGCATGTGTGTTAGCATTTTCACAATCATTTTTCAAAGGATTAGCACTTGCATTCACCACGCCACTCGATCCTAGTAACAACGCAATGTTAGATTGCTCAAATGGCACTAGATGACCGATATGCAAACAAGTTTGCTCCTCTGGATAGTACGACCATATATCCTAAACCCGGTCATCAACTTCTCTACACACCTATGACCGGTGAAATGAAATGCCCTACAAATATACCTTTGCCTTGCGCATTCCATTCCATCTCCTCCATTGTTGATGCAACACATGCACCAACCTAGATCGAATGATATGATCCACTTCATATCATCACATGGCCTCCATGGTCCATCGATCTTGACCTCACTTGCTCTTCACCATTGCTTCGGTCCTTCGGCGCCAAGTCTTTGCTCATGCCTCCCGACACTCGGTACCAACGGCTTCAAAGCCTCCAACTTGCCCTTCACCTTCGCAACCGGTCCATCAAGCCAAGTCTTGCCTTGATCTTCACCATCTTAGCCATATGACCACATGTCATGTCACGTATGAAATAAGCTCCTTCATCACATGTGTGAGCCTTTGCAACATCTCCAAGCCATTTCACCTCCATGGCATATGTTGCCCACACATGATCATCTGTGGACTAATCACCTGTGTAATTCACTTTAAACACATATTAGTCCACCTAAGTTGTCACTCAATTACCAAAACCAAACTAGGACATTTCAATCTCTCCCTTTTTGGTAATTGATGACAACTCTACAAAGATATGGAATTTAAGCTTATTCCAAGCTAGCACTTCACAAGAATGTAAATTGCTAACTTGGTTTGGATTCATGTTGCTTGCCCAAGCTATTTTACCATGTGTACAGGATTTTGGACAAGTATCACAAACCTGAAATGGTAGTATTGGCTCCCCCTACATATGTGCTAGAGTGTTTGGAAATGAAGCTTGCACATATGCATAGATACTGAAGTGTGGGAGAGTAATTACTACCAAGAGGTGCTAAGGTGTATAGAATAACCTTTGGAGCGTGATATCGATGAAGTTTATAGTTGTACACCTTCTTTAGCACCAACAGTAGCTAGACATCATAAAAACTAGAAAAACCCCGTGAGATCAACATTAAAAGCAAGGGTCTAGTTTTGCATGAAAAGCACAAGTCTAGCTATCAACCTATGCATGCTAGTTATCAAATCATCAATTAAATCCTATAACTAGCATACACCACACAAGCATGCATATAAAATTTAAAAACTTATGCAATGCAAGCAAGCACATGATTATGCACATATCAAATGCAACAACCAAGTTCATGAGCTTGCCCCCCTACTTGTGTGCTAAAAAATTATTTTCATTTTATCTTTGTTACACTCTCTCCCCCTTTGTCATCTATTTCCATAAAAGGTTTGCATAAAAGAGGTTCAAATTGTCTAGGAGAGAGTTTGTTCGTTTCATATGTGGCTCAATCTAGGTCATTTGCATGAGACATTTAACATGGTTTGCTCTAGAGTAAGCTTCTTCACACATCTTGCAATGGTTATCTTACTCACGTTGGCTAAATATTTCATTGCTCATACTCTAGATTAAACACTAGGATTGCAAGCCCATAAACATGTCATATGTTACCACTAGATCATGTAAAGCATAGAAACAATAGTGGCATCATATAAGCATCAAAATCATTTGATTTTCATGAATGCTCCTAGGTAGTACCATAAGAATGTCTATATGCTCTAATCAAGTCCTTAGCATAGTATGAATTCATATGACAAACAATGATACCTTGCTATCTTGGAGTAGAGGTTAGTCATTTTGATTCCAACTCTGAAATACCAATGTGAAGTCCATGGTGAAGACTAATAGATACCAATTGATAGAACAAATCTTCACCCATATGATCAAGTGCATTATCTTGTATTGGTTGGCTTGCTTATTCATTTGATCATAGCTTGCATATATGAATACCACTCATGATTTGCTTCTCTATCTTGGGTGTTGCTTGCTTTCTTTCTTGATCAATCTCTTGATTGATCCAACTAAGCATCTTCAATGACACTTTAGATCACCACTTCCAAATTAGCCTTCCAAGCCTCGCTTGGTTAACCTACCAAAGGCGGCAAGCCCCTACAAAAGGGAGAAGTGACCTCTCTCCAAAGAATCATCCTGGATACACACTTGAATTGACTTTGTTTTATTGATCCATTTGAACTCTTCTTGAAATGTGACTTTGAATCCTTCTTTGAGTTCTTTTCTTTCTTCTAAATGATCTTCAATTGATACTAGGACTTGATCTTTCTCTTCATCTTGAAGTTGGTCTTGATCTTCAATTTGAGTACCAAATTGTGTGCCAAATATACTTCTCAATAGAATGGCCTTGTACTCATCTTTGTCATACTTCTAGCTCATCTCAAAACCAAACATAGATCCCTCAACCACTTATAAACATGATTCCAACTTGAGGACCTTTTCAATTAAAGTGACTCTAGATCAATCCAATAATTGTCACTTTTCTGGCAGATTCTGTTCTTCTCAAAGAAACATGCATATCTCCCAAAATATAAGTCCAATGACCATGAAATTTGGTGGAGATGTGCCTCACTATGTATTATAGTAGACATAAAAATTTGAGCTTTATTGGCTTTCTAGATTGCTACCAGATTTTGCATCTTTCCATACTTCTATATGCTGAAAACTGCTGCACTATAGTTGACAAGATCCACTCCAAAACCGAAGCATCACTTATCCAATTATCATGAATTTTGCACAGCCACTAATACCATAAGTGTACAATATGTGTACCAAATTTCAAGCCAATCCAACTAGATTTGATCATCCAAACATGGCTATCTTCTCAGCTCACTCAGATTTTGCAATATTGGACAACTTTGAGCAATTGAGCTATACTCTACCAATTTGAATCAAACTTGAAGCTAACTTGTTTGAGTAATCTCACAAGACACATATATATATCCATTCAAATCACTTACTAAATGAAGTATCATGAACATATTCATTCAAACTAACTCAATTTGATCACTAAGCAATTTATCCATTCAATCATCTTATAGCAAGCAATCTATGCATATATATCCAATTCAATCGACTCATATGCATCCAAATGAATGTGATCAAATAGAGATATACCTTAGTAGCTCATGATCATCAAATAGCAAGCTTCTTCATCTACCATTTGCAAGCCTTCAAATAATTCCAATAAATCACCACAACTAGAATATGACACTTGTATGTTATAGCACTTGCACTTCACTTGTCTTGACTTGACATTGGGTTTGGATAGCACTAAGATTAATTACTTGACTCAATCATATAATAATCATCATGAATCCAATTGAATCAAGCCTCCAATGCCATGGTACCTACACACATTCATCCACTAGTTGATGGTACCCAAGCTTGTTTGGGTCCTCTCAAGTTAGGTGCAACATACTTTGGCATAGCCTTAGTATGAGTAGTGGGATGAGTTGCAATAGTAGCCTTAGAGGTACCATTTTCATCTTTCCTAAGCATAGAATCATTAGCAATTGAAATAGGCTTAGGAATGTTACCTAGGGGACATGAATTTGCCATGTGTCCCCTTTCCCGGCATGAGTAGCAAACTCTCTTTGATTGAGCATTTTCTTCCTTGCTCATGTGTTGCTCCTCATTGCCTTGCCTCTCATGAGTTGCTTGAGCCTTCTTCTCAAGCTTGTTAGGACACTTCGAGGCAACGTGTCCCATATCATCACATTTGTAGCACTTGATGTGAGCCAAATCCTTCTTCTTTGTCACACCCGGTTTTAAAATACAAAACCAGGCTCACTATATGTGTGCCCAGAAAGTCCACACATACAGCAACAAAATAAAGAATATCAGAAACAATGTTATTGTATAACGTAACCATACTAACACTTACATGTATCAGCGTATAGCAGAACAGTTACTAATCTTCTCTTCAGACTCCAATCTTCACAGGGACGGCTGACTAGGGGCACATACGCCTAGCACTCCATGATGATTGGTGGGACATACCTTGTGTTTGTTGTTCCTTCATTCTTTTCTGCTCCAGACCTGGGAGGGTTAGTGACCAAAAATACTCGAAGGAATATTTTCATAATTATATTTCTATGCTCATTACAAGGACAGTGCAGCAAAAAGGTATAGCTCATAGCCAGGTATTATGATGGGGTATAAGAATTCTACTGGTTATAGCTTGCTCATGGGGTAGTGATAGATAAGAGTGGAATTCAAAAAACAACATTCATAAGAATGAAAACAAAAATAATGAAAAGACTGGGACAAAAAGGAAAAAGATAAAAGTATGATTACACGGTTAAACTTAAGACGTAAAATGATATATCGTTCCCCGGCAACGGCGCCATAAATGCTTGTTGGTATAAACTAACGCACACTCTACTTTATCCGCAAGCGCACAGATAAAATCTACCGATGTAGCACTTCACCGGAATAACCCAGTTTTAATATCGAACCCAAAGGAACGGATAGGGTTAAGTCTTAAAGTCTAACCCCTGAGTAGCTAACAAGGACGGAGAATCTAGAAGTATAGAGGGGATCACTAAGGCTGTCTAATTCTAATTTAAGAGTGAAGTGTTTCTATTATTCTTAGTGGGGAAGTTGCCATAAAAGGTCACAAACAGAGTATGAGTCTTTTATGCAAATGTATAATCCTACCGAGCCTACACACGAGTAAGTGGACTATAGAAGAATCAACAAGGCTATAAGAGTCACCCTTGCAAACAACCACTACTACCGGCGTTATAGGAGGTATTTATGAGCTATCAAGTCTAAGCACCACGCTTACACTATCCAACTACTCTAACTCTAAAATGACTAGAATTAAAGTACTCAAAAGAGAGTCATAAACCTTAAAAATAATAAGAACAATGGCTCAAACTTAAATATAGACGTCGATTACCGAAACAATCGTTGAAGCAAGTTGGCAAAGAACTTGAATCCACAGGTACAAGATGAAGAAGTTGATCCAATAGGCCGGAGCTCCTTCTTGATCTCTTCCTCTCTCTCTCTCTCTTCTAGTTCTAAAATAAGACTAGGTTCTAATCCTACTAGAGGGGTATCTAGTCTTCTACTTGAAAGCTAACCCTTGATTACAACTAGATGAACTAGATCTAATTCTAGATGAACTAGAAGAGATTCATCTAGAGGGACCTCTACATCTACATTGGAACCCTAATTTCTGATGTGGAGATGAATAATGAAGAGGGAGATGCCTGGAGAGGGGGGTCTGGTGCTGCTTATATAGCCCTGAGGGATCAACCGCGGCCGTTGGATCAAACCGACTTAAGGTACGGCTAAGATGCATCCTAGAGATCGGTGGAGGAAGCTTGCAGAAGACGGAGACCAGCGGGCCCAGGGGGGCCGACCGGTGGGTCCAGGGGACCGGTCGGTCCAACCTGGAGGTGGACCGCGGTGCCCTTTCTCGTGGTGTCTCTATGTGTTCTCTGGAGTCTTCTAGAAGTATCCCGACGTGGTGGTTGCGTTATCTCCCGACGGTTTCCTTCTATGGGAAGCTATCGGTGCCGATTTCCAGGTTTAGTCCCTGCAGAATCATAACTCACCAAAACTCATGGAATATTGTCAGTTGAAACCCTAAACCTTTGTTGGTGATCAAATTCTTGCCCTTTTCATATTTATTTATCCTTTAATTTTGATAGATAACCAGCGTCAACAGTTACTTACCTGGATACACGGGGGTGCTTTCCCCCAAGCTGAATGTTGACGTAGTCGTTCATTCTTGCCATGTAGCAAACTGGCAGTGGAAATGTACTTCCTCTATCAGAGCTTTGATTGATGTTGATGTTTGTTAAGACAGTGCTCTAACAGTGGATGGAGCATTCACTCGCTCGTCAGCTTTTCTTGGCGTTTCAAATCCTGTGAAACTCAAATAGACAACAAATCTTGTGGAACAGATTAAGCGTTAGTGGTTGGCCACTTAAGCCTTAGTTGTCTAGAATTTCAGTAAGATCTCTTTCTCAACATTTTTGTATTTTATATTTTTATGATGCAAGACAAAATGCACAGGATGAATGCATGCATATTTATTTTTATTATTATTTTTTATGCCACCACAGAGAACATTCCTGTGGGGTTTTACGCACCATAGAATTATTCACATTGGGCTTTATGATGCAGTGAAATATTTTTATTTTGTTTTCTAATATAATGCAGAAATTAAAATGTGTTATGAATTAAATATGATGATACAAGAAATGGTTATGGATTAAATATGAGAAATATGCAGCAAAGTAAATATAAAGATAACTACCGATTTTTACCTTTTGGTGAAGGTTCGGATATTTCGGTCCGACGAACCGGACCTTCCCTTGGTTCAGACCTCCCAAGGTTGTCAGACGTTTGGAAAGTCATTATTGATTTTGCCTCTTAGGTGCAGACTTTTTCTTACATACTTTCTTGGTCTGAGTCTTCACTTCTTGTGGTTCACTATCTTCAGGTTTCTCTTCTTTCTTTTCTGGGACAGTGTCGATAGTTTCTTCTTCGTGATTGGCCTCTCTATTCTTGATAGTTTGTCTTTTTTGGCTTGATGGGTATTTTAAACGCACACAAAATAATTCGCAAGTGCACGGATACCGATGTAGCTTTCACCCGAGAGTATTCTAGGGTATCGATTTCCACGGGGAACGTGAAGTGTACTAGAAGAATTAAGAACATCCTAGGAAGAGGTAACTATATGGTAGAGAGAAATTATCTAAGGTTCTCTAAGTTAATTTTATTAATTAAGATCAGGCTCACTATACTTCACCTACTTCGGAGCAACAGTACCTTTCCGATTCTCGAAAAAGACTGGGAAACCGGTAATCGGGAGAAGGCTGCCAAAAAGCTCTACGAAACACCAATCCTAACGTGGTGGATTATAACAATCTACAAAGCTGTCACCCCTGTAGCTACCACAACTAACCGGAGGATTGGGCGCAAACTCAGGTAAACACTAGCCTAGACACCGCGTCTACACTAATGAATACTACTCTAATTACCATGAATAACTAGAGCACTCAATACGAGCGGAGATCCAGTAAATAAAATAAAGCAAGAACTGAAATTAAATAAAATACTTAGAAGTGATAAATGAAGAACCTGGAGATTACTTGAAGACGAACCAGATGCTGCACCATTACAATGTCGAGGAAGATCCGACAGATCCGGCTCCTCCTCAGCTCTCTCCTCCTCCTCTCTCTAATCCAATCTCTAATTACAACTAGATGAACTAGACAAATAGAACTAGAACTAGACGAATGTTGACGGTCCTTAAACACCTGTTTTACCATCAACATTTGACCTTAAAGTCCACCAAAAAGGCATGAAATGTAGTCAAATAGGTTTCAAACTAACCAAATTCCACATGTCCATAGAATTTTATTTGAATGCAGGATTTGAAACAAATTTGGACATATGGACCCACCAGAGGCCAAGCCCACTCAGCAGGGCCCAAATGGGCCTAAGGGGGGTGGCGCCCGCCACTTGGGTTGGCCCAAGCTTCACTCCCTGCCACGTCACCGATCCGTGTGACCTCCCGAGGGCCAAATCTTGGCCCTTGGTCACTAGGTCAGTGGCATCGGACGGCTCAGGATGAAGTGGCGTGGATCAAGGCTGAATGGCGGTTGCTAGGACATGCAACCGACCTCCAAACCGCCTTGGACAACCACCTGGATGCCGTTGTAGCCAAGGCGGTGCATCCAACGGTGAGGGAGGTGGCGGCCGCCACCTAGGGCTGGCGGCCGCCACTAGGGTTAGCCCTAGGTCGGCTGGCTGCCCCCTATAAGTACCCCCCTCACTGATTTGGGCTATAAATACCCCCCTGGCGACACAACACCAAGTACCATCCAACACAAGAGAAGCAAAGCAAGTAGAAGCAAGCAAGTGAGAGCTCAGAGAGCTTAGGCAAGTAGGTAGCTAGTAGAGCAAGGCATCTTTGCCCTCGCGGTAGCGCTGCTCAAGGCTTAGCTCAAGAGTAGAGGCGTGCGAGTGATCGGTTCTGGAGCTGGGAAGAGTCTTCCTTCATCTCCAGTTCAGGTTTTGCTCTTGTATCTCAAGCACTTTACTATATTCTAGTTCATCATTTCAAGTATTACTTTATTCTACTTATCAGTATTGAGTGGTATACTTGATTAATTGCTTGAGTGCCTAGCTATCCTACAATTCAATTCACTTAGCCATAATAGTTAATTTCTAGTGTGCTTAGTGATTGATCTTTGTCAATAGGTTGCTTAGTTAGTTTTGTGTTTATCTTATTAAGTCAAGTGTTTGCTCTGACGTCCGCAAGGGTGTCTCTATTCAAAGCTTGGGTAGAGATAGTTAGAATATAGTTAAGCGTGGTGCTTAGTTATAGACTTACCTTCAGATACGGCTGGACCCCCGGATAGCTGTGGTAGCAAGCAGGTGGTGACAGCCCTGTGCGCCTTGAATTCCACCACGTAGTTGGCCCAGTTTAACAGTAAGGCTCGTTGTGCTAGCGTTCAACCTAAGTAAGTGGTAAAGGCTAGTACGCCTCGATACTTGACAAGATAGGAATAAAACTATACTCAACTTAGTTGCTCTATTGTCTTTTGCCTGCCTTGCTTCGTAACTATCTTGCTTCACAGTTATCTTGCTTGTAGTTATCTAGGATTAGTTATTAGTTAGTAGTTAGTTATCCTTAGTTACCCCTTTTTTCTACCTATCCATCCACCTTACCTTAGCCATCCATTTCATCCTTACCTATCCACCCATATATTCTTTCTAGCCTTTCATCTTCCCTTCTCCCCTTTTCCTTTTTCTCTTTTCTTCGACTCTCATCCCCTCCTTGACTCGACTCATACACCACCCTAGCCTTCCCTTGGGATCAAATAAATCGACACCTGGTACTCCCAGGCGAAGTGCTACTACGATAGTTCTGCGCGCTTGCAGAATCTTCTCCTGGTAGATTGCATTCTCGCTAGCTAGCTCCTACTAGTGTCGGGACTGACAACCCCACTTGGCATTAGTAGATAGCTACTTTAGTTACCCTATCCTAGGTGTAGCTAAGAACTACCAACAACGAACTAGAACTAGAAGAACTAGAACTAGATTTAATTCTGGATGAACTAGAAGAGATTCATCTAGAGGGACCTCTACTTCTAATTGACACCCTAGTTTCTGATGTGGAGATGAATATTGAAGATGGAGATGCCTGGAGACGGAGGTCTGGGTCTGGTTTTATAGCCCGGAGCGTGGAACGTGAGCCCTTGGATCAAACCGACTTCAGGGACGGGTGGAGATGCATCCTAGGAGGCGGTGGAAGAAGGTTCCAGAAGGCAGAGGCGAAACGGCCTCCGTGGCCGACCGGTCGTTCATGGGGTGGGACCGGTCGGTCTGGCCTAGTGGGCCCACGTGGCGGGCCGCCTCGTGGTGTCTTCTGGTGTCTTCTAGATCCTTCTTTTGCAGATTTCGTTGCGAAATTAATATCTTTTCATCTGGGACTCCGAATATAGCAATTGATATGTGTGTTTCGATCGTCTCGACGAGCTCTTCTCATTGGTGTACTCCAATTCATCACTTGAGATACTTTAATATGGTGAAATATTGATGTCCTACAAAACAAGTAAGAGCACCAAAACTCGTGGAACTTGTTAGTTTCAAACCCTACAACTATGCTTTGTAATTCATTTAGTGTCATTTCATGCAATAGTTGATGGTTAATTATGAGCATTAGTGAGCGTCAACAGTGGGATCATCATAGTTTGGCACGTAGGCCATTACATTAAATTGACAATATATATGTGGCTCCAACCATATTGTCATACTCATGACATGCAAGCCATGAATCAATACACACATGCATCACATACACAATAGGACCATACTGGTCACTGAATTCCTATGGAAAGAGTTAAACATTTCTGACGTATAATCTTAAATCGTAGAAACATCATCTTCCCAGCCTTTTTGCTAATCAAAATTCATCAAAACTTGCGAAGCGGGTGAAAATCAGATGTAAAATTTCCTATAGATCAATTTTCATTGACAGTTCGTCTCAATCTAAGGTCATATGCAAAAGTTATGACTGTTTTATAAAACAACAATTTTATTTCAAATTTTCTCAGGTCGCCGCACATCTCATGCACCCGGCTCTTGACCTAGATTCGATTCGATCAATGTGATTGATCTCCGTCTTGCCATGATTGGATTTACATGTATCACTTAACTCCGATGGCGGAATTCCGACCAGTAGGAGTAGATCGTTACATGACCATCACTACAAGATCACGAACCATGATCAGAGACTGATCTACAACCGCACATATCTCTATATACGAAGTAGTAATGGCTCTGATACCACTGTTGGGACATAAGGATGCTACGCTAGCCAAAAAATAATTTTTTTTGACCCCATAAACTAGGAACCACTGCTAGTTATAGTTCACGGGATTACCACTAGACGCACAGATGCAACAGAAGTCGTCTCGATGTAGACGTGCGCGTCGTAGTTGTGTCATGCAGTTGCTCATGTCCGTCCTTTTCGTTGGGTTCATCCTTGTGCTCTGTATGCAGCACCTCCAAGGTATCCACGTGTACAGGGAAGAACAATCACGCCTCCGGACTGCTAGGTCCGCGAGGAACAACAGAGGCACGCGTGTGATGGGCAGCAGCTAGCAAAAGTGGCGTATCTCTCTAGCTCTTGCGCCCACCACTCCTTATATAGGCGTTCCTAATGAGCTCCCGAGTTGGAGGCCCATTAGTAGCCCTAAGCCTTGTCTAATTCGTATCCAATCCGAATTAGGCTTCCAACCCCTTAAGCGTACGAAAAGAATAAGAGTTATAACTTTTAGATTTAGCCACAAGCGATAAGATCAAGATCTTTATTCGTTAACATGGATCAATCATAATATAAAGATAATAATCAATAAGATAAATAATATAAGATCGTCCTATAAAGATCCTTAGAGCATTCCATCTTATAGCATTAGCGTTGATAGGAACTATAAATTAGAGAATAACTCCTAAGAAATTCTTTATAAGTCATAATATATATATATATATATTGATTCGTGCAATTATACCTAGCAATGATTGTTAGACTTACTTCATATCTACACCCAAGAGACATTACTAGGGTGGATTCAGATCAGAGCTCAATCTCACCGTGTAACAGGTCTTACTGATCCTATTCAGAAAGTGGGCTACATAGAATTCAACACATCTGTCACACACACGATCTACCACTTGTTGCCCTAGAATATAGTGTGCATCCGCAGATAAACAAGGTATAAACACCACACTTACACTATGTCGACCACTCATCTCTTGATCGTCAGCATGAGTGCTATACGAATATGAGTTTGAATATAAAGATAATCTATCTATGATAAATATATTATAAAGTAAACAATGGGCATTATAATTAAGAACCGAGAAGATCGCAGCGTGAAAGGTGGAGATTTTTGGTGCTGATCAAGAAGGATATCATTTTCTGTTTATGATGTGCCTTATATGTAGCTCTGTACAAGATGATCTCACCTGACTCGGCTATCTTGAAGACTGGACTCGATCACAAGATACACCATTCACTACTAGAGAACAGGCCTTTGGACGATTTGCAAAATCAGCTTTAGTCAAGGAAAAATTTGCGTCCGGGACTAGAAAGGTCTTTAGCCCCGGTTGGTAACACCAACCGGAGCTAAAGTTCCCCAGCCCAACGGCTCATTTGTCAGAGGGACCTTTAGCCCCGGTTGGTGTCACCAACCGGGGCTAAAGGTTTTGCCCCGGTTGGTGTCACCAACCGGGGCTAAAGGTTTTGTCCCGGTTGCTGTATCCAGCCAGGGCTAAATGTTGGCATCTTTAGCCTTACCAACCGGGACTAAAAGGTTTTGTCCTGGTTGGTCTATCCAGCCGGGGCTAAATGTTGGCATTTAGCCCCAGCTGGGAATAAGGACCGGGGCTAAATGTCCCTCCCTATATTTGAACTGTTCTTCCACCTCCAGCCGTGCCCGATCTCCTGTCCTCATTTTTTCTTCATTCAGTCACTTGCTTGCATGTTTGCTCTCTCTTCTCCGGTGATTTTTATTTAACACATCTCCGGCGATTGATTTATTTCATCACATCTACGCCGCCATCGACTCCTTGAAAGGTTACTAGCTTCAGTTTTCCATTTTTGTAGCCGCCACTTATATATATGGTTTTTGAAGCTATTTTGAGTTCATTCACTTGATAGTTTAAATTAGTACCCTAAAAACAAAATGTGACCAGTTTAATTAGTTTATTTTAACCTATTAGAGAAATAGAGATCATTTAAATCATTTGTTTACAGAAAATAGAAATATATAATACTTTAGTTTACAAAATGTGACCGGTTTAATTAGTTTATTTTAACTTTTTGGAGAAATAGAAAAATGTGACCGGTTTAATTAGTTTAATTTAACTTTTTGGAGAAATAGAGATCAGTTAAATCATTTGTTTACAGAAAATAGAAATATATAATACTTTAGTTTACAAAATGTGACCGGTTTAATTAGTTTATTTTAACTTTTTGGAGAAATAGAGATCAGTTAAATCATTTGTTTACAGAAATTAGAAATATATAATACTTTAGTTTACAAAATGTGACCGGTTTAATTAGTTTATTTTAACTTTTTGGAGAAATAGAGATAAGTTAAATCATTTGTTTACAGAAATTAGAAATATATAATACTTTAGTTTACAAAATGTGACCAGTTTAATTAGTTTATTTTAATTTTTTAGAGAAATGGAGATCATTTAAATTATTTGTTTACAGAAAATAGAAATATATAATACTTTTGTTTACAAAATGTGACCGGTTTAATTAGTTTATTTTAATTTTTTGGAGAAATAGAGATCAGTTAAATCATTTGTTTACAGAAATTAGAAATATATAATACTTTAGTTTACAAAATGTGACCAGTTTAATTAGTTTATTTTAATCTTTTAGAGAAATAGAGATCATTTAAATCATTTGTTTACAGAAAATAGAAATATATAATACTTTAGTTTACAAAATGTGACCAGTTTAATTACTTTATTTTAATTTTTTAAAGAAATAGAGATCAGTTAAATCATTTTTTTTACAGAAATTAGAAATATATAATACTTTAGTTTACCCTGCTTGGTATGTCGTTTTCGAGGGCACCAAGCCAGGTATTTACACCAGCTGGGCCGAGTGCAGTCAGTATGTCCTCAAATCTAAGGGAGCTGTGCATAAAAAGTACAAGTCTTTTGAGGAAGCTTCTGCAGCTCTAGAGGCTTTCAATTCAAGAATCAACTCAATTCCTACTGCACCTACCCCTACCTTATCTTCCTATCAGGTTGGAGTGGCAGGCAGTCCATCCTGTTGGACTGTGATGTGGGAAAAATGTGCAGGTGTTGTTAGTTGCTTTGGTTGTGGCCAAGTGGATGAGGCTGCACTGTTATCTTGATGTAATAATTAATTAGACAAGTTCAACTGCTACTACTTATATGCCACCAGTGAGGCTTACTAAATTTGGGTGTCATGAACATGTTTATAAATTTGAGCTAGAAAATTAAATTTGTTGATAAGAATGAGAGATATAATTATGTGATATGTCATATAATGCAGACGATGACACGTCACTGGATGTACAATGCCGATCGTCGCTCAAAAGAGTTCATTGATGGCATGCATTATTTTTTAAGAATGGCCGAGGCAAACAAGCGGAATGGTTTTATGTGCTGCCCATGTGCCCTTTGTAATAATTTGAAGGAATATTCTAGCTCAAGGAGTCTTCACTCACACTTGTTCAAGTCAGGTTTCATGCTAAACTATAGTTGTTGGACGAAGCATGGAGAAATTGGTGTTACGATGGAAGAAGGTGAAGAAGAACAATTAGACCCTAACGATGATATTATTGCTCAATACGGTGACTTTGGTGATACTGCAATGGGGGAAGGTGAAGAAGAGGCAAGTGCAGAAGACACACTCGCTGAAGATGATGCTCTTGGTGATGTCATTCATGATGCACAAAGAGATTGTGAAAGTGAAAGGGAGAAGATTAAGTTTGACTGTATGCTAGAGGATCACAGGAAATTACTATACTCGTCTGCTGCAGATGGACAAAAAAAGTTGGGTACAACACTTGAGTTGCTACAATGGAAGGCACAGAATGGTGTATCTGACAAGGCATTTGGACAATTATTGAAGATTATAAAACAAAAGATGCTTCCGAAGCCTAACGAATTGTCCGCCACTAGGTACGAAGCAAAACAAGTCATCTATCCATTGGGTTTAGAAATCCAGAAGATACATGCATGTCCTAATGACTGCATCCTGTACCGTGGCAAGGAATACGAGAATTTGGATGAATGACCTGTATGTAAAGCGTCACGATATAAGATCAGGCGAGATGACCCTGGCGATGTTGAGGGTGAAGAACGTCCCCGGAAGAAAATCCCTGCCAAGGTTATGTGGTACGCTCCTATAATACCACGCCTGGAACGTCTGTTCAGAAACAAGGACCATGCAAAGTTGGTGCGATGGCACAAAGAAGACCGTAAGGTAGACAACATGTTGAGACACCCTGCTGATGGGTCCCAGTGGAGAGCAATAGACAGAGAATTTCCGGAATTTGCAAAAGACGCTAGAAACTTAAGGTTTGGTTTAA
The DNA here is from genome assembly GCA_009763385.1 of Coix lacryma-jobi var. lacryma-jobi. NCBI lineage: Eukaryota > Viridiplantae > Streptophyta > Magnoliopsida > Poales > Poaceae > Coix > Coix lacryma-jobi. The sequence goes on along the minus strand of CM019824.1, from coordinate 62,411,697 downwards.
GTACGGACGGGATGAATCCTTATGGGGAACAGAGCAGTAGTCATAGCACGTGGCCTGTTACTCTATGTATCTACAACCTTCCTCCATGGTTATGCATGAAGCGGAAGTTCATTACGATGTCAGTGCTCATCCAAGGCCCGAGATAACCTGGCAATGACATCGATGTCTACCTGAGGCCATTAGTTGAGAAACTCCTACTTTTATGGAGTAAATCAGGTGTACGTGTGTGGGATGATTACAAACAGGAACACTTTGACCTGCGAGCATTGTTGTTCGTAACAATCAATGATTGGCCTGCTCTAAGTAATCTTTCAGGATAGACAAACAAGGGATATAATGCATGCACACATTGTTTTGATGACATGGATAGTATATATTCGAAAAAATATAGAAAGGTACTGTACCTTGGGCATCATCGATTTCTTTCTCTGAATCACCAGGTTAGAAAGAAAGGCAAGCATTTTAAAGGTGAGACAGACCACAGAAGCAAGCCTCACAATAGAACTCGAGAAGATGTACTTGAGATGACCAAGGATGTGAAAATAGTCTTTGGAAAGGGGACGGGCAGCGAACCTATTCCGAAAGACGCTACGGGACATGCACCCATGTGGAAGAAGTCAATATTTTGGGAGCCACCCTATTGGCAATTACTAGAGGTCCGCCACGCGATCGACGTGATGCACCTGACAAAGAATCTTTGTGTCAACCTTCTAGGATCCATGGGTGTGTATGAGAAGCCTAAGGATACACTTGAAGCACGACAAGACTTGCAGCGCATGAAAGAACGAGACAACCTACATCCAGAGAAGACAAATGATGGACGTCATTACTTAAGACCTGCTAGCTATACTCTTAGCAATGAAGAGAAGGAAATCATGTTTGAATGCCTAAACAGCATCAAGGTCCCATCTGGATTCTCCTCCAATATAAAGGGAATAATAAATATGCAAGAGAAGAAATTCCTAAACTTAAAGTCGCATGACTGCCATGTGCTTATGACGCAATTGCTTCCGGTTGCTTTAAGAGGAATTCTACCTCCACATGTATGTCTGGCCACTGCGAAGCTACGTGCATTCCTCAATGCAATTTCTCAGAAGGCAATTAATCCACTAGAACTAGCTACTCTACAGAATGATGTGGTTCAATGTCTTGTGAGCTTTGAGTTGGTGTTCTCTCCATCCTTCTTTAATATCATGACACACCTCCTAGTTCACCTGGTCAAGGAGATTCATATTCTCGGTCCAGTGTTCCTACACAACATGTCCCCTTCGAGAGGTTCATGGGAGTACTGAAAAAATATGTTCACCAACGTGCTCGGCCAGAAGGAAGCATCGCCAAGGGCTATGGGACAGAGGAGGTCATAGTGTTCTGTGTTGCCTTTATTCCTGAACTTGACCCGATTGGTGTTCCTGAATCACGACACGAGGGGAGGCTGTGTGGAAAGGGGACACTAGGGAAGAAAACATATATCGGTACGGGGAACGATTATTTCAATAAAGCACACTACACAGTTCTTCAAAACTCATCAGTGGTGGATCCATATATCGAGGTACACAAGGAGTTCCTACGATCCCAATTTCCTGGGAAGAATGAAGTTTGGATTACACGTGAGCACATGAATACTTTTAGCACTTGGTTGCGAAAAGAATGCCTGGGTGATAACAATATTGATGAGCAACTATATTTGTTGGCTAGGCAACCATCATGGCACATCCTCACTTACAAAGGGTATGAGATAAATGGAAACACATTTTACACCATTGCCCAAGATAAAAGGAGCACAAACCAAAACAGTGGTGTTCGCGTAGATGCCACAGACCCAAATGGGAAGAGGCAAACATATTATGGCCACATAGAGGAGATTTGGGAACTAGACTACGCACCTAATTTTAAAGTCCCTTTGTTTCGATGCCAATGGGTCAAGACGACCGGAGGTGGAGTAACAGTTGACAAGGAGTATGGAATGACAACAGTGGATCTCAACAATATTGGATACAAAGGTGAACCATTCGTCCTTGCTGCTGATGTGAATCAGGTGTTCTACGTGAAAGACATGTCTACAAAACCCAAGAGAGGGAAAAATGATGAAAAATCAACCAAAGAGCCAAAACGCCACATAGTTCTTTCAGGAAGAAGAAACATCGTGGGAATTGAGGACAAGTCAGACATGTCGGAAGATTATGAAAGGGATGACCGAATACCGCCCTTCAGTGTGACCAAAGATCCAAGCATCCTGCTAAATACTGAGGAGACGCCATGGTTACGACATGATCATAACCAAGGGACATACGTCAAGAAGATGATCACCAGTGTACCCGCTTGATATATAGTTATGCTTTAACTAATATTATGTATTACAGTTTTTGTGTAATTAATAATGATTATGGATAGTCATGGTTCGTTGATGTCGGTGTCGAAATGACTTGATTTATTACATTATTTTAGTTATGGATAGTCATGGTTAATAATGATTATGGATAGTCATGGTTATTAATAATGATTATGTATAGTCATGGTTCGTTAATATGAGCCCAAATTGATGCCCCACACGATGTGCTAGATTTTTCTAATCATTATTTTAATTATTGGAGGCCAAATTGATGCCCCACACAAGATGCCCAAAAATTTTCCAAGTCGGAGGCCTAGTTTATCCAATAATTATTGGATGACGGTGCGCGGTAATTCGATTAAACCGGAAAAAGTACGAAACCATCTCCAAAAAATCACAAACTTGTTGGTTGCATTTGGACAATAAAAGATGAACAACCCAAAATTTAACGTTCAGATAATGCAAAAATAATTTTCCTATCGAGAACCAGTTGTTTCAGATATTTAAATTTAACATTATATTTTTGCATTAACAAAATATGAATTGTTATTTACATTTATATTTGTTATTATAAGAAAAGAAAATAATTTATGTTACAAAATTTTCTACTATACAATAAGGTAAAAGAAAATACAACTGCTATTTTTAAGAAATTTTATGCCTAATATTGAATTTACTATGCAATTAACAAGTATTACAACATATTAATATAGTGAAAACCTAATACAAAACCCAAAATACAGAAAGCCCAAAACAGTGGCGGGAAAGAACCTTTAGTCCCGGGCGGTGGCACCACCCGGGACTAAAGGACCTTTAGTCCCGGGGCGTAATCCCGCCCGGGACTAAAGGTCCGAACCTTTAGTCCCGGGCAGGCTTACGCCCCGGGACTAAAGGTCCTTTAGTCCCGGGTGGTGCCACCGCCCGGGACTAAAGGGTCCCCGAGTATATAGGGTACAGGGCCCTCCTACCTCCCCAGATCGACGTCAGAGTTTGCGCCGCCGCCTCCGTTGTCTTCGTCGTCTTCCCTGTGTGCCTCGCCGCCGCGTCGTCCTCTCTCCCTCGTCGTCGTCCTCGCTTCCGTCGCCGTCGTCCTCGGTAGGGACACCCCGCCGGCCGCGCCGCCGTTCGTTGCGGCGCCCTCGGCCTCCCTCGTCGCCGCCGGTCAAGACTCGGCCCGCCGCGCACCGGCCGCCCTCGGCCGGGACTCCTGAAGGACCGAGAATGCACTAGCAAGGCGACCAGAGGGGGGTGAATGGGAGCTCAAAAATTTCTTTCGAAACTTTGGCCGATTGTCCCAAAATCAACCCCCAAGAGCTACGACCGAGAACGTGATGCCCACGACCCTTGGAAGAGGGTGGATGATCCCTAGGATCACAGCGAGGCACCACAAAGCGATAGCAAACCAAACACAAAAAGCTCCGGCACAAGTTCGACCCTTGAGAACCGAGTCCCGAACGTAGATAGACGGCTATGTCGAGAAATCCCCAAATACCGATGCTAACAAGTAGCAAAGATACCTAGAGAGGTTCCTTGGTCAACTACAAGGCCAAACGAGAAGTCCGAAAACCAAGCGAGGAAGCCGGGAGAGCAAACGCACAAAACCGGAAGCTTCACGCGATTCCCGGACTGTCCGGACCTGGAGTCCCGGACTGTCCGCCCCTACTGCGGACTGTCCGCGACTTGGTGGCGGACTGTCCGCCGGCCGAATGGACCAAACAGCAACCTTGCTGAAAGTCCCCTGGTCGGCTCCCGGACTGTCCGCGAGTTAGACCGGCGGACTGTCCGCAGGTCACTCCGGACCAAACCAGCCGAGCCGCGCAACCACTGAACAGGCTGGAGCCCGACCCCCGGAATGTCCGCACCCCTAGTGGCGGACTGTCGGCGGATGAACAGAGAGGGCGATTTTGATCGCCCCTCTCACGAATCCTCTCAAATCTGAATCAAAATTCAATCCCACGTTCCCAAACTTGGAGAAGATGATCACAAGGTAGTTAGGAGACTATCCCCAAGAAATCATCCACTCAAATCAACTCAAACACCTGGAAATCAAAAGGGGAGGAGAATGAACCGAAAAAGCGCCACGAAAACGAAATCAACCCGATCTACTTGTTCGTGAGGAGTTAGATGAATTCCTTTGGTCGAAATGACCTCCTCACTATGAAGAACAAGTTGATTCAAACGGATTTCGCAAAGACGCAATAGAGAGGGAGATCGAGTGACGGGAAAATCGCGAAGAAATGAAGAACGCGAAGAACATGAACCAAAACGCGAATCACGTCATCGATCTGCAACTGTGTGGCTACCACACGCTACAACATTGAGGTTATGGCCTCACTTCCTCAAAATCTCCAGTACACAGGGGTATGGTTCTCTGCGGATCTCAGCTAGCTACAACAGGGGATTGGGAGAGCAGGAAACCCTAAGTGCAAAGAGCAAATGACTGAGATGGATGGGGAGGTGGGTGTCTCCCCTACTTATCCTAATTCTAACTATTCCTAATTCCCACTCTACCCCTAACTACTTACAGAGCGAACCAGCTAAACCCTAAGGTTATTCTGGACCAACTCGTGGTAGGTGGTGATCCGACGGCCACGCCCGCACAACTCGTAGCGTTGCCTCGACGCAACCTCCTGATTGCCGCCATGTGCCGCCACCGCTCTGCGTCCTCTTCATGGACTCCGCCCCCGGTTTTGTGGCCCAAACCGGGAAACCAGCCTTCACAGCCAACCCCCAATTTTGAGGCCCAAACCGGGAAACCAGCCTTCCGTAGCCTGAGTTTTGTGGCCCAAACTCAGCAAACCCGTAGCACCCAGGTTTTGAGGCCCAAACCTGGAAACCGTCCTCAGCCCGAGTTTTGTGGCCAAACTCGGAAACCATCAGCGCCCAGGTTTTGAGGCCCAAACCTGGAAACCGTCCACCGATGGTTTTTCTCTGGCTCTACCACCAAACCGAAGCTGTGGAGGGGATGCACCGCCCGTGCGCCCCATCCACCGACATGTGTCCCCAAGTCCTCGACCCGAGCAACACCATGTCCCGCAAGTCTTCGCTCGTCGCTATCCCAAGCTATCAGCCACCACAGCTGATCCTCAGGCCACCGGTCCCTCAGTCCAAGCCTCATGTCCGCCCTTCACCGCTCCCGGTCCGTCGGCACGGCACATCTCTACTTGACCTTCACCTTGCCCTCGATCACTGTCTCTGTGCTCGACACCTGCACAACACAAGCCAAAGAACCTGCGATCAAACCCGTTGACAATCACTCATCACTTGAGACTCGACATACACCCATGTATCCGCAATCTCCCCTTTGATGAGTGCATTGTCAACTACACACACAAGTCATAATGGAAATAGAAGGAAGAAGAAGGAGAAGAGAGAACTCGACCAAATGACCCAAAAGCATAGGAAAGCCGAAGAAGGTCAAGTGGAAAGAGCAAAACAACTTGGTTCCCAAAGACATGGGCAACGGCTCGACGCAACCAAGCAAAGCAAAGCTAGCCCTCAAGAAGAGGTAGAACAGGCTCAACACCACTAGCAAATGCCAAATGAAAAATCAAAGCAAAATGTTAGTCCCTCAAGATAGAGGCACAGAGGCTCAACACAACTAGTAAGAAAGCTCGACATCGACTGAAAAGCTCGATACCAACTTAACCCAATTGAAACAAAGGTGCGGCTGCTAGTCCCTCAAGATAGAGGCAAAGGCTCAACACAACTAGCAAAGCGCTCGGAACCAATTGGAAATTTCAAAAAATTCAGCACGAGCAAACTCCCCCTTGCATGATGCACACAACCGCCAACATGGGAGACATGATTTGTCCAAATTTTCTCCCCCTTAGTTGAAAATGCACCATCAAGCAAAAGGAACTGAAAACGATTTTCTCCCCCTTTGAAAATGCACCATCAAAAGTGCCAACAAGAGAAGTTCTCCCCTTCCAAAATGCATATGAGTCATAATGCAAGTTAGCAGCTTTAGGAATATAGTCAAGAAAATGCAAAGATGCTCTAAACAGTATAGCTCCAACGACTCACTGGAAAGCATACAAGCTAGCGAAGGCTCAAACTGATCACCAAATATGAAATATGAACATATGAGCAAAGTGAGCAGTTTTTAGCCAAAAAGGTATTCACCATCAAAATAGCACTACACATGTATAGACAGGAAAACAGATCAATGCTAACCATGTATGCAAGGTGAACTACCCCTAGCAAAGTTCAACCATCATGCTATAGAATGAAGCATAACTTGTGATTTCAAAATTTTAGATCGGAGTTGCAGCGGTGAAATAGCACAAGTTCAGAATTTAGCATGTGATTGCGAGAGGTTGAAAGCTTGTCATTGCCTAACTTTTCAACTGTGCGAAGCCTATGCAGAAGCAATCAGAAGCTTAAAGCAACAGTTTCGGTCATACACTACATAGCTCAAGTTCAACTCAACGTGCAATGAGAAACAGTCTCAAAACTGTGATGTGTTGACAAGCAATCCCATCTCGATCTTTTCAATTTACTTAACTTGGTTCAAATTTTAAACAAAATATGAACATACCAAGCAAGTGAGTGACTCAGAACTAGAGACATAGCAACCTAGCATATATGAAAAGCACGAGTGAACTCAACACATCCTACACATGCTAGTTGCATATCTCAGTGGTGAACATTTTCAGGTTTTATGTTTGTTAAGGAGATTCACCATTCAAAAATAGCTCGGCTCACAACATGTATTAGTGATCAGAAAGAGCATAAGCTACAAGCGTCAACATATAGCATCGGAGCATACTAAACAGAGCATAATTACATTCTAAAGATTATATACATGAAGCTCAGAATGTAAAAGCGTATGCTAAAATGCAAAAGACAAGCAAAGCAAACGAGAAAATAGTCAGTTTATGATACAAGATCCAAAATGTTTCACCCATCTAAAAGGGGAAACACACACCAAGCTCACCTCTCAACCGATTAAAGGTTGATTCGTCCAAAGGCTTGGTGAAAATATCAGCCAACTGATGATGAGTATCGACATGGCGAAGGTCGATATCACCCTTCTCATAATGGTCTCGCAAAAAGTGAAAGTGCACATCAATGTGTTTGGTCTTCGAGTGAAGCATGGGGTTCTTAGGAATGCTAATCACACTCGTGCTGTCACAAAGCAAAGGAACACGAGAAAAGCTCAGACCAAAATCACGCAAAGTGGCCATCATCCAAAGCAACTGGGAACAACAGCTAGCCGCAGCAATATACTCAGCCTCCGTGGTCGACTGGGCGACACTAGACTGCTTGCGAGAAGACCACGATACAAGAGAAGAACCAATAAATTGGCAAGTCCTAGAAGTGGACTTGCGCTCAATGCGACAACCAGCAAAATCGGCATCGGAATAACCGCAAAGGGAGAGGGTGGAGGAAGATGAATACCAAATCCCGAACTCAGGTGTGAAACGAAGGTACCTAAAAATGCGCTTGACCGCCTGACGGTGAGAAGTGCGCGGCGACGCCTGAAAGCGCGCGCACAGGCACACTACGAACTGGATGTCCGGGCGTGTCGCCGTCAGGTAGAGCAGCGACCCGATCATGCTTCGGTACTCCTTCTGGTCCACAGCTTCTCCATCCTTGTCAGCATCCAGGGCCGTCGTGGTCGACATGGGTGTTGGAAGAGGCTTGGCCTCACCCATATCGAACCTTTTCAGCAAGTCCTTGGTATACTTGCCCTGGTGCACAAACGTCCCTTCCCGGGATTGCTTAATTTGCAATCTGAGAAAGAAAGTCAGCTCGCCCATCATACTCATCTCGAACTCCCTGCTCATAGTATCTGCAAACTTGGCAACCAAAGCGTGAGAAGAACCACCGAAAATGATATCATCCACGTAAATCTGGACCAAGAGAGTGTCTTTGCCTTGCTTGAGGAGAAAAAGCGTTTTATCCACACATCCCATTTTAAAACCCTTAGCAAGCAAAAAGGTTTTCAACCTATCATACCAGGCTCTAGGGGCTTGTTTCAAACCATATAAAGCTTTGTGGAGTTTGAAAACATGGTTTGGAAACATGGGATTTTCAAAACCGGGGGGTTGTTCAACATAAACCTCTTCTTCTATGTAGCCGTTTAAGAAGGCACTCTTGACATCCATTTGAAAAAGTTTGAAACCTTTGGATGTAGCAAAAGCCAAGAGTATCCTAATAGCCTCCAAACGAGCTACAGGAGCAAAAGTCTCCTCATAGTCTATCCCCTCCTTCTGGCTATAGCCCTTTGCTACAAGCCTGGCCTTGTTTCTAACAATGTGGCCATCATCTCCTTGCTTGTTTTTGAAAACCCATTTTGTCCCAATAGGCTTACAGTCTGGAGGAGATGGAACTAAAACCCAAACCCGATTTCGCTCAAAGTTCTCTAACTCCTCATGCATGGCATTAACCCAATCCGGATCCGTCAAAGCGTGTCCAACATCTCGGGGCTCAAAATCAGCAACAAAAGCAGAATGAGCAAAGTGAGAGATTTGTGACCTGGACCAAGTGACACGTTCGTCGATGCTGCCGATCATCTGCTGAGGGGGGTGTTGGCGCTGGATGTGTCGTGGCGCCTCCCCTGCAGAAGTGATCTCCCCCTCAACAGCAGCTGGTGCCTCCCCGGGTACAAATGGTACCGCTCGGGGTGGCGGATCCCACGGCCCCTAGGAAGAAGACGTGTGGGGGCCGTGAGTCGTCGTAGAAGCCGCTCCTTGTGGCAAAGCAGGTGGAGGGGGTGCTGGATCATCCATACCTTCAGCATCCTCGTCCTCGTCATCAAAAAGAGGCTCACCAACCTCATGATCACCTGCACGCTCAAAACGAGAAGAAGGACAAACCATGGTCTCGTCGAAGGTGACATCGGATGTCTCCATGACTCGGTTAGTGTCAAGGTTAAGTACACGATAAGCTCGAGTGTGAGTGCCATAACCCAAAAACACACCGTCAGAAGAACGAGACTCAAACTTGTCCAAGTTGCCCTTTTTGAGTATAAAACAATGGCAACCAAAAACTTGAAAGTAACTCACCTTGGGCAGTTTTTCAAAACGCAACTCATAAGAAGTCTTTTTCAAGAAAGCTCGGAGAAAAATGTGATTGGAAATGTAGCATGCAGTGCTCATAACTTCGGCCCAATATCGCCTAGGAGTCCTATGCTCATCGAGCATCGTCCTGGCCATCTCTACAAGGGTCCGATTCTTCCTCTCTACAACACCATTCTGTGGCGGTGTGTAAGGGGAAGAAAACTGATGCTCTAAACCCAAAGAGTTACAAAACTTCTCAAAATCCGAATTCTTGAATTTGGAACAATTATCACTCCTAATAGCTTGCATCGAGTTCAAAGGGAACTCATTCTGAAGACGCAAAATCAGATTGCGAGCAAAGGAGAAAGTCTCAGTCTTCTCAGCTAAAAAGAAGACCCACGAATATCTCGAAAAGTCGTCAACAACAACAAGCGCATACCACTTCCCCCCAACCGAGCTCACCCGAGCCGGACCAACAAGGTCCATGTGCAAAAGCTCTCCAGGGCGATTGGTCATGACCTGAGTCACAGGATGGTGGGGAGCGGCTACCATCTTCCCATGTCTACAAGAATGGCAAACAAGATCCTTCTCCATGGATAACTTGGGCAATCCTCGGATTAGGCCAAGTGAACTAAGTCTTGAAAGCAAGTCGAAGCTCAAATGTCCTAGTCTCTTATGCCACTTCCAAAGATCAGAGGAGGAAGGTCCAGCCACAAGACAACGAGAAATGCCAAAAGACTCTGAGAAATTTGCACGAAAGACTTTTCCAAAGGGCAAAATCATACAAACAAGATTGCCCTGAGGATCCAAAATACGACTAAGATTCAGTTTAAAACGAATCTCATAGTCATCGTCAAAGAGTTGCGAAACAGAAAGAAGGTTAAAATGCAAGTTAGAAACAAGAGCAACATCGCGCAACACAAAGTGCTCATTAACTCGCACCGACCCACGAGACAAAACCTTACCTTTGCTATTGTCGCCGAAGGTGATAAACTCCTTTTCGGCGACCGGACTAAGACTGGAGAACCACTTGGCGTTTCTGGTCATGTACCTCGAGCAACCGGAATCCACCAACCAAACGTCCTCCAATTGTTTTACCTACATCAATAAAAAGACATAGGGTGAGCATACGGTCCAACACTGGGGTTAGTGAAGTAGGAAGAATACCAGTGTTGGGCCGGCTGCTCAAAAGAACGGTTAGTAGAAAAACCATTCCTAGCACGCCTACGGGGGAAGCGATCACCACGTTGAGGAAAACGTGGTCCGCTAAGGGTAGAGCGTCCATCGCGATACTCAAAACGCGGTGGGGGAAAACGCTCTACAACAAAGCCACCGCCACGGGGTTCATAGCCTACAACTGCAGGCTCCCGCCGGGCACGTCCTCTCTGTTGCCTAGGCCTGGGAACTTGAGGTTCTGGACCTCTAGGCCTAGCCTCTCTCCTTGGAGCTCTCCTCTGAACATTCGGCACATGTACATCATGGAAAGGATGGTACATGTCCGGATTGTTCATCTCCCTATCACGGCGTGCCTCTCTCTTGCGCCGAAAACAGAACTCACTCAAGTGTCCATCTCTTCCACAGTGCTCACAATGGTACCTCACCGCTCTCAAAGGGGGTTGTTGGTACTCACGGTAGCGGGTGTGGATCACTTTGCCCTTCTGTGGCATAAGCTCGTCCTGGATGGGTGGCATGGTGTCCAGCTTGTTCTTGAGGTGGTTTGGTTTGGAGCCCATGATTGGTTCTTGGGTGGAGCTCTCGGAGGCTCAACAAAGACCCCATCCTAGGTGTTAGGCTTGAGAGGCTCTTTGGGTGGAATCTTGGTAAGCTTGGGAGTAGTGGTGGAGTTGGGCTTCTCATATGGGTTAAGACCACTCGACTCTCCAATCTTCCCAAAAGACAAAACATCAACACCCGGAGCAAAACCTACACCAGGACCTCCAGAAGCTCGCTTGAATTAGGAGATCATCATCCCGAGCTGTGGCTCACCACTAGACACCCGTGACAAGATGGTCCGAAGGTATGTGTTTTCTTCCTCGGTTTGCATCTTGTCATGCTTCACGTTTGCGATCTCCATCTCCAAACCCTCACAAAGAACACACCTAGCCACACATGTGCTACCTGAGTTGGCCTCTTCAAGAGACACAATCTTGGCATTCTTCTCTGCCAACTCAGATTGCAAGACAGGACAAGTCTTGCACGCACCCAACAGCGAGGGTCTAGCCTTCAGCTCATCCACCTCTCCTACCAACGCCACATACTTACCTCTCAAAGTGAGAAGGTCAGTCATGTGCGTGGTGCACATCTCACACTCCACCTCCTCAGTGACAATAACGGTGGACTTGACAGACTCAAGTTCCTTCACCGTATCCTCCCACTTCTGCCTAAACTCCTTGCGCTCTCTAGCGGCACGCCTAAGCAACTTGTCTTGACTAAGGAGAGCGGCAGTAAGTTTCTCGACCTCAGCAAAAAGCTCGTCGGGGGTCAGAGATACCTGGGAGGTGTCGTCATCGTCGTCGTCGTTCCAAGGGGTCTCCTCCAACTCGCCGTCGACCTCCTTGCCGAGGGCCATGCTGCAGACGCCCTCGTCGTCGGCGAAGAAGTAGAGGTCGTTGAGCTTGTCCTCGATCCTCTTCTTCTTCTCGAACTCGTCGTCGCTTGAGGAAGCGGAGTCGTCCTCCGAGTCGTCGACGTCGCTGAGCGTGGCGAAGAACGCACGCTGCTTAGCCTGGGCCTTCTCCAAGTACATCATCTTGATGTACTCCTTGTTGAAGACGCCCTTCCGCTTGCGCTTCGCGGGGACGTACTTCTCCTTGCGCTTGCTAGAGTCGTACTTGTGCCCATGTTCCGCCTTGCCGAAGGTCTGCTTGTTCTTCTTCGGGCAATTGGCGATGAAGTGGTTGGGGTCGCCGCACTCGTAGCATCCCGAGCGTCCTCCTCCGCGGTGACGGTTCTTGCGGTTGTTGTGGAAGCGCGAGAACCGGTTGGCGAGCAGCGCCAACTCGTCATCCCCCAAAGACTCCACCTGGTCCTCTATGACAAAAAAGAGTGAAGAAAGTGCAAATCCTCCAGAGGGGTTAGCAGAAGAGCCAGAAACCAAAGCCATAGTCGGGCCAGAAGGATTTTCATAAGAAGCCCTCAACATGGCATCAATCTCACTAGACGTGAACTTGCTAAAAAGCTCATCGCAAGTGAGGGTCTCATAGTTAGACGATTCGATGATCCCCTGGACCTTTGATGTAGGGTTATGGGGATGCTACACTAGCCGAGTGCTACCGCTGTGGTAGCCGAAAAATGGTTCCGCTACGTTAGCCGAACGCTTCTGCTGAGTTAGTCGAACGCAAAAAAAATTGACCCCATAAACCAGGAACTACTACTAGTTATAGATCACAGGATTACCACTAGACGCGCAGTTGCAGCGGAAGACGACTTGGTGTAGACGTGCGTGTCGCAGCCATGCCGTGTAGATGTTCACGTCCGACCTTAATGTCTCCACGTGCGGTTCGTCCTTGTGCTCCAGATGCAGCACCTTCGAGGTATCCCACACGTACAGGGAGGAAGCGTCACGCCTCCAGACTTCTAGGTCTGCGAGGAGCAATAGGCGTGGGCGTGGGGTGGGCGACGGCTGTCTAATGACATGGTTACAACCCTGGTCGCCCACCCATCTTTATATAGGTGTCCCTAATGAGCCCACCGACCTAGAGGCCCATTAGTAAACCCTAATCCCGGTCTGACTCGAGTCCAACTCGAATCAGGCTTCCAGCCCTTTAAGCGTGCGACCCTATGGGTTCACGCACACATAGACACGGCTCGAGTACTCCTACTCGCCCGATAGTTGACAACGGCCTCTAGCAAGACGTGTCAACTCCTATGTATACGCAAAGATCATATCTGACGAACCACCATGATTACATATACGTAATTCCCTTGCCACACAATATTTGGTCCAACTCATAGGTTAACATTTAACCTAAGCACGACCATGCATTTTATGATCCAATCATATGAGTGGTCCAGTGATATCTCTCTCGCAAGGAGAGGGGAAATCCCATCTTGATCGTCTATGTCTCACAGCATACTTCCTGACGAACCCGAAGACTATCTTTATAACTACTCTGTTACGAAGTAGCGTTTGATAGTCCCTAAGTAAGTCGATTCATATCTTGAGTACATACCACAATCTCAGGTCAAAGGATATAACGTATATGATGTGTAAAGAGATAATAAGAACATCTCTTGTTGGGTCAGTCCAGCCCCATGTCATACATGTGCCCACATTATTAGTTTGACATCTCCATGTCTATGACTTGTGAAACATAGTCATCAACTAATACATGTGCTGATCTAATATTCATGTGTGTCCTCACATGAACTCCGATCAGGGACAACTATCGAATAACCATACAAGTAAAAGAGTTTCACAGACAATTCACATAATTGTCAATCAATACAAGTTGTCTTTAATGGATATTCAATGAACATATAATAAATCATGGATACAATAGAAATATCATCATCTCTATGATAACCTCTAGGGCATATTTCCAACAGTCTCCCACTTGCACTAGAGTTAATCTTTTAGATATCTAATACCCATAGACCTCACATGCGCCTCATGCTTAGGCTGTGGAAGAGCCTTTGTCAAAGGATCTGCTATATTCAAATCCGTATGTATTTTGCACATCTTAATTTCATCTCTTTTAATGAAGTCTCGAATGAGGTGAAATTTCCACAGTACATGTTTGTTCTTCTGGTGATTCCTTGGCTCCTTAGCCTGCGCGATCGCCCCATTGCTATCACAATGTAAAGACAATGGGTTGGACGCATTTGGAAACACACCAAGATCAATGAGGAACCTCCTCATCCAAACACCTTCCTTTGCAGCTCCACTAGCTGCAATGTACTCGGCTTCTGCTATAGAATCAGACACGGTCTCCTGCTTGGAACTTTTCCAACTGACTGCACCACCATTTATTGTGAACACAAAACCTGATTGAGATTGTGAATCATCTGTGTCAGTTTGGAAGCTAGCATCGGTGTAACCATTTACAACGAGCTCCTCCTCACCTCCATAGATTAGGAACACATCTTTAGTCCTTCTCAAGTACTTAAGGATGTTTTTAGCAAGTGTCCAGTGACTCTCACCTGGATTAGCTTGATATCTGCTCGCAACACTTAGAGCATATGAAACATCTAGGCGCGTACATATCATGGCATACATGATGGAACCAATGGTCGAAGCATATGGAACCTTACTCATGCACTCTCGCTCATCAGATGTCGAAGGACACTGTTTCTCGCTAAAGCGCATGCCATGTGACATAGGCAAGAACCCTTTCTTGGACTGTTCCATGTTGAACCGCTTCAACACCTTGTCAATGTATGTTTCTTGGCTTAATCCTATTAGCCTCTTTGACCTATCTCTATAGATCTTAATGCCCAGAATATATGTTGCTTCTCCTAAATCCTTCATAGAAAAACTATTATTCAGTGAAGTCTTTACGGTTTGCAACATCGGAATGTCATTCCCAATCAATAGTATGTCATCCACATACAAGATTAGAAACACAACAGCGCTCCCACTTTCCTTCTTGTAAACACAAGGTTCTTCTTCACTTTGATGGAAGCCAAACCCTTTGACCACCTCATCAAAATGAATATTCCAACTCTAAGATGCTTGCTTTAATCCATAAATAGATTTCTTAAGCTTGCATATTTTCTTAGCATTGCCAGGATCAACAAAACCTTCGGGCTGTATCATATACACGTCCTCTTCCAAATTTCCATTTCGAAAGGCTGTTTTAACATCCATCTGCCATATCTCATAGTCATAATAGGCAACAATTGCTAGAATGATCCGGATAGATTTAAGCATCGCTACCGGCGAGAAAGTCTCGTCGTAGTCAACTCCTTGAACTTGTCAAAAACCTTTTGCGACAAGTCGAGCTTTATAAACTTGGACGTTTCCATCCATATCCTTTTTCTTTTTATAGATCCATTTGCACTCTATGGGTCTTACCCCATCAGGCGGGTCAACCAAGTTCCAAACTTGATTGGCTCTCATGGAATCTATCTCGGATCTCATGGCACTATGCCATTTCTCGGAATCGGGGTCCATCATTGCCTCGGCAAAAGTTGCAGGTTCGTCATCGTCTAACAATAACACATCCCCACGTAACTCACGGATTCTTGCCGACCTTTGTGGTTGGGGCGGGGTGTCTGTTGCCATAGGTAGCTCAACTTGTTCTGCTACATTAGCATCACTCATGGAGTCAATCCCTGTTGGCTCATCTTGAACTTCTTCAAGATACACCTTTTGCCCTCTCTTGTCTCTTTTGAGAAACTCTTTCTCTAAGAAAACACCGTTTTGAGCGACAAACACTTTGCCCTCTGTGCGGTTGTAGAAGTAATACCCTAAAGTTTCCTTTGGGTATCCCACGAAAAAGCACTTGTCCGATTTGGGTGTTAGTTTATCTGATATAAGTCGTTTGACATAAACTTCACAACCCCAAATTTTTAGAAAAGACAAACTGGGACTCTTACCAGTCCACATCTCATATGGTGTCTTAACTACGGACTTAGACGGTACCCTATTTAATGTGAAAGCGGTTGTTTCTAGAGCGTATCCCCAAAACGATAAAGGAAGGTCCGACTGGCTCATCATAGACTGAACCATGTCTAACAGAGTCCGGTTACGTCGCTCGGACACGCCGTTTCTCTGAGGCGTTCCGGGTGGCGTAAGTTGTGGAACAATTCCGCAACTCTTAAGATGATTGCTAAACTCGTTGCTCAAATATTCGCCTCCACGATCTGATCGCAAGGCCTTAATTTTCATGCCACGTTGATTTTCTACCTCATTCTGAAATTCTTTGAACCTTTCAAATGTTTCAGACTTGTGCTTCATCAGATAGATATAGCCATACCTGCTAAAATCATCAGTGAAGGTTATGTAGTATTGAAAACCGCCTCTAGCTGTCTTACTTATTGGTCCACATACATCAGTATGTACAAGTTCCAATAAGTCAGATGCCCTCTCAGGAAAACCTGTGAAAGGCGACTTGGTCTTCTTGCCTAGCAAGCAAGCCTCACATGTCTCGTATGATTCAAAATCAAACGAAGTTAGAAACCCATCAGCATGGAGCCTCTTCATGCGTTTCTCACTTATATGACCCAAACGACAATGCCACATATAGGTAGGACTTAACTCATTAAGCTGAGGCCTTTTAGCAGTAATATTACAGATAGACATAGGTGCATCATCAAGATTTAAAATAAACAACCTATTCACAATGGATGCAAAAGCCACAAACATATCATTTTTAGAGATTACACAACCATTGTCTTTACTCTCAAATGAATAGCCATCCTTCATCAAACATGAAGGTGACACAATGTTTCTACTTAAACTTGGAACAAAATAACAATTATTTAACTCCAAAATAAATCCTGATGGGAGGTGGAGTTGCATCGTCCCGACGTTCAACGCAGCAACTCTTGCATTATTGCCCACACGGAAATCAACTTCCCCTTTTCCAACGCTTCTACCTCTTATCATTCTCTGCATCGTATTGCAAATATGACAACCGAGCCGGTATCAAATACCCAAGAATTAATATAAGAGTCAGCGAGGAAAATATCTGTAATATAAACAACAAGTGTATGAGCAGCGGGAGTACCTTTACCACCGCCATCCTTCATCAAGGATGCTAAGTACACCTTGCAGTTTCTTTTCCAGTGACCTTTCCCCTTACAGTGGAAGCACTCAGAATTAGCAGTTGGTCCAGTAGCGTCAGGCGCAGGAGGGTTTGGCTTGGAGATCACATCTTTGGCCTTGCCCTTGCCCTTCCTATTCTTCCAAAAGTTGCCTTTCCTTTTAAAGTTAGGCTTGTTTTGGATTGCCATCACATGGCTGCTGCCAGCACCTTTCTTGATGTCTGCCTCTGCTGTCTTAAGCATACCACATAGCTCATTCAAGCCCCTCTCCGCACCATGCATATGGTAGTTCGAGATGAAGTTCCCATAGCTAGGTGGGAGAGAAGAGAGAATGAAATCAGTAGCCAGTTCTGGACCAATTGGGAAGCCTAGCTTCTCCAACCTCTGAGTGTAACCAACCATCTTGATCACGTGTGGTCCAACTGCTGCACCCTCTCCTAACTTAGTCTTAGCAAGAGACTTAGAAACATTGAACCTTTCAGTTCTAGCCTGAGTCTGGAACATCTCATCTAGCGCTACGATCATATCGTAGGTTGTATGGTTATTATCAAACTGCATCTGGAGATCTGGTTCCATGCTAGCAAGCATCAGGCATCCTACTTCAAGATCAGCATCACATGCTTTCTTGTAAGCGGTTTTCTCAGTAGCAGGTGCATTATCAGCAGGTTCCTCTGGTAGTGGGGTGTCTAGAATATCTTACTTTTTCTCAGCCCTGAGAACAATTCTCAGGTTGCGGATCCAATCCGCATAGTTTGTTCCATTCAATTTATCTTTCTCAAGGATTGAACGTAAAGTAAATGGTGGATTGCTAGGTTGCATTGATCTACAACAAAAGTAAATGCAAAATACTAAGACAATGTATCCAAGATAGAGTAAATGATATTAAAACTTTTAATAAAATTTACTCCCACTAAGATCAATATCCCTCTATTGAACTTTAGTGATTCAAGACCCAAACTAACAAGTCTACTAGTGAGCTTTAGCATCACCGCTAGTGGACATGGTAGATCGGTAAGCAACTCTTTGCTAATCATATCACATACGACTCTTGTTGTTGGCCAGCATCTCTATGCGTGCTCAACTCCTTATGCTTCAAGGTCCCTAACCGTTAGGATGACCTTGTTCAAGCAACCAACCCTTCTGCAGTAAGTATCCGATATGAACCTGTCTGGTCAAGGAAAATCAGTGACACCCTAATTTCATAGGCGCGCCACCGATTGTACAAGACATATGACAGTGCAAGGCTTGGGGAAGCATATGACTTGAACATTACTGAGGGATCGTTCTACACTTTCACTACCGCATGTAGACAATAAACATGAATCATACGTGAAAGTAGAACATAATAAGAGAATAGCATAAACACAGATATGACTTGGTATAGCCCAGTGTTTCTTTGGAGATCTCCATCTCCGCCAATCTGTTCACCATGATGATCTCCATCTACATGGTATATGCACGTCATCCTCCAGCGATGAATCCACCGACTAGCTACAACTAGCGTAATTAATAAAGTAATTACATAGTCGCGTGAAGGATCATCATAATATTGGCACGCAGGCCATTACATCAAATGGACAATATATGTGGCTCCAGCCATATTATCATAATCACGACATGCAAGTCATGAAACAATTACATACATGCATCACATACACATAAGGGCTATACCAGTCATCAATTCCTGCAAAACAGAGTTAAACGTTCCCGACGTCTAATCTTGAATCGCAGAAAACATAATTTTCCCGGACTTTTTTCGCAAATCTAAATTTGACGAAACCGGCCAAGGCCGGTGAAAATCGGATGTAAAATTTTCTATAGATCGATTTTCGTTTAAAGATCATCTCAATCCGAGGTCGTATGCAAAAGTTACGGCCGTTTTACCGAACGATGCTCTTTTGCAGATGCCGTAGTACATCTCATGCACCCGGCTCTTGACCTAGATTCGATTCGATCAATCCGATTGATCTCCATCTTGCCATGATTGGATTTACACGTATCACTTAACTCCGATGGCGGAAATCCGACCGGTAGGAGTATATCATTACATGACCAATACGGCAAGATCACGAATCATGATCAGAAACTGATCTACAACCGCGCATATCTCTATATGCACACAACCGAATCCATAACGAGGCAGTAACGGCTCCGATACCACTGTCAGGTTATGGGGATGCTACACTAGCCGAATGCTACCGCTGTGGTAGCCGAAAAATGGTTCCACTACGTTAGCCGAACGCTTCTGCTGAGTTAGCCGAACGCAAAAAATTTTGACCCCATAAACCAGGAACTACTACTAGTTACAGATCACAGGATTACCACTAGACGCGCAGTTGTAGCGGAAGACGTCTTGGTGTAGACGTGCGCGTCGCAGCGATGCCGTGTAGATGTTCACGTCCGACCTTCACGTCTCCACGTGTGGTTCGTCCTTGTGCTACAGATGCAGCACCTCCGAGGTATCCCACACGTACAGGGAGGAAGCGTCACGCCTCCAGACTGCTAGGTCTGCGAGGAGCAATAGGCGCGGGCGTGGGGCGGGCGACGGCTGTCTAATGACGTGGTTACAACCCTGGTCGCCCCACCCATCTTTATATAGGTGTCCCTAATGAGCCCACCGACCTGGAGGCCCATTAGTAAACCCTAATCCCGGTCTGACTCGAGTCCAACTCGAATCAGGCTTCCAGCCCTTTAAGCGTGCGACCCTATGGGTTCACGCACACATAGACACGGCCCGAGTACTCCTACTCGCCCGATAGTTGACAGCGGCCTCTAGCAAGACGTGTCAACTCCTATGTATACACAAAGATCATTTCTGATGAACCACCACGATTACATATACGTAATTCCCTTGCCACACAATATTTGGTCCAACTCATAGGTTAACATTTAACCTAAGCACGGCCATGCATTTTATGATCCAATCATATGAGTGGTCCAGTGATATCCCTCTCGCAAGGAGAGGGGCAAATCCCATCTTGATCGTCTATGTCTCACAGCATACTTCCTGACAAACCCGAAGACTATCTTTATAACTACTCTGTTATGAAGTAGCGTTTGATAGTCCCTAAGTAAGTCGATTCATATCTTGAGTACATACCACAATCTCAGGTCAAAGGATATAACGTATATGATGTGTAAAGAGATAATAAGAACATCTCTCGTTGGGTCAGTCCAGCCCCATTTCATACATGTGCCCACATTATTAGTTTGACATCTCTGTTGACGGTCCTTAAACACCTGTTTTACCATCAACATTTGACCCTAAAGTTCACCAAAAAGGCATGAAATATAGTCAAATAGGTTTCAAACTAACCGAATTCCACATGTCCATAGAATTTTATTTGAATGCAGGATTTGAACCAAATTTGGACATATGGACCCACCAGGAGACAAGCCCACTCAGCAGGGCCCAAATGGGCGTAAGAGGGGTGGCGCCCGCCAGCTCTAAGTGGCGCCCGCCACTTGGGTTGGCCCAAGTTGCAACCCCTGCCACGTCACCGATCCGTGTGACCTCCCCAGGGCCAAATCTTGGCCCTTGGTCACTAGGTCAGTGGCATCGGACGGCTCAGGATGAAGTGGCGTGGATCAAGGCTGAATGTCGGTTGCTAGGACATGCAACCGACCTCCAAACCGCCTTGGACAACCACCTGGATGCCGTTGAAGCCAAGGCGGTGCATCCAACGGTGAGGGAGGTGGCGGCCGCCACCTAGGACTGGCGCCCGCCACTAGGGTTAGCCCTAGGTCGGCTAGCTGCTCCCTATAAGTACCCCCTCACTCATTTGGGCTATAAATACCCCCCTGGAGGCACCTCTTCATTCACAACACGACAACACACCAAGTGCCATTCCAAGCAAAGCAAGAGAAGCAAGTTAGAGTTAGGTTAGAAGCTTAGAGAGCTTAGGCAAGTAGGTAGCTAGTAGAGCAAGGCATCTTCGCCCTCGCGGTAGCGCTGCTCAAGGGTTAGCTCAAGAGTAGAGGCGTGCGAGTGATCGGCTCTGGAGCTGGGAAGAGTCCTCCTTCATCTCCAGTTCAAGTTTTGCTCTTGTTACTCAAGCACTTACTATATTCTAGTTCATCATTTCAAGTATTACTTTATTCTACTTATCAGTATTGAGTGGTATACTTGATTGATTGCTTGAGTGCCTAGCTATCCTACAATTCAATTCACTTAGCCATAGTAGTTAATCTCTAGTGAGCTTAGTGTTTGATCTTTGCCAATAGGTTGCTTAGTTAGTTTAGTGTTTATCTTATTAAGTCAAGTGTTTGCTCTGACGTCCGCAAGGGTGTCTCTATTCAAAGCTAGGGTAGAGATAGTTAGAATATAGTTAAGCGTGGTGCTTAGTTATAACTTACCTTCAGATACGGCTGGACCCCCGGATAGCTGTGGTAGCAAGCAGGTGGTGACAGCCCTGTGCGCCTTGAATTCCACCACGTAGTTGGCCCAGTTTAACAGTAAGGCTCGTTGTGCTAGCGTTCAACCTAAGTAAGTGGTAAAGGCTAGTACGCCTCGATACTTGACAAGATTGGAATAAAACTATACTCAACTTAGTTGCTTTATTGACTTTTGCCTGCCTTGCTTCGAAACTATCTCGCTTCGTAGTTATCTTGCTTTGTAGTTAACTAGGATTAGTTATCTAGGATTAGTTAGTAGTTAGTTATCTTAGTTATCCTTAGCTACCCTTATTTACCATCTACCTATCTATCCACCTTACCTTAGCCATCCATTTCATCCTTACCTATCCACCCATATATTCTTTCTAGCCTCTCTTCTCCCCTTTTCCCTTTTCTCTTTTCTTCGACTCTCATCCCCTCCTTGACTCAACTCATACACCACCCTAGCCTTCCCTTGGGATCAAATAAATTGACACCTGGTACTCCCAGGCGAAGTGCTACTACGATAGTTTTGTGCGCTTGCAGAATCTCCTCCTGGTAGATTGCATTCTCTCTAGCTAGCTCCTACTAGTGTCGGGATTGACAACCCCGCTTGGCATTAGTAGATAGCTGCTTTAGCTCCACTCCTTTAGGTATAGTGACCGGTCTTGCTTCAAGCATTTCTGACACCGTTGTCGGGGATAGACTCCACAGTCTACTCCTAGTAACAACGTTAGCTAGTGCCGACAAGCATTCCTGGGCCGTTACCAGGGATAGTTGCCTAGCACTATCTTTAGTGAAGCTAAGAACTACCAACAATCTCCATGTCTATGACTTGTGAAACATAGTCATCAACTAATACATGTGCTGATCTAATATTCATGTGTGTCCTCACATGAACTCCGATCAGGGACAACTATCGAATAACCATACAAGTAAAAGAGTTTCACAGACAATTCACATAATTGCCAATCAATACAAGTTGTCTTTAATGGATATTCAATGAACATATAATAAATCATGGATACAATAGAAATATCATCATCTCTATGATAACTATTTCCAACATTTGAGTCCCACACTGACCGATCAAGAGTGTGCAAAAGCTTCAAAGCCCTCTCATGATCGTCAAAAGGCAACAGCTCCTTGTTCGCTCTCATCTTGTTGACAATGACCTGAAAGCGAGCGAATAAACTCTCTATGCTCTCGCCAGGCATGTGTCGAAAGTTCTCGTACTCCCGCTTGTGTGACTCGTAGAGACGAGATTTGACTTGAGAGGTTCCCTCATGGAAGCGCATGAGGGTAGCCCAAATCTCACGAGCCGTGGGGAGGTGAGAAACGCGATCAAACTCGGACATGCTCAAACACGAGAAAAGAGCGTTACGCGCTCGGCTATTGGCATCGTGCTCATCCATCTGAAGCTGAGTAAAACGAGCAGCCAAGACAACGTAATCATCCCTGTTGCAAATCTCCCAAACAGAAGAGCCCATGCTCTGAACATAGGCCGACATGCGTATCTTCCAATACGCATAGTTCGTCCCATCAAAGAACGGCGGTTTGCCCATGCCGCGATCCATGTCGCCTTCTGTGGATCTAGAACCGGCTAAGGTGGAAGATCCTTAACCCGCTCCGATACCAATTGAAGGACCGAGAATGCACTAGCAAGGCGACCAGAGGGGGGTGAATGGGAGCTCAAAAATTTCTTTCAAAACTTTGGCCGATTGTCCCAAAATCAACCCCCAAGAGCTACGACCGAGAATGTGATGCCCACGACCCTTGGAAGAGGGTGGATGATCCCTAGGATCACAGCGAGGCACCACAAAGCGATAGCAAACCAAATACAAAAAGCTCCGGCACAAGTTCGACCCTTGAGAACCGAGTCCCGAACGTAGATAGACGGCTACGTCGAGAAATCCCCAAATACCGATGCTAACATGTAGCAAAGATACCTAGAGAGGTTCCTTGGTCAACTACAAGGCCAAACGAGAAGTCCAAAAACCAAGCGAGGAAGCCGAGAGAGCAAACGCACAAAACCGGAAGCTTCAGGCGATTCCTGGACTGTCCGCCCCTACTGCGGACTGTCCGCGACTTGGTGGCGGACTGTCCGCCGGCCGAATGGACCAAACAGCAACCTTGCTAAAAGTCCCCTGGTCGGCTCCCGGACTGTCCGCGAGATAGACCGGCGGACTATCCACAGGTCACTCCGGACCAAACCAGCCGAGCCGCGCAGCCTCTGAACAGGCTGGAGCCCGACCCCCGGACTGTCCGCGCCCCTAGTGGCGGACTGTCCGAGGATGAACAGAGAGGGCGATTTTGATCGCCCCTCTCACGAATCCTCTCAAATCCGAATCAAAACTCAATCCCACGTTCCCAAACTTGGAGAAGATGATCACGAGGTAGTTAGGAGACTATCCCCAAGAAATCATCCACTCAAATCAACTCAAACACCGGGAAATCGAAAGGGGAGGAGAATGAACAGAAAAAGCGCCACGAAAACGAAATCAACTCGATCTACTTGTTCGTGAGGAGTTAGATGAATTCCTTTGGTCAAAATGACCACCTCACTATAAAGAACAAGTTGATTCAAACGGATTTCACAAAGACGCAATAGAGAGGGAGATCGAGTGACGGGAAAATCGCGGAGAAACAAAGAACGCGAAGAACATGAACCAAAACGCGAATCAAGTCATCGATCTGCAACCGTGTGGCTACCACACGCTACAACAGTGAGGTTACGACCTCACTTCCTCAAAATCTCCAGTACACAGAGGTATGGTTCTCTGCGGATCTCAGCTAGCTACAGCAGGGGATTGGGAGAGCAGGAAACCCTAAGTGCAAAGAGCAAATGACTGAGATGGATGGGGAGGTGGGTGTCTCTCCCTACTTATCCTAATTCTAACTATTCCTAATTCCCACTCTACCCCTAACTACTTACAGAGCGAACCAGCTAAACCCTAAGGTTATTCTGGACCAACTCATGGTAGGTGGTCATCCGACGGCCACGCCCGCACAACTCGTAGCGTTGCCTCGACGCAACCTCGCGATTGCCACCACGTGCCACCACCGCTTTGCGTCCTCTTCATGGACTCCGCCCCCGGTTTTGTGGCCCAAACCGGGAAACCAGCCTTCACAGCCAACCCCCGGTTTTGAGGCCCAAACCGGGAAACCAGCCTTCCGTAGCCTGAGTTTTGTGGCCCAAACTCAGCAAACCCGTAGCACCCAGGTTTTAAGGCCCAAACCTGGAAACCGTCCTCAGCCCGAGTTTTGTGGCCAAACTCGGAAACCATTAGCGCCCAGGTTTTGAGGCCCAAACCTGAAAACCGTCCACCCGATGGTTTTTCTCTAGCTCTACCACCAAACCGAAGCCGTAGAGGGGATGCACCGCCCGTGCACCCCGTCCACCGACACATGTCCCCAGGTCCTCGACCCAAGCAACACCATGTCCCGCAAGTCTTTGCTCGTCGCTGTCCCAAGCTGCCAGCCACCACAGCTGATCCTCAGGCCACCGGTCCCTCAGTCCAAGCCTCACGTCCGCCCTTCACCGCTCCCGGTCCGTCGGCACGGCACGTCTCTACTTGATCTTCACCTTGCCCTCGATCACTATCTCTGTGCTCGACACCTGCACAACACAAGCCAAAGAACCTGCGATCAAACCCGTTGACAATCACTCATCACTTGAGACTCGGCATACACCCATGTATCCGCAAATCCCCGCCGCGCCGTTTGCCGTTCGCCGCGGCACCCTCGGCCTCTCTAGCCGCGCGGAGCCGTTTGCCGCCGTCCGCGCCTCGTCCTCGCGCGCGGCCACCACCGGTGAGGCTCGGCCCCACCGGAGTGTATGCCGCCGCCGGCGTGTGTGTCCTCGCCGTGTGCGTGTGTGCGTGTGTGAAGTGTGTGCGTGTGTGCATGTGCATGTGTTGTGTATGTGCAGTGTATACAAAAAGAAAAAGAAAAAGAATGAATGATATATATATAGAAAAAATGATATATATAGAAAATGAATGATTATAGAAAATGATTATAAATACATATATATTTATATATGTTTATAGAAAAATGGATATATATTTATATAAATATACTTATATAAATCATTTTTAGAAAATCATGTTTATAGAAAATGTTTCTTTGTAGTGTATACATATATATTTATAGAAAAATAAATATATAAATCATGTGTTCCTTTGCAACGCACAGACATTTGTAGAAAATGTTTATAGAAAATGTTTTTTACCCAAACAAAATATTATGTTTACACGTGTAGATAAAAAGAGATTGGTCGCGTTGACCACGCCGCCGTCCGCCGTCATCCTCACAGCGACGTCATCCTCGCCGCCGTCCGTCGTCGTCCTCACCGCGACGTCATCCTCGCCGCCGTCCGTCGTCGTCCTCACCGCGACGTCATCCTCGCCGCCATCCGTCGTCGTCCTCACCGCGTCGTCATCCTCGCCGTCGTCCGTCGTCGTCCTCTCGTCAACGGTGTGTCCTTTGTGATAGATGGAGGAGGAATAATAACTAAGATACGTTTATGGAATAATCACTTAGATATGTTTATGGAATAATCACTTAGATATGTTTATGGAATAATCACTTAGATATGTTTATGCAATAATCACTTAGACATGACTTTTCGATCATGTCGGTAGTGTTATTTTTACGAATATGGTCGTGTATATGTTTATGGAATAATCACTTAGATATTTTGGTCTTTAGATATCCTTACATTTATTTATATCGGTCGTGTATATGTATATGGACAAAACCCTAAACCCCAAACCCGAAACCCTAAACCTCAAACCTAAAACCCTAAACCCTAAACACCAAACCTGAAACCCTAAACCCCAAACCCGAAACCCCAGACCCGAAACCCGAAACCCGAAACCCTAAACCATAAACCTAGAGCCTAAACCCTAAACCCTAAACCCTAAACCCCAAACCCGAAACCCCAAACCCGAAACCCCAAACCCAAAACCTAGAGCCTAAACCCTAAACCCTAAACCCCAAACCGAAACCCTAAACCCAAAACCCTAAACCCCAAACCATAAACCTAGAGCCTAAACCCTAAACCCTAAACCCTAAAGCCCAAACCCGAAACCCTAAACCCGAAACCCTAAACCCCAAACCCAAAACCCTAAACCCCAAACCTGAAATCCTAAACCCCAAACCCGAAACCCTAAACCCTAAACCTAGAGCCTAAACCCTAAACCCTAAACCCAAAGTGTTTATTATCGATCGTGTTACCTTTACAAAGTGTCAAATAAAAAATAAATATGGTCTTTTTGGAATAATCACTTAGATATTTTGGTCTTTAGATATCTATACATTTATTTATATCGGTCATGTATATGTATATGGACAAAACCCTAAACCCCAAACCCGAAACCGTAAAGCCCAAACCTAAAACCCTAAACCCTAAACACCATACCTGAAACCCTAAACCCCAAACCCGAAACCCCAAACCTGAAACCCCAAACCCAAAACCCTAAACCATAAACCTAGAGCCTAAACCCTAAACCCCAAACCCGAAATATGGTCTTTATGAATATACGTTATTTGCAGAAATATGGTGTTTATTATCGTCCATGTTATTCGCAGAAATGGCCGACCCAGTTGACAACATGGAGGAGGAAATGTACGACTTAATCCACAGCGGCGCTAATCAAGAATTAGCAGGTGATGATAACAATAATCAAGAAGTAGATGACGGCAGTCAATACTTTGCCGATTATGAAGAAATCATGCAAGAAAATACTGGCGACGTATACCTACAATCTCTATGTGCACCTGACATTCTAAACAATTTATAAATGTATTTATAATGTACTGTTCCTACATACGTAGCCCTCCGAATCGACAACGACTACTGGGAAGAGTAGGACCGTACGAGGTCCGAAGAAGCCGTTGGATGGCCGGTACATTATCTCGGAATTCAACGAGGAAACAGGCCAAGTACTTGGAGAACATGCACAGAAATTTGTTAACCACTGTGGGTACCTTGTAAGGGATAAGATCCCGATCAGTGCTCGTGAATGGAAGGAAAAGAAAAGTTGTTAACACTGGATTTTGGTAAACATTGAGAAGATGACAGGTGGACCCAACGAGCAGTGAGAAGAGCATTCGGTAGACGGCCAAGCGGTCGGTTACTCCATTCAGGAAATAGATATGGCAAGAGAAGCCGATCATGAGGATAATCGACCATGACCGTGACAGATTAAACGAGTATTCAAGAAGCCAGAGGGGTCTGATCTCATTGGCCAAGAGTTGGATTTGGTGGCGTTGTGATGTGGCAAGCAAGCAAAGAAGGCAATTTAAATATAAATATAAATATATATAAAGCATGCACATCTCGACGTCCAGTTCTATATTTAGCATAAATGGCTTCACGATGAAGGAATATATATATAAAGCATGCACATCTTGACATCCAGTTCTATATTTAGCATAAATGGCTTCACGATGAAGGAAAGGCTAGAAGATGGCGTGTATGTCCAGTGTGCGGAGATGGGCGTATGAGGCATTCGGCAAGTACCCATGCGGTCGGCTAGTTTCCAAGGATTCGGCAACTGCTCATGCGGTCGGCTATTTTGAGAAAAGGGGTTTCCATTGAAACGACGGAAGCAAGAGCCGATCGGGCAACAAAATTGCTACAATTAAGGCAATGAAGATTCTGAAAGAAGTTGAAGGCCAAGAATATTGTATTTTCCTTTAATATTTCATAGTCGTGTCCTCTTAGGACTTGTATTGCGTCCAGGGTATAAATATAAACCCTTGGCTATTGTAAAAAGGGTTCACAACCACATCAATACAAACCGGCCATGTGCCGTCTTCGAGTCCTTAGTCGTGTCGTCGAGTTCTTCGAGAGGAATCATCGATCCGTCGACCTCCGTAAGTACCGGCAACCTTGCTATCATGTCTAGTATCATGCGGTGGATTTAGATATGATGCAAGTAGTCTCGTATGTTAAGCTTAGTATCGTGCGGCGGATTTAAGCTTATGACGGGAAGTTTTTACTTGTGCCTTGTATCGTGCGGCGGACTGAGTCATCAGTAAAAATAGTTATCGGCTCTATTAGATTTGGCAGATCTGATAGATTCATCAAGTTATCATGTGTTATATGTTTTATTTATTTAATTCTTGTAACACTCTTTTGCCCAATAGATTGATCTTTGTTCGGCCTTGTTTTTCACAAGCTTGCTTGTGCCTTTGCTAATCATAATATCATGGTGGCCGGATCAAAGTTCAATCCAGATTGTCACATGTCGTGGGTTCACGCATGTCATTTACGATTAAGCTCTGATAAAACTAGGTATCGTGCGGCAGATGCAGGTTTTAGATTAGTCTGATCGTGCTTGCTTGTTTGTTCCTTCTTCATGGACCCCAATTCGGCTGGTTTGCCGATTTTGGTTATGCTTACATGAGTAATGAGCTTTTATAGATCTTTTCAAATATATGCGTGCTTTTAGCTTGTTATAATTAGATTGTATCATTCAGTGGATTAATCTAATTATAAGAAGTGGCGTAGACTCATAGCAAGTGGTATCATGAGGTGGATTAGCTTTGCTTGAGTTTATACCTGACGGGTTTATGAAGACTAAACATGCGGCAGATTAGTTGGATTGGCCTATGCATATGTTATTTGAGTAGATCTATTTTGGCAAGTTACCTGTTTACAACATCTCTAATCTGTTCGAGCATGTCTCTCCTTACATGTGTATTCGGCAGTTAACATGTTTTACATACTCTGTTTTTATACTTGCCGAATGATTTTACAAACATGCTCTGACAGACAGCTTCTATAGCTGTGAGCCGTCGTGATTGGCTTTTAAAGCCGTACATATGGAACTGTCTAGTCTCACCCGGCACGTTCCAGAGGTATTCTCACGTTTTTATCCCTTGTTGGTTTTCAGGTGAAACCGACTGGCACGTCTCCGGAATCAACACACTCCGGGCACCCGATTGAAGCCAGCTTTTTTGGCTTGCTGTGTGCTTGGCGTGAGGTGTCACGTTTTGCGTCAACACACTTTTTGGCACGCTCGGGGGGACAACAATTCCTGTTTGATTGTCAAAGTTGATTCAACGTGTACGCACGGGATAGCTGCTGATCAACTGAGTGTACAAGGCATCTACGAAGACGCAGATAGCATGCATGGGTGGATTTGCTCCGTGCAGGGACATAGAAACCAATTAAAGAAGCTAATGAACTTCTCCTAAAGATAGAATTGGCTGATATGGTTTCTCCTAAAAATAAAATGGCTTCAAATACATCATGCATGAATGTATCGGTCTCCAAATATATCATGACACGGCATGCACATGAAGAGATAAATAAAAGGAAGATTTCCATGGAGATGTTCAAAGAGATAAAGTCCAAACTCAGATTTACTTGCATGCTGCTATAAATAGCCGATTGAGTATCAAGGGGTCATGCCGAGGGAAGTTGGTCGATAGCTAATTATCTGCATGTCATCTTTGGAATCGGCTATTCAGGAAAGGAATCGGTGGATACAAAACAACACGAGAAAATATATTAATTGGCCGATATGCATACAAGAATCGGCTGGAGTTATCATCGTGCGCGCATCCACGCACCGCCGAGCTCGTATTCGTCCTCTACGGCACACTCAGCCTCATAAAAAATGACGTTCTTCTAAGTTACCGTGAGTTACCTAACAGCATGCTTACCTAAAGCATTCCAGTTCCTCAACAAGAAGAAAGTCAAAGGCATACTAAGCAAAAGCCGATAAGACAAAACCTTCGGCTCCTATTAATATAACTTTACCTTTCCCTAAGTAACGCAAAAAGCTCAGTCTGGTGATAAGGTTACGAAAGGCTACATCAGAAGCACAAAGGACGTTAGCAACCGGACGACCGATAGAAGACCATCGGCTAAAACGTTTTCAGCACACTTCATATTGAAAGATACCTTTCCTGATGGCCTTGAATAAGGTGGTGCCAACAAGACACATGCAACAGTGACAAGTTCACTTATAGTCAGAACAGCTGCAAGATCTGAAGCAGCCAGTCATTTGCAGAAGAAGGATTGACGTTTATGATTGGCTTCAAATATTTTCAACCCGTATTCGGTGAAGACGTCTCGGATGAGAGAAAGGAGGACACCAGTGAATCATCGATTACGCCACTGTGACTACGTGTTGGGGGGCCTGAGATCAACACGCACACATCGTACAGCATCGAGCAATCCATCGTGAAGAAGGACAAAACGAATGGCTGCTTCATCTTCAACGGTGGTTTGTGTAATTTTACCTTCGCTTCTCTAATAGTTTCAGAGCTTAAAATTAAAATCATTAAAAAGTGAAACCTCTCATGTTGCGTCTCCGCACTAAAAAAACCTAAAAAATTCCACTCTATGAATATGTGATATAAATATTTTGGGTTATCCATTATTGAAATAATAAATAGATGCTCTGTTTATGTTTCACCTGTGTCTGGTTTATAGCTTTGATTTCTTTAAGATTTGGGTCTAGTGGTTATTATATTTATCTTGAAGTCTTTGAAATTTGTGGGTTGCATAGAATTTAAACTTTGTCTGAAAGTAGTTGTGGGATATGAATAGAGGTAGAATTTGCTATGACATTATTCTGAGAGATACTTGAAATTCAGAGATTTAATGAAATAATAAAATTTACTTAATGTCATATTGAGCACTATCAAATCATTGTGACTACTAGTTGAGATTATAGTCATATTCTCAAGATCAAGATTTACGTACACGTTATAAACTAATAAGTGTTTTGCATGTGCATTCTCTCTTTGATTAAAAATATGAGGCTATTCTATAAAATCTCAGAAATAAAAACGACGGACACGTGTCCGCCAGAACTGAGAAAGAAAAAAAGGGCAAGTGACTGCCCAAATAAAAATATGAAAAGGAAAAGGTCAAGTGACCGCCAAATAAAATAAAAGATGGCCGAAGGCCTAGTAGCCTCATAATTTTAAAAAGTAGGGAGAATGACATATGCAAAAGAAAGAGTAATATTCACTCGCACTTCTTGATCTAGGTTTATGGCTTGTATCTCCTTATGGTCGAATCTTTGACTTTGTAATATTATGTGATACGATTTTATATAAAGATAATGATAAAAACTCCGGATGAAAAGTGATCAAGGGACAAAAGATAAGCATTTTCTGTAGCTATTCTATTTTGCAATCGCTTGAGGACTCAGTGAGATCTAAAGCCCCATAATTAAAGAGACGGATGGATGAGTAAGGTACCGTTTTATTCAAGTTTAAAAGAAATCTTAGTTATAAAATATGATACTTTTGAGGTGTAGTCGGCATTGCAGCATCTTCTGATCAATAAAATGGAAGAACTATAATATTTATACACATATACATTTGTAACTAACTTGTTTCCACATGTACTGGAAAATTATCGTTTTACAGGCAAAATTGTGGAAACAAGGTGAGAAAATGTTAATGCTATCAGTGGATTTTTTGGCTTTTTGAAGAAGACCAACAGAGATCAAATAGTCCGAAGCATGACAATTCATACTCCGAACTAGGGGGGCCTATGTTAACACTGAATTTTGGTCAACATTGAGAAGATGATAGGTGAACCCAACGAGCAGTGAGAAGAGCATTCGGTAGACGGCCAAGCGGTCAGTTACTCCATTCAGGAAATAGATATGGCAAGAGAAGCCGATCACGAGGATAATCAACCATGACCGTGACAGATTAAACGAGTATTCAAGAAGCCAGAGGGGTCTGATCTCATTGGCCAGGAGTTGGATTTGGTGACGTTGTGATGTGGCAAGCAAGCAAAGAAGGCAATTTAAATATAAATATATATAAAGCAAGCACATCTCGACGTCCAGTTCTATATTTAGCATAAATGGCTTCACGATGAAGGAATATATATAAAGCATGCACATCTCGACATCCAGTTCTATATTTAGCATAAATGGCTTCACGATGAAGGAAAGGCTAGAAGACGGTGTGCATGTCCAGTGTGCGGAGATGGGCGTATGAGGCATTCGGCAAGTACCCATGCGGTCGGCTAGTTTCCAAGGATTCGGCAACTGCTCATGCGGTCGGCTATTTTGAGAAAAGGGGTTTCCATTGAAACGACGGAAGCAAGAGCCGATTGGGCAACAAAATTGCGACAATTAAGGCAATGAAGATTCCAAAAGAAGTTGAAGGCCAAGAATATTGTATTTTCCTTTAATATTTCATAGTCGTGTCCTCTTAGGACTTGTATTGCGTCCAGGGTATAAATATAAACCCTTGGCTATTGTAAAAAGGGTTGACAACCACATCAATACAAACCGGCCCCGTGCCGTCTTCGAGTCCTTAGTCGTGTCGTCGAGTTCTTCGAGAGGAATCATCGATCCGTCGACCTCCGTAAGTACCGGCAACCTTGCTATCATGTCTAGTATCATGTGGTGGATTTAGATATGATGCAAGTAGTCTCGTATGTTAAGCTTAGTATCGTGCGGCGGATTTAAGCTTATGACGGGAAGTTTTTACTTGTGCCTTGTATCGTGCGGCGGATTGAGTCATCAGTAAAAATAGTTATCGGCTCTATTAGATTTGGCAGATCTGGTAGATTCATCAAGTTATCATGTGTTATATGTTTTATTTATTTAATTCTTGTAACACTCTTTTGCCCAATCTAGATTGATCTTTGTTCGGCCTTGTTTTTCACAAGTTTGCTTGTGCCTTTGCTAATCATAATATCATGGTGGCCGGATCAAAGTTCAATCCAGATTGTCACATGTCGCGGGTTCACGCATGTCATTTAGGATTAAGCTCTGATAAAACTAGGTATCGTGCGGCAGATGTAGGTTTTAGATTAGTCTGATCGTGCTTGCTTGTTTGTTCCTTCTTCATGGACCCCAATTCGGCTGGTTTGTCGATTTTGGTTATGCTTACATGAGTAATGAGCTTTTATAGATCTATTCAAATATATGTGTGCTTTTAGCTTGTTATAATTAGATTGTATCATGCGGTGGATTAATCTAATTATAAGAAGTGGCGTAGACTTATGGCAAGTGGTATCATGCGGTGGATTAGCTTTGCTTGAGTTTATACCTGACGGGTTTATGAAGACTAAACGTGCGGCAGATTAGTTGGATTGGCCTATGCATGTGTTATTTGAGTAGATCTATTTTGGCAAGTTACCTGTTTACAACATCTCTAATCTGTTTGAGCATGTCTCTCCTTACATGTGTATTCGGCAATTAACATGCTTTACATACTCTTTTTTAATATTTGCCGAATGATTTTACAAACATGCTCTAACAGACAGCTTCTATAGCTGTGTGCCGTCGTGATTGGCTTTTAAAGCCGTACATATGGAACTGTCTGGTCTCACCCGACACGTTCCAGTGGTATTCTCACGTTTTTATCCCTTGTAGGTTTTTAGGTCAAACCGACTGGCACGTCTCCGGAATCAACACACTCCGGGCACCCGATTGAAGCCAGCTTTTTCGGCTTGCTGTGTGCCTGGCGCGAGGTGTCACGTTTTGCGTCAACAAAAGTGCTCCTCATATAAGTTTTGTCTCTAATCTTGATAAGGAACTGGTTTGGCAAGATGTCCTTGTACATTTCACGCTTGAAACAGAAGATAGAAATTTGAAGGAAATAGTTCGGGAGTGGGCTATGAAGAAAATGGCAACACTATTCCAGGGCTGGAAGAAGAAGTTGTATAACACATTTATCAAGAAGGATCTAACTCCGGATTTCAACACTAAGGCCTACGTCAAGTTGAGGCCATTTTGGGACAAGTTCGTATAATTCAAGAAATCAGAAGAGGGTGAGGCATGGGTCAGGAGGAACCAACAGAATGTCCGATAAAAACAATACCACCATCACTTGGGATCAGGTGGCTACAAGAGTGCCATTCCTAAATGGGAAAGAATGGAACGGGAGATGCTAGCCAAGGGCATTGAACCAGAATCAATAAACTGGCCTGAGCGCTCCAAGTATTGGTTTTTGGTCATGGAGGAAGTCTGGACCTACAGACGGGAAGGATAGAGTATGGCGAAAAACTCCATAGAGCAGCAGAAAGATTTGCCTATGCTAGAGAAATAGCTCACAGTGGCAGGTGGCAGCCGAACAGAGAAAAGGACGAGCTGACATACGCCCTAGAGAATCCTGAACATGGTGGGAGAACCAGAGGCTATGGGGAGGTGTCGTGGGAGCATGCCTTCCCTCGGGACAAAGAGACCTATAGAAGCCGCGCGAGAAAGAAGGAGGAGGAGGCAGAGCAGATGCAAAGGTTAGAGGAAATGGTTCTTCACTCACAGGCCGCGGCTCGTGAAGTAGTTGAGCGAGAAAAAGCACTTGAAGACAAAATGAGCGAGGAAATAAAAAAGCAAGTGCAGTTAGCAGTAAGTTCGATGCAAAGGCAATCTGCATCAGAGCCGGGAGTCAACATCAGTCCCCCAGATCAAAAGAAAAGCAGTTGCGCTTCCACAGAGGTGCCAGACGTAGGACTGCACTTTCTCGTGGATGACATCACCGAGCCTCTCACGACATGTGAACTGCACATTCCACAGGGGAATGCCACAGTCATGGTGGCTATATGTGTTGTATCTCCTATCGATCCTATGAAGACACCAAGATGTCATGGGGCAATAATACCTCCTGGATATGCTAGCGTCTCGGTGGATAGGGTGGTGAAAGGTTACAACAATGTTGAACTTGACATTAAACGAGGTGATGGCGAGAAGACATTAGGAGAAGCGGAGAAGACATTCATATGTTGGCGCAAGCGTTATATCATAATTCTTGGTGCATCACCTCCTCCTCAACAACAACCTAACCCTAGGTGTGTATAAAATTAGTGAATGAATGTTAATAGTATTGGTGAGCTAATAGTATAAATGGATACTCATATACCATGTTGTTTTCGCAGCAGGACATCCCCCAACCTAAGTCCAATTATTCATTCACCACATGATCACAGTGTTGCGGGCGATGATGATCAAGATCTAACACGACGGGATCCATCACCGCCACTGGCCCCACCATCTCCTCCACGACGGGATTCAACACCGCCACCGGCCCCATCTCCCCCACGGCGTGATCCAACACCCCCACCGGCCCCACCATCTCCTCCACAGCGGGATCCAACACCGCCACCTGCCCCATCTCCACGGCGGGTTCCAACACCGCCACTGCCAACAAAGAAGAGGCTTGTGAAGGACCGAAGATGCTACCAGAAAGCGACCAGAGGGGGGTGAATGGGAGCTTCAAAATTTCCTTTTGGAAACTTCCAGCCACTGTCCTGAGAATCAACCCCAAGAACAAACCTAGAGCTTGCAAGTGTCCACGACCCTAGATGTAGGGTGGATGCTTTCGAGAAGCATAGCGGGACACTACACAACCCTAGAAACCCAACGCAAAAGACGGAAACCAAATCCGTCAACGAACGAATGAACTGTCGACGAAACTGCGCGAACTCAGCAGCATCGGACGCTGGCAGCGTCCGATGACCAACCAACGGACGTGTCCGATGTAAACAGGGCAAATCTGGAACCTTACTGCATAGACATCGGACGCTGCTACAGTGAAACAGTAGCGTCCGATGCTCGACCTCCGGCGCGTCCGATGGCAACGGACGCTCCGATGGTCAGCGTCCGATGCTCCTTTAAAATCACTGTCAGGTGACACGTGGCAACGGACGCTCCGCTGTGACGAACTCAGCGCCCGATGCTTCCAGGATCAGCGTCCGATGGTCCCGAAACAGCACTGTTCTTCTGCGAAATTCACTCGATCTCCTCCGAATCAAAAGCACTAAGGCCTAGACTTGGTATCAGGAGTTCCAAGGAGGTTAGTGAGCTATCCCATGGGAATCATGGCTCGAACCTAACTCCTAATCGACGAATTGGAAGATTTCGTGACCAAGGGAGCAAAAATCGATCCAACATGAAAATCGACCGATCTACTAGCTCGTGAGGTTATGGACAAATTCCTTCAGTGGAAAGAAGTGACTCACGATCTAGAACAACTTAGTTCAAACGGATTTCCAAAAGACGTACTAAGCAAAGAGATCGATTGACGGGAAAAACATGGCAAAAAGGATTCCGCGAAGAACACGAACAAAATGCGAATCACAACCATGAATTTGCAACCGTGTGGCTACAACACGCTACAATAGTGAGATTACGGTCTCACTTCCTCAAAATCTCATGGGCACAGAGGTATTGTTCTCTTCTCTGTGGATCTCAATTCGCTACAGCAGGGGATTGGGAGAGCAGGAAACCCTAGAAGCAAAAGAGCAAATGACTGAGATAGATGGGGAGGTGGGTGTCTCCCCCTACTTATCCTAATTCTAACTATTCCTAATTCCCACTCTACCCCTAACTACTTACAGAGCGAACCAGCTAAACCCTAGGGTTATTCTGGACCAACTCGTGGTAGGTGGTGATCCGACGGCCACGCCCGCACAACTCGTAGCGTTGCCTCGACGCAACCTCCGGATTGCCGCCACGTGCCGCCACCGCTCTGCGTCCTTTTCACGACTCCGCCCCCGGTTTTGTGGCCGAAACCGGGAAACCAGGCCTTCACGATCAGCCCCCGGTTTTGAGGCCCAAACCGGGAAACCAGCCCACCGTAGCCTGAGTTTTGTGGCCCAAACTCAGCAAACCCGCAGCACCCAGGTTTTGAGGCCCAAACCTGGAAACCGTCCTCAGCTCGAGTTTTGTGGCCAAACTCGGAAACCATCCGCGCCCAGGTTTTGAGGCCCAAACCTAGAAACCGTCCACCCGATGGTTTTTCTCTGGCTCTACCACCAAACCGAAGCTGTAGAGGGGATGCACCGCCCGTGCACCCCATCCACCGACACATGTCCCCAAGTCCACGACTCAGGCAACACATGACCGCAAGTCTTCGCTCGTCGCTGTCTCAGGCTGTCAGCCACCACAGCTGATCCTCGGGCCACCAGTCCCTCAGTCCAAGCCTCACGTCCGCCCTTCGCCACTCTCGGTCCATCGGCACGGCACGTCTCTACTTGACCTTCACTTTGCCTCTAATCACTGTATCCGTGCTCGACACCTGCACAACACAAGCCAAAGAACATGCGCATCAACCCAGTTGACAATCACTCATCACTCAGAGACTCGGCATACACCCATGTATCCGCAATCTCACCCTTGATGAGTGCATTGTCAACTACCAACACAAATCATAATGAAAGGAAGAAGGAAGAAAGAAGGATCGAGAGAACTCAACCAAATGACCCAAAAGCATAGCAAAGCCGAAGAAGGTCAAGTGGAAAGAGCAAGACAACTTGGTCCCCAAAGACATGGGCAACGGCTCGACGCAACCAAGCAAAGCAAAGCTAGCCCTCAAGAAGAGGTAGAACAGGCTCAACACCGCTAGCAAATACCAATTGAAAAAGCGAAGCAAAATGCTAGTCCCTCAAGATAGAGGCACAGAGGCTTAACACAACTAGCAAGAAAGCTCGACACCAATTGAAACTCTGAAAGGCGAATGCTAGTCCCTCAAGAAAGAGGCAAAGGCTCAACACAACTAGCAAAAACGCTCCGAACCAATTAGAAATTTCAAAAACTCATCATGAGCAAGCTCCCCCTTGCATGGTGCACACAACCGATTCCTCTCCCCTTTGAACATGGGAGATATGATTTGTCCTAATTCTCCCCCTTTGTTGAAAATGCACCATAAAGCAAGAAGAACCGAAAGAAAATTTTCTCCCCCTCAGAAAATGCACCATCAAAAGTGTCAACAAGAGAATTGCTCCCCCTTCCAAAATGCATATGAGTTACGATGCAAGTTAGCAGCTTCAGGAATATAGTCAAGAAAATGCAAAGATGCTCTAAACAGTATAGCTCCAACGACTCACTAGAAAGTATAGAAGCTAGTGAAGGCTCAAGCTGATCACCAAATATGAAATATGAACATATGAGCAAAGTGAGCAGTTTTTAGCCAAAAAGGTATTCACCATCAAAATAGCACAAGACATGAATAGACAGGAAATCCGACAAGTGCTAAACATGTATGCAAGGTGAACTACCCCTGGCAAAGTTCAGTCATCATGCTGCAGAATGAAGCAAAGACTTGTGTTTTCAAATTTTAATCGGAGTTGCAGCGGTGAAATTACACAAGTTCAGAATTCAGCATGTGACTGCGAGAGGTTGAAAGCTTGTCATTGCCTAACTTTCCAACTGTGCGAAGCCTATGCAGAAGCAATCAGAAGCTTAAAGCAACAGTTTCGGTCATACACTACAAAGCTCAAGTTTAACTCAAAGTGCAATGAGAAACAGTCTCGAAACTGTGATGTGTTGACAAGCAATCCCATCTCGATCTTTCCAATTCACTTAACTTGGTTCAGATTTTAAACAGAATATGAACATACCAAGCAAGTGAATGACTCAGAACTAGAGACATAGCAACCTAGCATATATTAAAAGCACGAGTGAATTCAACACATCCTACACATGCTAGTTGCATATCTCAATGGTGAACATTCTCAAGTTTTATGTTTGTTAAGCAGATTCACCATTCAAAAATAGCTCAGCTCACAACATGTATCAGTGATCAGAAAGAGCATAAGCTACATAGCATCAACATAAGCATCAGAGCATACTAAACAGAGCATAGTCACATTCTAAAGAATATATACATGAAGCTCATAATGTAATAGCGTATGCTGAAATGCAAAAGAAAAATGAAGACAAATGAAAAAGAGTCAGTCTATCGTACAAGAACCAAAATGTTTCCCCCATCTAAAAGGGGAAACACACACCAAGCTCACCTCTCAACCGATTAAAGGTTGATTGGTCCAACGGCTTGGTGAAAATATCAGCCAATTGATGATGAGTATCGACATGGCGAAGGTCAATATCACCCTTCTCATAATGGTCTCGCAGAAAATGAAAGCGCACATCAATGTGTTTGGTCTTCGAGTGAAGCACGGGGTTCTTAGCAACGCTAATAGCACTCGTGCTGTCACAAAGCAAAGGAACGCGAGAAAAGCTCAGACCAAAATCACGCAAAGTGGCCATCATCCAGAGTAACTGGGAACAGCAGCTAGCCGCAGCAACATACTCAGCCTCCGTGGTAGACAGGGCGACACTAGACTGCTTGCGAGAAGACCACGACACAAGAGAAGAACCAATAAACTGGCAAGTCCCAGAAGTGGACTTGCGCTCAATGCGACAACCAGCAAAATCGGCATCGGAATAACCACAAAGGAAAAGGGTGGAGGAAGCAGAATACCAAATCCCAAACTCAGGAGTGAAGCATAAGTACCTCATAATGCGCTTGACTGCCTGGCGGTGAGAGGTGCGCGGCGAAGACTGAAATCGCGCGCAAAGACACACTGCGAACTGAATGTCCGGGCGTGTCGCCGTTAGGTACAGCAGCGACCCGATCATACTTCGGTACTCCTTCTGGTCTACTGCTTCTCCCTCCTTGTCCGCATCCAGGGCCGTCGTGGTCGACATGGGTGTTGGAAGAGGCTTGGCCTCACCCATATCGAATTTCTTCAGAATGTCCCGGGTGTACTTGCCCTGGTGCATGAACGTCCCTTCCCGGGATTGCTTGATTTGCAACCCGAGGAAAAACATCAACTCGCCCATCATGCTCATCTCAAATTCCCTGCTCATAGTATCTGCAAACTTGGCAACCAAAGCGTGAGAAGAACCACCGAAAATGATATCATCCACGTAAATTTGGACCAAGAGAGTATCAGTGCCTTGCTTGAGGAGAAAGAGTGTTTTATCTACACATCCCATTTTAAAACCCTTAGCAAGCAAAAAGGTTTTCAATCTATCATACCAGGCTCTAGGGGCTTGTTTCAAACCATACAAAGCTTTGTGGAGTTTAAAGACATGGTTTGGAAACTTGGGATTTTCCAAACCGGGGGGTTGTCTAACATACACCTCCTCTTCTATGTAGCCGTTTAAGAAGGCACTCTTGACATCCATTTGAAAAAGTTTGAAACCTTTGGATGCAGCAAAAGCCAAGAGTATCCTAATTGCCTCCAAATGAGCTACAGGAGCAAACGTCTCCTCATAGTCTATCCCCTCCTTCTGACTATATCCCTGGGCTACGAGTCTGGCCTTGTTTCTCACAACAAGGCCATCTTCTCCCTGTTTGTTTTTGAAAACCCATTTTGTCCCAATTGGGTGACACTCAGAAGGTGGAGACACTAGAACCCAAACCCGATTTCTCTCAAAGTTCTCAAGCTCCTCATGCATGGCATTAACCCAATCCGGATCCGTCAAAGCGTGTCCAACATCCCGGGGTTCAAAATCAGCAACAAATGCAGAATGAGCAAAGTGAGAGATTTGCCTTGACCGGGTGACGCGTTCGTCGATGCTGCTGATCATCTGCTGAGGCGGGTGCTGGCGCTGAATGTGTCGTAGTGCCTCCCTTGCCGAAGTGGCCTCCCCTCAACAGCAGCTGGTGCCTCCCTGGGTACAAAAGGTACCGCTCGGGGTGGCGGATCCCACGGCCCCCAGGAAGAACATGTGTCGGGGCCGTGAGTCGTAGTAGAAGCCGCTCCTTGCGGCACAGCAGGTGGAGGGGGTGCTGGATCATCTATACCTTCAGCACCCTCGTCCTCATCATCAAAAAGAGGCTCACCAACCTCATGATCACCTGCGCGCTCAAAACGAGAAGAAGGACAAACCATGGTCTCGTCGAAGGTGACATCTGATGTCTCCATGACTCGGTTAGTGTCAAGGTTAAGTACACGATAAGCTCGAGTATGAGTGCCATAACCCAAAAACACACCATCAGAAGAACGAGACTCAAACTTGTCCAAGTTGTCCCTTTTGAGTATAAAACAATGGCAACCAAAAACTCGAAAATAACTCACTTTGGGCAGTTTTCCAAAATGCAACTCATAAGAAGTCTTTTTCAAGAAAGCTCGGAGAAAAATGTGATTTGAAATGTAGCATGCAGTGCTCATAGCTTCGGCCAAATATCGCCTAGGAGTCCTATGCTCATCGAGCATCGTCCTGGCCATCTCTACAAGGGTCCGATTTTTCCTCTCTACAACACCATTTTGGGGCGGTGTGTAGGGGGAAGAAAACTGATGCTCCAAACCCAAAGAGTTACAAAACTTCTCAAAATCCGAATTCTTGAATTCGGAACCATTATCACTCCTAATAGCTCGCATCGAGTTCAAAGGGAACACATTCTGAAGACGCAAAATCAGATTGCGAGCAAAGGAGAAAGTCTCGGTCTTCTCAGCTAAAAAGAAGACCCACGAATATCTCGAAAAGTCATCAACAACAACAAGCACATACCACTTCCCTCCAACCGAGCTCACTCGAGCCGGACCAACAAGGTCCATGTGCAAAAGCTCTACAGGGCGCTTGGTCATGACCTGTGTCACTGGATGGTGGGGAGCGGCAACCATCTTCCCATGTCTACAAGAATGGCAAACAAGATCTTTCTCCATGGATAACTTGGGCAATCCTCGGATTAGGCCAAGTGAGCTAAGTCTTGCAAGCAAGTCGAAGCTCAAGTGTCCCAGTCTCCTATGCCACTTCCAAAGATCAGAGGAGGAAGGTCCAGCCACAAGACAACGAGAAATGCCAAAAGACTCCGAGAAATTCGCACGAAAGACTTTTCCAAAGGGCGAAATCATACAAACAAGATTGCCCTGAGGATCCAAAATACGACTGAGATTTGGTTTAAAACGAATCTCATAGTCGTCGTCAAAGAGTTGCAAAACAGAAAGAAGGTTAAAATGCAAGTTAGAAACAAGAGCAACATCGCGCAACACAAAGTGCTCATTAACTCGCACCGACCCACGAGAGAAAACCTTACCTTTGCTATTGTCGCCGAAGGTGATAAACTCCTTT
Source organism: Coix lacryma-jobi var. lacryma-jobi (assembly GCA_009763385.1). Lineage (NCBI taxonomy): Eukaryota > Viridiplantae > Streptophyta > Magnoliopsida > Poales > Poaceae > Coix > Coix lacryma-jobi. Next base: position 62,369,473 of record CM019824.1, on the reverse strand, counting down.
CCGGCGACCGGACTAAGACTGGAGAACCACTTGGCGTTTCCGGTCATGTGCCTCGAGCAACCGGAATCCACCAACCAAACGTTCTCCAATCGTTTTACCTACATCAATAGAAAGACATAGGATGAGCATACGGTCCAACACTGGGGTTAGTGAAGTAGGAAGAATACCAGTGTTGGGCCGACTGCTCAAAAGAACGGTTAGTAGAAAAACCATTCCTAGCACGCCTATGGGGGAAGCGATCACCACGTTGAGAAAAACGTGGTCCGCTAAGGGAAGAGCGTCCATCGCGATACTCAAAATGCGGTGGGGGAAAACGCTCAACTACAAAGCCACCGCCACGGGGTCCATAGCCTACAACTGCAGGCTGCCGCCGGGCACGTCCTCTCCGCTGCCTAGGCCTGGGAACTTGAGGTTCTGGACCTCTGGGCCTAGCAGATCTCCTCGGAGCTCTCCTCTGAGCATTAGGCACATGTACATCATGGAAAGGATGGTACATGTCCGGGTTGTTCAACTCCCTTGCATGGCGTGCCTCTCTCTTGCGCCGAAAGCAGAACTCACTCAAGTGTCCATCTCGCCCACAGTGCTCACAATGGTACCTCACCGCTCTCAAAGGGGGTTGTTGGTACTCACGGTTGTGGGTTTGGATCACTTTGCCCTTCTGTGCCATAAGCTCCTCCTGGATGGGTGGCATGGTGTCCAGCTTGTTCTTGAGGTGGTTTGGTTTTGGAGCCCATGATTGTTTCTTGGGTGGACCTCTCGGAGGCTCAACAAAGACCCCATCCTTGGTGTTAGGCTTGAGAGGCTCTTTGGGTGGAAGCTTGGTAAGTTTGGGAGTAGTGGTGGAGTTGGGCTTCTCACATGGGTTAAGACCACTCGACTCTCCAATCTTCCCAAAAGCAGAAAGATCAACACCTGGAGCAAAGCCTACACCAGGACCTCTAGCAGCTTGTTTAAATTGGGAGATCATCATCCCGAGTTGTGGCTCACCACAAGACACCCATGACAAGATGGTCTGTAGGTATGTGTTTTCTTCCTCGGTTTGCATCTTGTCATGCTTCACGTTCGCAATCTCCATCTCCAAACCCTCACAAAGAACACACCTAGCCACACATGTGCTACCTGAGTTGGCCTCTTCAAGAGACACAATCTTGGCATTCTTCTCTGCCAACTCAGATTGCAAGACAGGACAAGTCTTGCACGCACCCAACAGCGAGGGTCTGGCCTCCAGCTCATCCACCTCTCCTATCAACGCAGCATACTTACCTCTCAAGGTGAGAAGGTCAGTCATGTGCGTGGTGCACATCTCGCACTTCACCTCCTCAGAAACGACCACGGTGGACTTAGCAAACTCAAGCTCTCTCACCGTGTCTTCCCACTTCTGCCTAAACTCCTTGCGCTCTCTAGCAGCACGCCTAAGCAACTTGTCCTGACTAAGCAAGGCGGCAGTAAGCTTCTCGACCTCAGCAGAAAGCTCGTCATGGGTCAGAGATACCTGAGAGGTGTCGTCGTTGTCGTCGTCACGAGGAGTGTGGTCCAGCTTGTCGTCAACCTCATCACCAAGGGCCATGGTGCAGAAGCCGTCGTCGGCGGCGAAGAAGCAGAGACCGTTCAGCTTGTCCTCGATCTTCTTCTTCTTCTCAGACTCATCATCGCTTGAGGAAGCGGAGTCGTCGTCCGAGTCGTCGACGTCGCTGAGCGTGGCGAAGAAAGCACGCTGCTCAGCCTGGGCCTTCTCCAAGTACTTCGTCTTGATGTACTCCTTGTTGAAGCCGCCCTTCCGTTTGTGCCTTGCGGGGACGTACTTCTCCTTGCGCTTGCTGGAGTCGTACTTGTGCCCATGATCGCCCTTCCCAGATGAGTGCTTCTTCTTGGGACAATTGGCGATGAAGTGGTCGGGGTCGCCGCACTCAAAGCATCCTGAGCATCCTCCTCTGCGGCGACGGTTCATGCGGTTGTTGTGGAACCGCGAGAACCGGTTGGCGAGCATCGCCAACTCGTCATCCCCCAAAGACTCCTGCTGGTCCTCTGTGACAGAAAAGAGTGAAGAGAGTGCAAATCCTCCAGAGGGGTTAGTAGAAGAGCAAGAAACCAAAGTCATAGTCGGGCCAGAAGGATTTTAATAAGAAGCCCTCGACATGGCATCAATCTCACTAGACTTGAGCTTACTAAAGAGCTCGTCGCAAGTGAGGGTCTCATAGTTAGACGATTCGATGATCGCCTGGACCATTGAGTCCCACACCGACCGATCAAGAGTGTGCAGAAGCTTCAAAGCCCTCTCATGATCGTCAAAAGGCAACAGCTCCTTGTTTGCTCTCATCTTGTTGACAATGACCTGAAAGCAAGCGAATAAACTCTCTATGCTCTCGCCAGGCATTTGTCAAAAGTTCTCATACTCCCGCTTGTGCGACTCGTAGAGACGGGATTTGACTTGAGTGGTTCCCTCATGGAAACGCATGAGGGTCGCCCAAATCTCACAAGCCGTGGGGAGGTGAGAAACGCGATCAAACTCAGACATGCTCAAACAGGAGAAAAGAGCATTACGAGCTCGGCTATTGGCTTCGTGCTCATCGATCTGAAGCTGAGAAACATGAGTAGCCAAGACAACGTAATCGGCCTTGTTGCAAATCTCCCAAACAGAAGAGCCCATGCTCTGGAGATAGGCCGACATGCGTATCTTCCAATACGCATAGTTCGTCCCATCAAAGAACGGCGGTTTGCCCACGCCGCGATCCATGTCGCCTTCTGTGGATCTGGAACCGGCTAAGGTGGAAGATCCTTAACCTGCTCCGATACCAATTGAAGGACCGAAGATGCTACCAGAAAGCGACCAGAGGGGGGGTGAATGGGAGCTTCAAAATTTCCTTTTGGAAACTTCCAGCCACTGTCCTGAGAATCAACCTCAAGAACAAACCTAGAGCTTGCAAGTGTCCACGACCCTAGATGTAGGGTGGATGCTTCCGAGAAGCACAGCGGGACACTACAACACCCTAGAAACCCAACGCAAAAGACGGAAACCAAATCCGTCAACGGACGAATGAACTGTCGATGAAACTGCGCGAACTCAGCAGCATCGGACGCTGGCAGCGTCCGATGACCAACCAACGGACGCGTCCGATGTAAACAGGGCAAATCTGGAACCTTACTGCATAGACATCGGACGCTGCTACAGTGAAACAGTAGCGTCCGATGCTCGACCTCCGGCGCGTCCGATGGCAACGGACACTCCGATGGTCAGCGTCCGATGCTCCTTTAAAATCACTGTCAGGTGACACGTGGCAACGGACGCTCCTGTGTGACGAACTCAGCGTCTGATGCTTCCAGGATCAGCGTCCGATGGTCCCGAAACAACACTGTTCTTCTGCGAAATTCACTCGATCTCCTCCGAATCAAAAGCACTAAGGCCTAGACTTGGTATGAGGAGTTCCAAGGAGGTTAGTGAGCTATCCCATGGGAATCATGGCTCGAACCTAACTCCTAATCGACGAATTGGAAGATTTTGTGACCAAGGGAGCAAAAATCGATCCAACACGAAAATCGACCGATCTACTAGCTCGTGAGATTATGGACAAATTCCTTCGGTGGAAAGAAGTGCCTCACGATCTAGAACAACTTAGTTGAAATGGATTTCCAAAAGATGTACTAAGCAAAGAGATTGATCGACGGGAAAAACGTGGCAAAAAGGATTCCGCGAAGAACACGAACAAAACGCGAATCACAACCACGAATTTGCAACAGTGTGGCTACCACACGCTGCAATAGTGAGATTACGGTCTCACTTCCTCAAAATCTCATGGGCATAGAGGTATTGTTCTCTTCTCTGTGGATCTCAGTTCGCTACAGCAGGGGATTGGGAGAGCAGGAAACCCTAGAAGCAAAAGAGCAAATGACTGAGATAGATGGGGAGGTGGGTGTCTGCCCCTACTTATCCTAATTCTAACTATTCCTAATTCCCACTCTACCCCTAACTACTTACAAAGCGAACCAGCTAAACCCTAGGGTTATTCTGGACCAACTCGTGGTAGGTGGTGATCCGACGGCCACGCCCGCACAACTCGTAGCGTTGCCTCGACGCAACCTCCCGATTGCCGCCACGTGCCGCCACTGCTCTGCGTCCTTTTCACGGACTCCGCCCCCGGTTTTGTGGCCGAAACCGGGAAACCAGGCCTTCACGATCAGCCCCCAGTTTTGAGACCCAAACCGGGAAACCAGCCCACCGTAGCCTGAGTTTTGTGGCCCAAACTCCGCAAACCCGCAGCACCCAGGTTTTGAGGCCCAAACCTGGAAACCGTCCTCAGCCCGAGTTTTGTGGCCAAACTCGAAAACCATTCGCGCCCAGGTTTTGAGGCCCAAACCTAGAAACCGTCCACCCGATGGTTTTTCTCTGGCTCTACCACCAAACCGAAGTTGTAGAGGGGATGCACCGCCCGTGCACCCCGTCCACCGACACGTGTCCCCAAGTCCATGACTCAGGCAACACATGACCGCAAGTCTTCGCTCGTCGCTGTCTCAGGCTGTCAGCCACTACAGCTGATCCTCGGGCCACCAGTCCCTCAATCCAAGCCTCACGTCCGCCCTTCGCCACTCTCGGTCCATCGGCACGGCACGTCTCTACTTGACCTTCACTTTGCCTCTGATCACTGTATCCGTGCTCGACACCTGCACAACACAAGCCAAAGAACATGCGCATCAACCCAGTTGACAATCACTCATCACTTAGAGACTCGGCATACACCCATGTATCGGCAGCTTGTCACACAAACAAAGCGTCAGCCCCACCACCTCCGAAGAAGACAGCCTCTGTGAGAAAACCAGCGGTCATTCCCAAGATGACAAAACTTCCATATGACATGACCGATGAGGAGACTGAAGCTGTAGCGCAAAAAGACTTGAACAAGTTCTTCGACGCTGTCGTTGCTAGTAGTCGAGCAAAGCGAAACCTAGAGAAGCCGTACCTTTTTGTTCGTCCTGAAAAACTAAGGCAAACTGTGGACGCTCACCAGAAAAAGGTACGTGCTGCCCGTAAGGCTTCGCCAAAATCAGACTATGATCGCACGCTCAGCAAATCAATTGAGGAGGCGAAGAAGACAAAGAAGAGAGCAGGAAAGGGTGTCCCACAGCTCGGGAACAAACACAACAATCAGTGCCGGATCTAGTTGTTGGGAATGAATATGGTACAATCATGGACATCATACAACGAACATATGGAGACGTTGATCCTGAGCAACTGCTCAAATTTTTTGAGAAAACTGGTTTAAATGTGAAAAACATACTCGAAGAAGCAGGCATCATAAGTGCTCCAGAAGTTGATAAATGGCAGAGGGCATATGTATATGGTCAAAGTCTATACAACCCAGCGGCCCTGAGGGATCTTGGTACGCAAATGCACTTGCTAAATCAGTGGTACCTTATGGCGTGTGGCAGAAAAGCTGATGACTATATTTGCGTCAGAATTAGAGACCATGATTACTTTCGTGGTGATGACTGTGACGGAACGGCCCTAATCTCATGGCCCACGTGTCCCTGTCAACCTCTGACAGCCGAACCCATGTTCCATGTGATTAAGACGTGTTCGCCACCGGGCTACATCAGTGTCCAATGTCCGCAGGATCATCTCACAATTCGGTTACAGCATTGCATACTTTTACAAATAACATCGGAATAAAGAGCGGAAGACTTAAATAACATTAGTTTTACAAAGCAGGGTTCCAAATAGAAATTAAGGTGCAGTTATTACAAACCAAGTTCTTGATAATAGAAATAGACATAGGCAACATAGTGGAGAACAGCAAAGATACTTATAATCACCCAGCCCGAGGGTGTACAACTATTCTTCGGCCTCATCGGCCTCTTCCTGGACGATGGTCACGCAGCAGGGTGCAAGACACATCAGGGACTCTGTCATACCTGCAGCATGGGTAACAAACCCTGAGTACTAAGGTACTCAACAAGACTTACCCGACTAAAGAAAAGGGAGAAGACTCAGGAATGAGAGGCTTAGGGTAGTCAAGGTAAGGCTTAAGCAAGATCAAGTATTTTGCAGAAAAGCATTTTTGTAAACCTTATTTTATTTTTGAAAGATTCAGTATTCCTCAATTCTTCATCGTTCATGATTCATTTTCCATTTCAAAACATACCTAGTTGAGAACCACTCTCTGTTGACAGTCAGTGACCAAGTCTCCATAACCGAGGAGCAACGTTAATCCGGATAAATAATACTCAGCTGAGGATCCCTATCCACACTGCATATGTAGCACCCAAGCTTGCATATGCCAACTCGTCTACCACGATTCCTCCAAGATTGGACCCGGTCCTACGCCACCCGGAAGTACAGTACACCACTCCTATCCAGGTACGACGACCACGTGGGTACATGCTACTTCCGCCATCTCTCCACTCCCAGTGCGCGGTTGTCGGTCTCAATCAAGGATTTCTCGGAGCCAGAGCTTTCCGAAGTATGTGAATAGTTACAAGTCTTGACCAGCAGGCCCCCATACGGATGGTCCCTAATTTTCCAGCCAGAACTATACCTTGGTCATATCTCACCCAAGCGTAATAGTCCTGTCAGTTTTTCAACCCTGTCCCGGTCGGTGTCAACTGTTGAGTCCCGGACTACAACATGACGGCACCGTACGCTCGGACAATCTCTCCTCGCTATTGACTAGGTATGGATCAGATACTTAGCCAACAGGCAGGGAGTAAAGCCAAATGCCCATAAATGTTCTTTAAGTGATCACACTTTTGAAAATGGCATTTTATTGCAAAGTCTAATTCAATAAGCATTGCTAAGCATTTTTCAGATACTTTTGAAAAGCAGGTATCGGGTGTATCAGTGGTCAAGGTGGATAGTGCATCAATTAGGATAGCACACAACTCCTATAAACCTAATGCAATAATTTAACTCAAAAGTATTTAAGGAAATCATTTTATAAATTCAAGGAAAGGGTTAAATGCACCGGGGCTTGCCTTGAAGAGCAAAGACAGCTAGCTCAGGGTTGGAGGTGCAGAGGTCGAAGCTCGGAGTTACTTCGGGAGCAGGTTCGTCGGCGGCGGCCTCGACTTTGACTTCTCCTTCGATGACTATACGAATGCAATGATGCATGCACATGAGTATGCTAGCATGAACAATGCAAAACAGGGCATACAACATGAACCCTAATCACTTTTTCTATTTTCCTTAATTATTTAAAAAGGTCATTTTATGAAGTTGCTCCAAAAATTACCAAATTAATCACATAAGTTCATTATGGTGTAGATAGATGGCAAAACAAATTTCATAATTTTTGGAGGTCATTAAGGTGCTCAAATAAAATCAGACATTAATTAACAAAGGCACTATTTAACAATTAAAGATAAATGCTCAAAAATCAACTTGTTCCAAAAGACTTCAAAATTTCACCAGAGACTAAACATGGCATAGGAAGCTCACAAAAATTTATCTCATGATTTTTGGAGTTATAAATAATTTTCTAAAAATCCAAAACCATCCATTTATTAATTAAAAGAGGGATTTTACATTTTCAAATTCTTGCAGAAAAGTTAAGTTTCATATTTTTATAAAATACTACACAGTGCATGGAGCATACCATAATTTTATCAGGATTTAAGGAATGACAAATTAATTCACACAAAAAAAGAGAAAACAGCACACTATTCACACTCTTTCAAAAAGGAAAAAGAAAAGAGCGTTGTGCTCCTTTCTCGCAGGGGCTCGGGCGAATCGCTGCGAGGCGGACAGCAGGGCTCGGGCGAGGCGGAAACAAGCGTTTCGTCCGAGGCCTGGCCGGGAGGCTCGGGCGAAGCGGAGACAAGCGTCCGTCCGAGGCCTGGCCGGGAGGCTCGGGCGAAGCGGAGACAAGCGTCCGTCCGAGGCCTGGCCGGGAGGCTTGGGCGAAGCGGAGTGGAAGCAGAGACCGGGGGCTTCGAGTGCTTACCACGGGTCGGAGGCAGGGCTCGGCTGCTTCGAGGGAGCGCGGTTCGCAGGCGTGCTCGAGGGTGTGGCTCGGGAACGTGCTCGAGGGTGTGGCTCGAGGGTGAGGCTCGACACGTGCTCGAGGGTGAGGCTCGAGGAAGGAGACGGCCGCGGCGGCACTCCGGCGATTCGGCGATCCTGCGCAACACACGATACCGCAAGGGCCTGGTTAGAGTCGCGCGGAGCCAAGGAAGCTGACACAGGGGTCAGGGGAAGATGATCGTGGCCAGAGAGGTAGTATTTGACGAACCCGAGTTCACCGGTGTTTCGTCGGAGTTTGGGAAGATGGGGTTACGCCGGGCGATTGGAGGCGGGGGAGGTGAAATTGAGGGGCTGGGAAGCTTCGCGAGCTCAAGGCGGAGCTTTCGGGCTAGGTGGTTGAGCGGCGGGAGCTTCGGAGTGGGCTGGCGACGGCGGCGGAGATGAGTGAGGAGCTCGGACTCCGGCGGTCCCTTTTATAGGCACGGTCGGGGACGGTAGAGAGCACGGGATGGTGTGGATGAGCTCGGCCGAGGCATGCGCACTCGATTGCAAGCCGGCGGGAGGATGGGCGTGCACCCAGGGCCTGGGCGAAGGCTTGCCGGTGACGGCCACGCGGCGGCGACGCCCTGGGCACTGTAGGGGACGGGCGCGGAGGTCAGCGCTCGCGAGCGGGTGCGAAATGATGGCGCGGGCACAGGCGACAAGTCGGGGGCGGGCGTGCGGCTGCCAGGCACGCGTGGCGCAAACGGCGCTGGCGCGCGGCCATGGCCGGGACCCCCTCCCTGCTCTGCTCTGACCCTAGGTAGGAGATGAACAGGGCTAGGTCTAGGGTTTGACTATGGGCTGATTTCTGAATTTTGCAAATTACTTCCAAAACTTGAACTGAGCAGCAAAAACTCAAAACACCAAAGTTGTGCAGAAAAAGGAGATCTACAACTTTGTCAAAAAGAATATTTTCAAAATCCAAATAGTTTTTGGACCACATTTGAAAACAGAAAAGGGAACACTTTTGGGATTTGAATAAATTCAAAATTACTTTTGATTTTACATTGAAAGTTGGAAATCTGCAAATATGAAAGTTGTTCCTTTTATCAAAACCTACAACTTTGCTAATATACCCTTTTTCTGAAACTCAATAGTTTTTAAATAAATTTTGAAAACTGAAAAGGGGACAAGAACTGGAATTTGAATGAATTTAGATTTACTTCAAACTTTGTACAGAAACTTGAAAATTTGTAAATACCAAAGTTGTTTCTCTTGGCCAGATCTACAACTTTGCTTTTTGGACCAACCTCAAATTTTGAATAATTTTTGAATTACAATAAGAGGGATAAAATCCAGGGTTTGGAAATCAGGGTTTTGCAAAGAGATTTGAAATCTGATTTTTGGTTTTTGAACTTTGGCCAACACAACAAAACTTCAAGACATCCAACTGAACAAGAATCACACAAAGCTAGGCACAGAGGTGAAATTACCATTTTTTGCCCTTATAGGAAGATTTGGGCTTTAGGGTTTTTGAAAAGAGATTGCCACACAAGCACTAAGCAAACATAAATGCAAGGCAAGAATGATTAATGACTAATGATGATGACATGTCAGGTTAATTACATATTAAACACCAGAGGTGTTACAATGACATAATATATATTCAGTTTAATGAGTTACATCAGCTCTGCCACATGGACGCTCTAGACAAATCTCTCGTCAGCTGCTTTTGCCTGTAAGTGATTGTTTCTTTTAATAATCTCACTTTAGATTATGTATATGTATAAGTAATTATCCTCACACTAGCAAGCGTTTCTAAACATATGCAGAAACATGATGAGACAACTAAGGCGTAAAAATGACAAGGAGATTGGTTTCATCGATCCATATATCGTCTTCAAGCACCCAAGCAATACTCTCTCGGATGCATGGAAAACTCAAACAGAGAGAAATTTGCGGAGGTTCTTCGTAAACCAAAGGGACAAAAGATATATACTATTCCCCTACAACTTTAGGTGAGTTTTGTTATCATATGCACATTTTATTATAGGTTGACATAAAGATATATGTGTTAACTTATAAATATATAAATGCAGTTTTCACTGGATACTAATTGTGATCTATCTCCACGAAAGTCGTTTGCTAATCTATGACTCTCTGAGAAAACCACAAGAAGATTACCAAGATATAATAGATATTATCGGAGGGTAAATGTGATCTTTAAATATTGATTCCTGCTCTTTAACTCTGCAATACTTAATTAACGATCCAATTATATATATTGTGCAGGGTTTGGGCTTGGTTTGTTCAGAAACACCGTCCGGATCTAAAAACGCAACTTCCTGATCCTCTACTACTAAATGTAAGTTGTACTACCTCCCCGCCTCTTTACTTTCATTAGCATCACTCAGCAGACGCACGCTCAGCCGAGAGTAATCTTTTTATATCTTGTACAGTGGGTTCTACGACAGTCACTGGGAAACAATTTATGTGCGTACTATGTTTGCGAGTTTCTAACGGTGTATGAAAAAAGAACTCCTCTACAAAGTCAGCAAGTACGTAACATGTAGATGAATTTATTTCATTTTTTTGCTTTTACGTAAATATTATGTGTGTTAATACTTTCTTTTTCTTTTAATCCAAATTGAAGGAGACATGGTTGAAGAACCAGGTGATGGATAAGGTCCGCCTCAAAACAATTCAAGAGACCATCGCGGGCTTCATTAACGACCATGTCTTTAAGTCTGGCACCGAGTATTGGTTTAACAAAGATGAACCAATAAAGCCAAACCAAGACGAACACTTGTATGACCTCTAAGTCAGGAATAATATTTGTGTTGTAAATATCAAGTTAAGGATGCATGATGGATAATGTTGTATATTTTATGTACATATGTATAGGTCGATCTATAATATATATAGTTTCATATTTCATTTGTGTGTAATTGTAAATTTTATGTGTTTATATATATTTATTAGCAGCGAAGAATACGAATTTGAAACCCTAATGGAATATATTAGCAGCGAAGAATACGTATTAGAAACTCTAATGTAATTGTAAAACCGAAAACAATAACTAATTGAAAAGAAAAGAAAAAAGAAAAAAGAGGTGACCTCTTTAGCCCCGGTTGGTAATACCAACCGGGACTAAAGAAGCCAGCAACCGTGGCTCGGCTGGAGACCTCTTTAGTCCCGGTTGGTATTACCAACCGGGCCCTTTAGCCCCGGGGCGGGGAACCGGGGCTAAAGGTCGGGGCTTTAGTCCCGATTCCTTAGCCGAGGCCAAAATGGCCGGGGCTAAAGGCCCTTTGTCCAGTAGTCGGAGTCTCGGACTGACCAAACTAACACCACAGGTCCACAGCTAGATTACACACATCCTTCACTCTCCGGTGGGCGGTGGCAGGGATGGTGGCTGCGTCGTCAGCACGGGCACGGCGGTGCTCGCTCCTGGAAAAGCCCCCGCGCTGCAGAGTTCGTGACAGCGGCTGGCGCTCGCACTCGGCAGAGCCTGCGTGCTGCAGAGCTCGCGCCCCGCGACCTTCGGCCAATCGGTCGGAGGCCCATGCACATCGAAGTTTGTCCATCGTCGTGACTACAGCAGCCCACAGGCACCCCAAGCGTCACCTGCCTTCGATTCACAACGAGCTCTTAGAACATCGCGCCGTCGATTCCCTGTTTGAGCTTTGCGACGAGCTTCAGAACCTTGATGACGAGCGCCACTCGTGGAAAGAATAGGCAGGAGTTTGTCTAACAGAGATCGGTGTGCAACTGTGCAAGGAACAGAGGACGGAGGAGCACTCACGGTGTTATCTCTGAATGTGACGGAATGCTAGATTCAGTTAACGGGATATTCTTTCAATGGTATTTCACGGAAGCAGTGCTCCTTCGGTGTTACAGAACCAATTTTCCAAGTTGTTTTTTACATGCTAGATGCAAAATTAATCTGATTTCATCATGTGATCCATGCTTCTGACTGTGGCTGTGGGCCACATTTCAGATGGCAATGGCTGGGATTTCTCCACAAGTACGTATCCTTAAAACTGGACTGTCACAGATTTCAGTGTGGGATCTGCTTTGTCTTGGTGTTCCTGCATAATAACACCCCATGCGATCGGTGATCCACTAATTTGAGCTCAAGAAAGATATTTAGTTATTTACGATGTTATAATCTGGTTAGTGAAATGCTACTAGCTTAAGAAAAAATACATAGTTAAATTCGTTTAATAAACAAATGCTGCTAATCTGAAAAAGTAGCATATTATCATAATCATCAGGTTTTGTCCTTAACATGATATCAACAGTCATGAAAAGTCCATACAGAAGTGTCATGTTTTACATTGGACAAAAGGAATTGGAGATGCAGTACAAGATGAACCATGTTGGTCAATGCAGACAGAAGATTGAACTTATGCAGAGAAAGTCTACAGAGAAGTAGAAGAACAGCACGTTGCATATAAAAAGATGGGTAAAAAGTGACAGTTGATGGAGCAGGAAATGGAAAACCTGACCAAGGATAAGCAAGAGCTTCAAGAGAAATCCAGGTCGATTTGATATTGATACAGCCGAATCTGTTTTGCCTACCAGGAACACTCTGTATACTAAACCTGATGAGAACATTTCTTCTTTTGCAGGCAAAACAGGAATCTTGGTGAGATGTATGATAAACTGAGTACTGAGTATGACTCTCTGAAACGTTCTGCCATCACATCCAACCTGCCAATAACCTCTTCCCAGGAGCTCAGCCCGACTTGTTTGGAGGCATGCATGCCTAACATATGATGGATAGCAGTAATCTAATTACACATCAAACTGTAAACAAAACAGACAGCTTTATCTCGTTTTACAATTTACCTATCTGTTATGATGCAGTCTGTAACATACCTTAACCATGTATCTTTCTCTTGCTCGAAGCTAAGCTTCACTGGCTCTGCACAAATACAGTTGATTTACTTATTGCAGATTTGATTTTTACCCATGACACTCCACGGAGGAGAGAGGAGATGTGGGCTCCAGAAGCATGTCAGGGACTCTCCAGCTTGTTACAAACCAGTAATCAGAACAGAGTTTTCTAGGCAAGCAGCACGGGAATAGAGTTCAGGAAGGGGAAAAGCAAGCAGAGGCAGGAGCTGGACGAAGCTTGCAGAAAGGGCAAAGTTGTTTACAAGCAGTTCCTGACCTCTCTCTATCTCTTCCCTATTACATTTATGCAGCTGCTCGGAGTAAGCCGCTTGTTCACGCCGTAGCCCAGTCGTTGCCCATAATCAACTTGTTCGGCCTCCTTGATCTGTTGGACCTCCTCGGTGTTGACGGCCCAGGCCCAGGTGCAGATGCCTTGGTCAATACTGGTGTCGTAACATCCCCTCTCCCTTGCGCGCCAGACCGGCTCCAGACGGAGGCGCGGGGAAACTGTTGCCGCAAAAACTCCAAGTCTTCCCATGTAGCAAGCGACGAAGGCAGATTAGACCACTTGACCAATCCTTGAGAAAGAGATCGCGTACCCTTGAAGATCTGGCGCGTCTGCAGAATCTGCTCACGAACACTCCACATGATAGTGTCAGCGGGAGGATGAGATGTTACTGTATGGTGAACACCTACTGACTTCTTCAACTGCGAGACATGGAATACGGGGTGAACCGAAGAAGATGCCGGAAGCTCCAAGCGATAAGCAACAGATCCAACTCGAGCCAGCACACGATAAGGGCCGAAGAACTTGAATGAGAGCTTCTGATTGGCGCGCTGAGCCAAAGATGACTGAATGTACGGTTGAATTTTGACATAAACAAGGTCATTAACCTGAAATTGCCGTTCAGAACGATGCTCATCAGCCTGCTTCTTCATGCGTTGTTTGGCCCGGTGAAGATGCTGTCGGATGACATCTGTCATGAGAGTCCTGTCCTCGAGCCATGCAGATAAATCAGTGATGGGCAGTCCAGGATGATCAGAGATACCGAACTGCCGGGGAGGGTAACCATATAGAACTTCAAAGGGAGAACGACCCAAAGCTGAATGCCAATTAGTATTATACCAGAGTTCGGCCTGATCCAAGTATCGATTCCACTGCCGTGGACAAGCATGAGTGAAACAGCGTAAGAATGTCTCGACGCATTGGTTGACCCGTTCTGTCTGTCCATCCGACTGGGGATGGTAAGCTGTACTCATGCGTAACTCAACCCCAGCGAGCTTAAAGAGTTCCTTCCAGAAGGTACTAGTAAAGATTTTGTCCTGATCCGATACGATAGCCTGGGGAAGCCCATGTAATTTGTATACTTGGGCCATGAAGGTTTGCGCAATTGAGGCAGCAGTGAAGGGATGTTTGAGCGCTAAAAAGTGAGCATACTTGGAGAAAAGATCCACCACCACTAAGATGCAATTGAATCCCCCAGAATTGGGCAATCCCTCAATAAAGTCCATGGAAATGACTGTCCAGGCACGGTCAGGAACAGGTAGCGGCTGGAGAAGCCCTGGTAAGCTGGACCGATCGGCCTTAGCTTGCTGACAAATGGTACAGGCTGAAACAAAGGAATGGACAGCTGCCTTCATGCCACGCCATGCAAAGTTTTGTTTTAGACGGCAATAAGTAACAGCCACTCCGGAATGACCCCCAATGGTAGTAGCATGAACAGAGGACAAGAGCTTTTGTTGGAATACCGAGTCTTTACCCACCCAGATTCTGTTTTTGTAACGAAGAATGCCATCTCGGAGAGAGAAGTGTGGGACTGCATCAGCCTGTACTGTTAACTTGGCTATCAGATCCTGAGCAAAGGAATCCTGAATATATGTGGCAGTAACATCTTCCAACCAACGGGGCTGACAAACGGATACAGCCACAGCTTGAGCCATCGGATATCGTGACAAGGCGTCAGCAACTCCATTTTCTGACCCTTTGCGATACACGATTCTGTACTGCAACCCAACTAGCTTGGAAAAAACCTTTTGTTGCCAAGGAGTGCAATCTTTGTTCTGTTAGTTGAGCCAAGCTACGGTGATCAGTGATAATCTGAAATTCCGCATGCTGAAGGTAGCTGCGCCATTGCTCCAAGGCCAATAAGATTGCCATATACTCCTTCTCATAAGTGGACAAACCCAAAGATCGGGGGCCTAATGCTTTACTAAGAAAAGCCAATGGATGGCCGCCTTGCATGAGAACTGCGCCGATACCTGTTCCACTGGCGTCAGTCTCAACTGAAAAGGGTTTACTGAAATCGGGCAAAGCAAGCACTGGAGCCGTGGTTAAGGCTTGTTTTAAGGCTCGAAAAGCTTGCTCCTGAACATCAGTCCACACATAAATAGAGCCTTTACGAAGAAGATCAGTCAAAGGACGAGAAATGATCCCAAAATGCTTAACGAAGCGCCTGTAATACCCAGCCAATCCCAGAAAACTGCGCAACTCTTTAGCAGATCGAGGGAATGGCCACTGCACCACCGCCTGTACCTTAGCTGGATCAGTAGCAACTCCATCCTGTGAGATTATATGCCCAAGATAACGAAGCTGCCGTTGCGCAAACAAACACTTGGACCTCTTCACTTGCCATTGATCCTGTTTCAACAGTTGAAACACCAGCCGCAAATGCTGCAGATGTTCCTCATATGTGCGACTGAAAATCAAGATATCATCGAAAAAGACCAGCACACATTTTCGGAGCAAGGGTCGAAGAGTGGTGTTCATGGCCTTGAGAAAAGTAGCAGGGGCCCCAGTAAGACCGAAGGCCATAACCCGAAACTCATAGTGACCAGAGTGAGTTTGAAAGGCAGTTTTGAATTCCTCGCCTGACTGCAGCCGAATCTGATGATATCCAGCAGTCAAATCCAGACAAGAAAACCAAGAAGCATGTGTCAACTCGTCCTGGAGCTCTTCAATAACTGGTACAGGATACTTGACTTTGGCTGTGATGGCATTGAGGTGCCGAAAATTGACACAGAAACGAAATGTGCCGTCCTTCTTCTTAACCAGCAGAACTGAAGATGAAAAGGGACTGGAACTATGCTGAATAATTCCAGATTGTAACATATCAGCGATCTGCCGCTCAATCTCATCTTTGATAGCTGGAGGATATCGATACGGCCGAATGGAAAACGGACTGGCTCCTGGTAACAAGGGGATGGCATGATCACAGTCGCGAGCCGGAGGATATCCAGTGGGTGGAGCAAAAATAGTTGCAAACTCAGATACAAGTTGTGCAACTTCAGATGGTACAACTTCTTGGTGTTGTGGAAGAATGTCCGGTAAGACAGCTGAAACATGTACCACCGATCCAGTAGGAAGAGATGACAAAATCCCTTGAAGCATACGCTGCTCTTGTCCCAGCGAAATGAGAAGCCACTTGTGCTGCCAATCAACCTGCATCGGGCTAAAAGCAGCCAGCCAATCCATGCCTACGATCAACTCATATGAAGCCAGGGGAAGGACCTTAGCTGATGAAGTGAATTCAGTATCCTGTACTGTCCAAGTCAATTGCTGAAAATGGGAAGAGCAAAGCAACTGAGACCCATCTGCGACAATAACTTTTAGAGGAGGAGCAAAATCAGTCATGCCATCCAAGTGAGCAGCCAAAGAAGCACTGACAAATGTATGACTGCTGCCTGAATCAATCAAAATTCTTGCAGGAAGTCCCTGAACAGATCCCATGAATTGAATAGAGTTCATCGATACTGTGCCTGCAGAAGCTGCAAGGGATATAGCAGAACATAGCTGGGCGTCCCCGGTACCTGGTTCAGCATGTTCTTCCGAACAGACATCCTGACAGTCTTCGTTGAAACAAACTTCCCACAATTCTTGCAAAGCATGCAGCTGGATAGCTTCAGGACAGCGATGGTCACGTGACCACTTTTCACCACAACGGATGCATAGCCCACGAGCACGTCGATAATCTCTCAGAGTGGACAGCTTGTCTTCCACGCCGCGGCCATGCCGATCAGGGCTCGGATTCAGTTGCATCGGCTTGTCATGGCGATCTTGGCGGGGAGGAGCGTTGTGCCATGGTTGTCCCCCATGAACTGGAGTCTTGGCAAAGGTGAATGGCTCAGGACGACGAAAATCCTTCTTGTGGCCAGGCTCCCGTAACTCCTCCTGCAACAGAGCGAGCACACAGGCAGTATCGAGGTTGTTGGGGCGTTGCATATGAACTGCAGCACGGATGTCAGCGCGAAGGCCATCAACAAAACGCATAGTATAGTAAAGAGGATCAGTACTGCGACCATAAGCTATTAGCTGATCTACCAACCCTGTATATTTGTCAATGTACTCTTGCACAGAGCCTGTTTGGTGGATATGGAATAAGTGACGAATCAACAATTCGTGCTGATCCTTGCCAAAACGGTTCATGACAAGCTCACAAAAATGCTCCCAACTCCCGGCGCGGACTGCCTCCTCGACGGACTGCAACCAGCAAGCCGCAGCACCGGACAAATGCATGGTAGACACTTTGATCCAACTACGGCGTGGCACAAAATACATCTCAAAATAATCTAAGCAGCGTCCTAGCCACAGCTTAGGATTAGCACCATCGAATGGGGGAAAATTAATTTTAGGCAGATGATGGTTCTCCCTATGCCCCTCCTCACAACCACGCCGGTCATGTGCTCTGACAGCTCCACCCGAGCCACCCAGAGTGCCCGCCATAAGAGCTGAACTCGAATAGGAACGATATAGCTTAGGTTTGGAATCGGGATCAGAAGGAACAAACGTACCCTTGACCGGGGATTGAGCAGAGAACTCGAATCCCCAGTAACTTGATTCCTCGTGGTGCCCTATCGGGCGGAATTGAGTCCAGCCAGCGGGAATCGTCGCCGCGGACACCTTGGGCTGTGGAAGAACACCCGTCGGAGTAGCTTGCGCCGCGCCGAGGACAGACCGACTCACGGTCTTGCGCAGCGCGGTCATCTCCTCCCGCATCGACTCCACCTTTTCTTCAGTTTTGCGTAACGCACCGACCTCGGTGCGCAGCTCCGCCACTGATGCGTCCATCTTCGGCTTCCAATCGTCAAACACCCTGGCGGCATCCTCTAGCGAGCCGACGCGATTGCCGATCGACTGCTCAACCGCGTCGATGCGGCTGGTGAGGTTGGTCTGGACGGATTTAAGTTCATCAAGGATGAGTTTGGTGTTGGGATCCATGGCGCCTAACTGCTTGCGGAAGCGAGTGAAGTGCTCGTGATCGATTTGGTGGGGATCCAGGTTGGGCTAGACTCTGGCGAAGTATTTCCAACACCGATCAGATCAGCCTCGACACGGACCTATGGGTTCATCAACTTGATGCCGCAGCAATCAAGGACGATCCCTGCCGTCCGGGGTTACGATCCAAGATCTAGATGAAGGAAACAAAATTCGGCCAAGGAATCAAGGCTCTGAATACCAATTTGTTACAAACCAGTAATCAGAACAGAGTTTTCTAGGCAAGCAGCACGGGAATAGAGTTCAGGAAGGAGAAAAGCAAGCAGAGGCAGGAGCTGGACGAAGCTTGCAGAAAGGGCAAAGTTGTTTACAAGCAGTTCCTGACCTCTCTATCTCTTCCCTATTACATTTATGCAGCTGCTCGGAGTAAGCCGCTTGTTCACGCCGTAGCCCAGTCGTTGCCCATAATCAACTTGTTCGGCCTCCTTGATCTGTTGGACCTCCTCGGTGTTGACGGCCCAGGCCCAGGTGCAGATGCCTTGGTCAATACTGGTGTCGTAACACAGCTCTAATGCATTTGAAATTACTGGGGGCCTCCTGTTGATCCTAGACACCGAAAATCTGCTGGGCTTGTCTTTGCAACTGGCACCAACAACCCTTCTGGAGTTTTCCGTAATATGTTCCTCTGCGCCCTCGCCTGTCCAGCAACCGTCCACACACGTTAATGTAATAGTTTACTTTTGCTTGTGTGCTTATTGGTATTTGTGAGCAAATTGCTACATTTGCCCTACTGTCTCTGCTCTTGTACTTGCATGCTGAATGGCCAAACTTTGTTTTTCAGGTTGTAGAATTGGGCGAAATCTGAGACGGCACCTTTCCATGATGTAAGATATCTCAAATCTTTGTTCTGACAGAAAATCTTGCTGCTTATTATTAGTATTTCCATAGGAGACTGATGACAAACAACATTTTTAGTCCTTATCTGATCACAGTGAAGTTTACATTATGCATGAGATCTATATCCAACCATTTCTGATCATGCTAGTTGATCTAGAAAAAATATTCCAACATTGTTAGTACTTCTTTGTTTTCTTTTCTTTTTTTTTTTTTGGTTAGGCTAAGTTTTACGTTTGACAAAATTGTAGTATCCTGGCTATCTGGTCGATGCTTTAGCAGGCTATGAAAAATGTGCTTCCCCAGTTTTCATCACTGCTTAACAGTTTATGCATATAAGAGTGGCGTAAAGAGATTCGGCGATGCAATTTTGATCTTATGAGTTTATGCATATAAGAGTGGCATAAAAAGATTCGGTGATACCATTTTTTAGTCTTATGTACCCTTGCTAAACTTCAGGCTGACCTTTGCTATTCAGAGCCGAAGCTTGCAAAAGATGTCTGTTGATGCACGTGCTACATAGGTACTGCAGTGTAACACCCGTGGCCGCCGGCGAGGTCGCCATCGACGTGAGGGACAAGGAGATCGCTGGATTGGGCCAACGGAGCAGAGAGGAACCTCTGTATGTCGCGATATGTGTATTGTCAAAAATATTCGATAGTCTATTACAGAGCTGATACAAAATATAAGGCCTAGTGGCCTGCTGCCCTAGGCCCCACAAGTCATACACAAATACGATACATATAGATAGGCTTCGTCTTCTTTCTAGGAAAACGCCTCCGCTATGTTTACGCTGTCGTTGTGACATCTCTCCCCGCCGAAGATTGTGCTTGTCCCCAAGTAGGTGCCGAAGGAAAGCGTGCCTTCATTACATGGTAGTCCTCCCAAGTTGCTGAAGTAGCCAGTAAACCAGACCATGTCATAAGGACCTGAGCAATAGCATTGTTACCTTTGCGGACTAGACGACGGTCTAGGATCGCTGCTGGTACAGTATCCACAGCCTGCAAATTAGTTAGCACAGGAAGTTTGAAAAAAACAAGTGTATAGTTTGGGTGGAAAGCCTTCAGTTGTGAAATGTGGAATACCAGATGAAGCCGACTGTCCTCAGGTAGAGCCAAACGATATGCAACCCTGCCGATCTTCTCCAAAATGGTGTAGGGGGCAAAAAAAAAACTTGTATGCCAGTTTTGGAAAGGGGCGATTAGCAACGGAGGATTGAGTGTATGGATGCAATCGAAGTAACACCTGATCACCCACCGAAAACTGTTGATCAGTTCAGTTCTTGTTCAGTTCTTGTCAGCCATGTTTTTCATTCTATTCTCTGCTTGAACCAATCTTTCCTTTAAGACCTGCAGATGCAACTCCCTGTGTTCAATGAGCTGGGTAACTGAGGTTGATGCATCTAATGGTGGGGTTGGTGTGGCACCGAGGTTAGGATCATATCCATACAATGCCTTGGATGGAGAACAGCCCAGTGAGTTGTGAAATGATGAATTATACCACAATTGTGCTAATGACAGCCAGGATTTCCAGGTTCTTGATGAGTCTTGTACTGAGCATCTCAATTACATTTCCATGCACTGATTCACCCTCTCGGTCTGTCCATTTGTCTAGGGGTGATATGCAGTACTGAACTGGAGGTTGACTTTGTAGAGTTTGAATAACTATCGCCAAAATTGGCTGACTAACATAGGATCTCTGTCAGTTACTATAGATTGTGGCAGTACATGTAACTTGACTATGTTATCCAAGAACAACTGGGCAATCTGCTGAGCAGTATAAGGGTGCTTAACTGGTAGGAAATGAGCAAATTTTGTAAGTCTATCTACTACCACCAAAATGACCGAATACCCTTCACTCTTTGGTAGCCCATCGATGAAGTCCAAAGAGAGTGCAGTCCAAACACCATCAGGAATAGGGAGGGGTTGCAATAATCTAGCTGGGTGGTGATTAGTATGTTTGGTATGTTGGCAAATATCACATTGTTTGATGTAATTTTCAATATCTGATCTCATACCTTTCCACACAAAGTGTTGCTTCATTCTGTGATATGTTGCATTGGTTCCAGAGTGGCCGCTAATGGCACTAGCATGGAAGCTAGTGATGAGTCTGGTTTTAAGGGCAAAGTTCTGACCAATCGAAATGAGATTGTTCTTCCTGATTAGGCCTTTGTCTAACTGATATCCTTTTTCATTCGGGCTGTGGATGGCCAGCTGAGTGAGAAGTTCTTGTGTTGTCAGGTCAGTAGCATAGGAATTAAGTATCTCCTGAACCCACTGTGGTTGGACTACTGACACAGCTTGGAGTGCCATCGTATGTGCAACACGAGACAACGCATCAGCAGTGAGGTTGTCCTTCCCTTGCCTATAAATGATTTTGAAGTTAAGGCCCATCAATCTGGTCATAGCTTTTCTTTGGAGATCTGAGTGCAGGTTCTGTTCTTTCAAATAAGCCAAGGATTTGTGGTTGGTTTGTATGATGAACTCCTTTCGAAGCAAGTAAGGTCACCATTTCTCTACTGCCAGTATGAGAGCAAGGAATTCCTTCTCATAGATGGACAGCTGTTTGTGTTTGTCACCAAGTGCTTTACTAAGATAGGTTATAGGTTGGCCTTTCTGCATCAGGACTGCACCTATACCATCCATGCAGGCATCAGCCTCAATGGTAAACTATTCTTGGAAGTTGGGCAAGGCCAGGACTAGTGTAGTGGACATTGCTAGTTTGAGGTTCTCAAAAGCTTGTTGTGCTGGTTCAGTCCACTTGAATTGCTTGAGTCTTAATAAATTGATGAGTGGTTGTGCAATGACTTCATGCTTCTGCACCAAAATCCTATAGTAGCCAGTTAACCCAAGGAAGGCCCTTAGCTCTGTCACTGTTGATGGAGGAGGCCAATTAAGCATTGCCTAAACCTTCGATGCATCTATAGCCACTCCCTGGTCAGATATGATGTGTCCTAAGTATTCCAAACTATGTTGTGCGAAACTGCACTTAGACTTTCTGTAACTCTCAAAACTTCTAGGACTTGTTGCATATGGATCAAATGATCATCTAGAGTAGAACTGTATATGAGAATACAATCTAGGAACACCATGACAATTTTTCTAAGGAATGGACTAAGTACTTGGTTCATAATACATTGGAAGGTAGAAGGAGCATTTGTCAGGCCAAAGGGCATCACAGAATTGGTAATGGCCATGATGTGTTTTAAAAGCAGTTTTGTATTCATCCTCTGGTAGCATTCTCACCTGGTGGTATCCTGACTTCATGTCCAGCTTTGTAAAGTACTTGGAACCAGCTGATCTCATCATGATAGGCATTGGGAACCTATTTTTGATTGTTAGGGCATTCAACTTTATGTAGTCCACACAGAATCTCCATGTACCATCTTTTTTTACCAAGAGCACTGGGGAGGCAAAAGGGTTGTGACTGTGTGATATGAGACCTTTCTCCAACAGTTCCTTAACTTGCTTCTCAATTTTTGTTTTATGTTGTGGGCTATAGTGGTAAGGTCTTGAATTGACAGGTACTGCATCAGGATGGAGAGGTATAGCATGATCATAACTTCTAGATGGAGGCAACTGTTGAGGGTCATTGAATACATCTGCATAAAGCATAAGGAGATCCTATATAGCAATTGGTGGTTGATGATCTAGCTGGGCAATGATTGGTTGTACTATGAATGAGGAATTCACCATCACATATGCCCAGATATCATTGACTTTTGTTGTTTTGTAGAGTTGCTTTGCAGAGATGCGCTGCAACTCTAGCGTTGTGTTGGAGTCCCTCTAGTGTGATTTTTCTACCTTGGTGAGTGAACTGTAGTGTCTTGGCCTCCCTGTCACAAGTCATTGGACTATTAGCTTTCAGCCAATCATAGCCTAAGATGGCATCATAAGGCAAACTGTTCAATACTATCATATCAGTGGTGAAAGTCTTGCCTTGGATGTACCACTATAGTGTGGGACAGAGTCCCCGGGTCCTCCGCAAGGAACGACGAAGACCTAGTCCAACTAGGACTCTCCATGTAATCCTAGTAGTATTGTTACCTTGTAACCGACTATGACTCCTAAGATTGTAACCGACTATGACTCTTGCCTCCTAGGACTATATAAAGAGACCCCTTTATGTCTCTTGTCTGCGTACTTCTGACTACCCGGACTCGACCGACTACTCCACTCGGATTCAACGTATTAGTCGGCAACTAGATCCAGATGATCAAGAATTACTCGGCAACAACCCGACTCGATCAAGAATCTGCTGAGGAGCTGTTCTGACTAATCGACTTCATCAACAACCAACTACTCGTATATCCACAGTGCCTGGGTACCTAGTCGTCGAGCTATCAAGCTGCCGTTGAGCCGCAAAAGCAAGCTTTCGAGCTGCTGTTGAGCCACAAGCGAGCCATCAAGCCGCTGTCAAGCTGCAAGCAAGCGAGCCCTCGAGTTGCTGATTGAACCGCAAGCAAGCCATCAAGTTATCGTTGAGCCACGAGCGAGCCGTCGAGCCACAAGCGAGCTGTCGAGCAGGCGTTGAACCATCAAGACGTTATCGAGCTACAAACAAGTCGTCCGAGTAATAAGCGAGCCGTCCGAGTACCAAGTCGTCCATTACTCGAAAATGTCGGTGTTACCGACTACTCCACTCGACGGTGTCGATTACCCCACTCGGCGGTGCTGACTGCTCAACACGGCATCAACCAAGCTAAGTCACGCTTTAATATTTTTAATATCTCCAAATATTAATTGTGAGCCGCTACGGCCACATCATAATTGCATTCCCGGCTAATCATATAGCTCCGAGCTTGTAGTCGGGGCAACACCTCACGGGTGTACAATGTACACTCAGAGAGTGCTCTTTTTTCGCGCAGCATGACTGCTATAATCTTCTCTTAGCAAAGTTGTTAAATTACTTGAGTAAGTGCAAGCCTTAATCCGTGAAGCCTGTAGCTCACGCTCGACAAATAAAGCTCGACACGCAGGACAGGTGCTTAAACGTCACAGGCCCACTACTCGGGTGATTTAAACAACCTAGCAAGAGCAAGATGCGAAAAATTTCATATGCATTTGTTAATGCTGGGACATGCTCCCGACTTGATATCCTGAATATCAGTTACTACATATTTTTGTATGTCTACTTTGCAGGGAAAAAGATATAGACTACAACTGGTTGAGGTACGCCTCTAAGGGCTGCCCTACACGGACACCAGGCCGCTGGGTGAGGTAGGCCCCTGAGGGCTGCCTCATTCGGACACCACGCCGCTGGGTTATGTACGCCCCTGAGGGCTGCCTCACTCGGACACTATGTTGTTGCGACGAGCCTTCAAACATGGTTATGATGATTTGGGAGTCTCGAGGTGAGGGTGATATGGGGTCTCCGGTGAGGAGACTACCCACCCGAAGCCTTGGGATCACCAATATCCTACTTCCACTACTTCGATCAAGCTTTTTCACCTCCACGGCTTAGTCGACATTAAGCTCGGGGGCTCGGTCGTTGCCTCAGCTTAGTTGACTTCACTCCGACTACGCTCGGGGGCTGGGATTCAAGGATGAAAGATCAAGTTTACAAGCATTCAACCACTCGGCGACAAGCAGATGTTGATCCTTGTCTTCGGGAGATTACTCGGTTGCACCCTTGAGGATGTCTACAAGATCCTACAATCGACTCCAAGTAGTCGATTTTAGGCTCAGGGGCTGCAAGATACATATCCTCAAATGATGCATCCAAATTTCTTCGAAAGGAATTGGAGCAAATTCAGACAAGACCCTCCAGCTCTTTATGCTAAACAGCAAGAGGCTCGGGGGCTACACCCAATGGGTGCACTTTTCAGAAAGCGCACACCATTAGAAGACTTCAAGAGCACTTTATGGTTTCTCTCAGAAGGTACTCGGATGACACTTGATCAAGACCAAGGTCTCAAGATGACTTCACCAATAAACCATGAAGAGCTCGGGGGCTTGTGGGACAGAGTCCCCGGGTACTCCGCAAGGAAGGGCGAAGACCTAGTCCAACTATGACTCTCCATGTAATCCTAGTAGTATTGTTACCTTGTAATCATACTAGGACTCCTAAGATTGTAACCGACTAGGACTCTTGCCTCCTAGGACTATATAAAGAGAGGCAGAGCTCCCTAGATCGGTACGCAGACAAGAGACACAAAGGGGTCATGGTATATAACCAGACACCCATAAGCGCAGGGCGCCATATATTATTCCTCCACACTGGACGTAGGGATGCGATTCAGCAGACCGAACCAGTATAAATCCTTGTCTCTTCGTTTACCATCGTGTTCTGCATACGTCGATCCCCACCGAACAAATCATCTAGGAATCCCCAAGACAAGTTGCCGGTTAACAAACACCGACATATAGGTTCTTAACTTGTTTGGTAGCATGCATCCATTGTCCATTTGCCAATTTCACCTTTTGCTCTTTGAAAGGTATTGTTGATAAACCACTGATTTGCACAAAATGTGAACTGATAAACGTATGAGTACTGCCAATCTCCACTAATATGAGCATGGTCTTGTTTCTTACTGTGCTCTTGAGTGTTATACCTGTTAGAGTGCGCGGTTAGTTCCAGACCCGAACAGATCTGCTAACCAAAGAACGCGGAAGCATAACCACCATCGAAGAAAATACGCAAACGAGAACGACACCAAGGCATGATGTTTTTTCACGAGGTTCACCGATGTGCCTAATCCTCGGGGCATGACTACGGGCGCTCCTCCCCATAAAATAGCAGCTACACCGGCATCCGATCCATCCCGCGGCCTCGCCGCCGCCCAAACCAGCCGCCAAGTCGTCACATGGTTACAACAGGGGTGACCTCATATTTATGGCCCCCTAGGATACAGAGTTCGACTCCAACTCTATCCTAGTCCCTAATACAACTCAAGTCCAACTGTAACCGGATTGTACACATATTCGACACATATCTAACAAACTCCACCTTGACGAATATGCACGTCATCTTGAAGTCGTCCATGCGTGAACCTCCATGTACCCGAACTGAGTTGTTGCCTTCACAGCTCTACACGAGCTGCTCGATAAGTCTTGATCGCAGACCCACCGCAAACAAGAGACTCCGCTATACCTGCAGCACCATACATCATGACTCCACCTGCAGTTGTGCACCTTTCTCTTCATCACCCTGTCTCTCTCGAATAAAATTAGATTCATCTTCAGCCCTGACATGTCTGACTTCTGAAGCACGTCTGCTTCTATTAGACACCACACGAGCTAACTGAATCCAATATCATACTCAACCTGACTATATATGTGAACCTGAGAATTTCACAACCTCTATCTGAGTCATATATGAAAAACTGACATATTAGCTTGCTTTTTCCACTGCATTGCTACGTCTGTCATCTTACACCGTAGCCTCCCGCAGTACTGACCAACCAGATTACTCCAGTTGCAACTATAGATATAAGCCGTCTATACTTCCTTCCAACCCAGCCCTACGTCCTTCGATCCTGCATGCGACTTGAATCGATCCACGTACCTTGCTGTCTTAGAAGCACACAAACTCCTCCAATGCAAAACCGCATCCTGAGTTTGCACTACGTGTCGCTACGCCACAGAGAACAAAGAACTCCATCAGCCGCCACGCTCCTATGTCGTCGTCGCTGATCCCATCGTCGTCTCTGTCTCACGGTATGACTAGCCTGGCACCGCTAGCCTCTCCATCCTAGCCACGCCGCTCACAACCTCGTCGACCGTCCTGCCGCTTGCACACGACAAAATCAACCCACTCGAGCGTCGCTCTGTTCATCTCCAACCGTCGTAACAGTCAAGAACAACTTCGATTGTTATTGATGCGTGCAATCTCGTAGACTCTCGGTTTCTTTTATGAAGCCAGGAATCTAAGCTACACACGAGTCCACATCGACTCGATTCCTTGCCTGTCCGTTCCTTTATGCTCTTTTGTTCTGTGAAACTGTATGTACACATGCATATTTTTCTGGTCGGAACCATTAGAAACAAATTCGGAAGCAACCCAAAGGAAATAAATCCAACTGTTGTCGCATCTCTTGTCTCAACTTTCCTGTTGTTGCATGTTTCTGAGTCCGAGTCCTATGGAAGGCCTATGTCCTTTTTCTTTCATGGTCAACCGAAATAAAATAATCATATATCGATGCAATTGATCGTACATGCATTGTGTAGTATGCATATCCATACGATAACCATGCATCACCCGTCCATGACTCCATGCAACGTACCCCATCAGCATATGCATCACATACGTCTCACATCCCGTGCCAACACAGTGCACGTGACCTTGAACAAGACTTCTCCATAATACGTCGAGTCCACCATGGCTCTTGCCATTACCGTTGCTGCTCCATCTTGAGCCCACAACAAACACTCTGATCAAAATTGAACTCTCATCAATCTGATCATGAGTCGAAGTCGTCGTCTTGATCCACAACGTCTTCCAGCCGCACCGTCAAACCTAGTCGTCATGTCTAACCGATCCTTATTGAACAGCAGCCACCAGCCGTTATCAACCCGATCTCCATGTCTGGACGGATCCCTGTTGATTGCAGCCCATTGGACGGTTCGAGCCACCCGCTCAAAGTTTCCAACTCCACCGATCGAGTCATTGATCACCGCCAAGCTCCACCTTGCGCCATGTCCTTCTCCAGACACAACCGTGCAAGCTTTGCGCGGTGTGAAACATATCCATCGCACCTCCATGATCTTCTTCTATAAATCTGGCTCTGATACCACTTGTTAGAGTGTGCGGTTAGTTCCAGACCCGAACAGATCTGCTAACCAAAGAACGTGGAAGCATAACCACCATCGAAGAAAATACGCAAACGAGAACGACACCAAGGCACGATGTTTTTTAACGAGGTTCAGCGATGTGCCTAATCCTCGGGGCATGACTACGGGCGCCCCTCCCCATAAAATAGAAGCTACACCGGCATCCGAGCGATCCCGCGGCCTCGCCGCCACCCAAACCAGCCGCCAAGTCGTCACATGGTTACAACAGGGGTGGCCTCATATTTATGTCCCCCTAGGATACAGAGTTCGACTCCAACTCTATCCTAGTCCCTAATACAACTCAAGTCCAACTGTACCCGGATTGTACACATATTCGATACATATCTAACAATACCATCAGGGGACTCCTTGCCTGCTAGAGCATTAAGTGATAACTGGTAGAATTCCTCAGTGAGTACCTCTTCTATAGCCATGTGATTGAGAACATCCTCATTGATTTCTTTATCTAGGTCATTCAACACTAAGGCATGGAGTTGTGGTTTGTTTTTCTTAGCACAGACCTCTGCATGACAAGGCTCAAAATTGTCACCACACCACAATGAAAACATAGATTATTGGCTTTCCTGTAATCCCTCAATTGCTTATCTCACCAGAGACTGCCATATGTGGTTGTAGTCTTGTGATCAGTTTTAGGTGGTGGGGCTCTGGTGGTGAGATTGGCTCTCTGGTGCTTGAGCTTGTTTCTGTCCAGCAACCTTTGTTGAATCCTGGCAATCACCATGGCTCTTCTAACCGTGGTAGGCACTTGGGGCTCAACAGCAGCTATGATTTCATCCTTAAGACCTTCCACATATTGAGAGGAAAAATAGAGATCATCATACTGATAGTTGTGCATATTGACATCAAATGGTAGAGCCTAGAACTTGGTTGTATACTCTTCCACAGACCCTGTTTGCTTGAGTGATATGTGTTTAGTAATTGTTGTTATGCAATCATCGCTACCAAACTCAACTTGTATTGTGTCATAGAACGACTGCTAGGAGATCGTGGGATGTTTGATCTTGTAAGCTTGAAACCACTTAGTGGCATTTTCTTGTAAATGCATAGAGGCAGCCTGTACCCATAGATGTTCAGGAATGGAGTAGATAGAGAAATAATTGAGGCAATTATCTATCCAAATCTTGGGGTGATGACCATTTGTTGACACGAAATTTCGGTCAATGGTGCCAACACACTCGACCACGGTCCTCAAAGGCCGTGCAGAGCAAGGCCTTGACCTCCTGGACCTTTCAAAAGGTGGCGGTGCTAAATCTTGGTGAGAATGACTCCGGGCGTGCCAGTCAATTTGACCTGCAATTGACAAGGAAAAGAAAAAGGCGTCAAATTATGGAACCTGCCGATTTGGTGCCAGACAGTTCCAATTTATACGGCTCTGTTATAGGATTTTGAATACAAAGTCAACTCCCAAGAGAAGATTGAAAGCATCGATAATATTTGAAGCAAAATGGCAATTGTATATGTGAAGGAAGAGCTTAGAATAAAGAACAGCCGATAAGCTTGGACATGTATATAAAACAGAGATCTATGTATACATTTAAACAACATAAAACCAATAAATCGATTAATTGCATAGGCAGTTCTATTCGTTAACAGTGGGGTGTCTCCATGCAGCCATAATAACAAATAGATCGGTAAAGTAACTTGAACATCAACAGTGGGGTGTCTCCATACAGCCATGATGATGATCAAGCTAAATCACGTCCGATGCAACGAGCAGACTCATTGATTTCATGCCACTTAAAAGCATACATTATGAAGGAAGCGTAACTGGATCGGCTATTTTAGCCGATACAGGGTCCATGAAGCACGATCAAGATCTATCCGTTAAAACCACGATTTGGTTCAAGATCAAGCAAATCTAATCTATCATACATATCAGTGGGGTTCAGAAATACAGCCGTAATAAACATGCCAGACCAAATCTACCTGTTTCTTAGATCAAACCACGATTTTACCGGATATCTCGAACGCATAGCATGTAACAATCAAGATTGACAAAATAGTCGATGAGAAGCTTAGATCGGTTATTTTTCTTCGTGCAAGCGTGTAAAGTCTTTGGATAGCCGAAACTAAATAGCATTTAAGCTTAAACTAATTTGTCAATCTTGATTGGGCAAGATATTGTTTAAATCTAAAGAAAACATTAAAAAATCATAAACAACATCAATAACTTTAAAGAATCTATTAGCCTGCCAAAACTAATAGAGCCGATAACTAGTCAAGATCGACTAAAGCAAGAGATTGATCAGAGTCAAGACAGTCTTACAAAATACAAACTTAAACCGATGACTAACCCATGTCATAGCTAAACAAGAGTTTGGTCGATGCCAAATACAGCTTTATTGAATAATAACACAAGCCATTGGTGAAACTTACAAGCAAACCGGAGGTCGTTCTAGCCAATGCAGTCCTGCCTGGTTGAAGGTTCCGCCGAGTTATACCTTACTCCTACTCCTAGGGTTTTGGCCGGTGGCCGATGCGTTTGATTGATTGTTCTTTACAAAATCGGGTCTCTAGCTATTTATAACCTAGTAGACTCCTGTTCTAATATGACTAGGATATATAATAATAAAACAAAAGACGACCCGGACTTGAACTCCTCGGCTGAACCCAATATGTCTTCAAAGCCTGTCACGTCTGGCCCACATAAATTCTAGTCGTGTCTGGATCCAAGCAGACTTCTTTTATTTTTCCGGCTGACTCTTTCATTAACAAATCAGCCGTTTGTGCTCACAAAATAATAATCCTTTTTCGCCCAAAATCTGGTGTAAACACATGCCCCCCAATTTCGGGATGAAATTTATTTTATTCTAAAATTGCCATTTCTCCTTTCTTAGTTAATCAGTCGTGTCTTCTCCCTTTTAGTCGATCAGTTGAGTCTTCCTTCAACTATTACTCCTTTCTAAAATCAGCCTTCAAACCCTAGCTTTTGAGCAAATCCGCTGCTACACAATTCGAGCAAAAACCTTTGAGAATTCAAGCTCAGTGCCCCCGCAAATCAAATGGCGACCCAAGATTCCATCCCCGAGGTAAGAAGTTTGGCTTCGGGAAATCCGCTGCTACACAATTCGAACAAAAACCTTCGAGAATTCAAGCTCAGTGCCCCCGCAAATCAAATGGCGACCCAAGATTCCATCCCCGAGGTAAGAAGTTTGGCTTCAGTATTTCTTTCTCCCGATGATCTCTTGCTCTGCATATTTCTCATATTCCTTTTAATTCTCAGGTCCTTCATGACCAAATCCTCATCCCCATTCACGATAGTCCAAACGATTTATTTCTCGGCCCGGTAGGCAACCTCGACCCTACCGAGGTTATTATTGCCAAGACCCAAAGAGTTCCTTTCAAGAATTCAGATTTTGCTTCAAAACATTGGGGAAAGACTCCCTTCAGGAACTGGCCATCAATCATCTCGGGTTGGAGGGATTGGCTAATCAAGGTAGAAGCTAAGAAGAAATCAGACTGGATCCTCCGTAATTTGGATCAGTCCATTACTTTGTCTTTAGCTGATATGAAAAGAAATGAGACAATGCTGAAGGCTGCCTAATACTTTTGGTCTAGAACCTTCAATGCTTTTATGTTCAAGAAAGGGCCCGTGACTCCAACTTTAGCCGATGTGCACATGCTGACCGGCCTGAACGTCACTGGATCCATCAACCCCCACAGCCTTCAAGTCAAGCCTTCTATCGAGCTTGGAAATCTCAAATCTGGTGGTTGGTCTAGCTACATCGCTTCATTCAACACCCCTCAGTCTAGTGTTTCAGAACGAGAACATACAATTTTTCTGAACATGTGGCTAGAGAAATACTTATTCTGTGGGCAAAGCAGCGGTCCAATCTCAAATTTCTTGGCATTAGCAGAGATGCTGCCCTTGAATTCAAACATTCCTTTGGGAAAATATCTTCTGGGTGCCTTGTACAGTATGCTAAACAAAGTTTCCCAGAATCTGACAGAAAACAAAGGTATCCATCAATAACTGGACCTTGGTGGCTGCTCTAGCTCTGGCTCAATCTCCACATCCATAGACTGACAACTCCAGTTATGAGGACTCTGTCTTTTCAATCATTATATCCAGAGAGTCAAGAAAAACACCTAGCTGATGAAGCCAAGATGAGAAGGTGCACTTCATTTGGAGAAGCTGCTGCCATGATAACCATTGATAAAACCAATCAGCTTCTTTTTCAAGACTTTCTATCAAGGTTTCTCAGTGAAGGACCAAATTGGCGACTAGAGGGGGGTGAATGGGAGCCTCAAATTTCAAATCGTGAAATGAATGGCCCTTGTCCCAGAGAGTCACCCCAAAAGCAAGACATGGGCATAATAGTATCCACGACCCTAGATGTAGGGTGGATGCTTCCTAGAAGCATAGCGGGATACTACACAACCGAAGAAGTCCAACGCAAAAGCCGGAAATCAAATCTGAAGTTGGACGAACGAACTGCGGACAAAACAGTGAACCAGAACTGCAAGAGGAATGCACGCTGGCAGCGTCCGATGCCAACCTGGTGGACGCGTCCGATGCAAACAGGACCGTTATGGAACCTTACTGCATGACCATCGGACGCTGCTACAGTAACAGCTCAGCGTCCGATGCTCGGGCTTCGGCACGTCTGATGGTCAAAGGAGCGTCGATGCCCTGCGTCCGATGTTCACTCAAAAACACGGAAACTGACACGTGCCACAGGAGCGTCTAATGCTATGAACAGCAGCGTCCGATGCTCCCGTGCTCAGCGTCCGATGCCCCCAAAAACAGCACAGTTCTTCGGCGATTCAACTCGATCTCCTCCAAATCAAAAGCTCTAGGGCCAAGACTCGATCTGAGGGGTCACAAGGATGTTAGTGAGCTACTCCTAAGAGATCATGGCTCGAACCTAACTCCAAATTGGGGAATCGAAGAAGTTAGGGGCAATCGGGAAGAAAACTGATCCAACACAAAAACTGACCGATCTACTAGCTCGTGAGGTTTGTGATTGATTCCTTCAGTGCAAAGATGCGCCTCACGATCTAGAACAAGTTAGTTCAAGTGGAATCGAAAACCGTTCCTCAGAGAGGGAGAACGAAGCAAATCTCCGAGAAGGAAAAAAATCAAAACGCGAAGAACACAAACCAAAACGCGAATTGATCTCGAATTCTAGCTGAAACTTCTCCACATGAGGAGACAACGAGATTACGGTCTCGTTTCCTCAAAATCCAAATACACAGAGGTAAGATTAGCCGTATCTGCGGATCACATGCAGCGAGGTATGATTAGAACCTAAGCAGGGCTAGAGAGAGAGCTCAGGAACAAATGGCTGCAAGGATAGAGAGAGAGGAGGGGCGCCTCTCTTATTTATAGTCTAATAACAATAGTCCCCTTCTACCCGTAGATACAAGAGCGAAGCGGACGACCCTAGGGGTATCCCGGTCCAACTCTGCTGATTGACGATCCGACGGCCACGCGCCTTCCTCATCCTTAGCTTCATCTCGACGCAAGCCTCAGGATGTCGCCATGTGTCGTCCAGTCGACCGCCGCGCCTTCCTCGTGGATAGCTTCGCCGCCGCGCCAGCCTCTCCACGCCGCAACGCGTCGACCGTCCTTTTTGGACCTCCCCCGGTTTTGAGGCCAAAACCGGGAAACCTGGACCTCCCCCCCGATTTGAGGCTGAAACCGGGAAACCTGTCCTCCGACTGAGTTTTGTGGCCCAAACTCAGAAAACCATGAGCCCAAGTTTTGAGGCCAAACCTGGAAACCGTCCTCGCCGAGTTTTGAGGCCCAAACTCGGAAACCCGCCACCCCGAGTTTTGAGGCCCAAACTCGGAAACCGTCGAGGGTAGTTTTTAGAGGCTCAACTACCAAACCCGCCCCTTAGACGGGATGTGGTTCGCACACCCCGAGTTCCAGCACCGATGCCGGAGCATGTCCAGCCTCCATGCTGGGCACAGTGCATTCGCCTTCCTTCTCGGCCTCCCGCCAAGTGTCACGACGCCATCACCTTCCTCCCGACTCGGCCAATGCACCACACATCCCCATGTGCTCTTGCTTGTCAATGCCACGTGCCAGCTACCACAGCTGGTCCTCAAGTCTCCCGGTCCGTCGGTCCAAGTCTCACGTCTGCCGTTCACCGCTCCCGGTCTGTCGGCACGGCATGTCTCTACTTGACCTTCACCACACCTTCGACCACTGTCTCCGAGCTCCACACCTGCACATCAACACAGCCAAGAGACATGTTGCCCATTGACCGATCACTCATCACTCAGGAAAGGAACCACAAGGGCACATATCAACCTTGTGTTCGCAATCTCCCCCTTGATGAGTGCATCGTCAACTCATAGTAACCGTAATCAAAATAAAAAGAAAGCAGAAGTAGATAGAAGGAGAAAGCTCATCCGAGATGTCCAAAAGCCAAGAGAAAGGCCGAAGAAGAACAAATCGAGATAAGCAAGACTTGGTCCCCAAAGACATGGGCAACGGTTCGACACAACCAAGCAAAGGATCAGAGCAACAACTCATTAAAGAGCAAAACTCGATCAAAACTGAGTGAAAGACTTGGTTTTCAAAGACATGGGCAACGGCTCGACGCAAACAAGTCAAGATCAAGCTAGTCCTCAAGAAGAGGCAGAAAGGGCTCAACACCACTAGCTAAAAGCTTGATACCAAATGAAGACTGCATAAAAGGCAACCACTGCTAGTCCCTCAAGATAGAGGCTCAACACAACTAGCAGTAAGCTCGATACCAATCAGAAGCACAAAAAAAAAAAATGGTGAAAACAGCTAGTCCCTCAAGACAGAGGCACAGAGGCTTGACACAACTAGCTGAAAGATCGATACCAAATGAAAACTGACTCGGAGCAAAGCAGAAAAGCTCCCTCTCACTCAAAGAACTCCCCCTCAGCAAGTGAAGCATAAATTGCAAATTGTCACCACATCCAGACATACTCCCCCTGGGGGCAATTTGCAATCAAAAGAGAAGGAAACAAGTTCAATCAAGAGAAAACTGAGCTAAGTTGTGCCTATCGGAGTCAAGCAAATGCATATGAGTCAAAAATGCATGTTAGCAGCTTCAGGTATATAATCGATAGAGTGAATGAATGCTCTAAAGAGTGCTCATCCGATTTCTAAGCAACAAGCAAAAGTGCTAGCAAAGGCTCAGCTGATCACCAAATACGAATTATGAAAGCATAAGCCAGGTGAGCAGTTTTAAGCCGTTCAGAAAGAGGTTTCACCATCAAAATATCACTGAACATGTATATACAAGAAGTCAAACAAGTGCTAAACATGTATACAAGGTGAACTACCCCTAGCAAAGTTCAAACATCTTGCTATAGAATGAAACATAGACTTGTGTTTTCAGATTTTATCGAAGAATTTGCACCAGTCATTAACACAAGTTTAAGTTCAGCATGTGATTGCGAGAGGTTGAAAGCTTGTCATTGCCTAACTTTTCAACCAAGCTAAGCCTATGCATATGCAATCAAAAGCTTAAAGCATCGGTTTCGGTCTTACACTACACGGCTCAAGTTTAACTCAATGCGTAATGAGAAACAGTCTCGATACCGTGATGTGCTGACAAAGCAATCCCATCTTGATCTTTTCAATTCACTAAAACTTGGTTCATTTTAAGCAGAATCTGAACAGTCCAAGCAAATGAAAGACTCAGAACAAGAGACATAGCAACCTAGCATATGTGTATAGCATAAGTAACCTCAACACAATCTACACATGCTAGTTGCCAATCTCAATGGTGAACATGTATCAAGTTTTAAGTTCATTAAGCATGTTCATCATTCTGAAAAATAGCTTAGCTCACAACATGTATCAGTGATCAAAGAGAGCCTAAGCTACAAGCATCATCATATATCATCGAAGCATACACTAATCAGAGCATAAGTTCATTCTAAGAAATATAGACATGAAGCTCGAAAATGCAAGATGTATACATGATGAAATGCATGCTGAAGTCAGTATTGGAGCAAAACAAGACTAAACAAACTCAAGACCCAAAACAAAAAGGGATCAGAAAGTCAGTCTATAGTACATCAAACAAATGCTTCCCCCATCTAAAAGGAGAAACACACACCAAGCTCACTCTCAACCTAGAAAAAGTTGAGAGATCCAAAGGCTTGGTGAAAATATCTGCAACCTAGTTATGGGTGTCTACATGCCTAAGATCAATGTCGCCTTTCTCGTAGTGATCACGAAGAAAGTGAAAGCGAACATCGATGTGTTTGGTCTTGGAGTGAAGAACGGGGTTCTTTGCTACACTAATGGCAGAAGTGCTGTCACAAAGCAAAGGAACCCGACTGAAATCTAGACCATAATCACGCAATGTAGCAACCATCCATAAAAGTTGTGAAGCACAAGAAGCAGCGGCAACATACTCGGCTTCCGTAGTAGACTGGGCTATTTTCGACTGTTTGCGAGAAGACCACGAAACCAGTGAAGAGCCAAGAAACTGACAAGTCCCAGAAGTAGACTTGCGCTCAAGCCGACAGCCGGCAAAATCCGCATTGGAGTAACCACAAAGCGAAAGAGTCGAAGAAGAAGAATAGAAAAGTCCGAACTCAGGAGTGTATCAGAGGTACCTCATGATGCGCTTGACCGCTTGCTTGTGGGAAGTCTGAGGGGATGCCTGAAAGCGAGCGCACAAACACACAGAGAACTGTATGTCTAGCCTCATCACTGTCAGGTACAGGAGCGAGCCAATCATGCTCCTGTACTCCTTCTGGTCAATTGCCTCTCTGTCCTGGTCCACGTCCATCACAACAGTTGTCGCCATGGGCGTCGTAAGAGGCTTGGCCTCGCCCATGTCAAACTTTTTCAAGATGTCCTTCATTTACTTGCCTTGATGCACGAACGTCCCGTCTCGGGTTTGCTTGATTTGCAAACCTAGGAAGAAGGTCAACTCACCCATCATACTCATCTCAAACTCCCTGCTCATAGTATCTGCAAACTTGGCAACAAGTGCATGAGAAGAGCCACCAAAAATGATATCATCCACGTAAATCTGAATTAAAAGGGTGTCATTGCCTTGCTTGAGGAGAAACAGAGTCTTATCTACCCGTCCCATTTTAAAACCCTTGGAAAGCAGAAAAGTTTTCAGACGATCATACCATGCTCTTGGGGCTTGTTTCAAACCATATAAAGCTTTTGTAAGTTTGAAAACATGGTTTGGAAACTTGGGACTCTCAAAACCAGGAGGTTGTCTCACATAAACCTCTTCCTCTATATATCTGTTTAGAAAAACACTCTTAACATCCATCTGATAAAGTTTAAAACCCTTTGAAGTAGCAAAGGCTAGAAGGATTCTAATGGCTTCTAAATGGGCTACAGGGGCAAAGGTTTCCTCGCAATCTATCCCCTCTTTCTAGCAAAAACCCTGGGCTACTAGCCTAGCCTTGTTCCACACTACAATCTCGTCCTCACCCTGTTTGTTTTTGAAAACCCATTTGGTACCTATAGGGTGGCATTCTGGTGGAGGTGGAACTAGGGTCCAAACTTGGTTTCGCTCAAAGTTCACTAATTCCTCATGCATGGCATTAACCCAGTTAGGATCAGAAAGAGCGTGTCCAACATCTTTGGGCTCAAAAGAAGCAACGAATGCAAAATGAGCAAAGTGTGAGTTTTCATACGCTCGCGACCGCGTGACTCGCTGGTCAATGCCACCGATCATCTGCTGCGGGGGGTGTGCTTGCTGAACACTTCGGGGCACTTGCCTCGCCGAAGTAGCCTCCCCCTCGCCAGATGCTGTCGCTCCCTCAGGTGCAGCTGGTGCTTGCTGGAGAGGTGGCTCAAGAGGACCCCAAGAAGACGAAGTAGTGGGATCAGGTCCTCGAGTTGAAGTAGTCGTCGCAGGGTCGACGGGGGCAGCCAGTGGAGTTGGCTCGGGATCACCCCAATCGACATCTTCCTGCTCCTCCTCCACAAAGATTGTCTCTCCCAGCTCCTGTTCTCCTGCAACATCAAAAGCAGAAGAAACACAAGGCATAGTCTCATCAAATGTGACCTCGTAGATCTCCACTATCCGGTTAGGCTCAAGGTTAAGAACTCGATAAGCACGCGAATGTAAAGCATAACCAAGAAACACACCATCAGCAAAGCGAGATTCAAATTTATCCAAGTTGCCTTGCTTCAGGATAAAGCACTTGCACCCAAACACCCGAAAATGAGACCACCTGGGTACCCGTCCAAAACGCAACTCATAAGAAGTCTTTTCATGAAAGCTCAAAGAAAGATGCGGTTTGAAACATGGCAAGCGATGTTGATCGCCTGGACCCAAAAATGCCTAGGAGTCCTATGTGTTGATGGTCCTTAAACACCTGTTTTACCGTCAATAATTGACCCTAAAGTCCACCAAAAAGGTATGAAATGTAGTCAAATAGGTTTCAAACTAACCAAATTCCACATGTCCATAGATTTCTATTTGAATGCAGGATTTGGACCAAATTTGGAGAATGGACCCACCAGGAGATGA
This sequence comes from Coix lacryma-jobi var. lacryma-jobi, assembly GCA_009763385.1. NCBI lineage: Eukaryota > Viridiplantae > Streptophyta > Magnoliopsida > Poales > Poaceae > Coix > Coix lacryma-jobi. The sequence continues at coordinate 62,331,292 of CM019824.1, read as the reverse complement.
GCCCACTCACCAGGACCCATTTGGGCCTGAGTGGAGTGGCGCCCGCCAACCAGAGGTGGCGCCCGCCACATGGAGAGGCCCAACTCCCCCCCTTTGCCACGTCACTGATCCGTGTGACCATCCCAAGGCCAAATCTTGGCCCTTGGTCACTAGGTCAGTGGCATCGGACGGCTTAGGAGTGAGTGGCATGGATCAAGGCCGAATGGCGGTTACTTGGACATGCAACCGACCTACCAACTGCCTCTCTGGAGCTCTTGGATGTCGTTGAAGCCAAGGCGGTGCATCCAACGGTGAGGGAGGTGGCGGCCACCACCTAGGGCTGGCGCCCGCCACTAGGGTTAGCCCTAGGTCGGTTGGCTACCCCCTATAAGTACCCCCCTCACTCCTCAAGACTATAAATACCCCCCTGAGGCATCATATCCCACACACACCACCACACCAAGCAACACAACAAAGCAAGAGAAGCAAGTGAGAGTTAGGTTAGAAGCTCAGAGAGCTTAGGCAAGTAGGTAGCTAGTAGAGCAAGGCATCTTTGCCCTGGAAGCGCTGTCAGGCTTAGCTCAGCTTAGCTCAAGAGTAGAGGCGTGCGAGTGATCGGTCCTGGAGCTGGGAAGAGTCTTCCTTCATCTCCAGTTCAGGTTTTGCTCTTGTTACTCAAGCACTTTACTATATTCTATTTCATCATTTCAAGTATTACTTTATTCTACTTACCAGTATTGAGTGGTATACTTGATTGATTGCTTGAGTGCCTAGCTATCCTACAGATCAATTCACTTAGCCATAGTAGTTAATCTCTAGTGACCTTAGTGTTTGATCTTTGCCAATAGGTGCTTAGTTAGTTTAGTGTTTATCTTATTAAGTCAAGTATTTGCTCTGACGTCCGCAAGGGTGTCTCTATTCAAAGCTAGGGTAGAGAGAGTTAGAATATAGTTAAGCGTGGTGCTTAGTTATAGACTTACCTTCAGATACGGCTGGACCCCCGGATAGTTGTGGTAGCAAGCAGGTGGTGACAGCCCTGTGCGCCTTGAATTCCACCACGTAGTTGGCCTAGTTGAACAGTAAGGCTCGTTGTGCTAGCGTTCAACCTAAGTCAGTGGTAAAGGCTAGTACGCCTCGATACTTGATAAGATAGGAATAAAAATTTACTTAACTAGGTTGCTTTATTGACATTTGCCTGTCTTGCTTCGTAGTTATCTTTCTCTGTGGTTATCTAGGAGTAGTTATTAGTTAGCTATCTTTAGTTACCCTTAGTTACCCCTCAACTACCTATCCATCCACCTTACCTTAGCCACCCATTTCATCCTTACCTATCCACCCACATATTCTTTCTAGCCTTCCATCCCCTCTTTTCCCTTCTCTCCTTTTCCCATTTCTCTTTTCTTCGACTCGCATCCCCTCCTTGACTCGACTCATACACCACCCTAGCCTTCCCTTGGGATCAAATAAATCGACACCTGGTACTCCCAGGCGAAGTGCTACTACGATAGTTATGTGCGCTTGCAGAATCTCCTCTTGGTAGATTGCAATCTCTCTAGCTAGCTCCTACTAGTGTTAGGATTGACAACCCCGCTTGGCATTAGTAGATAGCTGCTTTAGCTTCACTCCTTTAGGTATAGTGACCGGACTTGCTTCAAGCACTTCTGACACTGTTGCCTGGAATAGATTCCATAGTCTGCTCCTAGTAACGACGTTGGCTAGTGTCAACGAGCATTTCTGGGCCATTACCGGGGATAGTTGCCTAGCTCTATCTTTAGTGAAGCTAAGAACTACCAACACTATGCTCATCGAGCATCGTCCTGGCCATCTCAACAAGGGTCCGGTTCTTGCGCTCAACAACACCGTTCTGCTGAGGGACGTAAGGAGAAGATAACTGATGCTCGATTCCAAGAGAAGAACAGAAAGAGGTAAACTACGAGTTGACAAACTCTGTACCATTATCGCTACGAATAGCTCTAATAGTATCAGGGGGAAACTCAGTTTTCAACCTCAAAATAAGATCTTGAGCAAAAGAAAAAGCTTCATCCTTAGCCTCCACGAAGAACACCCAAGAATACCTCGAAAAATCGTCAACGATCACTAGAACGTACCACTTCCCACCCGCTGAGCAAACCCGAGCTGGACCAACAATGTCCATATGTAAAAGCTCGCCGGGTTGCTTGGTCATCACCTGATTAACAGGTGGGTGAGAAGCAGCAACCATCTTCCCGTGACGACAAGGATGACAAACAAGGTCCTTCTGAAACTTAAGCTTAGGCAATCCTTGGATTAGGCCAAGTGAGCTAAGCCTTGCAAGCAAGTCGAAGCTCAAGTGACCAAGCCTCCTATGCCACTTCCACAAATCAGAAGAAGGACCAGCCATCAAACATCTAGAAGAGCCGAACGAACGAGAGAAATCGGCTCTGAAAACACGACCAAAAGGGACGACCCAACAAACAAGGTCTCCCCGAGAGTCCAAAACTCGACTCAAACCCTTCTTAAAACGCACTTCAAAATCGTCTTCAAGGAGTTGCGAAACAGAAAGCAAATTAAAATGCAAGTTAGAAACCAAAGCAACATCCTTGAGAACGAAGTTCTCATTGAGCCGAATAGCTCCATGAGAAACAACCTTACCTCTACCACTATCCCCGAAAGTGATGTACTCCTTATGCACAACGGGGTCTAGGCTGGAGAACCATTCCTTCTTTCCGGTCATGTGGCGCGAACATCCGGAATCCATGAGCCACATGTTCTCCAGCCGAAGTTCCTGCATCAATAGAAAGGCAGGAAATGAGCATATGGCACAACACTGGTGTAACACCTCTGGTGTTTAACTGTAATTAACCTGACATGTCATCATCATTAGTCATTAATCATCCTTGCCTTGCATTTATGTTTGCTTAGTACTTGTGTAGCAATCTCTTTTCAAAAACCCTAAAAGCCCAAATCTTCCTTTAAGGGCAAAAATGGTAATTTCACCTCTGTGCCTAGCTTTGTGTAATTCTTGTTCAGTTGGATGTCTTGAAGTTTTGTTGTGTTGGCCAAAGTTCAAAAAATCAAAATCAGATTTCAAATCCCTTTGCAAAACCCTGATTTCCAAACACTGGATTTTATCCCTCTTTTGTAATTCAAAAATTATTCAAAATTTGAGGTTGGTCCAAAAGCAAAGTTGTAGATCTGGCCAAGAGAAACAACTTTGGTATTTACAAATTTTCAAGTTTCTGTACAAAGTTTGAAGTGAATCCAAATTCATTCAAATTCCAGTTTTGTCCCCTTTTCAGTTTTCAAAATTTTATTAAAACTTTTGGGTTTAGAAAAAGGGTATATAAGCAAAGTTGTAGGTTTTGATAAAAGGAACAACTTTCATATTTGCAGATTTCCAACTTTCAATGTAAAATCAAAAGTAATTTTGAAATTATTCAAATCCTAAAAATGTCCCCTTTTCTGATTTCGTATTTAATTCAAAAACTGTTTGGAATTTGAAAATATTCTTTTTGAAAAGTTGTAGATCTCTTTTTTCTGAACAACTTTGGTGTTTTGAGTTTTTGCTGCTCAGTTCAAGTTTTGGAAGTAATTTGCGAATACAGAAAGTCAAACCCTAGACCTAGCCCTGTTCATCCCCTACCTCTAGCCGGCACAGAGCAGGAGGGGGCCCCGGCCATGGCCGCGCGCCAGCGCCGCCTGCGCCACGCGCGCCTGGCAGCCGCACGCCCGCCCCCGACTTGTCGCCTGCGCCCGCGCCATCATGCCGCACCCGCACGCGCAAACGCTGACCTCCGCCCCCGTCCCCTACAGTGCCCAGGGCGTCGCCGCCGCGTGGCCGTCACCGGCGAGCCTTCGCCCAGGCCCTGGGTGCACGCCGTCCTTCCCGCCGGCTTGCAATCGAGTGCGCACGCTTCGGCCGAGCTTATCCACACCATCCCGTGCTCTCTACCGTCCCCGACCGTGCCTATAAAAGGGACCGCCGGAGTCCGAGCTCCTCACTCGACCCCGCCGCCGTGGCCAGCCCACTCCGAAGCTCCCGCCGCTCAACCACCTAGCCCGAAAGCTCCGCCTTGAGCTCGTGAAGCTTTCCCACCCCTCAATTTCACCTCCCCCGCCTCCAATCGCCCGGCGTAACCCCATCTTCCCAAACTCCGACGGAACACCGGTGAACTCGGGTTCGTCAAATACTACCTCTCCGGCCACGATCATCTTCCCCTGACCCCTGTGTCAGCTTCCTTGGCTCCGCGCGACTCTAACCAGGCCTTGCGGTCTCGTGTGCTGCGCAGGATCGCCGGATCGCCGGAGTGCCGCCGCGGTCGTCTCCTTCCTCGAGCCTCACCCTCGAGCACGTGTCGAGCCTCACCCTCGAGCCTCACCCTCGAGCACGTGTTGAGCCTCACCCTCGAGCCTCACCCTCGAGCACGTGTTGAGCCTCACCCTCGAGCCTCACCCTCGAGCACGTTCCCGAGCCATCATACCCTCGAGCACGCCTGCGAACCGCGCTCCCTCGAAGCCGAGCCCTGCCTCCGACCGTGGTAAGCACCCAGCCTCCGACCTCGACTCCTCTTGCTTCCACTCCGTTTCGCCCGAGCCTCCCAGCCAGGCCTCGAGCACACGTTCTCCGCTTCGCCCGAGCCAGGCCTCGGCGAACACATGTTTTCCGTCTCGCCCGAGCCTCCCAGCCAGGCCTCGGACGAAATGCTTGTTTCCGTCTCGCCCGAGCCTCCCAGCCAGGCCTCGGACGAAACGCGTGTTTCCGTCTCGCCCGAGCCTACCAGCCAGGTCTCGGACGGCCGAGTGTTTCCGCCTCGCCCGAGCCCTGCTGTTCGCCTCGCAGCGATTCGCCCGAGCCCCCTGCGAGGAAGAGCACAGCGCTCTTTTCTTTTTCTTTTTTTGAAAGAGTGTGAATAGTGTCTTGTTCTCTTTTTTGTGGTGAATTAATCTGTTGTTCCTTAAATCCTGATAAAATTATGGTATGCTCCATGCACTGTGTAGTATTTTATAAAATATGAAACTTGACTTTTATGCAAGAATTTTAAAAATGTAAAATCCCTCTTTTAATTAATAAATGGATGGTTTTGGATTTTTAGAAAATTATTTATAACTCCAAAAATCATGAGATAAATTTTTGTGAGCTTCCTATGCCATGTTTAGTCTCTGGTGAAATTTTGAAGTCTTTTGGAACAAGTTGATTTTTGAGCATTTTTTTAATTGTTAAATAGTGCCTTTGTTAATTAATGTCTGATTTTATTTGAGCATCTTAATGACCTCCAAAAATTATGAAATTTGTTTTGCCATCTATCTACACCATAATGAACTTATGTGATTAATTTGGTAATTTTTGGAGCAACTTCATAAAATGACCTTTTAAATAATTAAGGAAAATAGAAAAAGTGATTAGGGTTCATGTTGTATGCCCTGTTTTGCATTGTTCATGCTAGCATACTCATGTGCATGCATCATTGCATTCGTATAGTCACCGAAGAAGGAGTCAAGAGCGAGGCAGCCGCCGACGAACCTGTCCCCGAGGCTACCCCGAGTTCCGACAACTGCTCCGCCGCCTTCGAGCCTGCCCTCTTTGCTCTTCAAGGCAAGCCCCGGTGCACATTTAACCCTTTCCTTGAATTTATAAAATGATTTCCTTAAATTCTTTTGAGTTAAATTATTGCATTAGGTTTATAGGAGTTGTGTGCTATCCTAATTGATGCACTATCCACCTTGACCACTGATACACCTGATACCTGCTTTTCAAAAGTATTCGAAAAATGCTTAGCAATGCTTATTGAATTAGACTTTGCAATAAAATGTCAATTTCAAAAGTGTGATCACTTAAGGAATGTTTATGGGATTTTGGTCTTACTCCCCGGCTGTTGGCTAGGTATCTGATCCGTACCTAGTCAATAGCGAGGAGGGGTTGTCCGAGCGTACGGTGCCGTCATGTTGTAGTCCGGGACTCAACAGTTGACACCGACCGGGACAGGATTTAAAAAAACTGACGGGACTATTACGCTTGGGTGAGATATAACCAAGGTATAGTTCTGGCTGGAAAATTAGGGACCATCCGTATGGGGGCTGCTGGTCAAGACTTGTAACTATTCACATACTTCGGAAAGCTCTGGCTCCGAGAGAAATCCTTGATGGGACCGACACCGCGCACTGGGAGTGGAGAGATGGCGGAAGTAGCATGTACCCACGTGGTCGTCGTACCTGGAAAGGAGTGGTGTGCTGTACTTCCGGGTGGCGTAGGACCGGGTCCAATCTTGGAGGAATCGTGGTAGACGAGTTGGCATATGCAAGCTTGGGTGCTACATATGCAGTGTGGATAGGGATCCTCAGCTGAGTATTATTTATCCGGATTAACGTTGCTCCTCGGTTATGGAGACTTGGTCCACTGACTGTCAACGGAGAGTGGTTCTCAACTAGGAATGTTTTGAAATGTAAAATGAATCATGAACGATGAAGAATTGAGGAATACTGAATCTTTCAAAAATAAAATAAGGTTTACAAAAATGCTTTTCTGCAAAATACTTGATCTGCTTAAGCCTTACCTTGACTACCCTAAGCCTCTCATTCCTGAGTCTTCTCCCTTTTTCTTTAGTCGGGTAAGTCTTGTTGAGTACCCCAGTAGTACTCAGGGTTTGTTACCCATGCTGCAGGTATGACAGAGTCCCCGATGTGTCTTGCACCCTGCTGCGTGACCATCGTCCAGGAAGAGGCCGATGAGGCCGAAGAATAGTTGTACACCCTCGGGCTGGGTGATTATAAGTATCTTTGCTGTTCTCCACTATGTTGCCTATGTCTTTCTATTATCAGAACTTGGTTTGTAATAACTGCACCTTAATTTCTATTTGGAACCCTGTTTTGTAAAACTAATGTTATTTAAGTCTTCCGCTCATTATTCCGATGTTATTTGTAAAAGTATGCAATGCTGTAACCGAATTGTGAGATGATCCTGCGGACATTGGGCACTGATGTAGCCCGGTGGCGAAAAGGTCTTAATCACATGGAACATGGGTTCGGCTGTCAGAGGTTGACAGGGACACGTGGGCCATGGGATTAGGGTCGTTCCGTCACAACTGGGGTTAGTATACTGAGAAGGATACCAGTGCTGTGTCATAGGCCCAGAAAAAGTGTTAGAAGGAACACCAAACTGTCCTCGTCCCATGGGTGGATAGCGATCACCACCAAACTGAAAGGGTGGTCCGCTATGGAACGGAAATCCTCCAAACTCACCTCCACGTCCCATTTGAGCAAAGCAATCACCACCATGTTGAAAAGGTGGTCCGCTATGGGACGGAGCAGCAAAGCCTCTTACACCCGGCTCACGGTCGTATTGAGGACGACCAGAACCGCGACGGGCACGACCACCACCCCGTGGTCTAGCTGCCTGGGGCCTAGCCGCCTGAGGGGGTGCGCCTCCAGGCCTAGTGCCCTGCCTCTGAACTCCCTGACCTTGCACACCATGGAAAGGGTGGTGCCTAGCTTGGTTGTTCAGTTCCATCTCCATCCTAGCTACTCTCTTCCTCCGAAAGCAAAACTCAGCCAGGTGACCCTCGCGGTGACAGTACTCGCACTCAAACCTCACCACTCTCTTGGGTTGTTGGTTTGCTTGGTTGCGGGGGTTGTTCACCTTGGCTGGTCTCTTGCCCTTCGGAAGGGGATCACTAGAGTGGCCAGGAAGGGTGTAAAGTGTGTTCCTAAGATGGTAAGGTTTGGGAACCCACACTTGCTTGCGAGGTGGAGCCTTGGGAGACTCAACAAGGATACCATCCTTGGTGATAAGCTTAGGTGGTTCAGGTGGGGTGATCTTGATAAGCTAAGGGAGAGTGGATGGTTTCTCACTTGGGTCTACTCCACTAAACTCACCGATTTTGCCAAAGACACTAGAGCCCTCACCACCTGAAGCAAAGCCTACTCGCGGACCGCCAGTTCCCCTCTTGAACTGACTGATCATCATGCCCAACTGCGGCTCACTGCATGACACCCAACTCAGGATGGACCGAAGGTATGTGTTTTCCTCCTCGGTTTGCATCATGTCATGCCGACAGTTGGCAATCTCAAGCTCCATCACCGCGCATCGCTCACATGGAGCGGTCAAGGTGCTAACTGAGCTGGCCTTCATGGCTTCAGCAAGCTAGGCACTAACTTCTGCCAACTCAGTTCGCAAACCTGGACAGGACTTGCACACACCCAGCAAAGACGACCTCGCCTTCACTTCTTCTAGCTCCTTCTTCAGGGAGGCACATACTTTGCACTCACCAACCAAGTCTAGCCTACTCTTCAGCTCATCATACACCTCGATCAAAGAGGCATACTTGGTTTGCATGGTGGCAAAGTTGGTCATGTGCATCGTACACTCATCTGCGGATACATGGGTGTATGCCGAGTCTCTGTGTGATGAGTGATTGTCAACGGAGATGATGCGCATGTTCTTTGGCTTGTGTTGTGCAGGTGTCGAGCACGGAGACAGTGATCGATGGCGGGTGAAGGTCAAGTTGCGACGTGTCGTGCCGACGGACCGCGGCGCGATGAAGGATGGGCGTGCCGTGCGGCGGACGTGCCATGCCGATGTATCGGACGGTGAAGGGCGGACGTGGACTTAGACTGATGGACTGGAGGCCGGAGGATCAGCTGTGGTTGCTGGCAGCCTGCGACAGCGACAAGCGGAGAAGTGCGATCATGTCGGTGGAAGGGGTGCACAGGCGGTGCATCCCCTCTACGACGCCGGTTTGTTGGTAGAGCCCGGGAAAAACCAACGGTGGACGGTTTCAGGTTTGGGCCTCAAAACCTGGGTGCTGGGTTTCCAGGTTGAGCCACAAAACCTGGGCGTGACGGTTTCCAGGTTGAGCCTCAAACCTGGGCGTGGGCCGGTTTCCGAGTTTGGGCCTCAAAACTCGGGCGCTGCGGGTTTCCGAGTTTGGGCCACAAAACTCGGGCTGGAGGCTGGTTTCCCGGTTTGGGCCTCAAACCGGGGGGGGGCTGAGGAAAAGGCTGGTTTCCCGGTTTGGGCCACAAAACCGGGGGTGCAGAGTGGTGGCGGCACGTGGCGGCGATCTGAAGGTTGCGTGGAGGCGACGCGGAAGACCGTGCGGGCGTGGCCGTCGGATCTACCTACCACCAGCGGGTGGACCAGTAGCCTTAGGGTTTTCCTGCCCGCTCTGTAATTAGAGTAGAGAGGGGTAGAGTAGGAAATAGACTTAGGCTAGGTTAGTATAAGTAGTCCAGGGGAGACACCCTCCTCCCGATCTCAGTTTTAGCTATTTCAGTTAGTGCCTTCATTTGCTAGGGTTTCCCACTCTCCCATCCCTGCTTTAGCTAGTTGAGATCCGCAGAGAGACTCCACTCTGTGTACTGTTGATTCGAGGAAGTGAGGCCGTATCCTCACCTTGGATCCCATCTCTTGGTGTCCATTCGCGTTTGATTTCATGTTCATCATGTTCTTCGCGGATTGCTTTGTGCCTTGAGTTTTTCCCGTCGCTTGATCTTTGTGCTCGGTTCATCTTTTGCGATTCCGTTTGAACTGAGTTGTTCTAGATCGTGAGGCACTTCTTCCACCGAAAGAAATCATCTCTAACCTCACGGTCTAGGAGATCGATCAAGTTTTAGTTTCGGGTCTCTTTTTCTTCCTTCCCCCGAATTCCTTCGATTCACCGATTTGGAGTTAGGTTCGAGCCATGATCTCTTAGAGATAGCTCACTAACCTCCTTGTGACTCCTCAGATCGAATCCCAAGCCTAGAGCACTTGATTCAGAGGAGATCGGGTTGAATCGCCGGAGTTTCAGTGCAGTTTCGGGGTGACCGGACGCCGGTCACGACTTGACCGGACGCGTCCGGTCGTTGAAGGTTGAAGCGTGTGGTTCTGGTTTTTGCTCTGACGGACGCAGGAGTTAGGAGTGTTAGTGGTGACCGGACTCGCCCATAGTCCTGTTCACTACTCGAACGTGCTTGTGACCGGACGCACGGGGATCGACCGGACGCTCGCAGTCACTGCGTCCGGTCAGTTCCAGAGAGGTCCAAAACCGTTTTTGGCTGACGGACGCGTCCGGGTCCCAGCTGACCGGACGCAGGCAGAGTCCGGTCGATCCAGTTTCGCGCCGTTTCGTTCGCGGTTCGTTCGTTCTTGATTGGACTCGAGTTTCGTCTTTTGCGTTGGCCTTCTAGAGTTGTCTAGTGTCCCGCTGTGCTTCGTGGAAGCATCCACCCTACATCTAGGGTCGTGGACATTAGCAAGCTCTAGGGTTCGCTTTTGGGGTTGAGTTTGGGACAGTGGCATCTAGTTTCCGAAAGGAAATTTTGAAGCTCCCATTCACCCCCCCTCTGGTCGCTTTCGGGTAGCTTCTCGGTCCTTCAATTGGTATCGGAGCGGGGTTAAGGATCTTCCACCTTAGCCGGTTCCAGATCCACCGAAGGCGACATGGATCGCGGCGTGGGCAAACCGCCGTTTTTCGATGGGACGAACTATGCGTATTGGAAGATACGTATGTCGGCCTATTTGCAGAGCTTGGGCGCTTCGATCTGGGTATTTGCAACTCCCCTGATTACGTGGTCTTGGCTGCTCGTGTGACTCAACAGCAGATCGATGAGCACGATGCCAATAGCCGAGCCCGTAATGCTCTTTTCTCTTGTTTGAGCATGGGTGAGTTTGATCGTGTTTCTCACTCGCTACGGCTCGGGAGATCTGGGACACTCTCATGCGTTTTCATGAGGGCACCTCTCAAGTCAAAACCCGACTCTACGAGTCGTTCAAGCGAGAGATGAGAAACTTTAGACATCAACCTGGCGAGAGCATAGAAAGTTTATTCGCTCGCTTTCAGGTGATTGTCAACAGGATGAGGGCTAACAGAGAGCAGTTGCCATTTGACGATCATGAGCATGCTTTGAAGCTTTTGCACACTCTTGACCGTTCGGTGTGGGACTCCAAGGTTCAGGCAATCATCGAATCACCGAACTATGAGACCCTCACCTGCGACGAGCTCTTCAGTAAGCTCAAGTCCAGTGAGATTGATGCTATGGCGAGGGCTTCTTTTGAAAATCCTTCTCGCCCGTCCATGGCTTTGGTTTCCGGCTCTTCTCTAACCCTCAGCTGGCTTTGCGCTTTTCTCTCTTTTCTGTGACAGAGGACCAGCTGGAGTCTTTGGGAGATGACGAGTTGGCTTTGCTCGCCAACCGGTTTCGCGCGGTTCCACAACAACCGCATGAACCGTCGTCGAGGAGGACGCACGGGATGCTACGAGTGCGGCGACCCCGACCACTTCATCGCCGACTGCCCAAGAGAAGAACAAGCATCTGGGGAAGGGCGATCACGGCCACAGGCGCGACTCCAAGTACAAGGAGAAGCACGTTCCCCAGGCACAAGAAGCGGGGCGGCTTCGACAAAGAGTACATCAAGAAGAAGTACTTGGAGAAGCAGCAAGCTGAGCAGCGCGCGTTCTTCGCCACGCTCAGCGACGTCGACGGCTCGGATGACGACTCCGCCAGCTCGAGGCGATGACGAGTCCGAAGAAGAAGAGAGGATCGAGGACAAGCTGAACGGCCTCTGCTTCTTCGCCGACGACGACGGCTTCTGCACTATGGCGCTGGGCGATGAGGTCGACGGGGAGCCGAAGCGTACCCCTCGAACGACGACGACGACGACACCTTCAGGTATCTCTCACCTACGACGAGCTTTCCTCGAGGTTGAGAAGTTGACTGCTGCCCTCCTTAGCCAAGATAAGTTGCTTAGGCGTGCGCTAGAGAGCGCAAGGAATTTAGGCAGAAGTGGGAGGACACGGTGAAGGAGCTTGAGTTCGCTCGGTCCACCGTGGTAGTGTAGGAGGAGGGGAGTGCGAGTCGTGCACCGCGCACATGACTGACCTTCCACTCTGAGAGGTAAGTATGCTGCGTTGGTTGGAGAGGTGGATGAGCTCCGTGCTAGGCCGCAGCTGTTGGGTGCGTGCAAGACTGTCCTGTCTTGCAACTGAGATTGGCAGAAGAAAAATGCCAAGCTTGAGTCTTTAGAGAAGGCCAGCTCAGAGACACGTGTGTCTCGGGGTGTGCTTTGTGGAGGGCCTGGAGATGGAGATGCCAATGTGAAGCATGGCAAGATGCAAACCGAGGAGAAAAAAAAACATACCTTCGGTCCATCTGGCCATGGGTCTCCAGTAGTGAGCCGCCAGCTCGGGATGATGATCTCCCAATTCAGGCGAGCTGTGGTGCCCCTGGTGTAGGGTTTTGCTCAGAGTGTTGATCTCTCAGGTTTTGGGAAGATTGGAGAGTCTAGTGGTCTGAACCTGAACCCATGTGAGAAGCCCAATTCCACCACTACTCCCAAACTTGCCAAGCTTCCACTCAAAGAGCCAGCCAAGCCTATCACCAAGATGGTGTGGTTGAGGAACCCCCGAGAGCTCCTCCCAAGAACCCAGTTTGGGCACCCAAGCCAAACCACCTCAGAACAAGCTTGATGCTATGCCACCCATTCGTGAGGAGTTGCCACCAAAGGGCAAAGGCAAAGTGAGCCACACCCACAGCCCTGGTCACCAACAACCCCCTGTGCGTGCGGTGAGGTACCAGTGTGATTTTTGTGGGAGAGATGGTCACTTGAGCGAGTTCTGCTTTAGGCGCAAGAGAGAGGCGCGCAGGGCTCGGGAGATGGAGAACCCGGACATGTACCATCCAGCTCATGGTGGACATGTACCGAAGGCCCAGGGGAGAGCTGCTAGGTCCGGACGTCAGGGTCCCAGGCCTAGGCAGGAGATGAGAGCCCCGAGGAGGGAGACTAGGCCTAGAGGTCCAGCACCTCAGTTTGTTAGGCCTAGGCAGGAGAGAGCTCCGAGGAGAGACGCTAGAGCAGTTGAGCCCCAGGCTCCTAGGCGTAAACCTCGTAGAGAGCGTGCCCGACGGGGTCCTGCTTTTGCAGGTAACGGACCCCGTGGCGGAGGCTTTGTTGAGCGCTTTCCCCCACCGACGCAGTTTGGGTATCGCGGTGAGCGCTTCTTCCCCAGCGGACCACGTTTTTCTCAGCGTGGTGATCGCTTCCCTCGTAGACGTGCTAGGAATGGTTTTCTGCTAACCGTTCTTTTGAGCAGCCGGCCCCCAACACTGGTATTACCCTTATTTCACTAACCCCAGTGTTGGACCGTATGCTCACCCTATGTCTTTTATTGATGTAGGTAAGACGGTTGGAGGACGTTTGGTTGGTGGATTCCGGTTGTTCGAGGCACATGACCGGAAACACCAAGTGGTTCTCCAGCCTTAGCCCGGTCGCCGGAAAGGAGTACATAACCTTCGGCGACAATAGTAAAGGTAAGGTATTGTCTCGTGGAACGGTGCGGGTTAATGAGCACTTTGTGTTGCGCGATGTTGCTCTTGTTCTGTTTCTAACCTGCATTTTAACCTTCTTTCTTTCTGTTTCGCAACTTTTTGATGATGACTATGAGATTCGTTTTAAACCGAACCTTAGTCGCATCTTAGATCCTCAGGGCGATCTTGTATGTCTGATTTCGCCCTTTGGGAAAGTCTTTCGCGCGAATTTCTCGGAGTCGTTTGGTTCTTCTCGCTGTCTTTTGGCTAGTCCTTCTTCCTCCGATCTTTGGAAGTGGCATAGGAGGCTCGGTCACTTTAAGCTTCGACTTGCTTGCAAGACTTAGCTCACTTGGCCTAATCCGAGGATTGCCCAAGCTTTCGATGGAGAAGGATCTAGTTTGCCATTCTTGCAGACATGGGAAGATGGTTGCCGCTCCCCACCATCCAGTGACTAAGGTCATGACCTCGCACCCCGGAGAGCTTTTACATATGGACCTTGTTGGTCCGGCTCGGGTGAGCTCGGTTGGTGGCAAGTGGTATGTTTTGGTTGTTGTTGACGACTTTTCGAGATATTCGTGGGTCTTCTTTTTAGCTGAGAAGACCGAGACTTTCTCATTTGCTCGCAATCTGATTTTGCGTCTTCAGAACGAGTTCCCTTTGAACTCGATGCGAGCTATTCGGAGTGATAATGGTTCCGAGTTTAAAATTCGGATTTTGAGAAGTTTTGTAACCGCCTTGGTTGGGAGCATCAGTTTTCTTCCCCCTATACACCACCCCAAAATGGTGTTGTAGAGAGGAAGAATCGGACCCTTGTTGAGATGGCCAGGACGATGCTTGATGAGCATAGGACTCCTAGGCGCTTTTGGGCCGAAGCTATGAACACTGCATGCTACATTTCGAATCGCATTTTTCTGAGAGCGTTTTTGAAGAAGACCTCTTATGAGTTGCGTTTTGGTCGCCAGCCCAAGGTGAGTTATTTTAGAGTCTTTGGTTGCCACTGTTTTATATTGAAAAAGGCAACCTGGACAAGTTTGAGTCTCGTTCTTCTGACGGTGTGTTTTTGGGTTATGGCACTCACACTCGAGCTTATCGTGTACTTAACCTTGACACTAACCGAGTCATGGAGACATCAGATGTCACCTTCGACGAGACTCTTGTTTGTCCCTCTTCTCGTTTTGAGCGTGCAGGTGATCATGAGGTTGGAGAGCCTCTTTTCGATGACGAGGACGAGGGTGCTGAAGGTATAGATGATCCAGCACCCCCTCCACCTGCCGTGCCGCAAGGAGCGGCCTCGACGACACTCACGGCCCCGACACTTCTTCTTCCTGGGGGCCGTGGGATCCCCTCGCGCGGTACCTTTTGTACCCGGGGTGGAACCAGCTGCTGTTGAGGGGGAGGTCACTTCTTCCGGGAGGCGCCACGACACATCCAGCGCCACCCCTCCTCAGCAGATGATCGGCGACATCGACGAGCGAGTTACTCGCTCCAGGTCACAGCACATCTCGCACTTTGCTCATTCTGCTTTTGTTGCGTCTTTTGAGCCCCGAGATGTTGGACACGCATTGACGGATCCGGATTGGGTCAATGCCATGCATGAGGAGCTAGAGAACTTTGAGCGAAATCGGGTTTGGGTTCTAGTGCCACCACCTCCTGACTGTAAACCTATTGGGACAAATGGGTATTTAAAAACAAGCAAGGAGAGGAGGGCCACATTGTGAGAAACAAGGCCCGGCTTGTAGCGAAGGGTTATAGTCAGAAGGAGGGGATAGATTATGAGGAGACCTTCGCTCCTGTAGCTCGTTTGGAGGCTATTAGGATACTCTTGGCTTATGCTGCATCCATGGGTTTCAAACTTTTTCAAATGGATGTCAAGAGTGCCTTCTTAAACGGCTACATTGAGGAGGAGGTCTATGTCCAGCAACCCCCCGGTTTTGAAAATCCCAAGTTTCCAAACCATGTCTTTAAACTCCACAAAGCTTTGTATGGTTTGAAACAAGCCCCTAGAGCCTGGTATGAGAGATTAAAACCTTTTTTGCTAGCTAAGGGTTTTAAAATGGGATGTGTAGATAAGACGCTCTTCTCCTCCGGCAAGGCAAAGATACTCTCTTGGTCCAAATTTACGTGGATGATATCATTTTCGGTGGTTCTTCTCACGCTTTGGTTGCCAAGTTTGCAGATACTATGAGCAGGGAGTTCGAGATGAGCATGATGGGCGAGCTGACTTTCTTTCTCGGTTGCAAATTAAGCAATCCCGAGAGGGGACGTTTGTGCACCAGGGCAAGTACACGAGGGACTTGCTGAAGCGGTTCGACATGGGTGAGGCCAAGCCTCTTCCGACGCCCATGTCGACGACGACTGCCCTGGATGCCGACACGGATGGAGAAGCAGTGGACCAGAAGGAGTACCGCAGCATGATTGGATCGCTGCTCTACCTGACGGCGACACGGCCGGACATTCAGTTCGCCGTGTGCTTGTGCGCGCGCTTCAGGCTTCGCCACGCACTTCTCACCGTCAGGCGGGAAGCGCATCTTCAGGTACCTCGTTTCACGCCTGAGTTCGGGATTTGGTATTCTGCTTCTTCCACCCTCTCGCTTTGTGGTTTTCTGATGCTGATTTTGCTGGTTGTCGCATTGAGCGCAAGTCCACTTCTGGGACTTGCCAGTTTATTGGATCTTCTCTGGTGTCGTGGTCTTCTCGCAAGCAGTCTAGTGTCGCTCAGTCTACCACGGAGGCTGAATATGTTGCTGCGGCTAGCTGCTGTTCCCAGTTACTCTGGATGATGGCCACTTTGCGTGATTTTGGTTTGAGCTTTACTCGAGTTCCTTTGCTTTGTGACAGCACGAGTGCCATTAGCGTTGCTAAGAACCCCGTGCTTCACTCGAAAACCAAACACATTGATGTGCGCTTTCATTCTTCTTGCGAGACCACCAGGAGAAGGGTGATATCGACCTTCGCCATGTCGATACTCATCACCAATTGGCTGATATTTTCACCAAGCCTTTAGACGATCAACCTTTAATAGGTTGAGGGGTGAGCTTGGTGTGTGTTTCCCCTTTTAGATGGGGGAAGCATTTTGAGTTGTATCATAGACTGACTCTTTTATTTTGAGGCTCTTTTCTTTTGAGTTTCTTGAGTCTTTCCAATTGGTATCTTCCTTCTTCTTCAGTTTTGTGTCGGGCATACGCATTTACATTCTGAGCTCATGTCTATATTCACTAGAATGTAATTATGCTCTTGTTAGTATTGCTCGATACTTATGATGATGCTTGTAGCTTATGCTCTTTCTGATCACTGTTACATGTTATGAGCGAGCTATTTTTGGAATGGTGAATTATGCCTAATGTATATAAATCTGAAAATGTTCACCATTGAGATATGCAACTAGCATGTGTAGGGTGTGTTGAGTCCATTCCTGCTTTTCATATATGCTAGGTTGCTATGTCTCTAGTTCTGAGTCATTCACTTGCTTGGTTGTTCATAACTTGCTTAAAATCTGAACCAAGAGTATTGTTGAATTGAAAAGATCGAGATGGGATTGCTTGTCAACACCTCATGGTATTGAGACTGTTTCTCATTGCACTTTGAGTTAAACTTGAGCCATGTAGTGTATGACCGAAACCGTTGCTTTAAGCTTCTGATTGCTTCGGCATAGGCTTTGCACGGTTGAAAAGTTAGGCAATGACAAGCTTTCAACCTCTCGCAATCACATGCCAAAAATGAACTTGTGAATTCTTTTACCGCTGCCTCCGAATGAATTTGAAATCACAAGTATATGCTTCATTCCTATGCATGATGATTGAACTTTGCTAGGGGTAGTTCACCTTGTATATATGCTTAGCACTTGTTTGGATTCCTTCTATACATGTCTAGTGCTATTTTGATGGTGACTATCCTTTTGGCTTAAAACTGCTCACATGCTCATATGCTTCATATTTCGTATAAGTGATCAGTCTGAGCCTTTGCTATTTGAGTGCTTAATTGAGATGTTGGAGCTATACTGATTAGAGCATCTTTGCACTCTTTTGACTATATACTTGAAGCTCCTAACTTGCATTTTGACTTCATATGCATTGTGGAAGGAGATCTTGTGTTCAGGGGGAGTTTATGTGAAGGGAGTTGCTTCTCCGATACCTTTTGGCCTTGATAAGTGCATTTTCAACTAGGGGGAGAAATTTATGCAAATCATATGCTCCTGTGTTGATCAACTAAGGGGAGAATCATTTGTCCTAGTTGCTTGCATTTGTCGAGGGGGAGTTTGCTAGTTGTGTTGAGCCGTTGCCTCTGTCTTGAGGGACTAGCAAACGTTCCTAGCTTTTCATGAGCTTTCATAAGCTTTTCATTTGGCTTTCAATTGGTATCGTCTGGTGTGCTTTCCCATTTGGTTTGGGTTGATTTCCAATTGGTTCGGAGTGATTTTCTTGCTAGTTGTGTTGAGCCTCTGTGCCTCTATCTTGAGGGACTAGCATTTTGCTTCTGTTGTCCTCCGATCTTCAATTGGTATCTGCTAGCGGTGTTGAGCCTGTTCTACTCTCTTCTTGAGGGCTAGCTTTGTTTTGCTTGGTTGCGTCGAGCCGTTGCCCATGTCTTTGGGGACCAAGTTTTCGCTTCATCCATTGACCTTCTTTGGCTTTTGTTAGGCTTTTGGGTCATTTGGTTGGGTTTTCTCTTCTCACTCCTTCCTACCTCCTTCTTCTTATTCATGATTTGTTGTGGAGTTGACAATGCACTCATCAAGGGGGAGATTGCGGATACATGGGTGTATGCCGAGTCTCTGTGTGATGAGTGATTGTCAACGGAGATGATGCGCATGTTCTTTGGCTTGTGTTGTGCAGGTGTCGAGCACGGAGACAGTGATCGATGGCGGGTGAAGGTCAAGTTGCGACGTGCCGTGCCGACGGACCGGGCGCGATGAAGGATGGGCGTGCCGTGCGGCGGACGTGCCATGCCGATGTATCGGACGGTGAAGGGCGGACGTGGACTTAGACTGATGGACTGGAGGCCGGAGGATCAGCTGTGGTGCTGGCAGCCTGCGACAGCGACAAGCGGAGAAGTGCGATCATGTCGGTGGAAGGGTGCACAGGCGGTGCATCCCCTCTACGACGCCGGTTTGTTGGTAGAGCCGGGAAAAACCAACGGTGGACGGTTTCCAGGTTTGGGCCTCAAAACCTGGGTGCTGGGTTTCCAGGTTGAGCCACAAAACCTGGGCGTGACGGTTTCCAGGTTGAGCCTCAAAACCTGGGCGTGGGCCGGTTTCCGAGTTTGGGCCTCAAAACTCGGGCGCTGCGGGTTTCCGAGTTTGGGCCACAAAACTCGGGCTGGAGGCTGGTTTCCCGGTTTGGGCCTCAAAACCGGGGCTGATGGAAAAGGCTGGTTTCCCGGTTTGGGCCACAAAACCGGGGGTGCAGAGTGGTGGCGGCACGTGGCGGCGATCTGAAGGTTGCGTGGAGGCGACGCGGAAGACCGTGCGGGCGTGGCCGTCGGATCTACCTACCACCAGCGGGTGGACCAGATTAGCCTTAGGGTTTTCCTGGCCCGCTCTGTAATTAGAGTAGAGAGGGGTAGAGTAGGAAATAGACTTAGCTAGGTTAGTATAAGTAGTTCAGGGGAGACACCCTCCTCCCTCTCTCAGTTTTAGCTATTTCAGTTAGTGCCTTCATTTGCTAGGGTTTCCCACTCTCCCATCCCTGCTTTAGCTAGTTGAGATCCGCAGAGAGACTCCACTCTGTGTACTGTTGATTCGAGGAAGTGAGGCCGTATCCTCACCTTGGATCCCATCTCTTGGTGTCAATTCGCGTTTTGATTTCATGTTCATCATGTTCTTCGCGGATTGCTTTGTGCCTTGAGTTTTCCCGTCGCTTGATCTTTGTGCTCGGTTCATCTTTTGCGATTCCGTTTGAACAGAGTTGTTCTAGATCGTGAGGCACTTCTTTCCACCGAAAGAAATCATCTCTAACCTCACGGTCTAGGAGATCGATCAAGTTTTAGTTTCGGGTCTCTTTTCTTCTTCCTTCTCCCCCCCGAATTCCTTCGATTCACCGATTTGGAGTTAGGTTCGAGCCATGATCTCTTAGAGATAGCTCACTAACCTCCTTGTGACTCCTCAGATCGAATCCCAAGCCTAGAGCACTTGATTCAGAGGAGATCGGGTTGAATCGCCGGAGTTTCAGTGCAGTTTCGGGGTGACCGGACGCCGGTCACGACTTGACCGGACGCGTCCGGTCGTTGAAGGTTGAAGCGTGTTCTGGTTTTTTGCTCTGACCGGACGCAGGAGTTTAGTGGTGACCGGACCGGACCCCCCATAGTCCTGTTCACTACTCGAACGTGCTTGTGACCGGACGCACGGCACGGGATCGACCGGACGCTCGCAGTCACTGCGTCCGGTCAGTTCCAGAGAGGTCCAAAACCGGTTTTTGGCTGACCGGACGCGTCCGGTCCCAGCTGACCGGACGCAGGCAGAGTCCGGTCGATCCAGTTTCGCGCCGTTTCGTTCGCGGTTCGTTCGTTCTTGATTGGACTCGAGTTTCGTCTTTTGCGTTGGCCTTCTAGAGTTGTCTAGTGTCCCGCTGTGCTTCGTGGAAGCATCCACCCTACATCTAGGGTCGTGGACATTAGCAAGCTCTAGGGTTCGCTTTTGGGGTTGAGTTTGGGACAGTGGCATCTAGTTTCCGAAAGGAAATTTTGAAGCTCCCATTCACCCCCCCCTCTGGTCGCTTTCGGGTAGCTTCTCGGTCCTTCATCATCACACTCCTCCTCGATCACCTTCACCTTGGTCCTAGCACTCTCGAGCTCCTTAAGCGTCTCTACCATTTTAGCCTTGAACTCGTTGCATCCTCTAATGGCACGCTTAAGTTGTTGTCTTGGCCGAGGACTATGTCAGCTAAGGCGTTGCGCTCACCGGTAAGACAATCAACAAGAGAAGGATGATACCTCGGAAGCGTCGTCGTCGTCGTCGGTGTCGGCGTCCTTGTCCTGACACTTGCGGTCCTCCTCATCCAATGCCATGGTGCAGAAGCCCTTGGAGGAGTTGCCGAAGAAGCAGAGTCCATTGAAGCATTCTTCAGTCTTGTGCTCGGACCCATCATCACGGAGTCGCCGTCAGAGCTCTTCTCGATGTCGCTGATGGAGGCGATGAAGGCACGCCGGCCGGCGTCAAAAGCCTTCTCCATGTCCTCCCGGCGATAGCTACCCTCTTCTTCTTCCTCGTGACCTTGTTCTCTAGCTTGCCCTTGCGCCTGGAGTTGCGATTCTTGCCGGGGAAGCTCTTGTCGTGCTTGGGGCAGTTTGCGACAAAGTGGTCTGGATCTCCACATCCGTAGCAGCCCTCACGTGCACCACCACGCAGGTGATTTAGGCGGTTCTTTTGGAACCGCGAGAACCGGGTGATGATGAGGGCGAGCTCGTCATCGCCCAACCCTCCACCACCTGCTCCTCTGTCACTGAAAGCAAAGAAGACAAAGCAAAAAGAGGAGGTGAAGCGTCAGCGGAAAGAGTCGATCCACCCTTGCCTGAGACCAAAGACATGGAATGTGAAGATGGGTTCTTCAGCTTGGCCTGAGTCAAGTGATCGATCTCGGTGGACTTGAGCTTGCTGAATAGCTCGTCCACTGTGAGGGTGTCGTAAGAAGGAGACTCAATGATAGTCGACACCTTCACCTCCCATACCTTCCGATCCAGGGCATATAGAAGCTTAAGTGCCCTCTCATGATCATTATAAGGTAGGTTGCCCGATTGGCACGCATCTTGTTCACAATCGTTTGAAAACGAGCAAACATGGCGTCAATCGTCTCTCCCTTCAACTGAACAAAGTTCTCGTATTCCCACTTGTATGTCTCAAAGAGTCTGGTCTTGACCTGAACGGTCCCCTCGTGATAGCTCTAAGCTTCACCCAGATCTCTCGAGCAGTCTGAATCTCGAAACACGCTCGAACTCAGGAAGGGAGATGTTGGCCAAAAGCGCGTTACGAGCCTTGGAGTTGGCCTCATTCTGGTCAATCTGGATCTGACCCACACGAGCCGCAAGGACCTCGTACTCAGCGTTCTCGCATATCTCCCAACAGCAGATCCGATGCTGCAGAGATAAGCACGCATCTGAATCTTCCAATAGGGATAGTTCGTCCCATCGAAGTAGGGAGCCTTGTCGTTCCCTCGATCCATGTCGCCCTTAGGATCCAAAACCGATTAAGGTAGAGAAGATCCCTTAACCGGCTCTAATACCAATTGAAGGACCAAATTGGCGACTAGAGGGGGGTGAATGAGAGCCTCAAATTCAACACGTGAAATGAATGGCCCTTGTCCCAGAGAGTCACCCCAAAAGAAAGACACGGGCTTGCTAGTATCTATGACCCTAGATGTAGGGTGGATGCTTCCTAGAAGCACAGCGGGATACTACACAACCCAAGAAGTCCAACGCAAAAGCCGGAAATCAAATCCGAAGTCGGATGAACGAACTGCGGACGAACAGTGAACCAGTCACTTCATCGGACGCTGGCAGCGTCCGATGCCATCCTGGCGGATGCGTCCGATGCAAACAGGACCGTACTGGAACCTTACTGCATGACCATCGGACACTGCTACAGTAACAGCTCAGCGTCCGATGCTCGGGCTCCAGCGCGTCCGATGGTCAACGGAGCGTCCGATGTTCACTCAAAAACACGGAAACTGACACGTGTCACAGGAGTGTCCGATGCTATGAACAGCAGCGTCCGATGCTCCCGTGCTCAGCGTCTGATGCCCCCGAAAACAGCACAGTTCTTCGGCGATTCAACCCGATCTCCTCCGAATCAAAAGCTCTACGGCCAAGACTCGATCTGAGGGGTCACAAGGATGTTAGTGAGCTACTCCTAAGAGATCATGGCTCGAAGCTAACTCCAAATCGGGGCATCGAAGAAGTTAGGGGCAATCGGGAAGAAAACCGATCCAACACAAAAACTCACTGATCTACTAGCTCATGAGGTTTGTGATTGATTCCTTCAGTGCAAAGATGTGCCTCATGATCTAGAACAAGTTAGTTCAAGTGGAATCGAAAACCGTTCCTCGGAGAGGGAGAACGAAGCAAATCTCCGAGAAGGCAAAAACCAAAACGCAAAGAACACAAACCAAAACGCGAATTGATCTCGAATTCCAGCTGAAACTTCTCCACACGAGGAGACAACGAGATTACGGTCTCGTTTCCTCAAAATCCAAATACACAGAGGTATGATTAGCCGTCTCTACGGATCAGAGGCAGCGAGTATGATTAGCCGTCTCTACGGATCAGAGGCAGCGAGGTATGATTAGAACCTAAGTAGGGCTAAGAGAGAGCTCAGGAACAAATGGCTCCAAGGATAGGAGAGAGGAGGGGCGCCTCTCTTATTTATAGCCTAATAACAATAGTCCCCTTCTACCCCTAGATACAAGAGCGAAGCGGCCAACCCTAGGGGTATCCCGTCCAACTCTGCTGATTGACGATCCGACAGCCACGCGCCTTCCTTATCCTTAGCTTCATCTCGACGCAAGCCTCAGGATGTCGCCACGTGTCATCCTGTCGACCGCCGCGCCTTCCTCGTGGATAGCTTCGCCACCGCGCCAGCTCTCCACGCCGCCACACGTCGACCGTCCTTTTTGGACCTCCCCCCGGTTTGAGGCCGAAACCGAGAAACCTCGACCTCCCCGACCTCCCCCCGTTTTGAGGCTGAAACCGGGAAACTTGTCCTCCGACTGAGTTTTGTGGCCTAAACTCAGAAACCCGCGAGCCCAGGTTTTGAGGCCCAAAACCTGGAAACCGTCCTCGCCGAGTATTGAGGCCCAAACTCGGAAACCGCCACCACCGAGTTTTGAGGCCAAACTCGAAAACCGTCGAGGGTAGTTTTAGAGGCTCAACTACCAAACCCGCGCCGTAGACGGGATGTGGTTCCACACCTCGAGTTCCAGCACTAATGCCGGAGCATGTCCAGCCTCCACGCTGGGCACAGTGCATTCGCCTTCCTCTCGGCCTCTCGCCAAGTGTCACGATGCCATCACCTTCCTCCCGACTCGGCCGATGCACCACACATCCCCATGTGCTCTTGCTTATCAATGCCACATCCAGCTACCACAGCTGGTCCTCAGGTCTCCCGGTCCATCGGTCCAAGCCTCACGTCTGCCCTTCATCTCTTTGGGTCCGTCGTCACGACACGTCTGTAGTTGACCTTCATCACACCTTTGACCACTGTCTCCGAGCTCCACACCTGCACATCCACACAACCAAGAGACATGTTGCCCGTTGACCGATCACTCATCACTCAGGAAGGGAACCACAAGGGCACATATCAACCTTGTGTTCGCACCCAGCAGCTATCTTTAGCTGGTTCCAATACCCAGACATTGCAGAGCTTGAAAATCCATATTCTTTCAGATTCCAGAAAGAATGTGCTGACGAAGGCCTGAATATTTTGTGTCATTTAATGAAACCTTGCCTCTTGCCCACCAAATTAGACATGGCAGGAGAAACCCTCAATGTCTTATGAATTCTAGCATCCTGTCATAGCAGCTAGACAGATGGGCTTTGGCCAAGTGCCCCCAGCTCTCTTCTTTGTCGACAAGCTTAGACCAAGGGAAGCAGTGGATACTGCCTAGAATATAACATAATCCTTCAACTGGAACAGTCTATCTCTTTGAGAGGGTCAAAGAATGGAACTGTCGGGCTTTCTCTTCATCCTCTTTCAATAACTGGTGGCAACAATGGGGCATCCATCTTTTCAATGAGGTTGTATTCATCTACTGTCTCAAATTTGATGTAGACTTTCAGGCAACCGATGAGGTATGATTTATTCCTTCAAGCTCTATATCCTCATCATTTGACCTTTCATGATATTACTTTGCACATACTTGTAGGATTTGGCTACTTGAACCCTCCAAAAATGAATTACAATGTATGGTGCCCAAATCCAAGAATTGGCTGTGATGCTCCCACCATAAAAACCTTGATGAAGAGGAAAGCTTCTGACATCCCAGATGACCAAACCCTCAGCACTTTCATAAAAGAGGTTGGTTCTTCTAAAGTCAAGAAGCCAAAAACCGATAAGCCAATCACCAAAATCATATCAAAGAAGAAAAAGAAAGACACTTCTGATGGCAGTCAATCATTGATCAAAGATGTCACCATAGAAGTAAGAAAATTGTCTCTCTCTCTCTCTCTTTTGCATAATCTAATTGTAATCCCTTAACTTATTTCTGACTTTTTAATTTCTAGGAGCAAGTTGATACTCAAAATGTTGAATTTAAATGCTTCCTCTTCCTGACATTGACCAAGACTTCCTCAACCAGGTATAATTTTAGCCGATGATCTTATTTTCAATAAGTAATCCTAAAAACCTGATGAAACTTTCTCATGTGTTCCTCCTGAGTCTTCATCGTCTGCTCCTGAGCTTCAAATATTCCATCTGACCAGGTACTTCAAATAATACTCTTTTTCTTTTCAACAACTCCTGTCCATGGTTATTCATATATTGAATGTGTAGGAACAAGGGAAGTCTTCTTCTCCTGTCATCCATTTTAACTTGAAAGATTACATGGATGAAGAAGAAACTTCTGCACCAAAATCTCCAGAAAACTTTCTGAAGAATCAGGACTCGGCTTCAACTATTACTTCCCCTCCTAGAGGTCAATATAGCCAACTTGGTGCAAGATGCAAAAGAATAAGGGACCTCTGACCTGGTTAAGGATGATATTCCAGATGATCTGAAAAACTTTGACTTCTGTTGCTCACATAGAATTTCTCAAGTCAAAGTTTTCCAAGGCCAAAGCTAAACTCATGGCACGTGAAGCCAAGCACATTTGCCAGAACATGAGCAACGATGTATCTCCGGCATGATCACTACAAAGGACACCATAGATCAACTGAACTCTGATTCCACTGTCCTTATAGGCAATAGTCATCCCTAGAAGCTGAAAGGGACCAGTTGTTGAGCAAACTTCAAGCCGTTAATGAATAGATCAAATTGGAAAAAGAAAATCTGGAACAAAATCCCAATTGCACTTCGTGAACAGAAGAAAAAATAGCACTCTTCCATGGCGAGCTCCAAGACATCAGGCCAGAAGCCCATTCTAGGTTCAACAAAGAAGATCAGAAGGAAATAGATGACATAGAATACCATTCTTTTGAATGCTTTGAATGCATTTTAAAGGTCTGCTGCTGATCATGTAACTTTATTTGTCGTATTTTTAACTCTGATTGTCTGTAATTTTTAACTTCTGATCTATCTTTATAAACATCACATTTCCTGCCACTTAGTTAGTTTTGGATGCCCTATCAGCTACTCTTAGCTGATATTCCATACCATTCTTCCATGTTTAGCCATCAGTACCAAACGGCTTTGTATTCATTACTTAGTCGATTCACCTCTAGGATCCAAATCTAAGGCGCTTAGCAGACCCACATCGCTACTTGACCGACACTCCTTCACTTCCTACTTATTCTGCTAATAAATAAAAAAGTCTGTTTCCCAACCAACACACCACACATTCCTCGCCTTATTCTCCAGCCTTTCACCCTCTTTCGCCGATTTCTCCTCCTCTTCAACCAGCAACCAAAATCAATGGCAGACGATCGCGGCAAGACGACATCCCCCCGCCTAGGAGGAGCTATATTGATGGCCCTCGGCGACCCGTCGTCGCGTGCTTGGGTAATAATCCTTTCACAACCGCCCTCTTCATGCCTCAAAATTTCTTTTTTACTCAAGAGAAAACCCTAACATTTTCCCTTTCTTCACAGCCCTCCTCTCGGCGGACGACCAAGGCCCTAGCCGACCTCCATCAGGTCATGGACTGGCACTGGATGAGGATGCTTGGGCCTTTATCCGGGGCTACTCCAAAACGGGTGTGTCTCTGGAAGAAGAACGTCGCCGAGCCGCTCATGCCGAGGAAGAGCTAGGACTCCTTCGCGCCCGCATGGACAGCACCTTGGAGCATTTGGAGGCCTCCGACGCCAGGGTCGCCGGTATTACATTCTCGGACCTTTTGATTCACCACCTTTGTTTAGAATCATTCATCTTTTGCACAGTTATTCTGGTTGATTTTGGTAATTTGCTTGTTTGAACATTTAGCTGATTCGTTCTCATGTTTGATTAAATCAACTATCTTTAACTTGAATCCTTTCCTGTCTAAATGCAGAGCTTCAACACGAACTCGATTGGCTCCCGGGGCTGGCCACGACCATTGCCGACTTCGTGAACGCCCGAGGGGCGACATTGAAGGCACGCCTTGAGGATGTCGGGACATGCACCAGGGAGTTAGTCCTCCACGCTGTCTGTCATGGTGCCACCTTCGCCCTGGCCGAAGCAGAACTTAGCGGTGTTGAAATTTTCGGGGAAGTTGCTCCCTCCTTCGTCGGCACCAGAACGAGGGAAGACTTCAGGGAACTAGTGGAGGAGTTCAAGCCTCTGGGGCTCGCCGTGGCGGAGGTGACGCACCTAGAGAACCTCCTGAACAAGCTCCAGCTAGATTAGTTGTTTTTAATATCTTTTCTGTCAATTCGGCCTCATCTGTTCTGAACAAACTAATCATCTGCAAACTATCCCTGCATCGCCAGGCCTCAAATAAATTTATGTTTGACACCTTTTGTATTGTTGCTGAGTTTCCCAGAATTTTTCCATGATTTTATTTCTCCATTGAATGTTCTAAAGGCGATACTTCTTCAGTATCCGCTATTTTTATTCTGAAGGCGATACCTTAGTATCGGCTATAAAATTACAACAGGGCTAAACCCCTGCGCAAACTTATAACTTCTAAAAATACATCGGCCTCGACTTGTCATTGTCTAACAACTCCTAGTTCCTTGGCCGATGTAAAACCTTCACTCATCTTGCTTTCGTCTTCACTAACTGGATAATCCATTAGACATATTTTTTAAAGCCGACTGCTTGGATCGGCAGTTGGCCATCGTCAAACATTTTGATGAAACCTTCTTCATGAACTTTTCCAGAGAAGCACTCCATATTGTTGAAGTTCCAATCGTTAGGATCAGAATACACAATGCTCACAGTTGAATCGGCTGGTACCACTTCTATATTGTCTCCGATCCATTGAATCACATTTTGGTGCATGGTAGATGGAACACAACAATTAACATAGATCCAATCTCTTCCAAGAAGCACACTATATGAACCTTTTGCATCGACTACAAAGAAAGTAGTCGGCAAACTCTTGCTGCCAACTGTTAACTCGACACTCACAACACCTTTAGTAGCCGATACGTTCCCAACAAAGTCTCTCAATCTCATATAGGTTTGAGTCAAATCTTCTGCAGTTTTTCCAAGCTTTCTGAAGGTAGCATATGACATTAAATTAACAGTTGTACCTCCATCAACTAACATCCTGCTCAAAGGCCTTCCATCAACAAACCCATTTAAATACAAAGCCTTTAGATGGGAATGCTTCTCAGGCTTTTGAAACGTAGCTCCTTCTGCTTGATAGATCCACTAAGCAGCTGTTTCTTCATCATCAGATTCTGATTCATGATCAGCAGATCTAAACTCAGCAGGTAACATGAAAAGAGCAGATATATTAGCTGATGATTCCTTCTTATCGGCTATTTGCTTCACCTGTCAGACTTTGGGTCTCTTCTTATGATCTTCATCGTTTCTTAATCTCTGAACCCATCTCTTTTGGCTTTTGATCAAACCACCTGGACACCATTGTCCCTCTTGCCAAGGATGATCCTGATCGGCTAACTTTATCCCAAGCCGATCATGAACACTCTCATTTTTTACGCGCCGATCTGTTCTCTCGAATCTTAATATTTCATGCACAGATCGGCAGTTGTCTCTCGACTGCCTATACTCCCAATATTGTTCACTGCATTCTGGGCAATTACGAAGAGTAGGAAGCTTTAAACCTTTATTCCAACAATGTCTGAAGAAAGGGCAATCCCAATGGTTCTTTTCTTCATCTCTGATACGCCTTTTTTCTTCTAATCTTCTATATTCCTCCTCTTCAAGCCACTCTTGATATTCTTGCTTGTCTCTTTGCCTATGAATCTGATCTCTTTCTTTCTGACATTGCCATTTATTTAACAGAATTCTGATAGTGGGACGTCTCCTTGCTTCACCAGCTCTTGAAGTTTCAGGTAGATCACATTGACCAGTATTTTTCTTCCCTTTCATCTCCTGATACTCTCTAGCCGTTAGTTGCTTTTTTGGATCGACTGTCCCAGCTGCTTTGGCTTTGTCAGAAGTCAATACTTTGATCTCACTTTGAACTGCAGGAGCTACCATGTTTGTTGGAAAGGGATGACCATTGATACCCTTGACTTTCTCTAGGCCAATCCTTCCTTTAGTAATGGCTTTCTGGATCATATCTCTGAAAACTCTACAATCGTTAGTAGTATGAGTACCAGAATTGTGGAATTTACAGTACCTTCTATTTTTGAGCTCCTCAACCGATGGGATGTTGTGGTTTCCAGTCAATTTGATTTGACCTTTTTCCAACAAGTAGTCAAATATCTTATCGGCTTTAGTGATATCAAAGCTGTATTTCACATCTTTTTTAGTACTTTTAGCCTTTGCCCAAGGTATGTATTCATTGTTCTTCCAAGCCTAATCAACAGCAGCTACTTCATCTTTGCTTTCATCACTTGAATTACCCTCTTGTTGTAAAAAGAAGGAACTTTCTGTATTATATGCTTTCTTGGGCTTGAAAACTTGATTATATCTATTCTGAGCATCGATATTTGCTACCTCTTTGCCAAATCAGTCATACTGGTACAACCGAAACCAATCTTTTCCCTGATGGCTGGTATTAGCCCTCGAATTGCAATGCTAACTATCTCTGGATCAGATAATGTCAAGGTGTAGCATTGATTATTCATATCACTGAACCTCTACATATATTGGCAACCAGACTCATTGTTTCCCTACCTTATATTGACTAAGTCCACTACTCCCTTTTCCAAAGTTCCAGAGTCAAAGTATTTATGGAACTTGTTCTCCAAATCCTCCCAGCTTTGAATGGAGTTAGGTGGTAGGGATGAAAACCACGAGAAAGCCGAGTCAGACAGAGATAGAGGAAACATCCTGACTTTAAGTGTTGGCTCATCACCAACTTCCCCAAGCTGGACTAAGAACTGAGTTATATGCTCCATAGTGGTCACTGAGCCTGTTCATGTGAATTTGGTAAAATCAGGAACTCTATATCTTGGAGGGAAGACAACCTGATCATACCATTCTGGATATGGTTTCTTATAGCCAGTCAATGTAGTTTTTGGTGTTAAGCCAAACTGTTTCTGAACGATATCTGTAACTCAACTCATTAACTGATCCACCTGATTCACCGGCCCCTGATAGCCAATGTTCTGCCCCCCCGAAAGTATTGTTTTGATACCCTGGATTTTCATGAGCATCCAAAGTATAAAAATCTGATACATAGTGATACCCAAGAGGAACATCACCAGGTGCTACATTCCCTTGATAAGGTGGTGCATTGAAATCCCTAGTAATCCTCCTTGCATGGGGAGCTATTTTTGTAGCCGATGAGTATATATTGTTACTCATATTCAGCTGTTGCATTGGCTGCGGCGTCATGCCCCCAGGGCTAACTATCATTTGATTTCCATTGCCATTGGGACCGTTTATCTGCGGACCTCCAGAATTTCCAGCCCCTTGATTGCTCCCAACTATATACGTCAGACCTCTTCTATCGTTACTCAAGTTGAAAGCTTCTTTAATGGTATTTGAGAGACTATTGAGGAAAGTCTCATTGTGAGCAATCAGCGTGGCAGACATTGCTTTGCTAATTGTTTCTTGCATGGCATTGTGTTGTATCTGGATCATCGGATCGATATGACCTTCTAGAACCACCCTTGGAAGATGAGACTTCTGGATGATCTTTTTATCTCTGGTTTTGCTGAAACTTAGCAAACACATGTTCCGATATTGCTCAATAGTTTGCTCTATCAAGCGTTGGATTTCTTCTAGGAGTTCATCCATAGTCACATTTAACACGTCATCATTGCTAATCGTCATGATCAAACGACTGTGGTCCCACTGGGCGTGCCCAAAGAATGTGTTGACACGAAATTTCGGACGAGGGTGCCAACACAATCGACCACGGTCCTCAGAGGCCGTGCAGAGCAAGGTCTTGACCTCCTGGACCTTTCAAAAGGTGGCGGTGCCAAATCTTGGTGAGAACGACTTCGGGCGTGCCAGTCAATTTGACCTGCAATTGACAAGGAAAAGAAAAAGGCGTCAAATTATGGAACCTGCCGGTTTGGTGCCAGACAGTTCCAATTTATACGGCTCTGATATAGCCATTGTTATAGGATTTTGACTACAAAGTCAACTCCTAAGAGAAGATTGACAGCATCGATAATATTTGAAGCAAAACGGCAATGTATATGTGAAGGAAGAGCTTAGAATAAAGAACAACTGATAAGCTTGGACATGTATATAAAACAGAGATCTATGTATACATTTAAACAGCATAAAACCAATAAATCGACTAATTGCATAGGCAGTTCTATTCGTTAACAGTGGGGTGTCTTCATGCAGCCATAATAACAAATAGATCGATAAAGTAACTTGAACATCAACAGTGGGGTGTCTCCATGCAACCATGATGATGATCAAGCTAAATCATGTCCGATGCAATGAGCAGACTCATTGATTTCATGCCACTTAAAAGCATACATTATGAAGAAAGCGTAACTGAATCGGTTATTTTAGCCGATACAGGGTCCATGAAGCATGAACAAGATCTATCCGTTAAAACCACAATTTGGTTCAAGATTAAGCAAATCTAATCTATCATGTGTATCAGTGGGGTTCGGAAATACAGCCGTAATAAACATGCTAGATCAAATCTACCTGTTTCTTAGATCAAACTACGATTTTATCGGATATCTCGAACGCACAGCATGTGACAATCAAGATTGACAAAATAGTCGATGAGAAGCTTAGATCGGTTATTTTCCTTGGTGTAAGCGTGTAAAGTCTTTGGATAGCCGAAACTAAACAACATTTAAGCTTAAACTAATTTGTCAATTTTGATTGGGCAATATATTATTTAAATCTAAAGAAAACATTAAAAAAGCATAAACAACATCGATAACTTAAAAGAATCTATTAGCTTGCCAAAACTAATAGAGTCGATAACTAGTCAAGATCGACTAAAGCAAGAGATTGATTAGAGTCAAGACAGTCTTACAAAAGACGAACTTAAACCGATAACTAACCCATGTCATAGCTAAACAAGAGTTTGGTCGATGCCAAATACAGCCTTATTGAACAATAACACAAGCCATTGGTGAAACTTATAAGCAAACCGGAGGTCGGTCTAGCCGATGCAGCCCTGCCTGGTTGAAGGTTCCGCCGAGTTCTACCTTACTCCTACTCCTAGGGTTTTAGCCGGTGGCCGATGTGTTTGATTGATTGTTGTTTACAAAATCGGGTCTCTAGCTATTTATAACCTAGTAGACTTCTGCTCTAATACGACTAGGATATATAATAATAAAACAAAACATGATCCAGACTTGAACTCCTCGGCCGAATCTAATATGTCTTCAAAGCCTGTCACGTCTGACCCACATGAATTTTGGTCGTGTCTGGATCCAAGCAGGCTTCATTTATTTTTCCAGCCGACTCTTTCATTAACAAATCAGTCGTTTGTGCTCACAAAATAATAATCCTTTTTCACCCAAAATCTGGTGTAAACACCATCAAATGTTGAAAAGGGCATTTTTGGTAGTGTATGATGTGGGAGAGTGTTTGATCTATGTGGATCAGGTTTCTATTTTTGATATTTGGGGACTAGAGGCTTGAGGGGGCCTTTGTTTTTGGCATATGTCTGGGCGAAGGGGTTCTCCTCCTCAAAGATTACCGACACAGAGTCCTTGGTACTAGTTTTTGGCAATGAACTTCTGTTCTGAAGTGCAATTATCCACCTTGGTACTAGTTTCATTCAATTGTTTCTTTAGATCCTGTTGAATTTCACCAATATCATTCATACGAGTAAATAAGAGGTCAAATTGATCCATCACTTGGTCCCAACGGGACTTGTCATCATCTTGGCTTCGAGACATTTGGTCCAATAGGATCTAAGTCTGTTTGGAAGGATTTGTAGGAGTCGTTTGTGCTAGACTGTTGTGGATCCACTGCAAATCGGGGTGCAGCAACAGGTTTGGTATGAACCTCCCCTTTTGTGTGCTGCACCGACAACCCAACTCCTGGAAGTGACGCGGGATCGAGGGATTTTACACAGAGACGAACGCTCCGCAACCCAAATCCACGGACACTTCCCCTCCTGACGCTACCACACCGCACTTGAACCAGAATTTTACGCAAGAACAACTGCCTCACAACCCTTGTTCGTCGTTCAAGGCGTGCAAAATGAAAATAACAAGCTGTGAGCAGTAAGGGGTAGGCTCACGATGGTTCTCGCCGCTGAACCCTAGATGTTGATATAGTCCCCCAGCGAGTGAAGATGTCGTAGTCAGAGCTGTCGCGGATGTCGCTGCGCCGCCGAATCCCGTCACGCCGCCACCGTGCGCCGATATAGGGTCCCCACAGACTCCCGGTACACCACCACCGTCCTCGCGGGAGAGGAAAGGGTAGGGTGGGGTGGGTAGCCAAGGAAGGACCGTCTTTGATACCACTTGTAACATCCGTGACCGCCGGCGAGGTCGTCGTCGACGTGAGAGACAAGGGGATTGCCGGATTCGGCCAACGGAGCAGAGAGGAACCTCTGTCTCTCGCGATATGTGTATTGTCAAAAATATTTGATAGTCTATTACGGAGCCGATAAAGAATATAAGGCCTGGTGGCCTGCTGCCCTGGGGCCCCACAAGTTATACACAAATATGATACATATAGATAGACTTCGTCTTCTTTCCGGGAAAGCGCCTCCGCTATGTTTACGTTGTCGTTGTGACATGCAGCAATGAGATCAGTCCAAGGGTTGTGACTTTCGAGAGGTATGAACAGATGTGCCTTTCAGGCTTTCAGCAGTACAGCCATAGAGGTGAAGTGTCAAGTTCTTTGTAAAGGCAATGTAAACTTGTTGGCGTGTTTGATAGTGTGTGATCAGCAATCACTTGTGCAGCTTCAGGATAACAAAATGTCCGCGAGACGTTGTAGGCCTGGAGCAGAATTTCCCATTGCTCACATTGGCGGCAGCTGTTACAGGTATCATGACAATGTGGGGACTGGGGAGTGAGGACCAGGATATGGACTGATTGCTTTCGGAAGGGGAGATACGATTTCAAGTGCGCCATGCTGCTATCGATCTTGATCCATCAAGGCACAGGCAGTGGTAGTAGCACGCATTACCATGTCGATTGACTTTGATCTAACGCCAATGAAGATTTGAAAAGGAAGCAGATTTCGTGTATTTGTGGTTTCTGCAATTTACGTTGGTTTGTGTTACATAAATTATGTATCCTCTGCTTTGATTGTCCCGAAGCTCTTTGACTTTTTTTTTGTACTTACATCTGGACTTAGATGCCGATCCTTTTTCTATGTTCATCTTGTCTGTGCCTTTGCTCATTGATTTGTAAGACCAATCTCAATGGGAGTTTCATTTGAGTTTCATTTGCATTAAATAGGTTGCCACATATGCATTGTTGATGACATGACGGTGTATTTAAGAAGTGAGAGAAGAAATGAGATGAAACTCTCTTGACACGAATACCAACTCTCTACTAGTCATGAAATTTAATGCCTATGAAACTTTACAATGAAACTCTCACTCTCAATGGAGAGTTGCATTTTATTTCATATGACATGACAGTCTTGAAAACAACAAAATAAAACTCACTATTGAGATTGGCCTAATGATTTATACCAAGACAATTGTTACCCGATAGTAAAACTTAACAGTGCTCTCAATTTATTTTCCAGCTGCACATCCTCAGGAGATTGAAATATAGTAGTGGTGCTGCACTCGATGGATTTTTGCCACTACAATAACCACATGTACAACATCAATCAAACCTACTCATTTCCGGAAGTTCCAAGGTGGCACACCTCCTCATTACAGTAGTTCCTTATTTAGCTTGGATGATCCCGACGTGGTAGTCACTCCCGCCCATAAAATGGGATCAGAATCAGAACCACCAAAAGCATCAAACAGACATCCATGGAGATGGAGCATGGACAAAACATAACATCATTATCATCCATGATCAGCTGACTATAGGCCCCTGCCATGCTTCCATATGACGGCTCCCGCTGCTCTTGGGCGTTCCAAGCAGCGGCCACGCCGCAATGGGCCAATGGCATTGGCAAGAGGTCGGCAGCCAAAAGCGGGCCAGTGGGCGGCCCATGCTCGTCACTCAGTACCCGCCGCCGAACGCAAACGAGCACCCACCGCCGCCGCCGGACCCCGCGGCAGCATCCAGGGCACCGTCGCCGAACACGCCGCCGCTGCTGTAGAACCCGGCGAAGTCGACGGCCTCGGGGCCGAGCGCCACCATGCTGTCACCGTCCAGCAGCAGCCTGGCCCGTTTCTCGCCTCCCTCCACCGCGGCGGGCGGCTCGGCGGCGGCGCCGCCGGACGTGAACCCGTCGTCCGGCTCCGGCCCCGCGTCGGCGTCGCCGACGAGGCGGTGCAGCATGTCGCGGTCGCCGACGACCTTGAGGAGGAAGGCGAGCATCTGCTTGGGCCTGCGCTCCGTCTCCTGCACGCGGCGCCACATGGAGGCGACGCGGTCGTCGATGGCGCGCTGCTCCTGCTTGAGGCGCACCACCTCCGTGGCCACCATGGCGATGTCCTCCGCTGAGGGCTCGACGGGGCTGGCAGACGCTGCTGCTGCGTCCTTCCTCTTGCCGCCGCCGGCGGCGGTGGCGGCGGCAACGGCGGCGCTGCTGCCGCGGCGGACGATGTTGCGCAGGAGGTGGGTCTGGCCGCGCAGGAACGACGCGTGCGCGAACTCCCACCGGTCCGGATCAACCTTGCGGAACCCCTGTGTTGTGTGGAGCCAAAATAGCAGAATCAGTAGTAGTAGTAGTACGGTTCATGGCTCTTGCTGTTCACCAAAATCGAAGATACAGATTCTTACGTCCTGTACATAGTTTTAGCCTTTTCGGCTCTTGCAGAAATCCATAGCAAAACAGGATGCAATTGAACTGTTTGGCCACGGCCCACGGTCCATCACTGCCCATGTGTTTTTTTTTGTTTGTGATGAATTTCATCAGTCATCAACATCTCCAAAAAAATTAAAAATGTTTTTAGAATCTCGTTGCTGCATCGAGCCAGCTTACAGATTTATTTTTCCTCTTACAAAAAGCATTTACAAAATTGTGTCGGCAAGAACTAGCACTGGACACACGCCAAACACTGACTGAAACAATTTCCATTTCCCTCCCAAATAAATACTATATAGAAACCTCACATAAACCAACAAGATCGAGATACTGTAGTACTAGTACATACAGATCCAGCACTCTTCCCAGGCCACGGAGGGTCGTTCAGCTTGAAGGAAGAGAGAGATGGTAATCAATGATTTAACTGACATAGGTGTTGAGCTGTCGGACGAAGCTGGAGAAGTTGTTGTGCTTGAAGTGCGCGGGGAGCAGCGTCTGCGAGAAGACGAAGGGGTCGGCGACGACGAAGCTGTTGTTGCCCTTCCCCCAGCCGATCACCCCGTCGGTCCCGGGGTCCTCCACCATCATGTACGTCTTCCACACGAACGGCGCCGCCGCGCCGCCTCCGGCGCCCGCCGCCATCGGTCCCCTTACCTTCCCTTCCGCTATGCGACCTTCGTAGTTCACTTTTAGAGCTACCAACTAATATCTTGCAAAAAGAAACTATCTGCTGGAACCTGGACAGGAGGGCTTCTATAAATGCGGAAATGGTGGAAATGGCCCGGAGAGGTAACAACCACAGGTCGATGGGGGCCGGGTGGCCACGCGGTCTCCGGTGACGCGCGGCCGGGAGCAGGTTATAATGGGCGCGAGGCGTGGCCTGGCCCAGTGCGGCCGCGACGCGTGCCGCGGGCTCGGGAGGGTTCGGCACCCTGGCCTCACACGTGGCCCCGCGTGCATGGGACCCCCGCCGACGGCGACGGGTGGGGGAAAAGCGCGTGCTGCCGCGAACGCGAAACCACGCCCCCCGCCCGCTCGCTCGCCCCGCGCTTTTCCTGAGACAGCTCGTGGTTTTGCGCTTTTCCGGATCGGGTGCGCACCGGAAGATCTCTCTCGTCTCAGAGAGTCTCGTCTGCGAGTGCGGGCTTCTTTTACACTGTGTCTGGCTTCAGCCGCAAGACGGGGGAGACACACAACCAGGGGATTTTCGCTCTTCTTCCTTTCCTTTGGGATGTGATTGGTGATTAGTACTCCCTGTCTCCAACAAAACATGCAATTCTCGCTTATCAAAGAGTCAAATAATTCGAACTTTGACCAAAATTATATAAAAAAGTACTAACATTCTTAATACAAAAAATATACCATTAGATTAGTAATAGAATATATTTTCATAATAATTTTATTTAACGACATAAATAATAATATCTTTTACTATAACGTTGGTCAAACTTGAATCAATTTGACTGACACGAATTCTATAATTGCATATTTTTTTATGAACGGAGGGAGTACCACCAAACTCAAAGTGCAGATTTCAGAATCCAGATCTGTCCAAACTCCAAACTGTACATTTGCTCATACAATCAACCAAACATCATTTTAACATTTTTTATCAGTTTAGGTCTTGTTCACTTCACAAAATCTCCTCAAAAATATTGCACAGTACCAGTCACATCGAATTTTTAGACACATGCATGGAACATTAAATATAGGTAAAAATAACTAATTTTATTTTTATTCTATTCATGTCGATAGACGAATCTTTTAAGCCTAGTTATGTCATATTTAGATAAAATTTGTTAAATAGTAACAACGAAAGTGCTACAGGAACTTTTCATCACAAATTTCGCGAACTGAACAAGGCCTTATTTATGTAATGTTAGCAAACACTTTTGTTTTTTTTAAATATACGGTTTTATTCAATATGCATCCGCTCATGTAGATATATCATGCAAGCCTCATCTAATAGTAGCAACCAAATACACCCTATATGGCTCATACTCCCTCTCTATCATAAATAGAAGACGTTTTGGAAAAGGTTTCAGTCAAACATTGAGAATATAAATCATGAATAACTTTTAAATTATTAAGTTTAAAAATGTAAAAATTATATGAATAAATTTATCTTGAAAAGTATTTTCATAAAAGTGTATATATATATTACTTTACAACAAATATTTTTTAAAAAATAAATGGTCAAAGTTGTGCTTTGGAGACCGTATCGCTGTCCTAAACGTCTTCTATTTATGATATGGAGGGAGTACTGGCGTTTAGCTGATCTGGACTCGACAGCACGCTGAAAAAGTAGGCTCAGGATCAAAAGAAAAAAAGATCGGGAAAGCTGGGTTCATTCGTTCTGCCTTTCTCGTTGTCGATAGACGCCTGTTGAGATTTGTTGGGTTACTGAGATGCGATATACGAGTTCACGTGGAAGAACGGAGAACACAAGCTATGCCTCCCGATCTGGTAATGCGGCAACCAAGACTGTCCGCACCGGAACCTTTATATGATCCTTAAGAAAAGTTTTAGAGGATCAAACTGCTGCAGCGTTATACGCTATACAGTCCGCAAGTAACACGCTTCCGTTAAATGTACCGCTGAGGAAGCCGCATACAGGAGTACGGACATGTGCTGCTGCCGCCAGGGTTTTTCTTACCGACAGGTTGGCCAAAACCGCCGGCCACCGGTAGCGGTTTACCGGACCGGTTTGGTCGGTAACCGCCCGGTACCGGCCGATTTGAATTTCGAATTCAAATGCCTCTGTAGTTCGGTTCCGAGTCGGTAAACCGACCGGTTTGGGTCGGTTACCGACCGGTTAGATCGGTAAACGGTCCAAACCGGTGGGCTGTCTTTTTTTTGGATAAAAATGATTTTTTGGTACTTCCTTTGGACATATAGATATAAAAAAGACCGCACACTGCGGCAATAAATTCATTGTCTCGAAAACATGAACAAATAGTCGCATACAAATAAATATTGTCTCGAAAACATCAACGAATGCATCAACAACACATCCTCACAGTCACAGGAATACATGATCATCTACGCAAGATGTATGGAAAGACCCCTTGTTGGCATGACATTTCATACTCGGCGATGGACATAAGAGCGATACCTTTGGTTTGAAGCAGGGTTGCCTTATAATCTTGCCACGTCTGGCCCGTCCAAGCTGCGGTTGTCTCCCATTCTTGAACCAACATACTGTAAAAGCTGGGATCTTCCCATTCGTACACCCACCTAGTCTGAGGCTGCGTGCTCACGTCAGGAATGGGATAGCTATAAGAAGGTTGTGAGGCATCGCTGTAGGACGAAGTAGAGTAGTCTGGAGTGTCGTAGTACGTGGGTGCAAAAGAAATTGATCTCTCCTGCGAGTCCTCTGGATTGTCGTCGTGTGTGCGTCCAAATGAAACTGATTTCCTCTGGGACTGTGGTTGTCCATGGTCACGATCTTGCGTAGCATGTGTGTATTGGGTCTCGCCTGCAATGAACCATAATTAGTAATCATGGACAAAAATAAATGTGTGTATGTACGTGCAAGTGCAATGGATACCTGTGAAACGAATTCCATAACTAGTCCCACCACCACCACCAGCAGCACCACCACCACCATCGCCACTGTCATCATGATCGTCATCGTCACCACCATCGCTGCTGTCATCATCATCATCATCATCATCATCGTCAGAATGGTAAGATCCCTCCTCCTCAGTGTCCGCATCGCTGCTGACTTGTTTTCCTCGCTTGGTCTACCCCTTCCTAGGCGGCGCTTGCGTCTTCCTCTTCCCTAGGTGACTTTGACCCACATGTCTACGAGCCCAATCACTGATGCAATCAGACCCCGTAGCCTGACGTAGATCATCGGGGTCTATATGCTCACTGCCAACAGAAACAAACAAATCACATAAATAAAATCAATCCCACCGTACATTATTAGACACGCACTCACATTTATAAATATACATATAACGTACCTAACAAGACGTGATGGAAATACTCGCGCACCTCTGGTGGCACACGGCTACAATGCATAACCTCCGTCCCGCGCCCTGCCAAATGCTGCTTCAATCTTGTTGCACCACCGCCCGCTTTTGTTAGGTGACAATAATTGCACCGCCACCCGGGAGCAAGATTTTCACCATGCTCCCAAACAACGTCTTTGTGCCTGCCCGACATTGTCTACCTGCATAAACAGACAACACAAAATCAAACCCACGTAAATGTTATCTATACAATATATACAAAAAATATACATCCTAACAGAAATCATACCTCAAATCCTAAATTAAATCGTACTCTAAACATAAAGCTAACCCTAACCCTAACCACCTAAATCCATCCATCCTAATATCTAACACAGATCCTGCCTAAATACAACAATCCTAACACAAAACTACACCCAAAACATATAGATACTTAACTAAAATAGCAAGAAAAGGGGGGAAAAACTTACCTCAAATCCCGGACGAACCGCTCGGTTACCGAGCCGACCGCGCGGCTGGCCGAGCGCCCGAGTGCGGAGAGGTAACCGCTCGCCCCCGCCCGGTTACCGAGCCTAACCGGTCGGCTAGCCGGCGGCGGGGAGCGGACGGCGGCGCTGGGGGCGGAGAGGAGGGGGCGGGGCGCGGATAGGGCAAGGGAAGGGACCCTTCTGCCCCCCCGCCCGTGAAGGGTCGAGATGGCGGACTAGAGGGGGGGTGAATAGTCCTTTTTAAAACTTAAACTTAATCGGAGCGGCTAACCGAAACAAATGCGGAATTAAAACTATCGGTCTAGCCAAGACTACACCCCTCTACCTATACTCTATGACACCTTACAAAAGATCCTAATCAAAGCAAATAAGGTGTCGGGCTAGCTAGAGCTCACCTAACCAATTCTAGCTTGCAAGGTTACACAAACCTAAGCAACTAGTACTCAAACAACGGGGGAGCTCCTACTCATGCCACTAAGCAAAAGCACAAAGCCTAAGCTCACTAGCAATGCTCAATAACAAGGCTACACAAGCCAAATTAGAGAGCTCAACTTAGCTACACAAACTAAGCAATGTGACTAGCAAGACTACAAGTCAACTAGTCACTCATGGGATCAACTTCTATGCTACACAAGCAAGGAAGGTAACTAGCAAGCTACACAAGCTAACTAATCATAAGAGCAACTACACTAGCACATGTATATGAACAAGTGAATACAAGCTAGTGAAAGGAGTTTGCAAACCACCGAGAAGATGAACACGAAGTTGACACGGTGATTTTTCTCCCGAGGTTCACTTGGTTGCCACCAAGCTAGTCCCCGTTGTGTCGACCACACACTTTGGTAGTTCGGCGGCTAATAGGCACCACACCTAGCTCGACACTCGAGCGCCGCAAGAACTCACCCACAAGTGAGGGTAACTCAATGACACGCGCAATCCACTAGAGTTGCTCTTCGCGATCCCCGCGGGGCGAGCACAATGCCCCTCACAATCCTTCTCCGGAGCCACGCACAATCTTCACGCGGGCTTCACGACGGAGACTCGATCACCAAGCCGTCTAGGAGGTGGCAACCTCCAAGAGTAATAAGCACCACCGGCTTGCAACTCGAACACCTAGTGCCACTCGATGCAATCTCTCAAAGCAACGCACTAGAATCGCTCACTCGCAATAGATCCGCACACTAGCAAGCACAAGCGAGTTAGAGGGCTCCCAAGCACATCCACACAAGCCACCAAGGCTTTGGAGTGCACCAACCCCGACCTAGGGCCGGCTACAACGACTATATATAGAGGGGGGAGGGCGGTGGCCCGATCCCCACCTTTTTGCGCTTTGCCGGTAGTACCGGCCCCTCCTGGGCGGTAGTACCGGCCTTGGTCAAACTAGCCGTTTTCTTGCTTTCCGCTGATTACGGCGAGGCACCGACCCTTGGTCGGTTCCTCCGGGCCCGGTAGTACCGAGGTAATGGCGGTACTACCGCCAGGCCAAAAATCGCCGCGACCAGAGAACTCTGCGAAAAACCAGACACTACCGACCTTGCGTCGGTACCACCGTGGGCGGTAGTACCGAGGTAATGGCGGTACTACCGGCAAGCCATTTTTCAAAACAACAGAGAGCCTCGCGAAAAACCAGCCACTACCGACCTTGCGTCGGTACCACCGTGGGCGGTAGTACCGAGGTAATAGCGGTACCACCGCCAGGCCAAAAACGTCCCATTACAGAGAGGGCTGCACGCAGCACCTATGGGCGGTACCACCGACCACCCTGGTCGGTACCACCGACCATACACAGAAAACTCCATTTTCTTCTCCGTTTTGATCCAAACCAACTCCAACAACTTCTCCTTTGCAAATGTGCTAACACCAACAAGTGTACAACATCATGTGCATGTGTGTTAGCATTTTCACAAACATATTCAAAAGATTTTCACTTGCTCTCACCACGCCACTCGATCTTAGTAACATCGCAAAGTTAGATCGCTCAAGTGGCACTAGATGACCGATATGCAAACAAGTTTGCTCCTCTTAATAGTACGGCCATCTATCCTAAACCCGGTCATAATCTTCTCTACACACCTATGACCGGTGAAATGAAATGCCCTACAAATATACCTTTGCCTTGCGCATTCCATTCCATCTCCTTCGGTGTTGATGCAACACATGCACCAACCTATCTTCAAATGATATGATCCACTTCATATCATCACGTGGCCTCCATGGTCCATCGATCTTGACATCACTTGCTCTTCACCATCGCTTCGGTCCTTCGGCGCCAAGTCTTGCTTAAGCCTCCCGACACTCGGTACCAACGGCTTCAAAGCCTCAACTTGCCCTTCACCTTCGCAACCGGTCCATCAAGCCAAGTCTTGCCTTGATCTTCTCCATCTTAGCCATATGACCATATGTCATGTCACATATGCATTAAGCTCCTTCTTCACATATGTGAGCCTTGCAACATCTTCCAAGCCATTTCACCTCTATGGCATATGTTGCTCACACATGATCACCTATGGACTAATCACCTGTGTAATTCACTTCAAACACCATTAGTCCACCTAAAGTTGTCACTCAATTACCAAAACCAAACTAGGACCTTTCAATCTCCCCCTTTTTGGTAATTGATGACAACTCTACAAAGATATGGAAATTAAGCTCTTTGGATTCTATGTTACTTATCCAACATTAAGACCATATAAGAGAATTTGGATAAGCACCATACAACCCGACTTTGTAGTGTTAACTCCCCCTACATGTGTGCTCAAATGGTTTGGTTTCAAGCTTGCACACATGCATAAATATGAAATTTGTGGGAGTGTTAGCACTACTAAGTGATGCTAAGGTATACATGATGAAATTTTACCTTTGAAGCGTGCATACCACATTTTGATTCATCCTTAGCATCGAAGAGTAGCTAGACATCATAAAAACTAGAAAACCCCGTGAGATCAACATTAATAGCAAGGGTCTAGTTTTGCATAAAAAACACAAGTCTAGCTAGAAAACCTATGCATGCTAGTTATCAATTCATCAATTAAATCCTATAACTAGCATACACCACACAAGCATGCATATAAAATTTTTAAAACTTATGCAATGCAAGCAAGCGCATGATTATGCACATATCAAATGCAACAACCAAGTTCATGAGCTTGCTCCCCCTACTTGTGTGTTCTCATTGTCCAAGAATTTTGATCCTTCAATCTTGTGCTCCCTCTTGATCCATGTCCATCTTCTTTTCTCCCTCTTTGTCCTTGACATATCATAATTGACATATCTTTTCCATAACTTCTCCCCCTTTGTCATCAATGACCATAAAAGGCATGCTTCTCTTGGTACAAAGGGTTGGACTAGGGTAGATGGATGATACTTGAGTCTTCATTTTTGATGGACACCACCATATGTGTTGGAATGATACCATGTGTAGGATCTTTGACCTTGATACCAATAGGTGGGGCACCTTCCCTATGTCATAGCATGGGTCATCCACTTGATAAGCTTGAGCTTTTGTTGGTGATGGATCTTTGCTTGATTTGATCACTTAAAGTTGAGGACCACTTGAAGTCTTGTAGGATACCACTTGAATAAAA
The DNA here is from genome assembly GCA_009763385.1 of Coix lacryma-jobi var. lacryma-jobi. NCBI lineage: Eukaryota > Viridiplantae > Streptophyta > Magnoliopsida > Poales > Poaceae > Coix > Coix lacryma-jobi. The sequence continues at coordinate 62,287,968 of CM019824.1, read as the reverse complement.
GGTTTAACTTGATATCCATTTGCATTATTATCTTCTTCTTGAACTCTTGTCATCTTCATGAGCTTCTCATTTGTGACTTGAACTAGGCAATATTGCATAAGATATCTAACTCGGTTTGCTCTAGAGTAAGCTTCTTCACACATCTTTCAATGGTTATCTTACTCATGTTGAATTAGACACTTGAATGTTCATCTTCTAGATCAAGTACTTGGGTTCACTAGCTCATGAACAAACTCATATACTAACCACTAGATCATATAATCAAACAAGCAATAGTGGTAGGCAATGAATTTAAACTTTCCAATTGTTATGCATGATCCTATTGAACATGTACTATATGCACTAACCGCATACTAGTAAGGGATGAATATGATCATGCACATTACAATGATACCTTTGCTATCTTGGAGTAGAGGATAGTCATTTGATTCCAATTAAGCTCCAAATAGCAATGTGAAGTCCATGGTGAAGATCAATATATACCAATTGATAGAACAAATCTTCACTCATATGATTAAGTGCATTATCTTGTTGTGGTTGGCTTGCTTCTTTATTTGAACATAGCTTGCATATGAATACCACTTGAATTGTCATGATTTGCTTTTCTATCTTGGGTGTTGCTTGCTTTCTTTCTTGATCAATCTCTTGATTTTTCCAACTAAGAGTCTCAAATGACACTTTAGATCACCACTTCCATGTTAGCCTTCCAAGCCTAGCTTGGTTAACCTACCAAAGGCGGCAAGCCCCTACAAAAGGGAGAAGTGACCTCTCTCCAAAGAATCATCCTTGATACTTACTTGAATTGACTTTGTTTGATTGATCCATTTGAACTCTTCTTGAAATGTGACTTTGAATCCATCTTTGAGTCCCTTTTTGAGTCCTTTTCTTTCTTCCAAAAGATCTTCAATTGATACTAGGACTTCATCTTTCTCTTCATCTTGATGTTGGTCTTGATCTTCAATTTGAGTACCAAATGTGTGCCAAATACACTTCTTAATCAAATGAACTTGTACTCATCTTTGTCATGCTTCTAGCTCATTTCAAAACCAAACATTGGTCCCTCAACCACTTATAAACATGATTCCAACTTGAGGACCTTTCAATCAAAGTGACTCTAGATTAATCCAATATTTGTCACTTTTCTGGCAGATTTTGTCCTTCTCAAAGAAACATGCATATCTCCCAAAATATAAGTCCAACGACTATGAAATTTGGTGGAGATGTGCCTCTCTAAGTGTTCTAGCAGCCATAAAAATTTGAGCTTCATTGGCTTTCTAGATTGCTACCAGATTTCAATTCTTTCCATAGTACTACATGCTGAAAACTGCTGCACTATAGTTGACAAGATCCTCTCCAAAACTAAAGCATCACTTATCCAATTATCATGAATTTTGCACAGCAACTAATACCATATGTGAAGAGCATGTGTACCAAATTTCAAGCCAATCCAAATAGATTTGATCATTCAAACATGGCTATTATCACAGCTAGCTCAGATTTCAGATTTTTGACAACTTTGAGCAATTGAGCTATACTTTACCAATTTGAATCAAACTTGAGCTAACATGTTTGAATACTCTCACAAGACATATATCCATTCAAATCACTTACTAAAAGAAGTCTCATGAACTTATCCATTCAAACTAACTCAATTTTGATCACTAAGCATCACATCCATTCAGTCATCTTATAGCAAGCAACATATGCATATATATCCGATTCAATCATCTCATATGCATTTAAAATAACATGATCAACTAGAGATATACCTTAGTAGCTCATGATCATGAAATAGCAAGCTTCTTCATCTACCATTTGCAAACCTTTAAATATATATCCAATCAACCACCACAACTTGATCTTTTGCACTTGTATGTTTTGCACTTGGACTTCACTTCACTTGGCATTGGGTTTGGATGTTCACTAAGCTTCTTTACTTGACTCAATCATATGATGGACAATATGAAATTGATTGAATCAAGCCTCCAATGCCATGGTACCTACACACATTCATCCACTTTTTGATGGTACCCAAACTAGTTTGGGTCCTCTCAAGTTAGGAGCAACATACTTTGGCATAGCCTTAGTATGAGTAGCGGGATGTTTTGCAATAGCAACCAATGTGGTACCATTGTCATCCTTTCTAAGCACAATATCATTATCAATTGAAATAGGCTTAGAAGTCATACCTAGGGGACATGAATTAGCCATGTGTCCCCTTTCCCGGCATGAGTAGCAACTTCTCTTTGATTGAGCCTTCTCTTCCTTGCTCATTTGTTGCTTCTCATTGCCTTGCCTCTTCTCATTTGCTTGAGCCTTCTTCTCAAGCTTGATAGGACACTTCGAGGCAAAGTGTCCCATATCACCACACTTGTAGCACTTGATGTGAGCCAAATCTTTCTTCTTTTCTTCATTCTTGCTCATCATCATTTTGGCATCTTGAATGTGAGTTGGATGCCTTGCTCTTCCGCCCCTTCTTGTTTTCTTCTTCATCAAGTCACCATCATGATGGTTGTTCTTGATTTGAGCTTGGGGCTTCTTCTTGTTGGGGCAAGCTTTTGCAAGATGTCCCATTTCATGGCATTGATAGCACATGAAATGAGATAGCTTCTTTTCTTCTTGCTTTCTCATTTTCTTGCCCTTGGCATTGCTTTTGTTAAAGCCAATGCCACTCTTGTCACCATAGCTTCTTTGATTCTTCATCATGTGCTCATGGGTGACTTTTGATCTACACCACCTCTCTAACTTATTGCTCAAGTTCTTCACTTCGCTTTTGAGCTCATTGTTCTCCTTCAAAAGGTTAGTCTCACAAGACAAAGAAGTAGAACAAGCATCTAATTGTAAAGAACATGGCATAGATAATAAATCTTCACAAGAGGTGGATACATGCTTCTTTTCTTCATCACAAGGGTTAGCACAAGTATGCGATTGATCAATTGTCCCATGTGATGAGCTCTCACTAGTTTTAATTTGTTCATTAGAAAGCTTACTAGTGAGAAAAGCATGGTCTTTTACCAAATTATCATGAGTAACACATAGTTCCTCATGAGTCAATTTAAGCTCATCATGTGAACAAGTAGTAACATAAAGTAAATGATTTTGTTGTTCACATGCATTCTTTAGAAATGAGTTTTCTAATGTCAATTTTGCATTTTTAGCTAACTCATTTTCTAAAGCAATGGTCATGCTAGCAAGTCTACTAACAAGCTCATCATAGGAATCATGATTAATCATATTGCAATTTGATACCTTAGTGTCACCTTGTGACATGAAGCAATATGATGATGTTGGAGAGCTTGTAGTAGCATCATCATTGGAGCATGTACCATTATTACCATCAAGTGTGCTTGAGGTTGAATCATCACTTGCATCACTTGAGGCATCATCTTCCATCTTGTCAAGTGTGCTTGAAGTATTTTCATTGATTGCATCACTTGAACATGAGGTGGAGCAATCTTCCACAACAACTATGTTGCGGTCATGCTCAACATCCTCATGTACCACCGGTTCATCCTCCTTTATGAACTTGCCATCATCAAACGTGGAGGGATCACCGAAGGTGGTCTTGATGGATTCCCACATCTCATGGGCGGTCCCTTTGGAGTTGATCTTATAAAACAACTCAAAACTCAATGCATCCATTAGATAACAATAAGCATTTGCATCAAGTTCAAAGAGATCCTTTTGAGCTTTGGTGAGTTTTCTATGGTCCAAAACATGAGTGAGACCACTAGTGATAATCCACCAAAACTTTGGCCCCTTTGCACGAAAATGATCAAGCATATGGTGTTTCCATTGTGCAAAGTGTGTGCCATCAAAAATATGTGTATCACACACATCATCTAGCCCACTAGACGCCATCCTCTCGGGTCGGTGAAGACCACAAATGAGAAACCTCGCTCCGATACCAATTGAAGGGTCGAGATGGCGGACTAGAGGGGGGGTGAATAGTCCTTTTTAAAACTTAAACTTAATCGGAGCGGCTAACCGAAACAAATGCGGAATTAAAACTATCGGTCTAGCCAAGACTACACCCCTCTACCTATACTCTATGACACCTTACAAAAGATCCTAATCAAAGCAAATAAGGTGTCGGGCTAGCTAGAGCTCACCTAACCAATTCTAGCTTGCAAGGTTACACAAACCTAAGCAACTAGTACTCAAACAACGGGGGAGCTCCTACTCATGCCACTAAGCAAAAGCACAAAGCCTAAGCTCACTAGCAATGCTCAATAACAAGGCTACACAAGCCAAATTAGAGAGCTCAACTTAGCTACACAAACTAAGCAATGTGACTAGCAAGACTACAAGTCAACTAGTCACTCATGGGATCAACTTCTATGCTACACAAGCAAGGAAGGTAACTAGCAAGCTACACAAGCTAACTAATCATAAGAGCAACTACACTAGCACATGTATATGAACAAGTGAATACAAGCTAGTGAAAGGAGTTTGCAAACCACCGAGAAGATGAACACGAAGTTGACACGGTGATTTTTCTCCCGAGGTTCACTTGGTTGCCACCAAGCTAGTCCCCGTTGTGTCGACCACACACTTTGGTAGTTCGGCGGCTAATAGGCACCACACCTAGCTCGACACTCGAGCGCCGCAAGAACTCACCCACAAGTGAGGGTAACTCAATGACACGCGCAATCCACTAGAGTTGCTCTTCGCGATCCCCGCGGGGCGAGCACAATGCCCCTCACAATCCTTCTCCGGAGCCACGCACAATCTTCACGCGGGCTTCACGACGGAGACTCGATCACCAAGCCGTCTAGGAGGTGGCAACCTCCAAGAGTAATAAGCACCACCGGCTTGCAACTCGAACACCTAGTGCCACTCGATGCAATCTCTCAAAGCAACGCACTAGAATCGCTCACTCGCAATAGATCCGCACACTAGCAAGCACAAGCGAGTTAGAGGGCTCCCAAGCACATCCACACAAGCCACCAAGGCTTTGGAGTGCACCAACCCCGACCTAGGGCCGGCTACAACGACTATATATAGAGGGGGGAGGGCGGTGGCCCGATCCCCACCTTTTTGCGCTTTGCCGGTAGTACCGGCCCCTCCTGGGCGGTAGTACCGGCCTTGGTCAAACTAGCCGTTTTCTTGCTTTCCGCTGATTACGGCGAGGCACCGACCCTTGGTCGGTTCCTCCGGGCCCGGTAGTACCGAGGTAATGGCGGTACTACCGCCAGGCCAAAAATCGCCGCGACCAGAGAACTCTGCGAAAAACCAGACACTACCGACCTTGCGTCGGTACCACCGTGGGCGGTAGTACCGAGGTAATGGCGGTACTACCGGCAAGCCATTTTTCAAAACAACAGAGAGCCTCGCGAAAAACCAGCCACTACCGACCTTGCGTCGGTACCACCGTGGGCGGTAGTACCGAGGTAATAGCGGTACCACCGCCAGGCCAAAAACGTCCCATTACAGAGAGGGCTGCACGCAGCACCTATGGGCGGTACCACCGACCACCCTGGTCGGTACCACCGACCATACACAGAAAACTCCATTTTCTTCTCCGTTTTGATCCAAACCAACTCCAACAACTTCTCCTTTGCAAATGTGCTAACACCAACAAGTGTACAACATCATGTGCATGTGTGTTAGCATTTTCACAAACATATTCAAAAGATTTTCACTTGCTCTCACCACGCCACTCGATCTTAGTAACATCGCAAAGTTAGATCGCTCAAGTGGCACTAGATGACCGATATGCAAACAAGTTTGCTCCTCTTAATAGTACGGCCATCTATCCTAAACCCGGTCATAATCTTCTCTACACACCTATGACCGGTGAAATGAAATGCCCTACAAATATACCTTTGCCTTGCGCATTCCATTCCATCTCCTTCGGTGTTGATGCAACACATGCACCAACCTATCTTCAAATGATATGATCCACTTCATATCATCACGTGGCCTCCATGGTCCATCGATCTTGACATCACTTGCTCTTCACCATCGCTTCGGTCCTTCGGCGCCAAGTCTTGCTTAAGCCTCCCGACACTCGGTACCAACGGCTTCAAAGCCTCAACTTGCCCTTCACCTTCGCAACCGGTCCATCAAGCCAAGTCTTGCCTTGATCTTCTCCATCTTAGCCATATGACCATATGTCATGTCACATATGCATTAAGCTCCTTCTTCACATATGTGAGCCTTGCAACATCTTCCAAGCCATTTCACCTCTATGGCATATGTTGCTCACACATGATCACCTATGGACTAATCACCTGTGTAATTCACTTCAAACACCATTAGTCCACCTAAAGTTGTCACTCAATTACCAAAACCAAACTAGGACCTTTCAGCCCGTGAACGCCGCGTTTTGTGCCCGTGAGCGTGAAAGTCCTTGTTTGGTTTTGGGTAATTGATGTCACCTAGTGTACTAACCATGTCATGAAGTGCTTATGAGCTAGGTTGGTACACACCATATGTGGGAGCTAAATGACGATCAAGATATTGGTGGTGATGGCCAAAAGATAGATCAAGTGCCTCACATTTGGAAGACGAAGAAGAGAAAAGCAAAATCCTATGGAGATCAAGGCAAAGGTATAAATAGGAATTTTGTTTTGGCACTCAAGACACCATAGAGGGTGTGAGTGCGTTTAGGATAGATAGCCGTACTATTAAGAGGGGAATATCTCAGTGATCGCGGTTATCAAGTGCCACTAGGTGAATTCATACATGCATATGCATTAGGACCTAGTGTGCTAACTCGAATCCTTTGAAAATGATTGTGAAAATGCTAACACACTTGCACAAGATGATAAACACTTGGTGGTGTTAGCACATTTGCAAAGGAGAAGTTGTTGAAATAGTTTTTGGATCAACTCAGAGATGAAAATGGGTTTTTCTGTGTGAAGCCGGTGGTACCGACCAGGAGGGGTCGGTGGTACCGCCCAAGGAGGCAGCGTGCAGACCTCTCTGTGATGGGGCGTTTTTGGCCTAGCGGTGGTACCGCCATTACCTCGGTAGTACCGCGCCCGGTACTACCGACCAAGGTCGGTGGTTGGCGAGTTTTTGCGAGGCTCTCTGTTGTTTTTGAAAATGGCTTGCCGGTAGTACCGCCATTACCTCGGTACTACCGCCCACGGTGGTACCGACGCAGGGTCGGTAGTGACTGGTTTTTCGCAGAGCTCTCTGGTCGCGGCGATTTTTGGCCTGGCGGTAGTACCGCCATTACCTCGGTACTACCGACCTCGGAGGTACCGACCGGAGTCGGTGCCTCGCCTAAATCAGCGGGACGTACGGGAAACGGCTAGTTTGACTCTGTCGGTAGTACCGCCCAGGAGGGGTCGGTACTACCGACCAAGCGCAGAAAGGTAGGGTTCGGGCCGCCGCCCTCCCTTCCCTATATATTGTCCGTGGCCGCCTTTGAGGATAGTTTCTTGACTCTCTGACTTCTTGAACATCCTCTTGAGTAAGATCTAATCCCTCCCTTCGATCTCTTTGCTTGTTAGTGCGAATCCAAGTGAGATCGAGAGATCCAAGTGCATTTGCTTGTGAGTTTGCATCTAGTGGCACTTGGCGATTGTGGTTGCTGCGGATATTCTTATTACTCTTGGTGGTTGCCGCCACCTAGACGGTTTGGAGCAGCGGAGGAGATTAGGCACGAGTGGTGATTGTTCGTGGCCATCTCCCGGTGATTTGTAAGGGGTTTCTTGTACCTTCCCCGGCGGAGCGCCAAAGGTAACTCTAGTGGATTGCTCGTAGCTTGTGGATCCCCATCTTGTGTTGGTTGTGCGGCACCCTATTGAGGGTTAGGCGTGTGATGCCTATTAGCGCGTGAACCTCCAAGTGGGTGTATCGCTACAACGGGGACGTAGCTTGCCGGCAAGCAAGTGAACCTCGGAGGAAAAATTATTGTGTCAACTTGTCTCCGTGGTATTCATTGATATTCATTTATTAATCTCTTGCCGGATCGGTATACACACTCCTATCTCTTGTACTTATTTTTGTTACATTCTTGCAAGTATTATTTATATGTTGTTGCTATTCTAGATTTCCTATCTTGTGTAGTGATTCATATTGTGGATAGGTGGCTTGCACTTTTGTAGAGCTAGCGCTATCTTTGCTACGCCATTTAGTTGTATAACAAGTTTGTTTAAGTGTTGTTGTAGAATTTTTATAGGCTATTCACCCCCCCTCTAGCCATTTAGGACCTTTCAAGTGGTATCGGAGCAAGGTCACCGTTTATTCAAGGCTTAACAACCTTCGGTGTCAAAATGGCTCATATCAACAACACTAAAAGGCCACCCCAATTTGATGGCACAAATTACAGTTATTGGAAGGCAAAGATGACTACTCACATCAAGTCAATCAATAGAAAAATTTGGAGTGTGGTAGAAACAAAGATTGAGATAGTCGATCCAGAGCATCTCACCAATGCCGAAGAAGAGAAGATGCAAAACAATGATATTGCTCTCAGTGCTATTCATGATGCTATTGATGCAAATGTGTTTGAGCAAATCAAGGGCATGGAACTGGCTAATGAGGCATGGAAGAAACTAGAAGAGTCATATGAGGGCACTCAAGCAGTCAAGGGAGCAAAGGCTTATATTCTCAAGGAGAAGTTTGCAAGCTTCAAGATGAAGGAAGATGAAAGTGTGCCGGAGATGTTCAATAGGCTACAAGTGCTAGTCAATGATCTAAAGGCACTTGGGGAAGAAGTGAAGGACAAGGACTTCTCACACAAGTTCTTGAGATGCCTCCCAAAGAGGTTTGGTATGTTGGTTACTTTGCTAGTAAGAAGTGGTTTGGACACAATGACACCAAACCAAGTACTTGGAGATGTGATGACCGATGACACATATAGAGAAGAAAATGAAGAAGAAGAGAAGAAGGATGAAAAGAAGAAAAGTGTGGCGTTCAAAGCCACAACATCATCATCCAAGACCAAGAGCAAAGGAAAAGCAAAGAAGGAAGAATCAAGTGAAGATGATTGCTCCAATGCTAGTGATGATGAAGATGAAGAGATGGCCTTATTTGTTAAAAGATTTGGCAAATTCATGAAGAAGAAGGGCTACCGGGCAAGAAGGAAGAAGACATCATACAAAAATAAGGATGAACCAAGAAGGTGCTTCAAGTGCGGTAGCAAGGACCATCTCATTGCTCAATGTCCATACAACAGTGAAAATGATGACAATGACAACAAGAAGGACAAGAAGAGGGAGAAGAAAGAAAAGAAGAGTTACACGAAGAAGAAGAAGGGGCAATCATACATGGTCACTTGGGATAGTGATGCTTCCACAAGTGATAGTGATGAAGATAGTGATAATGAAGATCGCAAGACAAGCAAGAAGAAGACACTTGCAAGTATTGCTATCAACAACAAGCCTTCAATCTTCGATACTCCATCATGCTTCATGGCTAAGGCCACAAAGGTACTATCTGATGATGATGAGAGTGATAGTGATGATAGTGATGATGATGAACCCACTAAAGATGAATTAATTGAAATGCTTGATGATGCTAGAGAACATTTTGATAAAAAGAGAAAGGAGTGCAAAGAATTGCAAAAGAGACTAAAAGCTCTTGAGCAATCCTTTGAGGAGCTCAATGCTACTCATGAGAGGCTAGTGGAAGCCCATGAGGAGCTTGGCAATGCTCACACTAAGCTTAAGGAAGCTCACTCCTCACTTGTTGATCAAGCTAAAACTGAAAAAGTGGTTAAAACATGTGACATAGGCATAACTTGTGATATAATTGATGAATCTTTCTATAAGCCTATTATTGTTGCTGCTACTAACCCTTCATGTAGCTCATCATCTACCACTACTACTTCATCTATGGATGATGGCTTCACTTGTGATGCCTCACTCATGGTTGAAAATGAGACATTGAAGAAGGAGGTAAATGAGCTCACTCACGCCTTAGGTAAAGCCTATGGTGGTGAGGCCCGCTTGCTTAAGTGCTTGGGTAGCCAACGTTTTTCTCTCAACAAAGAGGGATTGGGCTATACCCCCAAGAATGGCAAGGCGGCCTTTGCTACTCACAAGACTAGATTTGTGAAGAGCAATGGTCGGTTTTGCACTAGATGCAAGCAAAGTGGGCATGTAGAGCAATATTGCAAGAACAAGAACAAGAACTCTAATGTATCCTCTATTAAATTTGATTCTTGTTATTTGCTTATCAAGGGTGTTAATGGCATTAAAGCTAAATTCATTGGTACACCAATTGTGGGCTCAAAGAAGAAAGCTATTTGGGTACCAAAGAGTTTGGTCACTAATCTTGGAGGACCCAAAAAGGTTTGGGTACCTAAAAAGGATTGATTTGTTCTTGTAGGTCAACTATAAAGCCGGAGGGAGGCATTGGGTGCTTGACAGTGGGTGCACTCAACATATGACCGGGGATTCAAGAATGTTCAATTCAATCAATTCAAGTGGCAATCATGGTTTTGATTCTATCACATTTGGTGACAATGGCAAAGGCAAGGTTAAAGGGCTTGGTAAGATCGCAATATCCAATGACATGAGCATTTCCAATGTGTTGCTAGTTGAGAGCTTGAACTTCAATTTACTGTCAGTCGCTCAGTTGTGTGATCTTGGTTTCAAATGCATTTTTGGAGTTGATGATGTAGAAATCATAAGTGTAGATGGTTCTAATTTGATATTCAAAGGATTTAGATATGAGAACCTATACTTGGTTGATTTCAATGCTAGTGAAACCCAGTTGTCAACATGCTTGTTCACTAAATCTGGTTTGGGTTGGTTATGGCATAGAAGGCTTGGTCATGTTGGAATGAAACAGTTAAACAAAATAGTGAAGCATGATTTAGTTAGAGGCTTGAAAGATGTCACTTTTGAGAAGGATAAACGTTGTAGCTCTTGTCAAGCTGGTAAACAAGTTGGTAACTCCCATCCTAAGAAAAGCATAATGAGTACTAGCAAAGCATTTGAGTTATTGCACATGGATTTATTTGGACCAACAACATACACTAGCATTGGTGGAAGTAAATATGGCTTTGTGATAGTTGATGATTACACTAGATACACATGGGTCTTCTTTCTTAGTGATAAAAGTGAAACTTTTGAGATCTTCAAAACTTTTGTCAAGAGATGTCAGAATGAGTTTGAACCAACAATCAAGAAAGTTAGAAGTGACAATGGGAGTGAATTTAAGAATACAAGAATTGATGAGTTGTGTGATGACTTTGGCATTAGACATCAATTCTCACCCAAGTATACTCCTCAATCAAATGGGATTGTTGAAAGGAAGAATAGAACTTTGATTGATATGGCAAGGTCTATGCTCAGTGAATACAATGTCAGTCATTCTTTTTGGGCCGAAGCTATCAATACGGCTTGCTATTGTAGCAACCGTCTCTATTGCCATGGCATGCTAGAGAAGACACCATATGAGCTATTAAATGGAAGAAAGCCAAATATCGCATACTTTAGAGTTTTTGGTTGCAAATGTTATATATTGAAGAAAGGTGCAAGATTGAGCAAATTTGAGAAGAAATGTGATGAAGGATTCTTACTTGGATATTCAACAACAAGCAAAGCATATAGAGTTTGGAACTTGGCTAGTGGTATTATGGAAGAAGTGCATGATGTTGAATTTGATGAAACTAAGGGCTCTCAAGAAGGAAATGAAAATCTTAATGATGTGAGAGGCACTCAATTGTCAAATGCAATGAAGAATATGGATATTGGTGATATTAGGCCAAGACAAGTGGATGATAATGAAGATGACCAAATGTTCTCGTCAAATGTGCAAGTTGATGCAAATCAAGCTAGTGGTTCTCATGATCAATCAAGTGCTAGTGAAGATCAACAAGCTAGTTCATCTCAACCAAGCAATCAAGTGCAAATCCTCCAACCAACCAACATTGCAAGAGATCATCCCATAGATCAAATTGTTGGGGATATTAGAAGTGGTGTGCAAACAAGATCAAGATTGGCTTCATTTTGTGAGCATTTTTCTTTTGTGTCATCATTTGAACCAACCAAGATAGAAGATGCATTGATGGATGTTGATTGGGTAAACGCTATGCATGAAGAGCTAAACAACTTCACCCGCAACCAAGTTTGGGAACTTGTTGAGAGACCAAAGAACTACAATGTAATTGGAACCAAATGGGTATTTCGAAATAAGCAAGATCAAGATGGGATAGTAGTAAGAAACAAAGCAAGATTGGTAGCTCAAGGCTACACTCAAGTTGAAGGTCTTGATTTTGGAGAAACATATGCACCGGTTGCAAGAATGGAAGCAATTAGAATTCTATTGGCTTATGCATGTGCTCATAATATCAAGTTATATCAAATGGATGTTAAAAGTGCGTTTCTAAATGGGTATATCAATGAGTTAGTATTTGTAGAACAACCTCCCGGTTTTGAAGATGACAAGAAGCCCAACCATGTTTACAAGCTCAAGAAGGCGTTGTATGGTTTGAAGCAAGCACCAAGAGCATGGTACGAGAGGTTGAGAGATTTCCTACTCTCTAAAGGGTTCAAGATGGGCAAGGTTGATACTACTCTCTTCACCAAGAAAATTGGCAAAGACTTGTTTGTGTTGCAAATATATGTTGATGATATTATTTTTGGGTCAACCAACCAAGAGTTTTGTGAAGAGTTTGGGAATATGATGGCAAATGAGTTTGAGATGTCTATGATTGGAGAGCTTAGTTACTTCCTTGGTCTTCAAGTCAAGCAAATGAAGAAAGGTACTTTTGTGAGTCAAGGCAAGTACATCAAAGATATGCTTAAGAAGTTTGGTCTAGATGATGCAAAAGCTATTAGCACACCTATGGGAACAAATGGACATTTGGATAGTGATGCTAGTGGCAACATGGTGGATCAAAAGTTGTATCGGTCTATGATTGGAAGCTTACTTTATGTGACCGCTTCTAGGCCGGATGTGATGTTTAGTGTATGCATGTGTGCAAGATTTCAAGCTTCACCAAGAGAGGGACACCTGAAGGCAACTAAAAGAATATTGAGATATTTGAAGCATACACCAAATGTTGGATTGTGGTATCCCAAGGGGTCAAACTTTGAGTTGATTGGATATTCGGACTCCGACTATGCAGGATGCAAAGTGGATAGAAAAAGCACATCGGGCACATGTCAATTACTTGGAAGATCACTTGTATCATGGTCATCGAAGAAGCAAAACAGTGTTGCACTTTCAACCGCCGAAGCAGAATACATATCCGCAGGAAGTTGTTGTGCTCAATTACTTTGGATGAAAGCAACTTTGGATGACTTTGGAATTAAATTCAAACAAGTACCATTGCTATGTGACAATGAGAGTGCAGTGAAGCTCACCAACAATCCAGTACAACATTCAAGAACAAAGCACATTGACATTCGCCATCACTTCATAAGAGACCATCAACAAAAGGGTGATATTTCAATTGAGAGTGTTGGTACCGATGATCAACTTGCCGATATATTCACCAAGCCACTTGATGAAAAGAGATTTTGCAAGCTAAGGAATGAATTGAATATACTTGATTTCTCAAATATGAGTTGATGCACCCTCCGTTATATGACATGCCTCTCCTTCAACAAGGCAAAGGTAAAATTGTGTGGCATGACATTCATTCTTGCTAAGGATATGTTTAGTGCATTTAGTCATTCCTTGCATCTTATAGGCTCATTCATGAAAATAAAATACTTTGGATGTACATATGGTACCACTATTGCTTCTATGTTTGATATGATCTAGTGGTAGCATATGACATGTTTATGGGCTTGTGAACCTAGTGTTTGATCTTGGAAACAAGCATTCAAGGGTTTAACCGACGTGAGTAAGATAACCATTGAAAGATGTGTGAAGAAGCTTACTCTAGAGCAAACCGTGTTAAATATCTTATGTTTGTTTGCTAGGTTGAACCAAACTTGATCACCTTTTTGTTTAACTTAACTCCTACTAAAATTGGTGTGCCTTTTATGGTACTTAATGACAAAGGGGGAGAAATGGTTAAGATAGATATATATAACAAAGGGAGGATAGATATATATAACAAAGGGAGGATCAATTAAAAGTTGAGCACACAAGTAGGGGGAGCAAGCTCATGAACTTATTGTTGCATTTGAATGTGCATATTCATATGAGTGATTGCATTGCAAAAGTTTAAATTCAATACACATGCTTGTGTGATGTATGCTAGAAATAAATTTTGAATGATGATTTGTGCACTAGCATGCATAAGTGGTAGCTAGATGTAAGTTGCTTTTACAAGTGATACTAGATCCTTTCATATAATGTTGATCTCATGAGGTATCTAGTGTTTGTTTTTAAGTCTAGCTAACCATGGTGCTAAGGATGATGAAAATTGGCAACTCCGATTGGTATCACGCTTCAAAGGTCCATTCTTTACACCTTAGCATCATTTGATAGTATTACTCTCCCACATTTCATATCTATGCATATGTGCCGAACTTGAACCAAACACTATAGCACATATGTAGGGGGAGCTAATACTAGTAGAGGTGATTCAAATTTTCAAATATATATCTTTGTAAAAGGTTGTCATCAATTACCAAAAAGGGGGAGATTGAAAGTCCTTGTTTGGTTTTGGGTAATTGATGTCACCTAGTGTACTAACCATGTCATGAAGTGCTTATGAGCTAGGTTGGTACACACCATATGTGGGAGCTAAATGACGATCAAGATATTGGTGGTGATGGCCAAAAGATAGATCAAGTGCCTCACATTTGGAAGACGAAGAAGAGAAAAGCAAAATCCTATGGAGATCAAGGCAAAGGTATAAATAGGAATTTTGTTTTGGCACTCAAGACACCATAGAGGGTGTGAGTGCGTTTAGGATAGATAGCCGTACTATTAAGAGGGGAATATCTCAGTGATCGCGGTTATCAAGTGCCACTAGGTGAATTCATACATGCATATGCATTAGGACCTAGTGTGCTAACTCGAATCCTTTGAAAATGATTGTGAAAATGCTAACACACTTGCACAAGATGATAAACACTTGGTGGTGTTAGCACATTTGCAAAGGAGAAGTTGTTGAAATAGTTTTTGGATCAACTCAGAGATGAAAATGGGTTTTTCTGTGTGAAGCCGGTGGTACCGACCAGGAGGGGTCGGTGGTACCGCCCAAGGAGGCAGCGTGCAGACCTCTCTGTGATGGGGCGTTTTTGGCCTAGCGGTGGTACCGCCATTACCTCGGTAGTACCGCGCCCGGTACTACCGACCAAGGTCGGTGGTTGGCGAGTTTTTGCGAGGCTCTCTGTTGTTTTTGAAAATGGCTTGCCGGTAGTACCGCCATTACCTCGGTACTACCGCCCACGGTGGTACCGACGCAGGGTCGGTAGTGACTGGTTTTTCGCAGAGCTCTCTGGTCGCGGCGATTTTTGGCCTGGCGGTAGTACCGCCATTACCTCGGTACTACCGACCTCGGAGGTACCGACCGGAGTCGGTGCCTCGCCTAAATCAGCGGGACGTACGGGAAACGGCTAGTTTGACTCTGTCGGTAGTACCGCCCAGGAGGGGTCGGTACTACCGACCAAGCGCAGAAAGGTAGGGTTCGGGCCGCCGCCCTCCCTTCCCTATATATTGTCCGTGGCCGCCTTTGAGGATAGTTTCTTGACTCTCTGACTTCTTGAACATCCTCTTGAGTAAGATCTAATCCCTCCCTTCGATCTCTTTGCTTGTTAGTGCGAATCCAAGTGAGATCGAGAGATCCAAGTGCATTTGCTTGTGAGTTTGCATCTAGTGGCACTTGGCGATTGTGGTTGCTGCGGATATTCTTATTACTCTTGGTGGTTGCCGCCACCTAGACGGTTTGGAGCAGCGGAGGAGATTAGGCACGAGTGGTGATTGTTCGTGGCCATCTCCCGGTGATTTGTAAGGGGTTTCTTGTACCTTCCCCGGCGGAGCGCCAAAGGTAACTCTAGTGGATTGCTCGTAGCTTGTGGATCCCCATCTTGTGTTGGTTGTGCGGCACCCTATTGAGGGTTAGGCGTGTGATGCCTATTAGCGCGTGAACCTCCAAGTGGGTGTATCGCTACAACGGGGACGTAGCTTGCCGGCAAGCAAGTGAACCTCGGAGGAAAAATTATTGTGTCAACTTGTCTCCGTGGTATTCATTGATATTCATTTATTAATCTCTTGCCGGATCGGTATACACACTCCTATCTCTTGTACTTATTTTTGTTACATTCTTGCAAGTATTATTTATATGTTGTTGCTATTCTAGATTTCCTATCTTGTGTAGTGATTCATATTGTGGATAGGTGGCTTGCACTTTTGTAGAGCTAGCGCTATCTTTGCTACGCCATTTAGTTGTATAACAAGTTTGTTTAAGTGTTGTTGTAGAATTTTTATAGGCTATTCACCCCCCCTCTAGCCATTTAGGACCTTTCAGAGCGCCTAATGGGCCTCATGGGCCTTAACGGGCCGAACTTTTTTTTTCAAAATTCCAATTCCAAACGTCCAATTTCAAAAAATTTTATACCATTGGTCTCCATAAATTATAATCTATTTCTAGGAATTTTTTGGCATTTTTTTTTCAAATTTTCAAATTTCAAATTCAAATTTTGGTAACCGGTCCGTTTGGTAACCGGACCGGAACGGTTTCATCGGTTACCGACCAAACCGACCGGTTACCGATCGGTAAGAAAAACCCTGGCTGCCGCATGCGAAGAGAGAGGTCGGAGGAGAGAGGAGAGATCAGCGGACCCCACTTTCTAGACTAACTAAAAAAATGCTATATCTTACGATCCGAAAATCCAAATCAAATTTCGATTGCACCATTAAATTCGTTGCAATTAATTCTTCAAAACTAGATCTCTCATGTATATATTTAGATAAAGTGACAAATAGGTCCACAGTGGATAGAGGATGATATAGAGGATGAATGGATGCGGGAGAAATAAGTATAGAGGAGAGAATCTTGATGATTAGGCAGTATAGAAGATGAAAATAGAGGAACATGACAACTCAGCTTTTAACGTGCGAACAACTCTGCACCGTGGTACTGGAAAACTCACTCTACAGCAGCGCATCCGTTATCTATGAAGGGACAGCGGAGGCACGGTAAAGCAGGTGTGGGACCCACTGCTGTTGCTTTTCTGCGCTCGAATGAGTGAGAAAGAATGCATGTGTGGTCCCTGTGCTGCTGCTAGTATTTTAACTATACAAAAAAATGTTATATCTCACAAATCAAAAACCTAAATTAAATTTCGATTACACCATTGAATTCGTTACAATTAATTCTTCAAAACTAGATATCTCATGAATATATTTAAATAAAGTGATAATGGACCCACAGTGGATAGAGGATGATATAGAGGATGAATGGATGCGGGAGAAATGAGTATAGATGAGAGAATCTTGATGACCAGACAATATAAAGGATGAAAATAGAGGAATGTGAGTGCGGATAGTCTAAACAATTCGGATATGCACCGGTGCCACCGGTACCCAGATATGGCAAACCATTCATTTCTCCAGCAAAAGGAGGGGAGACCTCTCCCCGACGACGTTGCCCTGGGCGAGTAGGAGTGGTACAGCTGCGCACATCCCAGCGTCTGTAGCGGCGGGACAGGACCCCGGGCCCACATGTGCAAGCTTGCGTCCGGACACCGCACAGGCGTGCTGGCGTGTGCCTCGCCCGTTGGCCCAGTGGCCCACGCGTGCAAGCGGGCAGGGCACGTACAGTGACGGCCGCGGGCGCCACTCCCGTTCCGGGACGTGGACGCTTCCGACGGGGACCTGCGGGCCGCCGCTCCGGCAACGGCCAACAGGGAAGGTCCCCGCGTCCCCGGTGCGGCCCCCGCTCGACAGGTGGGCTTTGGAGCTCGGCGCTGCGCCCCGGCGCGGTGCAGGATGGCTGGGCGCTACCTGTTGTCCCGTCCGTCCGGCATTATTGACCGCGGTGGGGCTACAGTGCTCTATCTTATCCCGTTATCCCGTCTATCAGAATCCTGCCCATAAAAACCTGCACGCGACGTTATCCAGGTCTGCGATCTTGTGCTTGTGCCGACAACAGCGGCAATTAATTGCTGTGTAAAATTTCCTAATTGCCCTCTCGTCTCATCTACGAGCAGTCGTACCCAACCACACTGTATATTATACTCAAAATAATTCATTATTTTCGAATTTTTATTGTTTTCCGAATTACACGATATAACAGACACTCAAAAACGCACCTGCACTCATCTGCATATGTTTTTTCCCTTGCGAATTACATATTTTTTTGTGAATTACGTAGTATAATGCTGACACTCCCAACACATGTATACCCACATCTATAAATATACGCATGCATGTATTATAAGCATCTTTGAAGACTAGGGTCAGCAACTCTTTAAAATTAACGAAGTTAACACAAATATCTCGCTATCGAGGAAAACATCATTTACTACTGAAAGTTTAAAACATCATCACTAAATTCTACAAAACTCACTCACACGGAGAGTCAAACGTAGAACCTGATGTGCTACTAAGGCTCTTGTGACCACTACACTACAATTATCAAGGACCACTTAGATCTCAAAGATTTTAGAAATTTGATAGCAAATCACAAAATCCCATAATCCAATCAATATATACTCCCTCCGTATCATAAATAGAAGTCGTTTAAGACAGCGACACGGTCTCCAAAGCCTAACTTTGACCACTTATTTTGTTTAAAAATATTTATTGTAAAGTGGTATATATATACTTTTATGAAAGTACTTTTGAAGATAAATTTATTTATATGATTTTTACATTTCTAAACTCAATAATTTAAAAGTTATTCATGATTTATATTCTCAATGTTTGACCGAAACTTTTTCCAAAACGACTTCTATTTACAATACGGAGGGAGTATATAAGATTCCGCGGTATTCTAACATAGAGATTTTCATAATTCTAAAACCCAATAGAATATACTCATATTTTAAATTATAAGTTTTGGCTTTGCTAGATATATTATCTTTGCTATATATCGACACATAGTGTATATATCTGTTGACATCAGAATTTGGTGAAGGATTCTGTCCATAAATCCGTAGGAAAAAAACACAGAATCAGCTGATTTGCCCTGAATCGGCTATTTAGGCTTAGTTTGGGAGGACAGGGCACATCCGCCCAGGGAACAACAACCCCTAGGGGGATTTTTGTGGACAATCGGATCCCCCTCCACAGCAGGGGAAATAATCCTCGTTCCCCGCTGCTGTTTGGGAGCATTTGAATCCAGGAAAGATCTACCACGTGAATCAAAAAAGATGAACCGCTAACAAAGCATTCATAGACTTGAAACACACACATAAAAACATGTCAAATAAAGAAAAAAAAGAAGAAAATTTAAAGATCGTAAGAAATATAAAAGATTAGTTAGTTGATGATATAATTACATGCCTGTATCATCACTATTAAATAAATAAATAAATAGCTAAAACTATCAGTACTCCATACAACTCTGAACAATGGACTCAACATGGCATTCTTCAATTTTCTTCTGAACAATGATGATGCTGCATTACTCCTGAAGCCTCAAGAACTCAAGGAGAGCACAGGACAAACTGAAAAATTGCTTAAGGAGACACATCAAGCGTCATCATAGTATGTAATTACTAACTAGCATATTTATCAAAGTAAATGAACTACGAATACAATGTTAACCCAACACAGTCCATTTCTTTTTGGGTGTTGCCTGACTGAACCTCCAGTTTCCTGCAGAACCTTAACAGCATAGCTCGATGCTTAGGCTACAAATATAAAACTAAAATATATTTAGATCTTCTACTCTTTATAAAAATAGAATGATGTAGAAGTAGAACACTACATCATCAGGTCATCTTCTAACTATGAAACAGGTTGTAGCATCTTTCCATAAAACAAATGCTATATGCATGCAACCTCGCTGTCAAAAGAAAGCAAAATACCTCGGGATGATTATGTGACAACATGGGTATGAATAACTGAAATTCTTAGCTAAGAACAGTGACTGATCTAAATTCATAGAACAGTGACTCTACCACTGCCTGCTAGTGCTTCCAAAACACCAAGCAAATAGGATTGTGCCACCAGACTACTGCTTCTGTTTTCACCGGCCCATGTACCAAGTGGTTGCTCCTTGTTGGAAACCAATCAAAAGCTCAGGAAAAAACAACAAAAAATCAAGAAAATAATAAACACTAGTAGTAATCATCAAAACAGAAAAGTCAAAAAAATCATTATTTTTTAAAATAAATTTGCTGGAAGACCATTTAAAATTTAAAAATCAGTACTAAAATAGTATGAACATCACATGAACATGAAGGACTCAAGGAAAAATGGTTCCCCCTCCATACATACACATTGAAATCTGACAAACACTCTTTTTCTAGGCATGGATGCATCCACATACGTTGCTAGAACTACTACAACCATGGTTTGGCATCGTTGTCCAGTCTCACATTAACTACTACTGATGTTAAGACATAAGGGAAATGACAGAAAAATAGAGTACCTGGTTTGATCTTGTTGGAGGAAGGAACCCTCGGCAGTGACGTCACGCAGGCTGACACAGGAAACGACCCTCGCGTATCCTGCATACCTTCGCAAAAACTTTCGTCATTTGTTAAGTCCCTCGGGTCATTTTTTTCTAACCTTCGGATGTTAGCTCGACCCTCGGGATATTTTCTGTTTTTTGCAGGCAAGAGGCGTGAAAAACACGGTGTGTGACCCTCGCGCGTCCTGCACACCTTCGGAAGAAACGTCAAGCTCAACGGACGGCAAGCGAACGCGGGCCTCGCGACTGAAGCGATGGCTCCACAAGCCGAAGGTTAACCCTCGCGCTCCCGCGAGGGGGTGCACGAGCCGGGTGGCGGCGGACGCACGGAAGGCGAGCTAGGGTTTCCCTGCTGCCCGTGCTTGTATAATTCTGCCCCCTTCCGTCGTACGACGTTAGGGAATCTTTCTTGTACCCTTTTGTAATTTGGTCAGCGTCCCTTGGTATTCCCTATAAATACCAGAGGATGAACACTGTAAAGATGAGGATTTTTGGAAGAGAGAAATAGCACCACTGTTCCTTTTTCTGTACCTTCGCCTTTGGTTCCGACAGTTGATCACCCTCGCCACTCCCCTGCACGAGAGCGGGGGTAGAGCAGGTGTGATCCAACAGACCTCGCTGTGCAACAATGACAATAGAGTTGTTCACAAACAATGGGTCCAAGAGTGACAGTCTCCCTCCTGGAATGATCCCTCATCTTCTTCTTTCACTACCAAAACAAAACAGTCAGTTGTTAGTATATTGTGGTATATATAACAAACAAGTCCATGTAAATGCTAAAATGTGTGGACAATGGTGACTACCGAGGTTCATCAAGTATTATACTTGGGTCAATTAGTCATTACAACCAATATATATAATATAATCTAGGTACTCTGAGTTAGTAGAATAAAGACATGGTCAGCCGCTAAAACTAAATTTTGACCCACTGGCTATCAATTATGGCATAATTTCTTTCAGAGGCCACACAACAGCTTCTCGCATATGCACAATCATCTTCAACTTTTACTTTGTGTACACTTAATAATTTTGTGCGCTCCTTAAGATCAACAACTACCTCATTTCTTATACCATCAGTACGCATTGCACTGAAAGGGATCTGCCATTAGCCGCTAACAGATGACTCTATGCCATAAGCATGGTAAGAAAGACAACATCATAGTGATTAAACTATTGTTTGTGATCCTAACAACAATTTCTCAAACAGTGCAACCCTATTTTGGCTCAAGTGGCTAGCACTTTAGCAGCAATGCAAATATAGTTCATGCAGAAAAGGCAAAAGAAACCTAGATCTTGCAGCACAAGAACTAGTTCTTGCAGTACCAATAGATGCAAGATTTGCTATAAGTCCAGATCGATCAATAAAATCAGGTTTAGTATCTAGAAAAGGGACACGAGGGGAACAAGTACCTTCTTGCGGACGGATGTGACAGCGTTGTGGCTAGACAAATCAGATCACGGTAGGAAGGCAACTGACGGCGGCGGTAGCAATCGAGGTGAGAACAGCAGATGCGGCCGATGACGTCGGAGGCAACCGAGGTGAGGAAGGAAGAGGCGAGCAACGACGAAGGCGACCAAGGTGACGATGGAGGAGGTGACAACGGTGAAGGGGACCGAGGTGGCAGCGGCGGTGTTGCGTGCCGGGGTGGTGACACTTTGGTCGCGATTCGCCAGACTTGTCTCTCGCCGCTCGGGGAAGCAACACCCGGACCCTAGAGATGGGGACGACGCGGCCCAGGGAAACGGCGTGGGTCGGGTCTCTTTGCCCCTTCGCAAGGGCTTCCAAAGGCCATGGTGATTTGGCCCAGGGCCGAATTCCGCGCGGGATGTTGGCCCAGGGAAATCACCGGGATACACCCGTGGATCAAGGTTTCCAAAGGAGGCCTTAGAGTGGCATTGGTATGAAGTCAGTAAGAAGATTGGGAAATATTGAAGGAAGACTCGTGCCAAATGCGAGAGAAGCAAGAAATGTGTCAGACTCCACCAGAAGGGAAAGATTAGGGTCCAAGTTATTATTTATTTTGTTTTTCTATTTTGTAACTAATCTTGTTCGACTAGGACTCATGTCAAAGCCTCGGGTATAAATATTGAACTCCGGCCATTGGAACAAAACAACATAATCAATACAACAACAGTTCGTTTTCGCCTTGCACCACCCTTAGGAGTAGGAGTGGAGTAGACTTTGATGGGTTCCTTCGATGAGTTGGGATGCATCGGTTAAGTCTGACCTCCACTTCGCTGTAAGTTCTGTCACCGATTTACATATGATTTGTACAGTTGTATTGGTTCAGTCCAACCTCCACTGCAAACTCGGGGTAAACTACTTATCTGTTCGTATCTGCGGATACATGGGTGTATGCCGAGTCTCTGAGTGATGAGTGATTGTCAACTGGAATGATGCGCATGTTCTTTGGCTTGTGTTGTGCAGGTGTCGAGCACGGATACAGTGATCAAAGGCAAGGTGAAGGTCAAGTAGAGACGTGCCGTGCCGATGGACCGAGAGTGGCGAAGGGCGGACGTGAGGCTTGGACTGAGGGACCGGAGGCCCGAGGATCAGCTGTGGTGGCTGGCAGCCTGGGACAGCGACGAGCGAAGACTTGCGGTCATGTGTTGCCTGAGTCATGGACTTAGGGACACGTGTCGGTGGATGGGGTGCACGGGCGGTGCATCCCCTCGTCGGCGTCGGTTTGGTGGTAGAGCCAGAGAAAAACCATCGGGTGGACGGTTTCCAGGTTTGGGCCTCAAAACCTGGGTGCTGAGGGTTTCCGAGTTTGGCCATAAAACTCGGGCTGAGGACGGTTTCCAGGTTTGGGCCTCAAAACCTGGGTGCTGCGGGTTTGCTGAGTTTGGGCCTCAAAACTCAGATGCTGGTGGGCTGGTTTCCCGGTTTGGGCCTCAAAACCGGGGGTTGGCTGGAAAGGCTGGTTTCCCGGTTTGGGCCACAAAACCGGGGGTGCAGAGCGAGGGCGGCACGTGGCGGCAATCGGGAGGTTGCGTCGAGGCAACGCTACGAGTTGTGCGGGCGTGGCCGTCGGATCCACCTACCACCGAGTTGGTCCAGAATAACCTTAGGGTTTAGCTGGTTCGCTCTGTAAGTAGTTAGGGGTAGAGTGGGAATTAGGAATAGTTAGAATTAGGATAAGTAGGGGGAGACACCCACCTCCCCATCTATCTCAGTCATTTTGCTCTTTGTCTTCTAGGTTTTCCTGCTCTCCCACTCCCCTGCTGTAGCGAAACTGAGATCCACAGAGAAGAGAACAATACCTCTGTGCCCTTGAGATTTTGAGGAAGTGAGACCGTAATCTCACTATTGTAGCGTGTGGTAGCCACACGGTTGCAATTCTGTGGTTGTGATTCGCGTTTCGTTTGTGTTCTTCGCGGAATCCTTTTTCTCCTCGTTTTTCCCGTCGCTCGATCTCTTTGCTCGGTTCATATTTTGCAAATCCGTTTCAACCAAGTTGTTCTAGGTCGTGAGGCACTTCTTTCCACCGAAGGAATTTACCTCTAACCTCAGGGTCTAGGAGATCGATCGATTTTGGTTTCGGGTCAAGTTTTTCTCTCTTCCCCCGAAATTCTTTGATTCATCGATTTGGAGATAGACTCGAGCCATGATCTCTTAGAGATAGCTCACTATCCTCCTTGTGACTCCTCTCACCAAGTTTGATCCCTAGAGGATTTGTTTTGGGAGAGTGTGAGTCGAATCGGTGGATGAACGTACCTGACTCGGGGTGACCGGACGCTGGCATCAACACGACCGGACGCTGACCCCGTGCGTCCAGTGGTTGAATGTCACGCGCAGTTTTCGCGTAACTGACCAGACGCTCATCTGCTCAAGCGACCGGACTCATGCGTGCTACTGTTCACTGCTCTTGTTTGTTCTGACCGGACGCACAGCAGTCGACCGGACGCTCTGCTCCCCAGAGTCCGGTCCAATACAGAGAGGTTCCAGAACCAATTTCCTGTGACCGGACGCATCCGGTGCCTTGTGACCGGACGCTCTGGTGAGTCCGGTCAGTGCTGTCTCGGGCTGTTTCGTTCGCAGTTCGCTTGCTCGTTGTCGGATTTGGTTTCCGTCTTTTGTGTTGACTTTCTAGAGTTGTGTAGTGTCCCGCTGTGCTTCTTGGAAGCATGCACCCTACATCTAGGGTCGTGGACATTATCAAGCTCTAGGGTTTGTCTATCAGGGTGATTTTCGGGACAGTGGCTATTAGTTTCCGAAAGGAAATTTTGAAGCTCCCATTCACCCCCCTCTGGTCGCTTTCTGGTTGCTTCTCGGTCCTTCAATTGGTATCGGAGCGTGTTAAGGATCTTCCACCTTAGCCGGTTCCAGATCCACAGAAGGCGACATGGATCGCGGCATGGGCAAACCGCCGTTTTTTGATGGGACGAACTATGCGTATTGGAAGATACGCATGTCGGCCTATCTGCAGAGTTTGGGTGCTTCCATTTGGGATATTTGCATCTCTGCCGATTACGTGGTCTTGGCTGCTCGTGTCTCTCAGCTTCAGATCGATGAGCACGATGCCAATAGCCGAGCCCGTAATGCTCTTTTCTCATGCCTGAGCATGAGTGAGTTTGATCGTGTTTCTCACCTCGCTACGGCTCGGGAGATTTGGGCCACCCTCATGCGTTTCCATGAGGGAACCTCTCAAGTCAAAACCCGACTCTACGAGTCGTTCAAGCGAGAGTATGAGAACTTTCGACATATGCCTGGCGAGAGCATAGAAAGTTTATTCGCTCGCTTTCAGGTGATTGTCAACAGGATGAGGGCTAACAAGGAGCTGTTGCCTTTCGACGATCATGAGAGGGCTCTCAAGCTTTTGCATACCCTTGATCTGTCGGTGTGGGATTCCAAAGTTCAGGCGATCATCGAATCACCTAACTATGAGACCCTCACGTGCGACGAGCTCTTCAGTAAGCTCAAGTCCAGTGAGATTGATGCCATGGCAAGGGCTTCTTATGAGAATCCTTCTGGCCCGACTATGGCTTTGGTTTCTGGCTCTTCTGCTAACCCCTCTGGAGGCTTTGCTCTTTCGTCTCTCTTTTCTGTCACAGAGGACCAGCTGGAGTCTTTGGGGGATGACGAGTTGGCAATGCTCGCCAACCGGTTCTCACGGTTCCACAACAACCGCATGAACCGTCGCCGCGGAGGAGGACGCTCAGGATGCTATGAGTGCGGCGACCCCGACCACTTCATCGCCAACTGTCCCAAGAAGAAGCACTCATCTGGGAAGGGCGATCATGGGCACAAGTATGACTCCGGCAAGCGCAAGGAGAAGTACGTCCCCGCGAGGCACAAGCGGAGGGGCGGCTTCGACAAGGAGTACATCAAGAAGAAGTACTTGGAGAAGGCCCAGGCTGAGCAGCGTGCGTTCTTCGCCACGCTCAGTGACGTCGATGGCTCGGATGACGACTCCGCTTGCTCAAGCGATGATGAGTCCGAGAAGAAGAAGAGGATCGAGGACAAGCTGAACGGTCTCTGCTTCTTCGCCGACGACGACGGCTTCTGCACCATGGCCCTTGGTGATGAGGTCGGCGGCGACACACCTCGGGACGACGACGACGACGACACCTCCCAGGTATCCCTCACCCATGACGAGCTCTCTACTGAGGTCAAGAAGCTTACTGCCGCCTTGCTTAGTCAGGATAAGCTGCTTAGGCGTGCCGCTAGAGAGCGCAAGGAGTTTAGGCAGAAGTGGGAGGACACGGTGAGGGAGCTTGAGTTTGCCAAGACCACCGTGGTTGTGTCTGAGGATGCCGAGTGTGAGATGTGCACCACGCACATGACTGACCTTCTCACTTTGAGAAGCAAGTATGTTGCGTTGGTAGGAGAGGTGGATGAGCTGAAAGCTAGACCCTCGCTGTTGGGTGCGTGCAAGACTTGTACTGTCTTGCAATCCGAGTTGGCAGAGAAGAATGCCAAGATTGTGTCTCTTGAGGAGGCCAGCTCGGGTAGCACTTGTGTGACTAGGTGTGCTTTGTGCGAGGGTTTGGAGATGGAGATTGCTAATGTGAAGCATGACAAGATGCAAACCGAGGAGGAAAACACATACCTTCGGACCATCTTGTCATGGGTGTATTGTGGTGAGCCGTAGCTCAGGATGATGATCTCCCAATTCAAGCGAGCTGCTGGAGGTCCTGGTGTAGGTTTTGCTCCGGGTGTTGATCTTTCTGCTTTTGGGAAGATTGGAGAGTCGAGTGGTCTGAACCCATGTGAGAAGCCCAACTCCACCACTACTCCCAAACTTACCAAGCTTCCACCCAAAGAGCCTCTCAAGCCTAACACCAAGGATGGGGTGTTTGAAGAACCTCCACGAGCTCCACCCAAGAACCAAGTGTGGCATCCCAAACCCAACCACCTAAAGAACAAGCTGGACACAATGCCACCTATCCAGGAGGAGTGTTTGCCACAGAAGGGCAAGGTGATCCATACCCACAACAGTGAGTACCAACAACCCCCTTTGAGAGCGGTGAGGTACCATTGTGAGCATTGTGGGAGAGATGGACACTTGAGTGAGTTTTGCTTTCGGCGCAAGAGAGAGGCGCGCCGTGCAAAGGAGATGAACAACACGGACATGTACCATCCTTTCCATGATGTACATGTGCCGAATGTTCAGAGACGTGCTGCTAGGCCCAGAGGTCCAGAACCTCAATTTCCCAGGCCTAGGCAGAGGAGAGCTCCGAGGAGAGATGCTAGGCCTAGAGGTGCAGTGCCTCAAGTTCCTAGGCCTAGGCCTCGTAGAGAGCGTGTCCGGCGGGAGTCTGCAGTTGTAGGCTATGGACCCCGTGGTGGTGGCTTTGTAGTTGAGCGCTTTCCTCCACCGCGTTTTGAGTATCGCGGTGAGCGCTCCTTGCCCAGCGGACCACGTTCTTCTAAACATGGTGATCGCTTCCTTAGTAGGTGTGCTAGGAATGGTTTTTTCGCTAACCGTTCTTTTAAGCAGCCGACCCAACACTGGTATTCCCCTCACTTCACTAACCCCAGTGTTGGCCCGTATGCTCACCCTATGTCTTTTTATTGATGTAGGTAAAACGATTGGAGAACGTTTGGTTGGTGGATTCTGGGTGTTCGAGGCACATGACCGGAAACGCCAAGTGGTTCTCCAGTCTTAGTCCGGTCGCCGGAAAGGAGTATATCACCTTCGGCGACAACAGCAAAGGTAAGGTGCTGTCTCGTGGGTCAGTGCGAGTTAATGAGCACTTTGTGTTGCGCGATGTTGCTCTTGTTTCTAACTTGCATTTTAACCTTCTTTCTATTTCGCAACTCTTTGATGACGACTATGAGATTCATTTTAAGCCGAATCTCAGTCGTATTTTGGATCCTCAGGGCAATCTTGTGTGTTCGATTTCGCCCTTTGGAAAAGTCTTTCGTGCGAATTTCTCGGAGTCTTTTGGCACTTCTCGTTGTCTTGTGGCTGGACCTTCTTCCTCTGATCTTTGGAAGTGGCATAGGAGACTTGGACATTTGAGCTTCGACTTGCTTGCAAGGCTTAGTTCACTTGGCCTAATCCGAGGATTGCCCAAGTTATCCATGGAGAAGGATCTTGTTTGCCATTCTTGTAGACATGGGAAGATGGTTGCCGCTCCCCACCATCCAGTGACTCAGGTCATGACTAAGCGCCCTGGAGAGCTTTTGCATATGGACCTTGTTGGTCCGGCTCGGGTGAGCTCGGTTGGTGGGAAGTGGTATGTGCTTGTTGTTGTTGATGACTTTTCGAGATATTCGTGGGTCTTCTTTTTAGCTGAGAAGACCGAGACTTTCTCCTTTGCTCGCAATCTGATTTTGCGTCTTCAGAACGAGTTCCCTTTGAACTCGATGCGAGCCATTAGGAGTGATAATGGTTCCGAATTCAAGAATTCGGATTTTGAGAAGTTTTGTAACTCTTTGGGCTTGGAGCATCAGTTTTCTTCTCCCTACACACCGCCTCAGAATGGTGTTGTAGAGAGGAAAAATCGGACCCTTGTAGAGATGGCCAGGACGATGCTCGATGAGCATAGGACTCCTAGGCGATATTGGGTCGAAGCTATGAGCACTGCATGCTATATTTCCAATCGCATTTTTCTTCAAGCTTTCTTGAAAAAGACCTCTT
This sequence comes from Coix lacryma-jobi var. lacryma-jobi, assembly GCA_009763385.1. Lineage (NCBI taxonomy): Eukaryota > Viridiplantae > Streptophyta > Magnoliopsida > Poales > Poaceae > Coix > Coix lacryma-jobi. Next base: position 62,259,420 of record CM019824.1, on the reverse strand, counting down.
ACGAGTTGCGTTTTGGAAAACTCCCCAAGGTGAGTTATTTTAGAGTTTTTGGTTGCCATTGTTTTATACTCAAAAAGGGCAACTTGGACAAATTTGAGTCTCGTTCTTCTGACGGTGTGTTTTTGGGTTATGGCACTCACACTCGAGCTTATCGTGTACTTAACCTTGACACTAACCGAGTCATGGAGACATCAGATGTCACCTTCGATGAGACCATGGTTTGTCCTTCTTCTCGTTTTGAGCGTGCAGGTGATCACGAGGTCGGTGAGCCTCTTTTTGATGACGAGGACGAGGGTGCTGAAGGTATGGATGATCCAGCACCCCCTCCACCTGCTTTGCCGCAAGGAGCGGCCTCTACGACGACTCACGGCCCCGATACCTCTTCTTCCTGGGGGCCGTGAGATCCGCCACCCCGAGCGGTACCATTTGTACCCGGGGAGGCACCAGCTGCTGTTGAGGGGGAGGCCACTTCGGCAAGGGAGGCGCCACGACACATTCAGCGCCAGCATCCGTCTCAGCAGATAATCGGCAGCATCGACGAACGCGTCACCCGGTCAAGGCAAATCTCTCACTTTGCTCATTCTGCATTCGTTGCTGATTTTGAACCCCGAGATGTTGGACACGCTTTGACGGATCCGGATTGGGTCAATGCCATGCATGAGGAGCTTGAGAACTTTGAGAGAAATCGAGTTTGGGTTCTAGTGTCTCCACCTTCTGAGTGTCATCCAATTGGGACAAAATGGGTTTTCAAAAACAAACAGGGAGAAGATGGCCATGTTGTGAGAAACAAGGCCAGACTCGTAGCCCAGGGTTATAGTCAGAAGGAGGGGATAGACTATGAGGAGACTTTTGCTCCTGTAGCACGTTTGGAGGCGATTAGGATACTCTTGGCTTTTGCTGCATCCAAAGGTTTCAAACTTTTTCAAATGGATGTCAAGAGTGCCTTCTTAAATGGCTACATAGAAGTGGAGATGTATGTTAGACAACCCCCCGGTTTCGAAAATCCCAAGTTTCCAAACCATGTTTTTAAACTCCACAAAGCTTTGTATGGTTTGAAACAAGCCCCTAGAGCCTGGTATGATAGGTTGAAAATCTTTTTGCTTGCTAAGGGTTTTAAAATGGGATGTGTAGATAAAACGCTCTTTCTCCTCAAGCAAGGCACTGATACTCTCTTGGTCCAGATTTACGTGGATGATATCATTTTCGGTTGTTCTTCTCACGCTTTGGTTGCCAAGTTTGCAGATACAATGAGCAGGGAATTTGAGATGAGCATGATGGGGGAGTTGATGTTTTTCCTCGGGTTGCAAATCAAGCAATCTCAAGAAGGGACGTTTGTGCACCAGGGCAAGTATACCAAGGACTTGCTGAAGAGGTTCGATATGGGTGAGGCCAAACCTCTTCCAACACCCATGTCGACCACGACAGCCCTGGATGCGGACAAGGATGGAGAAGCTGTGGACCAGAAGGAGTACCGGAGTATGATCGGGTCGCTGTTGTACCTGACGGCGACACGCCCGGACATTCAGTTCGCGGTATGTCTTTGGGCGCGATTTCAATCTTCGCCGCGCACCTCTCACCGTCAGGCAGTCAAGCGCATTATGAGGTACTTATGCTTCACTCCTGAGTTTGGGATTTGGTATTCTGCTTCCTCCACCCTTTCCCTTTGTGATTATTCCGATGCCGATTTTGCTGGTTGTCGCATTGAGCGCAAGTCCACTTCTGGGACTTGCCAGTTTATTGGTTCTTCTCTTGTTTCGTGGTCTTCTCGCAAGCAGTCTAGTGTCGCCTAGTCTACCACGGAGGCTGAGTATGTTGCTGCGGCTAGCTGCTGTTCCCAGTTACTCTGGATGATGGCCACTTTGCGTGATTTTGGTCTGAGCTTTTCTCGCGTTCCTTTGCTTTGTGACAGCACGAGTGCTATTAGCGTTGATAAGAACCCCGTGCTGCACTCGAAGACCAAACACATTGATGTGCGCTTTCATTTTCTACGAGACCACTATGAGAAGGGTGATATCGACCTTCGCCATGTCGATACTCTTCATCAGTTGGCAGATATTCTCACCAAGCCTTTGGACGAATCAACCTTTAATCGGTTGAGGGGTGAGCTTGGTGTGTGTTTCCCCTTTTAGATGGGGGAAACATTTTGACTCTTGTATGATACACTGACTTTGTGTTTTTCAGTTGTTTTTGCTTTCTTCTTGCATCTTTGCATTTCAGCATACGCTGTTACATTCTGAGCTTCATGAATATAGTCTGAAGAATGTAACTATGCTCTGTGTAGTCTTTGCTCCGTTGCTTTATGTAGAAGGTGTAGCTTATGCTCTTTCTGATCACTGATACATACTGTGAGCTGAGCTATTTTTGAATGGTGAAATTTGATAATGAACTTAAAACTTGAAAATGTTCACCATTGAGATATGCAACTAGCATGTGTAGGATGTGTCGAAGTCACTTATGCTATTTATATATGCTAGGTTGCTATGTCTCTAGGGTTGAGTCATTCACTTGCTTGGTATGTCTTAATCTGTTTAAAATCTGAACCAAGTTAAGTGAATTGAAAAGATCGAGATGGGCTTGCTTGTTAGCACCTCACAGTTTCGAGACTGTTTCTCATTGCACTTTGAGTTAAACTTGAGCTGTGTAGTGTATGACCGAAACTGTTGCTTTAAGCTTCTGATTGCTTATGCATAGGCTTCGCACAGTTGAAAAGTTAGGCAATGACAAGCATTCAACCTCTCACAGTCACATGCTGATTTCTGGACTTGTGTAATTTCACCGCTGCAACTCCGATTAAAATTTGAAATCACAAGTATATGCTTCATTTTTCAATTGGTATCAGCATGATGATTGAACTGTGCTAGGGGTAGTTCACCTTGTATACATGTTTAGCACTTGTTTGACTTCCTGTCTATACATGTCTGGTGCTATTTTGATGGTGAATACCTTTTTGGCTACAAACTGCTCTTTTTGCTCTCATTACAGACTTAGTGATCAGTTTGAGCCTTTGCTAGCATTCTGTGCATTTTCTGAGTCATCGGATCAGAACTCTGTAGAGCATCTTTGCACTCTTTTGAGTATACTCCTGAAGCTCCTAACTTGCATTTTGACTCATATGCATTTTGGAAGGGGGAGAACCTCTCTTGTTGGCACTTTTTGTTGGTGCATTTTCTAAGGGGGAGCATTATCTCTTGATAAGTGCATTTTCAATTAAGGGGGAGAAATTGCAAATCATTACCCTCCGTTTCAGCTAAGGGGGAGCTTTCCTGGTTGTTTGCACTATTCAAGGGGGAGTTTGTGCGTTTGTGCTGCTTCCTGTTGGCCGTAAGGCTTTGGTATCGAGCTTTCTTTGCTAGTTGTGTTGAGCCTCTGTGCCTCTATCTTGAGGGACTAGCATTTTGCTTCGATTTCTCAATTGGTATTTGCTAGCGGTGTTGAGCCTGTTCTACCTCTTCTTGAGGGCTAGCTTTGCTTTGCTTGGTTGCGTCGAGCCGTTGCCCATGTCTTTGGGGACCAAGTTGTTTTGCTCCTTCCACTTGACCTTCTTCGGCTTTGCTATGCTTTTGGGTCATTTGGTCGAGTTCTCTCTTCTCCTTCTTCTTCCTTTCTTCTTTCCATTATGATTTGTGTTGGTAGTTGACAATGCACTCATCAAGGGGGAGATTGCGGATACATGGGTGTATGCCGAGTCTCTGAGTGATGAGTGATTGTCAACTGGAATGATGCGCATGTTCTTTGGCTTGTGTTGTGCAGGTGTCGAGCACGGATATAGTGATCAAAGGCAAGGTGAAGGTCAAGTAGAGACGTGCCGTGTCGATGGACCGAGAGTGGCGAAGGGCGGACGTGAGGCTTAGACTGAGGGACCGGAGGCCCGAGGATCAGCTGTGGTGGCTGGCAGCCTGGGACAGCGACGAGCGAAGACTTGCGGTCATGTGTTGCCTGAGTCATGGACTTGGGGACACGTGTCGGTGGATGGGGTGCACGGGCGGTGCATCCCCTCGTCGGCGTCGGTTTGGTGGTAGAGCCAGAGAAAAACCATCGGGTGGACGGTTTCCAGGTTTGGGCCTCAAAACCTGGGTGCTGAGGGTTTCCGAGTTTGGCCACAAAACTCGGGCTGAGGACGGTTTCCAGGTTTGGGCCTCAAAACCTGGGTGCTGCGGGTTTGCTGAGTTTGGGCCTCAAAACTCAGATGCTGGTGGGCTGGTTTCCCGGTTTGGGCCTCAAAACCGGGGGTTGGCTGGAAAGGCTGGTTTCCCGGTTTGGGCCACAAAACCGAGGGTGCAGAGCGAGGGCGGCACGTGGCGGCAATCGGGAGGTTGCGTCGAGGCAACACTACGAGTTGTGTGGGCGTGGCCGTCGGATCCACCTACCACCGAGTTGGTCCAGAATAACCTTAGGGTTTAGCTCGTTCGCTCTGTAAGTAGTTAGGGGTAGAGTGAGAATTAGGAATAGTTAGAATTAAGATAAGTAGGGGGAGACACCCACCTCCACATCTATCTCAGTCATTTTGCTCTTTGCCTTCTAGGTTTTCCTGCTCTCCCACTCCCCTGCTGTAGCGAAACTGACATCCACAGAGAAGAGAACAATACCTCTGTGCCCTTGAGATTTTGAGGAATTGAGACCGTAATCTCACTATTGTAGCGTGTGGTAGCCACACGGTTGCAATTCTATGGTTGTGATTCGCGTTTCGTTTGTGTTCTTCGCGGAATCCTTTTTCTCCACATTTTTCCCGTCGCTCGATCTCTTTGCTCGGTTCATATTTTGCAAATCCGTTTGAACCAAGTTGTTCTAGGTTGTGAGGCACTTCTTTCCACCGAAGGAATTTACCTCTAACCTCACGGTCTAGGAGATCGATCGATTTTGGTTTTGGGTCAAGTTTTTCTCTCTTCCCCCGAAATTCTTCGATTCATCGATTTGGAGATAGGCTCGAGCCATGATCTCTTAGAGATAGCTCACTATCCTCCTTGTGACTCCTCTCACCAAGTTTGATCCCTAGAGGATTTGTTTTGGGAGAGTTTGAGTCAAATCGGTGGATGAACGTACCTGACTCGGGGTGACCGGACGCTGGCATCAACACGACCGGACGCTGACCCGTGCGTTCGGTGGTTGAATGTCACGCACAGCTTTCGCGTAACTGACCGGACGCTCATCTGCTCAAGCGACCGGACTCATGCGTGCTACTGTTCACTGCTCTTGTTTGTTCTGACCGGACGCACAGCAGTCGACCGAACGCTCTGCTCCCCAGAGTCCGGTCCAATATAGAGAGGTTCCAGAACCAATTTCCTGTGACCGGACGTGTCCGGTGCCTTGTGACCGGACGCTCTGGTGAGTTCGGTCAGTGCTGTCTCGGGCTGTTTCGTTCGCAGTTCGCTTGCTCGTTGTTGGATTTGGTTTTCGTCTTTTGCGTTGACTTTCTAGAGTTGTGTAGTGTCCCACTGTGCTTCTTGGAAGCATCCACCCTACATCTAGGGTCGTGGACATTAGCAAGCTCTAGGGTTTGTCTTTCAGGGTGATTTTCGGGACAGTGGCTATTAGTTTCCGAAAGGAAATTTTGAAGCTCCCATTCACCCCCCTCTGGTCGCTTTCTGGTTGCTTCTTGGTTCTTCAGTATCTAGCTTCTTGTAAGGCTGCATTAGATCAGTCTAACCTCGTACAAATTTTTGGTACAAGCTAGGCATGTAAAATATTTTGCAAGGCTGTAACAGTTAGTGAAAGGACCGTGACGCCTAAGAAGGGGTGAATTAGGCAACTAAAAACTTTTACACTAAACTATGACCTCTAAATTCCACCTAAGCAAAACCTATGCAAGAAAGTAAACTATCAAATGTGCAACTAAGGTTTTGCTAGGTGTATTGCTATCTCTATCGCAAAGGAGTTAAGCAACCTATGTTCCAAACCTATCAACTAGCCTATCAACTAAGCTAGGAAAGGTAAAGCACATAAACAAGGTAGCAATGAAAGTGCGGACGCTAAAGAGTTTGGTAGAGATGCAAACTCCCGTCAACGACCGGTATTTTTACTGATGTATCGAGAAGCGCGCAAGCTTCCCCCTAGTCCTCGTTGGAGCCCCTCGCAAGGGTCAAGCTCCCGGTCAGGTAACTCCGTGGATAGCCCCGGGCCTTCCCTACGCGCAAGTGGGTCTACGGTTAAGCCACTCGTAGCAAAGCCTCTCCCGGATGCTCCCCACCGTCTTCAGTATCAAGCTTCCGGCCAAACCGCCGCGGGCTTTGTTCCCTTCGGTACACGGTGGTGGCCACACCACAAACGCGGTTGATGTGGTCTCGCAAGATGTTGATGGTAGATAACTCCTATTTTAAACCGTCAACTAACCTCCTAAATGATCCGCAATGATCCAAAGAGTGTAGCTATAGGGTTTGATTCTAACGAGTTCCACGAGTTGTGTAGTTCTCACTTGCTTTGCAGGATATTCAATATTTTATCATAAGAAAGTATCTCAAGTGAAGAATCAGAGCACACCATTGTGATAAGCTCGTCGAGACGATCGCAACAGATATACCACTTGCCATATTCGGAGCCCCGAAGCGAGAGTCCTCGATGAATACGACCAGGAAGACTCTGGAACCCTCTAGAAGCCTTATCCATACAAAGATCAGGGTGTAACAGGCAAGATTCCAACAGCTACAGAATACCAGATTATCCAGGGACCAGACAGGAAGAAGACGACAAGGAATCCATCCACGCCACGACTCATTGTGCAAACCAACCGAACAAGGACTCAAGACGAAGAAGGAAGGTCCCAGAAGACTTCTCGGCGAAGCAACCACCTGGGGGCTGCCAGGTGGGGCCGGCCGGCGCCACCCCAGGCGGGTCGGCCTGGGCCAGGCTCCACTACGGCCCATCTTTGTGGAGCATGACCAAATCGACCTCCTCGACGTATCTCGACCATTGTTCATGGTCGGTTTGATCCGAGGCTGCGGTTCATCCCACCGGGCTATATAAGAAACCCCAGACCCCCCGGCATCATAGATCCAATCATATCTCATAGCATAGATCAATCAAATAGTTTAGAGGTAGCCTAGGCAACCAGGAGCTCCACCATCCAAGGGCATAGCTAGAATACAATTAGAAGAGTCGAGGAAGCTCAGATTCCGGATCTAGTCAAGAGGAGCTAGGTAATTAGCCTTGTCTTCTCTCTTGTATCAACATTATTCTTCTAATTGTTCTTCTAATTGTCTAATTGTCTTCTAGTTCATTATCTTGTGTTCTAATTGTGTTCTAGTCCATCTTCTAATCTCTCTAGTTCATCTCTGTGTTCTAATCTAGTTCTAATTACCTCTCTAGTTCATCTCTGTGTTCTAATCTATTTCTAATTGTTTATCTAATTCTTATTCATCTTCTAGTTCATGTTCTAGTTGATACATGTCATGACTTGTTACTATTTCATGTTCATAATTATAATGTTCATCGTCTACTTTGATTATATGTCTAGCATAGCTAGGGTATCTCTATGTTTATGCTCTTGTTCGTATAGCGCTCATTCTGTCGATCGCAGGGTGAGTGGTCAACATTGTGTAAGCGTGGTGCTTATACGTTGTTTACCTGCGAATGCACCCTATATTCCGGGCCAGCAAGTGGTAGATTGCGAGGGTGACTCTTATAGCCTCGTTGAGTCCTTTGTAGTCCACTCCCCGAATATAGGACTAGTAAGACCTGGTCACCCGGAGGTCATAGACTCTGGATCTGATCCTCCATGCGTGATGTCTCCTGCGTATAAATATTAGTTATTCTAACCATGATTGCTAAACATAATTGCACTAATTGATGTAGTCTATGACCTATAGTTAGAACCATATTAGGAAGTTAATCTGTCTCTTTCTAGATTTGGCTACGATCCGACCTTGGGTGGGAATGCTCTGTTGGAACTCTTTTATATGGTTTACTCTGTTCTATTACATTTATCTTATTTATCATTTATGATTGATTCTTGTGTTGAGTATAGATCTAGTGGAACTCTTCTCATAATCATACATGTGTGTGTCATAGCTATAGATGTTTATCTCCTACTAGTTAAATCATGATATGCATGGCTCCGTTATAAATAACGATACCTTGGAAACTCTTTCCTTGGTGAAATGCTACAACAGATGTATTTAATCTGTGCGCTTGCGGATAATCTCATTTCATATTTTATAAGGGCAAGATCATAAATACCATCCATGTCTCTAGTGTCGCTGCTAGTGGTGACAGCCTAGCGTTAAAGGTAATGTTGTTAGATTTGTCTACCTGCATTTCTAGCGCCGTTATTTGAAGTGAAGCTAAGAGATGTCAACACAAGACTACAACCCCCTCCGATGTACAACAACGGTGCGCGCAAGCACTGGTAGGTAAGAGGTATGCAAACCTCACTAAACACTAGGTGTAACACCTAGAGCAAGCGCAAGACACTCAGGCAAGAAGCTCAACACCAGTGTTAGAAGACATGGCTGACAAGACTCTCCGTGATTTCTCTGCGCCAACCACTGCCAACATCAGGACTGGACCAATAGTCAATGTAGGAACTGAGGGATTCGAACTCAAGCCATCTCTGATCAACATGGTGCAAGCCAGCCAGTTTTGTGGGAAAGCACATGAAGATGCGAGTGCCCATCTCCAACACTTCCTGGAGATCTGCAGCACTTTCACTATTAAAGGAGTCAATAAGGACACCATCTACCTCCGCCTATTCCCATTCTCACTTTTGGGAAGAGCGAAGCAATGGTTCTACTTCAACAAAGACAAAAACACTACATGGGAGATCTGCTCCACTGCTTTCCTAGCAAAGTTCTTCCCCGTAGGCATAACGAATGCTCTACAAGCAAAGATTTTAAGTTTTCAGCAGCAGTATGATGAATCTGTCCCTGAGGCATGGGAACGCTTTCAAGACAACATATCAGAATGCCCACACCATGGGATGGAGAATTGGTTACTTATGCAGATATTCTACCATGGGCTCACTTTGAGTGCCCGTGATAATATCAATGCAGCTGCTGGAGGATCGTTCTTGTCACTCACTATCAAAGAGGCAACCGCTCTCGTTGAGAAGATAGCTTCCAACCAAGGATGGAACGAAGAACGCACTCAACCGAAGAAGAGAGGAGGAATGCATCAACTCAAGGAAGTAGACATGATGTCTGCTCAGATGGACCTACTGATAAAGAAGCTCGACAAACGACACCAAGAGAAGAAGGAAGTCATGCACATCCACAGTTCTTGCATGACTTGTGAAGAGTGTGGAGGCACTGGCCACATAGGAAGCAACTGTCCTGAAGTCCAAGAGGATGTGAACTACATCAACAACAACAACAACAACAACAACAACTATCGTCCTCAACAGAATCAAGGATGAAATCAGCAACAGAGGCCCAACTACCAAGGTAATCACTCAGGTAACTACCAAGGTAACAACTTCAACCAACCACCTTTAAGAGAAATGATTGTTAATCAAAATAAAGTTATTGATAATGTGTCCAGAAAGATAGCTTCCAATGATAAAATACTTGAAACCATTAATAATAGAATGGAAAGCTTTACTTCTTCTATTAAGAATTAGCTTAGCTTTAATAAGATGATAGAATCACAAATTTCTCAGCTAGCCGCTTCAGTACCTATGACCGAAAAAGGTATGATTCCGGGGAATCCGGAAGAATTAGAAACTGTAAATCTTGTAGACATTTTCAATGCAGGAGATTACTTCACAGCTCCACCAAGGCCAAAGTACAGAGGATGGGGAGATGAGAATCTGCCCGAGAAGAAAGGAGATCCAGGGAGACCTGTCATCCTTATCACCATTGGACCCCATACCTTTGACGAAGCCATCTGTGATCTTGGAGCAATTGTCAACATTATGCCTAAGGTAATTTATGAGAAAATTCATGGTCAACCATTGTTGTACACAACCATGTGTTTGCAGCTTGCAGATCAGACACTTTGCTACCCCAAGGGAATCCTTGAAGATGTTCAAGTACAAGTTGGACACTCTTATGTCCTAGTAGATTTTGTGATAGTGCAAACATGAGGAGATGAATGTGACAGAACCGACCAATTTATAAGAGCACAAGTACGAAAACCTCTGCCGGGGCAGCTGAATTAGCACACTTGAGCCCATATAAACCCGGTAGTCCGTGAAATCCTGAGGGATTTCAAACTTTTCTAACATCTCAGCCAAGATCGCATGGTCAAGCAAATACAAATCATGTTCACGGAGCTTTGCAGCGGAAATAAAATTACAATAGAGTTCACAAATAATAATACAACTTGAAAATACTTTGAAACAATATAGCTTTGAAATGAATATGATAACATAAGTTGAAATACTTTGCTAGCTTGAGTGACATCCTCCAACAACAGCATAAAGAGAAGAAGTAGGGAACTGCCGAGCCCACCGGCACTGGCCATCACCTTTCGGCGGACCTAACCTTCACCTGCAACAAGGTGGGATAAACCCTGAGTACTCGAATGTACTCAGCTAGACTTACCCGTCGGAAACCAAAAATAAAGAGACACCAAGGAGTATGCAAGGCTGAAATAAATAGTGGAGCTGGCTAACTTTATTTGCAAAAGGAGCTTAAGATAAGGGTTCATCATTTTAATTATATGAGTAGTCATCTTTTATCCTATTCCTTAATTCTAGGTTTTGCACCTGCACTAGAGCACTCATTTGAATCTAGCAAACAATAATATAAAACCATATCAGGTTTGCTTATCAATATTTTAGTTGAACCAACAAATGTCACATGGAGTTGTATCGTGGTGAAGCTCGCCATAGTTTCCCACAAACCGGGGGAGACGGCGACTCGAATCGAATTCCAAATCAGCTGGTGAAAGACCTTTAATACCAGCCCACACTTTCCCCGTCGGGTCCATGCATTGGGCAACCGCTCGATGCTTGTTCGTGGTGGTAATCGTCGCGGCTCACAGCACGGACCGCCCAATTGGAACCTGGCGATGGCCTCACGCGGCAGATCGCAATTTCCATACTAGAGGGCACGACACGGGTTGAGACCGGCCCGAATAGCTTCTAACCGGCTTTGGGGTCGATGATTACGGCACCGACATATCCCTAAGTAAAAGGGCGCGTTCAAAAATGAACGAGGGCCAACATCGATACAAACCTACACGATCCAACGGATGGACTGCCCCAAGTTTCCAAACTTGTGCCTTGCCTCCCAGTTGACCGTATTTCATTACTACTCCGGTTCTTTTCCACGATAGCAAATATAGCCAACCGTGATCCGGTAACTACCCATCAGGGTATTACGGGAACATTCTTAACTACTACTTTTATTAAGCAAGCTAAGCAATTCTACATTGTAAATAAATAACAGGATAACAAGGTAGATATTAATCAATAACCAAGGAATGGTAATGCAGCAAGTAGGATTCATTCCAACTCCTAACCTAATGCATCACAATATAAAAGGACTCAAGTAATTTAATTTGCAAAAGATAGGAGGCTTAATATGCTCCGGGGCTTGCCTGGGAACCAACACTAGGTTAGTGTTTGTTAGGTGATACTCGCTTGGCGAGCATCTCCGCTGTAGCACTTGCTTAACTCCGCATCTTCGGGTTAATCCACCAAACACCGTCTTCGGGTTTAACCTCATCATCATGTCCTTCACGAGGTATCTACCGTTACCTAAATGATATGCGCAATGCAAGCGTATGAATGCAGGGAAACGCTTATGAAGCAAACATAAGGCGCACAACAAAAACATTACTAATCACATCACATAAGCAATTAGGATAACTACTAAAACAAGACATAGCTCTAACTCACAACATGGCATGATCACTTCAGCAGGTTAATATTAAAGAAAGGTGTGACACGGTTCATTTGGCACTCAGAGAGGCTAGCTATAACAATCAATCAAGACTACATCACACATCACAAAAATGGGACACATGTATGCACATACAACTCCTATTTTTGTTAAACGAGTCAATCATCACTTTCTAACATATTTATATAATATATCAAGTTTCATAACATGAAATGCATAAACTAAATATTATCAAGTCATGACTTTGCATTAAGGATCACATAATCAACATTAAGCTATAACAATCAATTTTGGATCATTTAGACAGTTTGGACAGCAACATAGTATGAACTTTAAACATACATAAATGGAGCTACACATGTCCAAACAAGGTGATCCTAGACTTTCTGAAAATCTAATAAAATTATCTACAACTTTGTTATTATCGCTTAAGCATGATTCAGTCGTTAAAAAGACCAAACATAACAGGCAAACACTTCTGTCCAAACTTTGGACAGAATATTACATTCATCTTCAAACAGCCATAACTGGAGATCTAAAGCACCCAAGGACTTGAAATAAGACTTTTTAGAAAGCTTATTAAGTTGTCTACAACTTATTTATAATCATCTCAAGATGATTAAATAGTTAACAAGGCTAACTAACTCAAACAAGTAAATCTGTCCAGACTTGGACAGATTCTGACTTCTAACTTCAAACACATGTAACTCAAGTTCTAGACCCCCAAAAATAGTGATCCAAGACAATTTAGAAACCTTATGAAATGCACTACAACTCTTCTATTAACATGAAGACATGATTCATAACTTAAACTAACCAAAAAATTCATTCTTTGAGATCTGCACAGAAGGTATGCAAAATCTGACAGCAAACTTGCAAAATCTATAACTCCTAAACTACTGGGCCTAAAATCATGAAAATTTAGGAAAAACAATATAAAGAAGTTATCTACAACTTTTGTATAGAACACTTCTACAGAAAACATAATTTCCTCACGAACTAATAACCACTACAAAAACTGTGCATGCAGCAATTTCAGCATGTTAACAAATCATTTCATCACTTGTTTAGTTAATCATTTGAGCACACCCATATGCTATGAACATCATCAAACACTTAGAAACATGAGCACACAATACTTATCTCAGATTAACATGCAACAAAAGTAATCATTTCAACATATACATTTTCATTTACCAATATGCTTTTATTAATTAAATAACTAACTAACAAAGGCATTATCTTTAAGTGATGTTGCAAACATATAATTTGGACCTCATATTTTTACAGGTGATAGACAAGGTCAAACCATGACTACTGTAAAAATATCACATGCTCTGGTATTATAATTTATTTATTAAAGACATGACAAGTTTCATTCGCAAAACTGCATGTGAGAGCGAAATAAATCTACAAATCACATTTTCTCTAAACTTATGGCCATGATAAAATTACCTAAGCTACAACAATATCATAGAAAGACAGCGGAGCCACCTTTTCCATTTGTACATGTAAACATTTATCACAAACCATTTTAATTCCCTTAATGAGCTGAAAGAAAGATAAATGCATAACTAAATCATACATGCATCAAAAATTCTGAAATTTTTACCACATCACACATATTACATGACAAGCCTACCATAAAAATTTCACAGCAATCTAAGTAATAAAACAACAGATATCATTTTATCCCTATTTAATGCTATTTAACACAAATAAATCACCATAGTACAAACTTTACACTAATAGCCCACAAACAAAACATTCACTGGACAGAACTACTTGCAAGGATTCCAAAAAGTCCTCACTTGCAATTTTTCGACAAATATACAATTTATTACACATTTTCAAAGTTTCAGCCAGATTTACCGATTAAAGAAAAACGAAAAACAAAAACTGTTTTGCATTTGGACCCCTCAGATCTGCACAAAACAATCAGGGACTTGTTAGTAAATCTAATGAGTCATGCCACTTAACAGAAAAACTCAACGAAAAGCTTCAGCTTCGCTAGATGGTCCTTTCACCTGGGATTCACGGGAGATCGACGGGGAACCGGGGAGGAGGTCGGCAAGGAGGCGCTGGAGGCCGGCTTCAGGGAGGGTAGGGAGACCGGACTCGCTGGGGTTTTGGGCGCCGGCCTGCAGGGCTGTGGCAGGGCGCTGCTTGTGCAGGGCTGCTGCTGCTGCACAGCAGGGAAGGGCACGGCCAGAAGGAAGAGGAGAAGAAGGGCGCCGCCCTACTGCAGCTGCTCACCGGCCTGCCGCCAAGGACGACGAGGAGGAGAAGAAGCCATGGCTGGTTCTGCTCTGGAAAAGGGAGGAGCAGATGGAAGGAGACCGAGAGAGGGAGAAAGAGACCGAGTGGGGAAGAGAGGGAGACTGCTCGGTCTTTTGCGTGAGGAAGGGGAGAGGGCGACCGCCCCTCTGCGCCAATGGGAAGGAGGCGCGACAGTTGAGGCCTCGGGGCGCGGGCGTGGCCTCGGGAAGATTTCCCGTGAAATTTTTTTTTCCAATTTCTTTCCCAATCTGACAGGTTTCCGGAAACTTTCGGTCATTTTCAAAAATTGCGAATACTGATCAAACGAACTCTGATTTTGACGAAACAAATTTTATTGTCGTCGTCTCGACGAGTACTCCGACTTTCGTTAAAGGCACTGGGTCAGATTCCCAATGGTTTGTCCGGTAACGATCGTCGACGGCAGCTCCGCGGTGACCGAAATTCCAATTTTCGCAGTCCAGACTTAGCCGATTTCAGGAACGTGAAAACTGCGTTGTATCTCATCTTGCGAGCTCGTTTTCACCCTTTTCGGCACCGATCCAGGTCTTGGCCATAAAACGAGATTTGTTCCTCTCGATCTGTACTACAACTTTCGTTTAAGGCGCACTAACATGCGAACACCCGAAAATATCGTTCAACTCCGGTCAATGCAGTCTCCCGATAGGGTCCGGATTACGGTCTCTCGTCGGTCGGAATATTTTCCGGTCGTCTGCTCACATAAAAGTTTCATAACTTTTTCTCATGAGTCCATAAATAATTGATTGGGCATAAATGCAAGACTTGGTTGAACCCGAATGATTTTCTTCAGTTAATCAGCCAGAACAGGCAAAGCTGCGACTCGTCATTTCATGTGACTTATTGATTCCAAATTTTGCCAAACTTTTCTACCAGTCACTATAGATAGGAACTGAAGCAGGGAACATGAAAAAGTCATGTTTAGCAATAATCTTATTCCAAAATTGGACAATCATTATTACTTACACTGTTAATTATTTCCGGAATAATTCAAACAGAGGCTCTGTTTCCGGGATTGATTCCAAATCTTCGGTCATCACTGGCAATACTAGAAATCATCTCTCGATCATCACCTGATAGACCATGTCTGTGTTCAAACTGACTGCTCATCTGGCGTCAAACACCTGGGGTGTTACAACCCCTCCCCCCTTAAAAGAATCTCGTCCCGAGATTCCGGACGAAAGACTTTTCAAGGGAAGAGAAGCATATCACTTATCCTTATTAGCTACCAAAAGTTCAAGGTACTGACTTCTCAGCAGAAAAGAACGGTCAGGAATAGAACAACTCTCAGATCTTTCAAGTCGTCTTCCGGTTACTCGCTCTTGTCTGAAGAATTTCCTTTGTTGATTCACATCAAACATTGAGATACACTCAACACACTATTGATAAGTCTATAGGGAAACCAAAATTTGTATGGTTACTTTTAAGAGGAATCCAAGATAATATTGCCAATTTACTGGACCTTCGTCTGGCTGACATAATTACAAAGCAACTTCCTTCGAGACTGGGAGGAACTGGCTGACCAACAACCACTGTGTATACCATTGGTAATGTACGTTCTAGCAGATATCAGTCGATTGAAAGCTACATAAAGTTCCATGTGTGCAGTTCTCTTTCTCTGATGATATCATTGTATTATCTGAGTCTGTTAAGAGAGCGGTGAATGTGATAGCTGACTCAATCAATTCTACTGTTTCGCCGATCCTTCTTTACAGAAAATCTTATCTCCAAACAGCGACAGACACTTAGGTTGAATTTGATGCAACCTCTTGGGTAAAATATCTACTACCGAATTTCTGTCCTACTAAGCAGATCAACATCATTCCTCTTCATGATGTAGTTGTAACTCAGTGGAACTGACTTGTCGAACTACCTCGGCCATAGAGTGACTTTCTTAAATTCATTCAGTAATGCAGGGACATAATCCGAAATCTGCTGTTTGACACTTCTATTTGCCATCAATTCGTACTTTTTATGAGTTGATTTTTTGTAGAATACCTTGACTGCTCAAGAATAAGCGACTGATTCTGAATGTCCTTTCTAGCCTCACCCAAAATAGTTTAGAATAATCTTTTCATAGTAGCCAAACATATCACCAAGCAGTCCTTATTCCGGGTGAAATTTTTACTGAGTTTCTAGGCTGGTGTAGTATCTTGTACTATCATTGTAATTTCTCCGAGATAGAGTTGGTCTGAACACGACAGAAATTGGGATGTACGAGTACCACAAACAACGTTAGTTGGTTGGCAGACTTCTGATATAACACTGTTCGGTGAGAAATAGCCTTCATAGCTACCCAAGAGTTATTTCTGAACTCGATATTAGCCTTTCCATGGCTGAAACTAATCAGTTGTCTCTCAATACTAAAAAAAACTCCAAGGTTTCAGCTTTTACTACAAGCAATGTTGAATATCAAGGCGTGCAGTTACCACCAATGTCAACACGGAATCAGGCATATCTGGGAGGATCGGGTTGATTATAAGATCATCACGCATAAATTCTTATTAAGTTCAGATAGAAAACTTTTCGGTTCTCAAGTATCTTATCCAATAAAACACCATCTCTGTTACTTATCCTGTAGCTGATACTTATCCACCTTAACTATTTTGTGCCACTTCACTGCACTATGACCATATATGTTGTTCGGTCATTATTGTAGATTTAAACAAAGTCCTTTGTCTACTACCTCTTTCCGTCTGTTACCGCTTTCGTCTTTGACTGATTCTGGCAAGGTCATCCTCTTTGCAACTTCAAAAGAAACAATGCCACAACTGATCTACCATAGAGATTTCTTTGAAGGAATATAGAAGATAACAAGGAGAATGCTTCATGAGAGATAACACATTGGCGTAGTCCTATAATAGATCTTGATCACAACCCACGGTACCAGCGCGTGCCGAGCAGCACAACCATGTGTCTGCAGCCACAGGAGGCTCTCGGTTTCGTCGCGGCACCATTAGTTCATAATCAAGACACCATTATTGAATCCACAACCAGTGAGAAATCCATCATGACGCAGATAAATCTTGCATGGATAGGCTTCACATGCAAGGCATAAGCTAGCAAAACAAGGATGATCACAAGGTATGGAAATCACAAAGGAGGGGATTTCAAAAACAAAACATGACACAAGACATCAAGGATACGCCTTGTACACATCAAGGTTATGACAAGATGAAGGATTACATGAACTTGATTTGGTGGAAACAACAACAAAAGGGCAACCGAGGGGATACATGGATTTGGGCATGGTCTCCATAACTGGGCAAGACAAACTACGGTCAAAGGCTGAGGTTAGCAGGAACTTAACTTGGCTGGTCAAACCAACAAGGGACTTCACAACAAGGGAAACAAAAGATCCATGGCTTAGGCAACACTTAAAAGGGGCCAAGCTTGGGTCTACAGGTTAGGCAGAGGCATGGCTACACAAAAAGCATAGGCATACCACGGTTTGGATCTAGGATTCTGAAAAAGCTTAACTTGGGCTAGCTGGTCAAACAAAAGGCATGGACAGACATAGGTACAGGTCGTTGGCACAAACATTCTAAACCATCAAACTAGACACACAAACACAGGCCTTCAAGCAACAAGGGTTCTACTAAAGACATCTCGGACGGTCAAGAGGGCTTGCTCAACAAAGGCTTAACAACCACTCATGTACTCACCGAGGACAAAGGATGACTAACCAAGGCATCACTTAGATAACATAACATCTACACATAGCCTTAACAAGCATTGGAAGACGCAAACAAACAACTTAAGCAACCAACACAATTCACCAAGCTCATACCAGACAAGAGAATCTATCTAAAGCACACAAACACATATAGACATACAAAACATGGTGGACAGACGTTGCCATTGTTTTATTTCCTGTTTACTAGATTGGAGCATAACTCTTTCTGTAAAAGCAAACATACCAAGCAAATTAAGGCATAATTGTTTGTTAACTATCAGCAGTTGACAACTTTAAAACTAACAACAAGCAACAAGCTCATACTAGTCTACATTCCAACAGAAATAAACAGATACTAGGTAACAACAACTAACAAGAAGCATGCAACAACTTAACCTGGGGTACAAGCAAGCAGAACAACAGTTTAAAACATTCTAAACTTGTTATATATGCTAAGATGGTAGTCCACTTAAATTAGTTGCAAGCATTTAGTTCTTACAAGCATATCACTAGTGAAGATGAAAACTAGATTAGAGAGCAATTATAAAGCATGGTGCATATAAGAACATAATTCTAGGCATAACCATGTATAAAAACAGTTTGTATACATCTTAAACATGTTAGAGAAGTTCATGATTAACCCAGATTAAATTCCTTACATGCACTTATTAGTTTTCTTAACTTAGGAAGGTGAAATAGAGAGCGATTCCAATCTTTACCCAGAGAACTCTGGAAGATTAGAGCAACTCACTACTGCCTTCAGTAGGCTACTACAAGCATTTTAGTATTTTGAAGTAAGTAAAGCAACCTACACAAGTCTAGCAAGTAATCATGCTTAAAACAACTTAAACAGGTTTAAGCTATTTAAGGTTGTCTACAACAAGTTTTACATTTTTCTGGCAGTAAACATGATATTAGAGAGCTATGGAAATTATTTTCACAAACTTTTAATTCTTATAACTCTAGTTCTTATTTTTGCAAGAAAAGTAAGCATGAATAGGATCACATTTTTACAACATGGAAAAGCAATTAAACAAAAAGTTGAGTACATTTCCTTACTACAACATGTTAGCATAAAGCTGACAAAATTAGAATTGTAACCTTTGGACACACTTAGCTTCATTATCACAATTACATGTTTAGAAAGTATTTAGCAACCCAAACAAAACTGCATACAAAATAATTTTAAACAACAAGTTTTATTATTCCCTTAAGTGAAGCATTTCGAGACAAAACTAACTCAAAACATTGAAATACAAATTTTAACATATTTTTGCTACACAAGCGGAACAACACTACACAAGTCATTTGGTTACTACAAGACATTGCCACATAGGGGGAACTCCTAGCCATTAGGAACTTATTGGCTACTACTTCTTCCAGTAAACTTTATATAGAGCAAGACAATCACAACATGTAAATTAGCCGCTTATCCAAACAACCTCATATAAGATAGTTACTTCTAGCCTATAACAAGCAATTACTTATTTAGCTAACATGGAAGCACCTATAAAACATTGCACCCTACCGACTATCAAGAACAAGACCACACTATATCTAGTCCAGATCAGCACACAACATCAAACAAACTAATTGCTTCTAACCTATACAAGCAATCTAGCACATCACAATTGGAGCACTAGTTCACAACAAACTTCACCATTACATGAATAAAGGTGGGGGAAGCATTTCTATGCACAAACAACCATTCATGTTTTATCATTATATTAGTCACACTTGACAACAAGTTGTTCATTATTGGAATAAGGGCGAGAAGAGCATGTTCATGATCAAGCACAACAAGATGCATGCTCGTCCTATACGTCCTCACAAATTGCCAGCCTGAGGCGGCAATCACGTTCTATGTCGGTGGCATAACACGCACTCTCGTTATAACTAGCCGTCAACTATGCATACGCATTCGAGGTTAGTGTACCTGCAGAAAATCTCATTTCAGCCCATTCCCACAACACATATAAATACATTGCAGGAATTTAAATCTAGATACTATCTTAGGTGCATACCCAGTATACACGTAAGTAGTATATGCACCCATCAGAATAGTATTACTCCCGCAATTAAATACCTTCACCCGCATTCGTGTGCTTACGAGTACAGGTTCCAGTACCAAACTAGCTCTTCCCTAGACCAACGGTTGTTTGGTCATGCTCTCACAACTCACACTTACCTGAGCGTAGGTGCGACGTTGCATAAAATAAATTCATCTACCCCACATATATGAGTACACATATGTGAGGGCTACCTCCAACATTAGACCACAGGGTAGCATAGTGCGGTCATCTATACGTACCTTTTGAGTCGACGTGTCGTTGCAAGAAAGTAAAACCCCCAAAGTTAGTATTACTTAACTAAGCCACCTGAAAGTCCTAATTGGGCATAACCGAAGGTTGTCGCTATCATATAGTTTATAAATTAGGTTTTGACAAACTTGCCTACTAGCTAAAAGTTTTTAGATAAAATAGGTTTTTCAAAACAAAACTTTGTTTTAAAACCATGCACATGACAGTATTATGCTTAACCTTGCTCCGATACCAGCTGTGATAGAACCGACCAATTTATAAGAGCACAAGTACGAAAACCTCTGCCGGGGCAGCTGAATTAGCACACTTGAGCCCATATAAACCCGGTAGTCCGTGAAATCCTGAGGGATTTCAAACTTTTCTAACATCTCAGCCAAGATCGCATGGTCAAGCAAATACAAATCATGTTCACGGAGCTTTGCAGCGGAAATAAAATTACAATAGAGTTCACAAATAATAATACAACTTGAAAATACTTTGAAACAATATAGCTTTGAAATGAATATGATAACATAAGTTGAAATACTTTGCTAGCTTGAGTGACATCCTCCAACAACAGCATAAAGAGAAGAAGTAGGGAACTGCCGAGCCCACCGGCACTGGCCATCACCTTTCGGCGGACCTAACCTTCACCTGCAACAAGGTGGGATAAACCCTGAGTACTCGAATGTACTCAGCTAGACTTACCCGTCGGAAACCAAAAATAAAGAGACACCAAGGAGTATGCAAGGCTAAAATAAATAGTGGAGCTGGCTAACTTTATTTGCAAAAGGAGCTTAAGATAAGGGTTCATCATTTTAATTATATGAGTAGTCATCTTTTATCCTATTCCTTAATTCTAGGTTTTGCACCTGCACTAGAGCACTCACTTGAATCTAGCAAACAATAATATAAAACCATATCAGGTTTGCTTATCAATATTTTAGTTGAACCAACAAATGTCACATGGAGTTGTATCGTGGTGAAGCTCGCCATAGTTTCCCACTAACCGGGGGAGACGGCGACTCGAATCGAATTCCAAACCAGCTGGTGAAAGACCTTTAATACCAGCCCACACTTTCCCCGTCGGGTCCATGCATTGGGCAACCGCTCGATGCTTGTTCGTGGTGGTAATCATCGCGGCTCACAGCACGGACCGCCCAATTGGAACCTGGCGATGGCCTCACGCGGCAGATCGCAATTTCCATACTAGAGGGCACGACACGGGTTGAGACCGGCCCGACCAGCTTCTAACCGGCTTTGGGGTCGATGATTACGGCACCGACATATCCCTAAGTAAAAGGGCGCGTTCAAAAATGAACGAGGGCCAACATCGATACAAACCTACACGATCCAACGGATGGACTGCCCCAAGTTTCCAAACTTGTGCCTTGCCTCCCAGTTGACCGTATTTCATTACTACTCCGGTTCTTTTCCACGATAGCAAATATAGCCAACCGTGATCCGGTAACTACCCATCAGGGTATTACGGGAACATTCTTAACTACTACTTTTATTAAGCAAGCTAAGCAATTCTACATTGTAAATAAATAACAGGATAACAAGGTAGATATTAATCAATAACCAAGGAATGGTAATGCAGCAAGTAGGATTCATTCCAACTCCTAACCTAATGCATCACAATATAAAAGGACTCAAGTAATTTAATTTGCAAAAGATAGGAGGCTTAATATGCTCCGGGGCTTGCCTGGGAACCAACACTAGGTTAGTGTTTGTTAGGTGATACTCGCTTGGCGAGCATCTCCGCTGTAGCACTTGCTTAACTCCGCATCTTCAGGTTAATCCACCAAACACCGTCTTCGGGTTTAACCTCATCATCATGTCCTTCACGAGGTATCTACCGTTACCTAAATGATATGCGCAATGCAAGCGTATGAATGCAGGGAAACGCTTATGAAGCAAACATAAGGCGCACAACAAAAACATTACTAATCACATCACATAAGCAATTAGGATAACTACTAAAAGAAGACATAGCTCTAACTCACAACATGGCATGATCACTTCAGCAGGTTAATATTAAAGAAAGGTGTGACACGGTTCATTTGGCACTCAGAGAGGCTAGCTATAACAATCAATCAAGACTACATCACACATCACAAAAATGGGACACATGTATGCACATACAACTCCTATTTTTGTTAAACGAGTCAATCATCACTTTCTAACATATTTATATAATATATCAAGTTTCATAACATGAAATGCATAAACTAAATATTATCAAGTCATGACTTTGCATTATGGATCACATAATCAACATTAAGCTATAACAATCAATTTTGGATCATTTAGACAGTTTGGACAGCAACATAGTATGAACTTTAAACATACATAAATGGAGCTACACATGTCCAAACAAGGTGATCCTAGACTTTCTGAAAATCTAATAAAATTATCTACAACTTTGTTATTATCGCTTAAGCATGATTCAGTCGTTAAAAAGACCAAACATAACAGGCAAACACTTCTGTCCAAACTTTGGACAGAATATTACATTCATCTTCAAACAGCCATAACTGGAGATCTAAAGCACCCAAGGACTTTAAATAAGACTTTTTAGAAAGCTTATTAAGTTGTCTACAACTTATTTATAATCATCTCAAGATGATTAAATAGTTAACAAGGCTAACTAACTCAAACAAGTAAATCTGTCCAGACTTGGACAGATTCTGACTTCTAACTTCAAACACATGTAACTCAAGTTCTAGACCCCCAAAAATAGTGATCCAAGACAATTTAGAAACCTTATGAAATGCACTACAACTCTTCTATTAACATGAAGACATGATTCTTAACTTAAACTAACCAAACAATTCATTCTTTCAGATCTGCACAGAAGGTATGCAAAATCTGACAGCAAACTTGCAAAATCTATAACTCCTAAAATACTGGGCCTAAAATCATGAAAATTTAGGACAAACAATATAAAGAAGTTATCTACAACTTTTGTACAGAACACTTCTACAGAAAACATAATTTTCCTCACGAACTAATAACCACTACAAAAACTGTGCATGCAGCAATTTCAGCATGTTAACAAATCATTTCATCACTTGTTTAGTTAATCATTTGAGCACACCCATATGCTATGAACATCATCAAACACTTAGAAACATGAGCACACAATACTTATCTCAGATTAACATGCAACAAAAGTAATCATTTCAACATATACATTTTCATTTACCAATATGCTTTTATTAATTAAATAACTAACTAACAAAGGCATTATCTTTAAGTGATGTTGCAAACATATAATTTGGACCTCATATTTTTACAGGTGATAGACAAGGTCAAACCATGACTACTGTAAAAATATCACATGCTCTGGTATTATAATTTATTTATTAAAGACATGGCAAGTTTCATTTGCAAAACTGCATGTGAGAGCGAAATAAATCTACAAATCACATTTTCTCTAAACTCATGGCCATGATAAAATTACCTAAGCTACAACAATATCATAGAAAGGCAGCGGAGCCACCTTTTCCATTTGTACATGTAAACATTTATCACAAACCATTTTAATTCCCTTAATGAGCTGAAAGAAAGATAAATGCATAACTAAATCATACATGCATCAAAAATTCTAAAATTTTTACCACAGCACACATATTACATGACAAGCCTACCATAAAAATTTCACAGCAATCTAAGTAATAAAACAACAGATATCATTTTATCCCTATTTAATGCTATTTAACACAAATAAATCACCACAGTACAAACTTTACACTAACAGACCACAAACAAAACATTCACTGGACAGAACTACTTGCAAGGATTCCAAAAAGTTCTCACTTGCAATTTTTCGACAAACATACAATTTATTACCCATTTTCAAAGTTTCAGCCAGATTTACCGATTAAAGAAAAACAAAAAATAAAAACTGTTTTGCATTAGGACCCCTCAGATCTGCACAAAACAATTAGGGACTTGTTAGTAAATCTAATGAGTCATGCCACTTAACAGAAAAACCCAACGAAAAGCTTCAGCTTCGCTAGATGGTCCTTTCACCTGGGATTCACGGGAGATCGACGGGGAACCGGGGAGGAGGTCGGCAAGGAGGCGCTGGAGGCCGGCTTCAGGGAGGGTAGGGAGACCGGACTCGCTGGGGTCTTGGGCGCCGGCCTGCAGGGCTGCGGCAAGGCGCTGCTTGTGCAGGGCTGCTGCTGCTGCACAGCAGGGAAGGGCGCGACCAGAAGGAAGAGGAGAAGAAGGGCGCTGCCCTACTGCAGCTGCTCACCGGCCTGCCGCCACGGACGACGAGGAGGAGAAGAAGCCATGGCTGGTTCTGCTCTGGAAAAGGGAGGAGCAGAGGGAAGGAGACCGAGAGAGGGAGAAAGAGACCGAGTGGGGAAGAGAGAGAGACCGCTCGGTCTTTTGCGTGAGGAAGGGGAGAGGGCGACCACCCCTCTGCGCCAATGGGAAGGAGGCGCGGCAGTCGAGGCCTCGGGGCGCGGGCGCGGCCTCGGGAAGATTTCCCGTGAATTTTTTTTTCCAATTTCTTTCCCAATCTGGCAGGTTTCCGGAAACGTTCGGTCATTTTTAAAAATTGCGAATACTGATCAAACGAACTCTGATTTTGACGAAACAAATTTTGTTGTCGTCGTCTCGACGAGTACTCCGATTTTCGTTAAAGGCACTTGGTTAGATTCCCAATGGTTTGTCCGGTAACGATCGTCGACGGCAGCTCCGCGGTGACCGAAATTCCAATTTTCGCAGTCCAGACTTAGCCGATTTCAGGAACGTGAAAACTGCGTTGTATCTCATCTTGCGAGCTCGTTTTCACCCTTTTCGGCACCGATCCAGGACTTGGCCATAAAACGAGATTTGTTCCTCTCGATCTGTACTACAACTTTCATTTAAGGCGCACTGACATGCGAACACCCAAAAAATATCGTTCAACTCCGGTCAATGCAGTCTCCTGATAGGGTCCGGATTACGGTCTCTCGTCGGTCAGAATATTTTCCGGTGGTCTGCTCACATAAAACTTTCATAACTTTTGCTCATGAGTCCATAAATAATTGATTGGGCATAAATGCCAGACTTGGTTGAACCCGAATGATTTTCTTCAGTTAATCAGCCAGAACAGGCAAAGCTGCGACTCGTCATTTCATGTGACTTATTGATTCCAAATTTTGCCAAACTTTTCTACCAGTCACTATAGATAGGAACTGAAGTAGGGAACATGAAAAAGTCATGTTTAGCAATAATCTTATTCCAAAATTGGACAATCATTATTACTTACACTGTTAATTATTTCCGGAATAATTCAAACAGAGGCTTTGTTTCCGGGATTGATTCCAAATCTTCAGTCATCACTGACAATACTAGAAATCATCTCTCGATCATCACCTGATAGACCATGTCTGTGTTCAAACTAACTGCTCATCTGGCGTCAAACACCTGGGGTGTTACAATGAAAGAGCACCCATCATCTTGGGAAGACCATTCCTAAGTACAACTAAAGCCCTCATCTACACCGAAAGTGCCAAGATCTGCTTCACGATCAACAATAGGAAGCAGAGGTTCAGTTTCAAGAATTGCACACTCAAGACTCGTGTACACCCACAGTCATCATATGAGTACGAGGATGCACCTGCTGCCACGAAGAAGAAGAACAACAATAGAAGGAGGAGGAACAAGACGAAGCCACAAGAGCAAGAACCAGTATGGATGGTCAACACTGTTGAACCACCAAAAGATACTACTCAACCTCCACTACGCCTTGAGAAGCTGTACGATCCAGGAGTACCTACCATTGACTGCATGATCAAGGAGAGTACCTTCTACAACACATTCTGCGACATCAGTTCAAGTGTCAACATCATGTCTACAGTAACATATAAACATTTATTTCGTGATGCACCACTAGAACCAACATACTTGCAGGTAAAGCTAGTAGACCAAACATTCCGATTTTCGGAAGGAAGGGTGGAAGACGCCGTAGTCAGAATTAGAGGTCATGAAGTCCTCATAGACTTCTTGGTTCTCGACATGGGAGAAGACGATGATGTCCACCTCATCCTAGGAAGACCGTTCCTGTAGACTACAAGTGCAATCATCTACATGAAGCAAGGAGAGATCCATTTTCACTTTCCTAGAGAGAAGGTACGATGCTACTTCATCAACTACATACCCAATGAAGCACCTAAGAAGAGTAGAAGTGAAAGATGCCGCTCTCAACACCAAAGAAGACAAGCCATCAAGAATGGAGAGGCCAATCACAAAGCTAGTGACACCATCCCAGAGAAGAAAGAAGAAGAGACACCTCAAGACAGTGACTAGCAGGAAGTAAAGACTCAGACCAAGAAAGTATGGAAGAAAAAGACAGCGCCTAAAGAGGAACAATCAGAAACAACTTTCCAAACGTCTGACACAGCTTGAGAGGTCTAAACCAAGGGAATGTCCGGTTCGTCAGACCTAAATATCCGAACCTTCGCCAAAAGGTAAAATCGGTAGTTATCCTCATATTTACTTTTCTGCATATTTCTCATATTTAATTCTCAGTCA
This sequence comes from Coix lacryma-jobi var. lacryma-jobi, assembly GCA_009763385.1. NCBI lineage: Eukaryota > Viridiplantae > Streptophyta > Magnoliopsida > Poales > Poaceae > Coix > Coix lacryma-jobi. The sequence continues at coordinate 62,232,832 of CM019824.1, read as the reverse complement.
TGTACTGCATCATCATATTTAATATTTGCATCAGCATTTTAATTTCTGCATTGCATTAGAAAAGAAAATAAAAATAATCATGTTGCATTATCATATTGCATCTAAAAAGAAAAACTCTTTAAGCCCCATGTGAATAATTCAACTATTTACTATGGAGGCAAAAAAAACATTTCTTAATTTTTGCATCTGCATATAAAAATAGAAAATCCAAAAAAATAAATATTAAACTCTTGTTGAATCATGCTTGCTTAAACATCTATAAGGCTCGAGAAGACATAACTGGTTTTCACTACTAACGCTTAATCAATTCCACGAGCTTTGTTGTTTATTTGAGTTTAGCAGGAATCAATAAGAAGGCCAGATAACTTCATCCACTCTGGAGAGATTAAAGCAACAACCTTCCATAAGGACCAGAGGAGTGAAGTACATCGACGCTACCAAGAGAACGAACACGCAAGCATCTAGCTTGGGGGAAAAGGCTCCCCCGTTATCTGAGGTAATATATATATATATATTCGAATTTCATAAAAACAAAAACACCAAAAATATGTGAGCACATGAAGGCTCACTCTTAAAAAACAAAAACCCCAAAAATATGTGAGCACATGAAGGCTCACCCTTAAAAAGAAAAAGAACAAAAATATTCGGGCACATGAAGGTTCGACGCTATCGAAGGGATTAGCTTGGGGGAGACGCACCCCCCGTTATCTTCACTATTAAGATATGCTACTATTACTATTATTATTACTATTATTATTATTCTTAGCCTTTATATATTATTAGTCTTTATTAGTCTTTATATTATATATTAGAGTGTGTGTTTAATATTAGAGTCAATAAAAAGAACAATGATGATCTAGAATAAAAGCTTGCCCTGAAATAATTGAGCTCTAGGATAATAAAATTAATTTGGATGGAAATGATGAATAGTTGCTCTGCCGTAATTCTTTTCAAGTGCACAGTCTTGAATTTTCTCGAGTTTTGGATAAGATTGTTTTAACATAAAAATTTAATTTGAATCTGAGACTTGTGGGTTGCAAAAGTTTTGACCTAAGTCTAGGTGTTTGACGAGTATGATATGAAAAGGTTGAACTACTATTTATCTTGTTCCTAGTGATACTAGAGTTCTGGAGATTTATCTTTTGAAAATTTAAATTGCTACATGATGAGATCCTCTATGATGAGTGTTTAAAATTCCTACCACAACCTGATATACATGCCTAATAGACTAGGAAATCCACTCTTTATATTTACTTCTTACATATGCATTGAGTATTGTCAAATCGTGTTGACCCTTAGAGACTCGTCATACAGTTACAATCAAGATCACGTACACACCACCCATATATGCTGCTTCTACACTCGAAGTACGCAACAACATGCCTTCCATTTTGATCCACTAAAAATGTTTCACTTCTACACTGGGAGTAAACAACCAAAAATATTTCCCTTCATCCATATGACCTTTTTATGCCTTCATTGCCATTCATTAATGCTCCAATTTATCATTGTTATCTCTTTAAATATTGTACTACAAAAAGATGCATGAGCTATGCAAAAGTTATCTTAAAAGAAGAAGAAGAAAACAGAAAAGCAAAAATGCACAAGTGTCCGACGGTAGAATTAGGGGTATTTCGATACCCACCTGAAAAAAAATTGATAGCCCATGTTGTCTCTAGCAGAAGTTATACAAGAGAGAAGTATCTACAAGGAGTAACGTAAGCAAAGGTCTACATCCACTATCCATCATTATGTTTTCATCATCATCATCACTGTGTTTTCACCCTCACATTTGTTTACCACAACTGTTCCACCATACACATCCATTCCACATATAGGTCCACACACATGCACATCTTGATTTGATTGTATGCCAGTTTCTCTGGATCCATGCTTTGACTTTGCAATTTATGCTATGTAAGTATGTACAGGTTGACTCCCACCTATGAACTCCACAAAAGCTTATTAGTTATAGGGTGAGAGAAGGCACAACATTCACTGCCTTGGAAAGAATCCACAAATACCACAGATGAGAGACTTGAAAGGATCATATGATGGAATCTCTGAGTTTTATTTTGAAAATCTTACAAAACTCCAGAATGAAGGTAGATCAAAGAACTTGAGACATAGTGTTTAACTTAATCGTTCTACTTTTCAAATTGCTCAAGACCCAAGTGAAAGATAGAAGGACCACATTTAAAGGTAAGAGGTAAGTTTGAAAGTTGAAACAACTAATTCTAATTCGGAGGAAATTTTTTATTTGAACACTTGTGTACTTTTGAGGCGTGAAAGCATAGTAGCAACACCTGATCCATCATAATATATCATACAATGTTTGCTAAAGGACTAGCAAAGGTTAAGCTTGGGGGAACTTGTTAACGGTAGATAACTCCTATTTTAAACCGTCAACTAACCTCCTAAATGACCCGCAATGATCCAAAGAGTGTAGCTATAGGGTTTGATTCTAACGAGTTCCACGAGTTGTGTAGTTCTCACTTGTTTTACAGGATATTCAATATTTCATCATAAGAAAGTATCTCAATTGAAGAATCAAAGCACACCATTGTGGCAAGCTCATCGAGACGATAGCAACAGATATACCACTTGCCATATTTGGAGCCCCGGAGCGAGAGTCCTCGATGAATATGACTAGGAAGACTCTGGAACCCTCTAGAAGCCTTATCCATACAAAGATCAGGGGTGTAACAGACAAGATTCCAACAGCTACAGAATACCAGATTATCCAGGGACCAGACAGGAAGAAGATGACAAGGAATCCATCCACGCCACCACTCATTGTGCAAACCAACCGAACAAGGACTCAAGACGAAGAAGGAAGGTCCCAGAAGACTTCTCGGCGAAGCAACCACCTTGGGGCTGCCAGGTGGGGCCGGCCGGCCTGGGCCAGGCTCCTCTACGGCCCGTTTTCGTGGAGCATGACCTAATCGACCTCCTCGACGTATCTCAACCATTGTTCAAGGTCGGTTTGATCCGAGGGCTGCAGTTCATCCCACCGGGCTATATAAGAAACCCCGGACCCCTCGACATCATAGATCCAATCATATCTCATAGCATAGATCAATCAAATAGTTTAGAGGTATCCTAGACAACCAGGAGCTCCACCATCCAAGGGCGTAGCTAGAATAAAATTAGAAGAGTCGAGGAAGCTCGGATTCCAGATCTAGTCAAGAGGAGCTAGGTAATTAGCCTTGTCTTCTCTCTTGTATCAACATTATTCTTCTAATTGTTCTTCTAATTGTCTAATTGTCTTCTAGTTCATTATCTTGTGTTCTAATTGTGTTCTAGTCCATCTTCTAATCTCTCTAGTTCATCTCTGTGTTCTAATCTAGTTCTAATTACCTCTCTAGTTCATCTCTGTGTTCTAATCTATTTCTAATTGTTCATCTAGTTCTTATTCATCTTCTAGTTCGTGTTCTAGTTGATACATGTCATGACTTGTTACTATTTCGTGTTCATAATTATAATGTTCATCGTCTACTTTGATTATATGTCTAGCATAGCTAGGGTATCTCTATGTTTATGCTCTTGTTCATATAGCGCTCATTCTGTCGATCGCAGGGTGAGTGGTCAACATTGTGTAAGCGTGGTGCTTATACGTTGTTTACCTGTGAATGCACCCTATATTCCGGGCCAGCAAGTGGTAGATTGCGAGGGTGACTCTTATAGCCTCGTTGAGTCCTTTGTAGTCCACTCCCCGAATATAGGACTAGTAAGACCTGGTCACCCGGAGGTCATAGACTCTGGATCTGATCCTCCATGCGTGATGTCTCCTGCGTATAAATATTAGTTATTCTAACCATGATTGCTAAACATAATTGCACTAAATGATGTAGTCTATGACCTATAGTTAGAACCATATTAGGAAGTTAATCTGTCTCTTTCTAGATTTGGCTACGATCTGACCTTGGGTGGGAATGCTCTTTTGGAACTCTTTTATATGGTTTACTCTGTTCTATTACATTTATCTTATTTATCATTTATGATTGATTCTTGTGTTGAGTATAGATCTAGTGGAACTCTTCTCATAATCATACATGTGTGTGTCATAGTTATAGATGTTTATCTCCTACTAGTTAACTCATGATATGCATGGCCCCGTTATAAATAATGATACCTTGGAAACTCTTTCCTTGGTGAAATGCTACAGCGGATGTATTTAATCTGTGTGCTTGCAGATAATGTTATTTCATATTTTATAAGGGCAAGATCATAAATACCATCTATGTCTCTAGTGTCGCTGCTAGTGGTGACAGCCTAGCGTTAAAGGTAATGTTGTTACATTTGTCTACCTGCATTTCTAGCGCCGTTATTTGAAGTGAAGCTAAGAGATGTCAACACAAGACTACAACCCCCTCCGATGTACAACAACGGTGCGCGCAAGCGCCGGTAGGTAAGAGGTATGCAAACCTCACTAAACACTAGGTGTAACACCTAGAGCAAGCGCAAAGCGGTGGTCTAACTAGCTTAAGCACTTCGCAAAGCACCTACACTAATCACCTAGTATATCACTTAAGCACTTTGGTGGCTAGAGCAACGAAATATGTGTCTATATACTTGGTACACTTCCTTGAGCTCCAACACAGTTGTTTTGGCCGGCCATGGGGGTATATATAGAGCCCCAACCAAATAGAGCCGTTGGACACCAAAGATGGACTTTTCTGCGTAGCATCGGATGCTGCTGTCGGGAGCATCAGACGCGCGTCCGATGTCACTATAACGGCTAGTTGCCGACCTGGCACTGAGTCACATCGGACTCTGACAGCGTCCGATGTCTTCAGAGCCTCTCTGGAACCTCTTTGCATAGCCATCGGACGCAGTGGTCCTGTAGCGTCCGATGTGCATCGGTGCGTCCGATGTACGCTGTGCAGGTTTGCACAGTGTTACCGTAGCATCCGATGTGTCCACATCGGTGTGTCCAATGCTTCTGCTGGCACTGACATGAGCTAGAGTTTGCCATCGGTGCGTCCGACGCTTGTGAAGCCAGCGTTCGATGTCCCTTTTTCTTTGTTTCTTCGCGATTTCTTGCGCCGTCTTGGTTCCATCCTTGTGCCTTGGACTTTGCTTGTTCTTTGAGAGTCTTCTACTGAGCTTCAAATGTCTTGTTTGAGGTGTTGATCATCAGATCATCACTTTGCCTTTGTCCAAGTCACATTTGCACCCTATTGGACTACAACTCGAACACTTGCAAACATATAAGTCCAATTTGGTTATGTTGTTCATCAAACACCAAAATCCAAAGTTAAATGGGCCGAGGTCCATTTTCCTTACAATCTCCCCCTTTTTGGTGATTGGTGACAACCCGACCAAAGCAAGCAAATAAAAGATACATAATTTAAAATGCAATCTACTTGCTAGGATGCAATGCAATGACAAGATCATATGATGCTAAAAGATACCAAATTGAAACAACACTATTATAACTTATCTTGCCCTTGCCATAGAGTCACTTTGTGGTAAAATGGACTTTAAGTCTCCCCCTAACTCCATAAACCACATCCTCCCTTTCTTGGACCATTCCCAAAAAGATAACCATAAAAAGTTGAAAAAATTTGATTTTGGTTATTTTGTTGGTTTTAGTTTGGGCTTGCTTTTGGTCCCTTCAAATTCTCCCCCTTTGGAATCAAACACCGAAAAGGAAGACATTAGTAGCACAAGGCAGGGTCAAGTTTTGTGATCCTTTTATCTGGAGTGAAACTGATCACAAAACTTGACTTCTCACATTATAAAAACTAAACTCCCCCTAAGTGTATGCATACATATGGTGTATGGCAAAGCATATGCATAACAGGCAAATTAATGCACAAAGGAGTTTAATCTATATAATGCATGGAGAAGGCATATAAAGATATCAAATTTAGATCAACATAATGACATCGGTTAGGAATACCATATGTAGATACCAATTGGATTATCGCCACACACGATGCTTGACTCCGGGACTCCATTTTCCTTGCAATGAGACTACTACACACATGATAAACTTGAAAGTAGTGTTAGTCTCAAAGCTTCCAAATTGTAGAGTAAACTCCCCCTAAAAGTGTGCATACAAGTTTCAAATACTTGTAGGAGACATGCACATTGACTTGTAAGGTCAAACTACCATTTTGCAAGTTGACATCACTAGAAAAGTGACACCAATTGAAGATGGTAATCGGGGTAGTTTATCTACTATTTGGACTTTGGCACATATAAGATAAATACAAGTAAGAGAAGCTATGTGCTGTGCTCCTAAGCAAATTAAACCATGTAGGTTTGCTCCAAGAATGAGAAAGATACCGAGCAATCCTACCATATGATAAACCTAGTGTATGCTTGACAAAGGATTTAATTATGCAAATGCAAACCTAGGCAATGGAAGGAACTAGATGCTAAAAGAAATTGCATGAATTTAAATCTAGTTACCTCACATGGGTAGGGGAATTTGGGTCCATAGTAATCACTAACACACTTGGCAATGACATGATCTAATGTGATGCACCCCATGATATGCACCCAAAACTTTGCCAAGTCTCCAAATTCCCCGTAGTCCACTTTGACTACTCACTTCCCTTTCGGGACCCAAACCTTTTTGATGCTCTTCATGGTTGATATAATGTCCTTAGGCACCCAAATGCGTTTGGCTCCATTGTTGGCTTGCTTGTTTACCTTGATGGCCATCACCTTGTCATTTTTCTTCTTCTTCAAAAGATAAGGTGTGGAGGCCTTCTTGTTCATCTTGTTGGTGTAGGTGTTGGAGAGCTTGCTTGTTTGCTTTTTCTTCTCTTTCTTCTTCTTCTCTCCCCCATGCTTCACCTTGCACTCATAGGACTTGTGGCCTTCCTTGTGGCAAACATAGCAAACCACGGTTTGCTCCTCATCAAGCTTCTTCACTCCCTTGATGGTGTTATCTTGATGATTTCGGGTTTGCTCTGTCTTGCCTTTTGCTTTGGTCAAGTCCATGGTGAGGCGAGCCACTTCTCACCTTAGTAGCTCATTCTCCATTGCAACTTCTTGTGTACATGTTTCTACAATCACATTCTCAACACAAGCTTGTTTGCATATGGGTGAGTCTAAATCAAGTAAATCAATGCAAGAAGTAGAGGCATCCTTTTTAGGCATATCAAAGATTGATTTTTCAATTTTAGGTGCCTCAGTGGGGTATGCTCCGATGGTTTCAAGATTAGCAACTTTGTTAGTTAGCTCATCACAATGTTTGCACATGATTTTCATTTTAGCAAGCAAACTTTTGTAAGCAACTTGTGTGCTAGCTAACTTTGCTTTTAGTTTTTCATTTTTCTTAACAAGTTGCTCATCATTACTTGTGCTACTACTTGTGCTTGCACTAGCCTCAAGTTTCTCAATTTTGTTAGATAGCTCAACATTTAAGTTTGAAAAGGTTTCATATTGATCAAACATAGCATTGTAAGCTTGTTGAGAGCTATCTAATTTTTCTTTTAAAGCATTAATTTTCTTTTGTTGGCTAGTGCAAGCCTTAACATATTTAAGATTATCTTGCACAAGTTCATTATAAGAAGGTAGCTCATCATCACTATCACTATCTCTAGAGATAGAGCTTGGGTTACCTCGTGCCATAAGGCACATACATGAGGAGCTTGATGATGAGTGCTTGTGGCCGCGCCTCTTGTGTTGGGCTTCATCATCGCTTGTTGAATCATCCCATTTCTTGATAGTGGTGAGGGCTTTGACCTTGCATCCCTTCTTTTTCTTGTACTTGGGTGTGGGCTTTTGTTTTGGACAATCTTCCATAAAATGCCCTCTCTTGCCACATCTATAGCATCCATTCTTTCTTTGCTCTCTTCTTTGATTGGTGAAGAGGCAATCCTCAATGGTGATGGGCACACCCTTGACATTGAGCTTGCAGATCATCCTCTCCACTCCTCAGACTAGCTTGATTGTTTCTTCTTCATCTAGGGAGGAGTTGGATGAGGAGGAGGCTCGATCATCATCACTATTCATCATCATCATCATCATCCTCTTCTTCTTCCTCACTTGAGGAGCTTGAGCTTGAGCTTGTCTCAACTTGCTTCTTGCCCTTCATCTTCTTGTGCTCATCACATGTGAGAGCAATGCCTTTGCTTGATGAAGTGGCTTCTTCTTGACCCATCTTGCATGACATCTCAAATGCCACCAATTTGCCAATCACGATGGCCGGGGTCATGGTGCTCAAATCTTCCATGTTGTGGAGGATGGTGATGATGGTTGCATACTTGTTCTTTGGAAGCACGAAGATGATCTTCCTCACAATGTCCGCATCGCCTAGCTTTATAATTCCAATAGAATTGAGCTCATTGATGATTAGATTCAAATGAGAATACATATCATGAACAAGCTCATTTTCATTCATTTTAAAAGAATCATAACTTGATTTAGCTAGGTGATGTTTTTGCTCTCTAACATTACAAGTACCATCATGGAGCTCATGTAGCTTTAACCAAATTTCATGAGATGTTTGTAAAGTAAAAACTTGGTTAAAGACATCAATGCTAAGAGATTCAAACAAGCAATTTTTAGCTCTAGCATTACGATGAATTTCTTTTTCATTACCCACGGTTAACTTGATGGGATTTTTAGGGGGTCTCATCCCAACGCGGGTGACTCTCCAAACACCTAGATCAACCGCTTCTAGGTAGCAAGCCATTCTAGCACTATAGTATGAGAAGTTAGTGCCATCAAAGTGCGGAGGCCTAGAGCTATCCATCCCGACCACACTAAAAGGCGTCGGCTCAAAGGCGGTGAAGCCAAGAGTCCACAAAAGAGCCAACCGGCTCTGATACAATTGAAAGGACCATGACGCCTAAGAGGGGGGGGTGAATTAGGCAACTAAAAACTTTTACACTAAACTATGACCTCTAAATTCCACCTAAGCAAAACCTATGCAAGAAAGTAAATTATCAAATGTGCAACTAAGGTTTTGTTAGGTGTGTTTGCTATCTCTACCGCAAAGGAGTTAAGCAACCTATGTTCCAAACCTATCAACTAAGCTAGGAAAGGTAAAGCACATAAACAAGGTAGCAATGAAAGTGCGGAAGCTAAAGAGTGTGGTAGAGATGCAAACTCCCGTCGACGACTCCGGTATTTTTACCGAGGTATCGAGAAGCGTGCAAGCTTCCCCTAGTCCTCGTTGGAGCCCCTCGCAAGAAATCCCTCGCAAGGGCCAAGCTCCCGGTCAGGTAACTCTGTGGATAGCCCCGGGCCTCCCCCATGTGCAAGTGGGTCTCTGGTAAAGCCACTCGTGGCAAAGCCTCTCCCGGACGCTCCCCGCCGTCTTCACTATCAAGCTTCCGGCCGAACCGCCGCGGGCCTTGTTCCCTTCGGTACACGGTGGCGGCCACACCACAAACGCGGTTGATGTGGTCTCGCAAGACTACAACCCCCTCCGATGTACAACAACGGTGCGCGCAAGCACCGGTAGGTAAGAGGTATGCAAACCTCACTAAACACTAGGTATAACACCTAGAGCAAGCGCAAAGCGGTGGTCTAACTAGCTTAAGCACTTCGCAAAGCACCTACACTAATGACCTAGTATATCACTTAAGCACTTTGGTGGCTAGAGCAACGAAATATGTGTCTATATACTTGGTACACTTCCTTGAGCTCCAACACAGTTGTTTTGGTCAGCCATGGGGGTATATATAGAGCCCCAACCAAATAGAGTCGTTGGAGACCAATGATGGACTTTTCTGCGTAGCATCGGACGCTCCTGTCGGGAGCATTGGACGCGCATCCGATGTCACTTTAACAGCTAGTTGCCGACCTGGCACTGAGTCACATCGGACTCTGACAGCGTCCGATTTGCATCGGTGCGTCCGATGTATGCTGTGCAGGTTTGCACAGTGTTACCGTAGCATCCAATGTGTCCACATTGGTGCGTCCGATGCTTCTACTGGCGCTGACACGAGCTTGGGTTTGCCATTGGTGTGTCCGATGCTTGCGAAGACAGTGTCCGATGCAGCGTCCAATGTCCCTTTTTCTTCGTTTCTTCTTGATTTCTTGCGCCGTCTTGGTTCCATCCTTGTGCCTTGGACTTTGCTTGTTCTTTGAGAGTCTTCTACTGAGCTTCAAATGTCTTGCTTGAGGTGTTGATCATCAGATCATCACTTTGCCTTTGTCGAAGTCACATTTGCAGCCTATTGGACTACAAAACGAACACTTGCAAACATATAAGTCCAATTTGGTTATGTTGTTCATCAAACACCAAAATCCAAAGTTAAATGGGTCGAGGTCCATTGTCCTTACAGTTAGGTCCGATGATGAGGGACGGTGTGGGGATATTACCTCTGTATACCCCCATGGACCTACTTGGGCTGCTCGTCAAATACGGGCTAGCCAGAAGCCCTTGCGGCTTGCGACCAGGCCGTTGCGACCGCCAAGGACTCTTCTGATGACTTGCTCACCAAGGAAGATCTTAATAGATAGACCCGGATTCCTTGCCAAAAGGGACCGATTGTAATCTGTTAGGATTTGACAAGTTGTAAACCTGCTCCCCGGCTATATAAATTGAGCAGGAACCCCCTCTAAATTCACGTCATATTCCAATTCAGCAATACAACCAAACACCAGAACACAGGACGTAGGGTATTACGATGACTTGCTGGCCCGAACCTGTCTAAATCGCCACCTCTCGTCCCTGTGTTTACTCTTGTGTAGACGTCTCGCACGCCTCCACCATCTAATCTACTACCTTGGGCATACCACTCGGTAGACTGCCGGCTATATTTCGTCGATAGTTGGCGCGCCAGGTAGGGGGTGTGTACTACGACACCATGATCTGCCAAGCGGTCACTTTCCCTCACTCCATGGTTCTTCCGGAGGCCGACACCGTTTTCCAGATCAGATCTATGATCTGGACCATCGACGATTCTTTCCCTGCTCCGAAGACCGTGGAATTTGCGCAGCTTCCTGCGTTGGACGCCTTGCCGTCCACCCAGCGTGTCATCACGCCAGCACGTCGTACGCCAAGAATCGTCCCCTGTGATGACCTGATCGAAGCCATCGACCGGGCTAATCAAGGGATCGCAGAGTGCATCGACGCCATCGAGGTAGCTCGTGTGCAGCTCTCCGGTCGTCCTCGTCTCCAACATCACCCACGCACGTCATCGGAAGTCTCCAGCGCTCAACCCGCCTGCTGCCCCAGATCGGATCTGCATCCGGCTCGTCGCCATGCTTCGTCAACAAACTCCATGCCTTTCGGACTACGCGGCGCAGCATCTACGTTCCAGCGCCAGGTGCTGCGACAACTCTCCGACCAGCTCCAGTCCCTCGGCTCCGACCAGCCCATGCGAATAGGCGACTCCAGCTCCACTCGTTGGCATGGTGGTTCTCCACGAGATCTCCGGCGACACCGTCTCGGCGACCTCTGCGTCTGGATCTACCGTGACGAACGGTTCCATCTCCACGCAGACTACTGCCGTTGTCTCCACCGAATCCAGCGCCGACTTCCTACTGTATCGCAGAGGCATCATCTTCAATGTCTTCGTCGATAGCCCTCCACAACCGGATGAGACGGACGCCGAACATGCCAAACAGGAGCAGTGCAACATTGACCGACAACGCCGACGCGACGACGAACGGCGCGACCAGGAGCGCCACGACCGGGATCGCCGCGACGACGAATGACGTGATTGAGAACGCCGAGAGCGGGAGAACATCGGAGGCCACGACCTCATCTACAAATTCGATAGGGTCGATGATCAGCCCATCTACCCGACACCAAGCGTCAATCTCACCGTCGTCGTCAATGAGCTCTCCAAGTTCCCAGTCACCCCGGAGCTCCGGAAGGTCGTCGCCCACGTCAAGGCTGCTGTGGTGCAGTGCAACGAGAAAGGGCGTCACCCTTCCCCCTCCAGCTTCTCATACAGCAGGACACCTCCGAGTCCACATCCCTCCCGCAGGAGGCAGTCACCACCGCGTCGCGACCAAGAGGTCTCCCAAGGCAACCGCGCCCCCCATCGAGCTCCGGCTAACGACGCTTCGACAGGTCCTCGCCCCTTCTCCGCTCGGCTCCGAGCCGTCCAGTGGCCTCAAGGCTTCAAGGTCACCACAGTGGATAGATACGATGGGAAAGCCAACCCGGAGCAATGGCTAATCACATACGGAATCGTCATCCAAGTAGCCGGCGGAGGATCCGACGTGATGGCCAAGTACCTTCCCGTCATGCTGTCTTCTTCAGCCAACAGTTGGCTCCACAAGCTCACCGAGAACTCCATCGACACCTGGGAGCAGCTGAAGGAAGTCTTCGTTAAGACGTACAGCTCCACCTGCGTACAGCCGGGGACGCGGTATGATCTCCAAAACATCCACTAGGACCGCGACGAAAGCCTCCGGAGCTACATCCGCCGCTTCTCCAACATGCGACTGACGATTCCGGAGGTCGCCGATGCGGAAGCCATCTCCACCTTCTCCAACGGTCTACGCCACAAGGAGCTCCGCGACAAGATCATCCGCAAGAAGGTGGCCACGGTCATCGAACTAATGACGATCGCCAACTCCTACACCAACGCCAACGATGCTCATCGCCATCACGAGCTCCCACGTCACCGATCACGATCTCAGGAGTGCCGTCGTGATGATGAACGCCGTGATGAACGACGCGATGGAGGATGCTACCACCGCCCTGGACACCGTGACCGTCCTGACGATCGGGACCGACACCATGATCGCCCCGAGTCTTCTCGCCAGAGGTTGGATCACCGTCGGCGTGATCACCGCTACATCGCCAACACCAACGCTCGACCGAAGCGCACATACAACAACGAGTACGAGAAGCTCCTTAACGGCCCCTGTCCTTTACACAACAACGTCAGGCACTCCATGCGCGAATGCGACATCATCGCCCGCAACGTACGTGGAAATGAAGAGAAGCGGCCACAAAACGACAACGACAAGGACAAGGACGCCGACGCTCAGGAGCCTACCTTTCGAGAACCCGCGATGACACTCCATCTTCGGGGGCAACGTTGTCATCGAGACCGAGCAGAAGCGGCGCCAAGTGCGTCGTGACATCGCCTCCGTAGCGGCCATCACCGACGACCCCGCCAACGTCCGCTACCTCAACTAGTCGGAACGCCCCATCACCTTCTCCAGAGATGACCAGTGGTCGGACGACAAGTATCCTGGGCATTTCCCCTCGTCATCGATCCGGTGATCTCCAACTGCTGCTACAGAAAGGTACTCGTCGACGGTGGGAGCGCCCTCAACATCATCTTCGCATCGGCCTTCCGCAAGCTCGACTACTCCAAGCGGGACCTGTTCCCGGCGAACTTCCCATTCTAGGGCATCGTACCAGGGAAGCCTTCTATGCCCGTCGGGCAGATCACCCTCCCCGTGCAGTTCGGCACGCCCGACCACTTCCGCGAAGAGTACATCACCTTCATCGTCACGGACTTCGACACCGCCTACCACGCCATCCTCGGTCGCCCGACGCTCTCCAAGCTCATGGTGGTTCGGCACTACGCCTACCTCGTGGTCAAGATTCCGACGAAGAAAGTGAAAGGTCCGAATGGCTAGAGGGGGGGGGGGTGAATAGCCTATTCAAAAATCTAGAATCCTGAAACTCAAAGCTCAAAACGGATATCAGATCACAAAGTCGGTATTACCGACTATAGGGCCGGTACTACCGGGGTCGGTACTACCGACAACCTAGGAATAGCTACGAAATCGAGATGAACGAGATGCAAAATTGAATCTAGCTTATACCAAGGTTTTCCTAAGAGATGTAGATAAAGTTTATACCTTGTCCAAGAAGTGGCTCCTCCCCAAAGAGTAGATCGAGCCTTCCCACACCTAGAATGAGAGTGGAGGGAGGAAGAACACGAGTGCAAACAAAATATCCAAAGATGCAAATTCAACAAGCACACGTGACACAAGATTTTACCCGAGGTTCGGCCACTTCACTAAGAAGCGCCTACATCCCCGTTGTTGAGGTGACCATGAAGGTCGGTGTCTATTTCACCTCCTTGCCTCACTCAAGCAACCACAAAGGATAGTTGAGTTTCTTCACTAAGAATCACGATGGTAATACAAACACTTCGGAGTGCCCTCACAAATGAGTCAATCATGGGCAACAACCCTAGAACACCTAACCGGCTAGGGTTCCAAGAACCCAAGAGTAAAGAACACAAATCAAGCAGGAGAGATGAAAGATCCAAGTGCTCTTGACGTAGATCGATGCGTCTCACTCTCTAATCTCACTTCCCTAGCACAAAGCTTGCAAGAGATTCACTCTAGAATCAAAGGGGGAGAGAGAGGAGCTTGGTCAACACTTGGGAGCTCTCTTTCTTTTCTTGGGTCAGGCGAATGGGAGAGGTAATGGTTAGAAGCCAGCCGTGCGGCTACTTATACATGTCACGTCTGCGCCACGGTCGGTAGTACCGACCCCCCTGGGTCGGTAGTACCGACTGTCTTAAAAATAGCTGTTACAGCAACCGTTGACCCGATGGAACCACCGACCCCTGGTCGGTACCACCAGTGGTCGGTAGTACCGGCCTTATGGTGGTACTACCGATAGGCCAACCTTGGACCTACACAGAGAGCATCGCAAAACACCTTCTGACAAAGGTACCACCGACCATGGGGTCAGTGCTACCGAGGGTCGGTACTACTGACCCTATAGCGGTACGACCGCCAAGCCAACTCAGTCCCAACACAGAGAGGGTGTAAAAGACCCTGGAACGTCGGTACTACCGACCTGAGGGTCGGTACTACCGTGCCCGGTAGAACTGGCTCTATAGCGGTACTACCGCTAGGTCAACTGAGACCCAATCCAGAGAGCATGCACGCAGCACCCTTGGGCGGTACTACCGACCCCCTTGGTCGGTACTACCGACCACACCTAGAAAAACCTCTATGTGTTTGTGAGTGCGCGGTGTCTCTCAAGTGCTAGAAGTTAGTCGTCATGAGCACTTTTCTCCACATCTAGCTAGCCTAAAATGTATCCCTCTTGATAGTCCGGCTTGCCTATACTCAATATTAAAAGTAAGAAATAATCTACCACTTGAGCAAGGCATCTTTTATCTTCTTCATTTCACCAATGGTAGAGCACTTGATCACATGAGTGCTTGTGGCTATCACCATCCTCCATGGTTGCCACTTTGCTAACTCCACCAATGGCTTGGTCGTAATCCTTTTCCATTAGCTACACACATGCTTAGCAATAGGATTAGACCAAATAGGTTTCATCAATTAATCAAAATCAAACTAGGGCTTTCAATCTCCCCCTTTTTGTAATTGATGACAACCTATACAAAGATATATGATTTTAAAAAGTAACCATATTGATAGTATTTGCTCCCCCTACATATGTGCTATAGAGTATGGTTCTAAAAATTAGCACACATGTATGGATATGAAATGTAGATGAGCAATACTACCAATAATGATGCTAAGGCATAAGAATAGACCTTTGAAGCGTGATTGCGGATACATGGGTGTATGCCGGGTCTCTGAGTGATGAGTGATTGTCAACTGGGATGATGCGCATGTTCTTTGGCTTGTGTTGTGCAGGTGTCGAGCACGGATGCAGTGATCGAAGGCGAGGTGAAGGTCAAGTAGAGACGTGCCGTGTCGATGGACCGAGAGTGGCGAAGGGCGGACGTGAGGCTTGGACTGAGGGACCAGAGGCCCGAGGATCAGCTGTGGTGGCTGGCAGCCTGTGACGACGACAAGTGAAGAAGTGCGGTCATGTGTTGCCTGAGTCATGGACTCGGGGACACGTGTCGGTGGACGGGGTGCATGGGAGGTGCATCCTATCTACGATGTCGGTTTGGTGGTAGAGCCAGGGAAAAACCATCGGATGGACGGTTTCCAGGTTTGGGCCTCAAAACCTGGGTGCGGATGGTTTCTGAGTTTGGCCACAAAACTTGGGCTGAGGACGGTTTCCAGGTTTGGGCCTCAAAACCTGGGCGCTGAGGGTTTGCTGAGTTTGGCCTCAAAACTCAGAAGCTGGTGGGCTGGTTTCTCGGTTTGGGCCTCAAAACCGGGGGTTGGCTGGAAAAGGCTCGTTTCCCGGTTTGGGCCACAAAACCGGGGGTGCAGAGCGAGAGCGGCACGTGGCGGCGATCCGGAGGTTGCGTCGAGGCAACGCTTCGGTTTGTGCGGGCGTGGCCGTCGGATACACCTACCACCGAGTTGGTCCAGAATAACCCTAGGGTTTAGCTGGTTTGCTCTGTAATTAGAATAGAGAGGGGTAGAGTAGGAAATAGACTTAGACTAGTAGTAGGATAAGTAGTCGGGAGACACCCTCCTCCTATTCATCTCAGTCATTTGCTCTTTCGCACTTAGGGTTTCCTGCTCTCCCATCCCCTGCTGTAGCTAGCTGAGATCCGCAGAGAGACTTGCCTCTGTGTACTGTTGATTCTGAGGAAGTGAGGCTGTATTCTCACTGTTGTAGCGTGTGGTAGCCACACGGTTGCAGATTCATGGTTGTGATTCGCGTTTCGTTCGTGTTCTTCGCGGAATCCTTTTTCTCCACGATTTTCCCGTCGCTTGATCTCTTTGTTCGGTTCATCTTTTGCAAAACCGTTTGAACCAAGTTGTTCTAGATCGTGAGGCACTTCTTTCCACCGAAGGAATTCTCCTCTAACCTCACGGTCTAGGAGATCGATCGATTTTCATTTCGGGTCAAGTTTTCTCCCTTCCCCCGAGATTCTTCGATTCATCGATTTGGAGATAGGTTCGAGCAATGATCTCTTAGGGATAGCTCACTATACTCTTTGTGACTCTTCTCACCAAGTTTGATCCCTAGAGGATTCGTTTTGGGTGAGATCGAGTCAAATCGGTGGACGAACAGGCTGCTGTCGGGGTGACCGGACGCTGTCCTCGCGTTGACCGGACGCGTCCGGTGTTTGAATGTCGCGTGGCGATTTTCTCTAGCTGACCGGACGCTGGGTTTCTTGTTCGACTGGACTCACTCATCGCACTGTTCACTGTGGTCCATCTTGTGTGACCGGACGCTTGAGCTTTGACCGGACGCTGCCTTCATCAGAGTCCGGTCCAACTCAGAGAGGTCCGAAACAAGTTTCTGCCTGACCGGACGCGTCCGGTGCTTGTTGACCGGACGCAGGGTGAGTCCGGTCAGTGCTGTCTCAGCACGTTTTCGTTCGCGGTTGGCTCGTTCTTGGTCGGATTCGATTTCCGTCTTTTGCGTTGGCTTTCTAGAGTTGTGTAGTGTCCCGCTGTGCTTCTTGGAAGCATCCACCCTACATCTAGGGTCGTGGACACTAGCAAGCTCTAAGGTTTGTCGTTTGGGGTGATTCTCGGGACAGTGGCTACTAGTTTTCGAAAGGAAAATTTGAAGCTCCCATTCACCCCCCCTCTGGTCACTTTCTGAGTGCTTCTCGGTCCTTCAATTGGTATCGGAGCAGGTTAAGGATCTTCCACCTTAGCCGGTTCCAGATCCACAGAAGGCGACATGGATCGCGGCGTGGGCAAACCACCGTTCTTTGATGGGACGAACTATGCGTATTGGAAGATACGCATGTCGGCCTATCTCCAGAGCATGGGCTCTTCTGTTTGGGAGATTTGCAACAGGGATGATTACGTTGTCTTGGCTGCTCGTGTTACTCAGCTTTAGATAGATGAGCACGATGCCAATAGCTGAGCGCGTAACGCTTTTTTCTCCTGTTTGAGCATGTCTGAGTTTGATCGAGTTTCTCACCTCTCCACGGCTCGTGAGATTTGGGCTACCCTCATGCGCTTCCATGAGGGAACCTCTCAAGTCAAATCTCGTCTCTACGAGTCGCACAAGCGGGAGTACGAGAACTTTCGACACTTGCCTGGCGAGAGCATAGAGAGTTTATTCGATCGCTTTCAGGTCATTGTCAACAAGATGAGAGCGAACAAGGAGCTGTTGCCTTTTGACGATCATGAGAGGGCTTTGAAGCTTTTGCACACTCTTGATCGGTCAGTGTGGGACTCAAAGGTCCAGGCGATCATCGAATCGTCTAACTATGAGACCCTCACTTGCGATGAGCTCTTTAGTAAGCTCAAGTCTAGTGAGATTGACGCCATGTCGAGGGCTTCTTATGAGAATCCTTCTGGCCCGACTATGGCTTTGGTTTCTGGCTCTTCTAACCCCTCTGGAGGTTTCGCTCTTTCGTCTCTCTTTTCTGTCATAGAGGACCAGCTTGAGTCATTGGGGGATGACGAGCTAGCGATGCTCGCCAACTGGTTCTCGCGGTTTCACAACAACCGCATGAACCGTCGCCGCGGAGGAGGACGCTCAGGATGCTATGAGTGCGGTGACCCCGACCACTTCATCGCCAACTGCCCCAAGAAGAAGCATTCATCTGGGAAGGGCGATCATGGGCACAAGTACGACTCCGGCAAGCGCAAAGAGAAGTACGTCCCCGCGAGGCACAAGCGGAGGGGCGGCTTCGACAAGGAGTACATCAAGAAGAAGTACTTGGAGAAGGCCCAGGCTGAGCAGCATGCGTTCTTCGCCACGCTCAGCGACGTCAACGGCTCGGATGACGACTCCGCTTGCTCAAGCGATGATGAGTCCGAGAAGAAGAAGAGGATCGAGGACAAGCTGAACGGTCTCTGCTTCTTCGCCGACGACGACGACTTCTGCACCATGGCGCTTGGTGATGAAGTCGACGGCAAGCTGGAGCACACCCCTCGGGACGACGACGACGACACCTCCCAGGTAAAACGGTTGGAGCACATTTGGTTGGTGGATTCCGGTTGCTCAAGCCACATGACCGGAAACGCCAAGTGGTTCTCCAGCCTTAGTCCTGTTGCCGGAAAGGAGTACATAACCTTCGGCGACAATAGCAAAGGTAAGGTATTGTCTCGCGGGTCGGTGCGAGTTAATGAGCACTTTGTGTTGCGCGATGTTGCTCTTGTTTCTAACTTGCATTTTAACCTTCTTTCTGTTTCGCAACTCTTTGACGACGACTATGAGATTCGTTTTAAACCGAATCTCAGTCGTATTTTGGATCCTCAGGGCAATCTTGTGTGTTTGATTTCGCCCTTTGGAAAAGTCTTTCGTGTGAATTTCTCGGAGTCTTTTGGCACTTCTCGTTGTCTTGTGGCTGGACCTTCCTCCTCTGATCTTTGGAAGTGGCATAGGAGACTTGGACATTTGAGCTTCGACTTGCTTGCAAGGCTTAGTTCACTTGGCCTAATCCGAGGATTGCCCAAGTTGCATATGGAGAAGGATCTTGTTTGCCACTCCTGTAGACACGGGAAGATGGTTGCCGCTCCCCACCATCCAGTGACTTAGGTCATGACCAAGCGCCCTGGAGAGCTTTTGCACATGGACCTTGTTGGTCCGGCTCGGGTGAGCTCGGTTGGGGGGAAGTGGTATGTGCTTGTTGTTGTTGATGACTTTTCGAGATATTCGTGGGTCTTCTTTTTAGCTGAGAAGACCGAGACTTTCTCCTTTGCTCGTAATCTGATTTTGCGTCTTCAGAACGAGTTCCCTTTGAACTCGATGCGAGCAATTCAGAGTGATAATGATCTCTTAGGGATAGCTCACTATACTCCTTTTGACTCTTCTCACCAAGTTTGATCCCTAGAGGATTCGTTTTGGGTGAGATCGAGTCAAATCGGTGGATGAACAGGCTGCTGTCGGGGTGACCGGACGCTGTCCTCGCGTTGACCGGACGCGTCCGGTGTTTGAATGTCGCGTGGCGATTTTCTCTAGCTGACCGGACGCTGGGTTTCTTGTTCGACCGGACTCACTCATCGTACTGTTCACTGTGGTCCGTCTTGTGTGATCGGACGCTTGAGCTTTGACCGGACACTGCCTTCATCAGAGTCCGGTCCAACTCAGAGAGGTCCGAAACAAGTTTCTGCCTGACCGGACGCGTCCGGTGCTTGTTGACCGGACGCAGGGTGAGTCCGGTCAGTGCTGTCTCAGCACGTTTTCGTTCGCGGTTGGCTCGTTCTTGGTCGGATTTGATTTCCGTCTTTTGCGTTGGCTTTCTAGAGTTGTGTAGTATCCCGCTGTGCTTCTTGGAAGCATCCACCCTACATCTAGGGTCGTGGACACTAGCAAGCTCTAAGGTTTGTCGTTTGGGGTGATTCTCGGGACAGTGGCTACTAGTTTTCGAAAGGAAAATTTGAAGCTCCCATTCACCCCCCTCTGGTCGCTTTCTGAGTGCTTCTTGGTCCTTCAGTGATACCAATTGGAGTGCACATATTATACCATCCTTAACACCATTTGACACTAGACATACATCAAAATTCAAGAACCCCGTAAGATCAACATTATAGAAAAGTTCTTGAGACACTTGAAACAAGAGTATGTCTAGTTGCTATGCTAGTAAGCAATTCATCAAACATATACTATCAGTAGCATTCATCACATAAGGATGGATATCAAAATAATAGCTTATGCAGTGCAAACAAACATATGAATATGCTCATTTCAGAAAATGCAACATACATGCTAATGAGCTTGCTCCCCCTATTTGTATGCTCAACCCCCTATTTGTATGCTCAAGTTTTAACCTTTTATCTTTGTATCCTCCATCCCTTGTAACTTTTCAGCATTTTTCTCCCCCTTTGTCAACAATTATCATAAGGATTTGGCAAAGAAAGAGTAGATGTATATAAGGAGATGAGAACAAAGAACAAGTTATGGCTTAATCTAGCTCATGATCATAAGACACTTAACACGGTTTGCTCTAGAGTAAGCTTCTTCACACATTTTTTAATGGTTATCTTACTCATGTTGGTTAGACACTTACTTCTCACTTACTAGATTAATCATTCGAGTCACAAGCTCACAAGCAAGTTATATGCTTCCACTATATCAAGTTAAACATAGAAGCAATAGTGGAACCATATATACTTCAAATTCATTTGATTTGCCATGAATGAACTTAAACAAGTAAATGAATGGCTATATGAACTAGATCACAACCTAATAAGAATGAATGCACATGTCAAACAATTTCACCTTGCTTTGTCGAAGGAGAGGCATGTCGTAAGTGGGGTTGCATTCAAGTCATGTCGGAGAAATCAAGGATGTTCAATTCATTTCTTAGCTTGCAAAATCTTCTCTCATCAAGTGGCTTGGTGAAGATGTTGGCAAGTTGATCATCGGTGCCCACACTCTAAATAGATATGTCCTTCTTGGCATGATGATCTCTAAGGAAGTGATGTCTTATGTCAATATGCTTTGTCCTTGAATATTGAATCGGGTTGGTGGCTATTTTGACAGTGCTCTCATTATCACAAAGCAATGGGACTTGTCCAAACTTGACCCCATAATTTTGCAATGTTGCTTTCATCCATAGCAATTGTGCACAACAACTCCTCGCGGATATGTATTCGGCTTCGGCGGTAGAGAGTGCAACACTATTTTGCTTCTTTGATGACCATGAGACAAGTGATCTTCCAAGCAATTGACAAGTGCCCGATGTGCTCTTCCTATCCACCTTGCATCCCGCGTAATCGGAATCCGAGTATCCAATCAATTCAAATTGAGAGCCCTTGGGATACCATAGTCCAACATTTGGAGTGTGCTTCAAATATCTCAATATTCTTTTGGTTGCTTTCAAATGACTTTCTCTTGGTGAAACTTGGAACCTTGCACACATACACACACTAAACATGACATCCGGCCTTGACGCGGTCACATAGAGTAAGCTTCCAATCATTGACCGATATAACTTTTGATCTACCATGTCACCACTAGAGTCACTATCCAAATGTCCATTTGTGCCCATTGGAGTGGTTATTGCTTTGGCTTCATCTAACCCAAACTTCTTGAGCATGTCCTTGATGTACTTGCCTTGACTAACGAATGTGCCTTTCTTCATTTGCTTGATTTGTAGACCAAGGAAGTAACTAAGCTCTCCAATCATAGACATCTATTGACACTCACTAATGCTCATAATTAACCATCAACTATTGCATGAAATGACACTAAATGAATCACAAAACATAGTTGTAGGGTTTGAAAACTAACAAGTTCCATGAGTTTTGGTATTCTCACTTGTTTTGTAGGACATCCATGTTTTTACCATATAAAAGCATCTCAAGTGATAAATTGGAGTGCACCATTGTGAAGAGCTCATCGAGACGATCGAAACGGACATATCATTTGCTATATTCGGAGTCCCGAATGAAAAGATATTAATTTCGCAACGAAACCTGCAAAAGAAGGATCTAGAAGACACCAGAAGACACCACGAGGCGGCCCGCCACGGGGCCCCACTGGGCCAGACCGACCGGTGGGGCCCAGAGACCGGTCGGTCGGCCACGGAAGCCATTTTGCCTCCGCCTTCCGGAACCTTCTTCCACCGCCTCCTAGGATGGATCTCCACCGTCCCTAAGGTCGGTTTGATCCAACGACCACGGTTTCTCGCCCAGAGCTATATAAGCAGCCCAGACCCCCCTCTCCAAGCCATCTCCATCTTCATTATTCATCTCCACATCAGAAACTAGGGTTTCAATTAGAAGTAGAGGTCCCTCTAGATGAATCTCTTCTAGTTCATCTAGAATTAGATCTAGTTCTAGTTGTTCTAGTTCTAGTTCTAGTTGTCTAGTTCATCTAGTTGTAATTAGAGATCGGATTAGAGAGAGGAGAAGGAGAGAGCTGAGATAGAACCGGAGCTGTCGGATCTTCCTCAACATTGTATTGGTGCAGCATCTAGTTCGTCATCAAGTAATCTCCAGGTTCTTCATTTACTTTTTCTAAGTATTATATTTAATTTCAGTTCTTGCTTTATTTTATTTACTGGATCTCTGCTCGTATCGAGTGCTCTAATTATTCAAGGTAATTAGAGTTGTAATCATTAGTGTAGACGTGGTGTCTAGACTAGGGTTTACCTGAGTTTGCACCCAGCCCCGCGGATAGTTGTGGTAGCCCCAGGTGGTGACAGCCCTGACGGCCGACGTAGTCTACCACGTTCGGGTTGGTGTTTGTAGGACCGTAGTCGGAGCTTCCTAGCCCCTTTCTCATCCCTTTCTGTGGCTAGTGTTCTGATGTCCCGAAGTAAGTATAGTATAGTGAGCCTTTAATTAGATAGACCTGCTTAGAAAACCTTAAGTCTCTCTCTCTACCCATTTTATCATTCTTTTCTTGGACGACTTGCCCCTTGATTAGTACACTTCATGTTCCCCATGGAAATCGATACCCTGGAATACTCTCGGGTGAAAGCTACATTGGTATCCGTGCGCTTGCGGATTTTTTCTGTGTGCGTTTAAAATACCCAACAAGCTTTTTGGCGCCGTTACCGGGGAACGGTAGCTGTGCTAGTTTTGAACCAAGTCGTCTGTGTTTCTTTTCTTTTACCACCTTTTTCTCTTACCACCACCTTTACCTCACCACCACACTTCTTACCACATGAATTCCACTCCTATCTATAAATACTCCGCTCCAAAGGGTGAATTGTTGGAGCCACCACCGTCATCGCTTCCTATTCTTACTGATGGCTACCAATTTCGTCCCGGCTTTATAGCCATGGTTCGGGAGCAACCCTTCTCTGGGCTAGATGATGAAAACCCGCACACCCACCTTCGGGAATTTGAGCAATTGTGTTCTTGCTTGTCTATTGCGGGCATGACACAAGAGACCATTAAATGGAAATTGTTTCCGTTCTCCCTTTTTGGAAGAGCAAAACAGTGGTATGCTCATAACGTAAGAGGAGTAGATGGGAATTGGGATGAACTTCGAGACAAATTTTGTCTTGCTTTCTTCCCTCTTTCTCTAATCACTGCCCTTCGAATAGAAATTCTTACCTTTCAACAAAAAGAGAAGGAGACAATAGGAGCAACTTGGGCTAGATTTATGAGCTTTGTCAACACTGGCCCAAATCTCTCTTTGCCTGAAGACGTTATTTTACAACACTTTCATTATGGTCTTAGCAAAGAAGCTGCCCTTTTTCTTGATACCTCTTTGGGAGGATCATTCACTCATAAAACTGTTAGTGATGGGAAAGCCATCCTAGAGAAAATCCTTGAAAACACTCCTTACACTGGCATTTATGATGAATTCCCCGAAGAAGAAGTCGAGCCCAACCCCGAACCAAAAGATGAACCAATAGAAGAGGCACAATTAACCGAATTAGGAACTCCAATAGATCATTCTCATAATTCAGTCATCGAAAACCCTCCTAATAAGGGAACACAAACCCAGCTAGAGGATGATGAATCGTCACCTTTAGAGCTTCCCTTCCAATTCGAGGAAGATATCTTTGAAGATTATGGAAACACCTCGAATTCTCCTATTCAAGCAAGACCTCGGGCACATACCACTCCTCCTGACCCACATGAAGAGCCAGTTTTCACTAAACACATCAAAAGCCTCTCATTGGTCATGAGTTATGAGTGGTTGAATGAAGTAGAGTTATCTCCAGAGGTAGCACGTGTTACCACTCCTTCCACCATTCATTTGTGCCAAATTAGAGGGCATGCTATGTCTGTCTACTACAATCCTTCCGGATAAACTTTATTTCGAAGGCTTTGGCCGACATTCTTTTTCCCGACGCATCCTTAACCCCATCATAGAAACTTTTACAAAGCTCATCAGGATCTATTCTTGAAAGCTTTGGGGTCTTAAGGGTTGTTCATATCACTATGAGTAACTCTAGAATTTGTCTAGATTTTCATATTTATGACACCCCGGAGATTCCTCTTCTGATTGGCAGACCAATCATGAGGCTATTACAAAAGGAACAACAAGGATGTTTAGACTTTAAGGTTGGGGAATCCACTATAAGTGTTCCACTTGCTCGTTCTATAAACACGATGGTAGAACCCCAGCCTGAGCAAGACTCCATTGAGGAGGTCTTAATGTCATCCTTGGAAGAGATGGCTCAACCAACCTTCGATGATGAACACTTTGTTCAAGAAGAGGAAGAGTTAGCAGAGCCTATCGAGCTAGACAAATACAAGGAGCCTCCACCTCCCTCAATAGAGCTAAAACCTCTCCCACCAGCCCTAAAATATGTCTTTCTTCATAATAATCAAGAAACCCCAATGATCATTAGTGACAAACTCACAAATGATGAAACCCAAAAGCTTGTCACCATTTTATAAAGACATAGAACCGCTATAGGCTACTCACTCGAAGACCTCAAGGGCGTCAGTCCTGCTCTCTGTACTCATCGCATCCCTACCGATCCTAATTGCACACTATTGACGCAAAACGTGACGCTCTGCGCCAGGCACACAGCAAGCCGAACGAGGCTAGCTTCAATCGGGTGCCCGAAGTATTCTGAATCCGGAAACGTGCCAGTCGGTTTGACCTGAAAACCAACAAGGGATAAAAATATGAGAATACCTTGGAACATGCCGGGTGAGACCAGACAGTTCCATATATACGGCTTTGAAAGCCAATCATGACGGCACATAGCTATGAGAGCTGTTTGCCGAAACAGATCTATAATGTCATTCGGCAAATGTAGAGATGAAAATCATAAGCATGCCGAATGTCGAACACATAAACAGCAAAAGGACAAAGAAGTAAATTGTAAATATAAATCCATCCAAACAACACATGCATAGGCTAATCCAACTAATCTGCCACACGTTTAGCCTTCATGAGCCCGTCAAGTGTAAACTTAAGCAAAGCTAATCCACCGCATGATACCACTTGCTATGAGTCCACACCACTCCTTATAATTAGATTAATCCACCGCATGATACGATCTAATTATAAGAAGCTAAAAGCATACATATATCTGGACAGATCTATAAAAACTCATTACTCATGTAAGCATAACCAGAATCGGCAAAATAGCCGAACTGGGGTCCATGAAGAAGGAACATACAAACAAGCATGATCAAACTAATCTAAAACCTGCATCTGCCGCACGACACCCAGTTCTATCAGAGTATAAACATGATTGACATGCATGAACGCACAACATGTAACAACCTAGATTGAAAGCTGATCCGACCATCATGATCTTATGATTAGCAAAGCATAAGCAAATTTATGCAACAAGGCCGAACAAAGATCAATCTAGATTGGGCAAAAAGTGTTACAGGAATTAAATAAATAAAGCATATAACACATGGTAACTTAATGAATCTATTAGATCTGTCAAATCTAACAGAGCCGATAACTATCTTTGCTCATGACTTAATCCGCCGCACGATACAAGGCATAAGCAAAAACTTCCCATCATAAGCTTAAATCCGCCTCACGATACTAAGCTTAACGTACGAGACTACTTGCATCATATCTAAATCCACCGCATGATACTAGACATGATAGCAAGGTTGCCGATACTTACGGAGGTCGACGGATCGATGATTCCTCTCGTAGAACTCGACGACAAGACTTAAGGACTCGAAGATGGCACGGAGCCGGTTGTATTGATATGGTTGTGTACCCTTTTTTACAATAGCCAAGGGTTTATATTTATACCCTGGACGCAATACAAGTCCTAAGAGGACACGACTATGAAATATTTAAGGAAAATACAATATTCTTGGCCTTCAACTCCTTTCAGAATCATCATTGCCTTAATTGTCGCAATTTGGTTGCCCGATCGGCTCTCGTTTCTGTCGTTTTAATGGAAACTCCCTTTTCTCAGAATAGCCAACCGCATGAGCAGTTGCCGAATCCTTGGAAACTAGCCGACCGCATGGATACTTGCCGAATGCCTTATACGTCCATCTCCGCACACTGGACATGCATGCCGTCTTCTAGCCTTTCCTTCATCGTGAAGCCATTCATGCTAAATATAGAAGTGGACGTCGAGATGTGCATGCTTTATATATATTGCCTTCTTTGCATGCTTGCCACATCACAACGCCACCGAATCCAACTCCGGGCCAATGAGATCAGAACCCTCTGCTTCTTGAATACTCGTTTAATCTGTCACGGTCATGGTCGATTATCCTCGTGATCGGCTTCTCTTGCCATATCTATTTCCTGAATGGAGTAACCGATCGCTTGGCCGTCTACTAAACGCTCTTCTCACTGCTCGTTGGGTCCACCTGTCATCTTCTCAATGTTGACCAAAATCTAGTGTTAACACAGGCCCCCGTAGTTCGGAGTATGAATTGTCATGCTTCGAACTATTTGATCTCTGTTGGTCTTCTTCAAAAAGCCAAGAAATTCACTGATAGCAATAACATTTTCTCACCTTGTTTCCACAATTTTGCCTGTAAAACAATAATTCTCCAATACATGTGGAAACAAGTTAGTTACAAATGTATATGTGTATAAATATTATAGTTCTTCCATTTTATTGATCAGAAGATGCTGCAATGCCGGCTACATCTCAAAAGTATCATATTTCATAACCAAGATTTCCTTTAAACTTGAATAAACTGGTACCTTACTCATCCATCCGTCTCTTTAATTATGGGGCTTTAGATCTAACTGAGTCCTCAAGCGATTGCAAAACAGAATAGCTATAGAAATGCTTATCTTTTACCCCTTGATCATTTTTCATCCAGAGTTTTTATCATTATCTTTATATAAAATCGCATCACATAATATTGCAAAGTCAAAGACTCGACCATAAGGAGATACAAGCCATAAACCTAGATCAAGAAGTGCAAGTGAATATTTTTATTACTTTTTCTTTTGCATATGTCATTCTCCCTACCTTTTAAAATTATGAGGCTACTGGACCTTCGGCCATCTTTTATTTTATTTGGTGGTCACTTGACCTTTTCTTTTTTACATTTTTATTTGGGCGGTTTGCCCTTTTTTCTTTCTTAGTTCTGGCGGACACGTGTCCGTCGTTTTTATTTCTGAGATTTATAGAATAGCCTCATATTTTTAATCAAAGAGAGAATGCACATGCAAAACACATTAGTGTATAACGTGTACGTGAATCTTGATCTTGAGAATATGACTATAATCTCAACTAGTAGTCACAATGATTTGACAGTGCTCAATATGATATTAAGTAAATTTTATTATTCATTAAATATCCGAATTTCAAGTATCTCTCAGAATAATGTCATAGCAAATTCTACCTCTATTCATATCCCACAACTACTTTCAGACAAAGTTTAAATTCTATGCAACCCACAAATTTCAAAGACTTCAAGATAAATATAATAACCACTAGACCCAAATCTTAAAGAAATCAAAGTTATAAACCAGACACAGGTGAAACATAAAACAGAGAAACTATTTATCATTTCAACAATGGATAACTCAAAATATTTATATCACATATTCATATAGTGGAATTTTTTAGGTTTTTTTTAGTGTGGAGATGCAACATGAGAGGTTTCGCTTTTTAATGATCTTAATTTTAAGCTCTGAAACTATTAGAGAAGCGAGGGTAAAATTACACAAACCACCGTTGAAGATGAAGCAGCCATTCGTTTTGTCCTTCTTCACGATGGATCGCTCGATGCTGTACGATGTGTGCGCGTTGATCTCAGGCCCCCCGACACGTAGTCACAGCGGCGTAATCGATGATTCACTGGTGTCCTCCTTTCTCTCATCCAAGACATCTTCGCCGAATACGTGTTGAAAATATTTGAAGCCAATCATAAACGTCAATCCTTCTTCTGTAAATGACTGGCTGCTTCAGATCTTGTAGTTGTTCTGACTATAAGTGAACTTGTCACCGTTGCATGTGTCTTGTTGGCACCACCTTATTCAAGGCCATCAGCAAAGGTATCTCTTTCAACATGAAGTGTGCTGAAAACGTTTCAGCAGATGATCTTCTATCGGCCGTCCGGTTGCTAACGTCCTTTGTGCTTCTGATGTAGCC
Source organism: Coix lacryma-jobi var. lacryma-jobi (assembly GCA_009763385.1). Classification (NCBI taxonomy): domain Eukaryota; kingdom Viridiplantae; phylum Streptophyta; class Magnoliopsida; order Poales; family Poaceae; genus Coix; species Coix lacryma-jobi. The sequence goes on along the minus strand of CM019824.1, from coordinate 62,204,162 downwards.
TTTCGTAACCTTATCACCAGACTGAGCCTTTTGCGTTATTCAGGGAAAGATAAAGTTATATTAATAGGAGCCGAAGGTTCTGTCTTATCGGCTTTTGCTTAGTATGCCTTTGACTTTCTTCTTGTTGAGGAACTGGAATGCTTTAGGTAAGCATGCTGTCAGGTAACTCACGGTAGCTTCGAAGAACGTCATTTTTGATGAGGCTGAGTGTGCCGTAGAGGATGAATACGAGCTCGGCAGTGCATGGATGCGTGCACGATGATAACTCCAGCCGATTCCTGTATGCATATAGGCCAATTAGTATATTTCCTCGTGTTGTTGTATCCACCGATTCCTTTCCTGAATAGCCGATTCCAAAGATGACATGCAGATAATTAGCTATCGACCAACTTCCCTCGGCATGACCCCTTGATACTCAATCGGCTTTTTATAGCAGCATGCAAGTAAATCTGAATTTGGACTTTATCTCTTTGAACATCTCCATGGAAATCTTCCTTTTATTTATCTCTTCATGTGCATGCCGTGCCATGATATATTTGGAGACCGATACATTCATGCATGATGTATTTGAAGCCATTTTATTTTTAGGAGAAACCATATCAGCCAATTCTATCTTTAGGAGAAGTTCATTAGCTTCTTTAATTGGTTTCTATGTCCTTGCACGGAGCAAATCCACCCATGCATGCTATCTGCGTCTTCGTAGATGCCATGTACACTCAGTTGATCAGCACCTATCCCGTGTGTACACGTTGAATCGGCTTTGACAATCAAACAGGAATTGTGGTCCCACCAGGCGTGCCAAAAAGTGTGTTGACGCAAAACGTGACGCTCTGCGCCAGGCACACAGCAAGCTGAACGAGGCTGGCTTCAATCGGGTGCCCAGAGTATTCTGAATCCGGAAACGTGCCAGTCGGTTTGACCTGAAAACCAACAAGGGATAAAAATATGAGAATACCTTGGAACATGCCGGGTGAGACCAGACAGTTCCATATATACGGCTTTGAAAGCCAATCATGGCGGCACACAGCTATGAGAGCTGTTTGCCGAAACAGATCTATAATGTCATTCGGCAAATGTAGAGATGAAAATCATAAGCATGCCGAATGCCGAACACATAAACAGCAAAAGGACAAAGAAGTAAATTGTAAATATAAATCCATCCAAACAACACATGCATAGGCTAATCCAACTAATCTGCCGCACGTTTAGCCTTCATGAGCCCGTCAAGTGTAAACTTAAGCAAAGCTAATCCACCGCATGATACCACTTGCTATGAGTCCACACCACTCCTTATAATTAGATTAATCCACCGCATGATACGATCTAATTATAAGAAGCTAAAAGCATACATATATCTGGACAGATCTATAAAAACTCATTACTCATGTAAGCATAACCAGAATCGGCAAAATAGCCAAACTGGGGTCCATGAAGAAGGAACATACAAACAAGCATGATCAAACTAATCTAAAACCTGCATCTGCCACACGACACCCAGTTCTATCAGAGTATAAACATGATTGACATGCATGAACGCACAACATGTAACAACCTAGATTGAAAGCTGATCCGGCCATCATGATCTTATGATTAGCAAAGCATAAGCAAATTTATGCAACAAGGCCGAACAAAGATCAATCTAGATTGGGCAAAAAGTGTTACAGGAATTAAATAAATAAAGCATATAACACATGGTAACTTAATGAATCTATTAGATCTGTCAAATCTAACAGAGCCGATAACTATCTTTGCTCATGACTTAATCTGCCGCACGATACAAGGCATAAGCAAAAACTTCCCGTCATAAGCTTAAATCCGCCTCACGATACTAAGCTTAACGTACGAGACTACTTGCATCATATCTAAATCCACCGCATGATACTAGACATGATAGCAAGGTTGCCGATACTTACGGAGGTCGACGGATCGATGATTCCTCTCGAAGAACTCGACGACACGACTTAAGGACTCGAAGATGGCACGGAGCCGGTTGTATTGATATGGTTGTGTACCCTTTTTTACAATAGCCAAGGGTTTATATTTATACCCTGGACGTAATACAAGTCCTAAGAGGACACGACTATGAAATATTTAAGGAAAATACAATATTCTTGGCCTTCAACTCCTTTCGGAATCATCATTGCCTTAATTGTCGCAATTTTGTTGCCCGATCGGCTCTCGTTTCTATCGTTTCAATGGAAACTCCCTTTTCTCAGAATAGCCGACCGCATGAGCAGTTGCCGAATCCTTGGAAACTAGCCGACCGCATGGATACTTGCCGAATGCCTTATACGTCCTTCTCCGCTCACTGGACATGCATGCCGTCTTCTAGCCTTTCCTTCATCGTGAAGCCATTCATGCTAAATATAGAAGTGGACGTCGAGATGTGCATGCTTTATATATATTGCCTTCTTTGCATGCTTGCCACATCACAACGCCACCAAATCCAACTCCTGGCCAATGAGATCAGAACCCTCTGCTTCTTGAATACTCGTTTAATCTGTCACGGTCATGGTCGATTATCCTCGTGATCGGCTTCTCTTGCCATATCTATTTCCTGAATGGAGTAACCGATTGCTGGGCCGTCTACTAAACGCTCTCCTCACTGCTCGTTGGGTCCACCTGTCATCTTCTCAATGTTGACCAAAATCTAGTGTTAACACACACCTTCAAGGGAGCCACAACGGAGACTTAACAATGCTATGCGAGAGGTTGCTAAGAAAGAGGTCCTCAAACTTTTGCACGCTGGGATTATTTATCATGTGCCACATAGTGAGTGGGTGAGCCCTGTCCAAGTAGTGCCAAAGAAGGGAGGTATGACAGTCATTAGGAATGAGAAGAACGAACTCATCCCTCAACGAACTGTCACTGGGTGGCGGATGTGCATTGACTACCGGAAACTAAACAAGGCCACTAAGAAGGACCACTTTCCTTTACCATTCATCGACGAGATGTTAGAACGTCTCACGAATCATTCCTTCTTTTGTTTCCTTGATGGGTATTCCGGGTATCATCAAATCCCAATCCACCCTGATGACCAAAGTAAGACTACATTCACATGCCCATATGAAACTTATGCATACGACGGATGTCGTTTGGGTTGTTCAATGCTCCAGCTTCTTTCCAACGGTGCATGATGTCTATCTTTTCTGACATGATCGAGAAAATAATGGAGGTATTCATGGATGATTTTACTGTCTATGGAAAAAACTTCGATGAATGTTTGAAGAATTTAGATAAAGTCTTACAAAGGTGTGAAGAAAAGCACTTAGTCTTGAACTGGGAGAAATGCCATTTTATGGTTCGGGAAGGAATAGTGCTAGGACATAGAGTGTCTGAACGTGGGATAGAAGTGGATAAAGCAAAGATCGAAGTTATCGAACAACTTCCACCTCCCACGAATGTGAAGGGAATCCGAAGCTTTCTAGGACATGCAGGGTTTTATAGGCGATTCATTAAAGACTTTTCTCAAATTGCTAGACCCCTGACTAGTCTCCTAGCTAAGGATACGCCCTTCATCTTTAATTATGAGTGCCCTGCAGCCTTTCAAATCCTTAAAACGGCACTCATCTCAGCTCCAATTATTCATCCACCTGATTGGAAGCTTCCATTCGAGATCATGTGTGACGCTAGCGACTTTGCGGTTGGGGCCGTTTTGGGCCAAACCAAGGATAAGAAGCACTATGCTATATCCTACACTAGCAAAACCTTATCTGGACCACAGCTCAACTATGCTACAACAGAAAAAGAGTTGTTGGCTGTTATCTTTGCTATAGACAAGTTTAGATCTTACTTAGTGGGGGCTAAGGTAATTATCTATACTGATCACACAGCTCTTAAGTACCTCCTCACTAAGAAAGATGCTAAGCCTCGGTTAATTTGATGGATTCTTCTGCTCCAAGAGTTTGACATAGAGATAAGAGATAAAAAGCGAGTAGAGAACTCGATAGCTGACCACTTGTCTAGGCTTTAGTATAAGGAAACACATGAGCTACCCATCAATGACTACCTAAGGGACGATGCCCTGCTCAAGGTAACAACCTCCGATCCATGGTACACAGACATCGTGAACTTTATAGTAAAAGGCTATGTCCCACCTGGTGCGAACAAAAGAAAATTGATCCATGATAGTCGCTCGCACCTATGGGATGAGCCATATCTTTTTCGAGTCTGCACCGATGGATTGTTGAGAAGGTGTGTTCCTATGGCTGAGGCTACTCAAATTATGGAAAGATGTCATGCCTCACCATATGGAGGACACTATGGAGCATTCCGGACACATGCCAAGATCTGGCAAAGTGGCTTCTTCTGGCCAACGATGAATCAAGATACAAAGGAGTTTGTTAGGAGATGCCACAGGTGCCAGAAACATGGGAATATCAACGCCCGAGATGCAATGCCTCTCACAAACAATCTTCAAATTGAACTTTTTGATGTGTGGGGGATTGATTTCATGGGGCCATTTCCTATGTCTGGGAATTGCGAGTATATCTTGGTAGCCGTAGACTATGTGTCCAAATGGGTAGAAGCAATACCGTGTAGAAATGCTGACTCAAAACATGCCAAGAGAATGTTCCATGAAGTAATATTTCCTCGTTTTGGTACACCCCGGATGGTCATAAGTGATGGAGGGTCACACTTCATAGATAAGGTATTCCGGAAGTACCTGGCAGATCATGGAATTCGTCACAACATTGCTACAGCCTACCATCCCCAAACTAGCGGTCAAGCAGAAACATCTAACAAACAAATCAAGAATATTCTACAAAAGACCGTTGATGAAATGGTCAAGGGATGGAAGGACAAACTCCCTGATGCACTCTAGGCATATCGAACTGCATACAAAACACCCATAGGCATGTCACCTTATCAGCTTGTATATGGGAAAACATGTTGTTGCCACTCCTTAATGGAATCACTCTAAGAATGAGCCACATAAAATAATAAACTAGTGAAGGCACTAAAGGGTGTACGGGACACTACTAACTTCACTTAACGTCAAGTTGTCATCCCCAACATGAAGCTAGCAATGTAATTATATCAGAGCACTGATTCAAAGATAAATATTTACCCACAAGCGCACAGATAAACATACCCGTTGTAGAAGCATTTCACCCAAGCTAGTCTCAGGTATCGTTATTTATATTTAGCCTAGAGACTAATTAATTCAAGATATGATGGTATTGTAAGGACTTAACAACATTAAAATGGCACACACTATAATAAGACTGATAATACTCTAATTGCTTTGAACAGGGATCAGGTTATAGAGTAAATGATATGATAAATAATTGATAAAGGATAGAAGAGATCAGATCAATCAAGGATAAACTTAGAACAATACTACTTAGCAAGTGATGATTAGAACAGATATTAATGAGAAACATTCCTAAGTTATTCTAATTACAAGCCATAGCATACATTGATTAGTGCAATTATATTGGGCAATCATTGGCTAGGTCACATCATATTTATAATCAAGAGGCAACTCCATAGTAAAAGTGTCAAACAAAGTAACCCTTAAACCATGAGTTAACTAAGCCATACTGAACACTATATTCGGGAGGTGGAATACAGAGGACTCAACAGGTCTGTCACACCCGCGATCTACCACTCTATCCGGAACATAGGACGCATTCGCAGATAAATAATGTATAGGCACCACGCCTACACAGCATCTATCACCCACTCGTTGTACTTTAAGATGAGCGCTATACGAACATGAGTATAAACATAAAGATGAACTATCTATGCCAAATATATAATCAAAGAAGACTATAAGCATCATAACTAAGAATATAATCATTGATGTCTTAATCATATCAATTGTATTGCTATCTAGAACACGATGATGAACAATAAGGTGAATTAGATCATCGAGAAGAACTAAAGTACGAACTAGAACATGAACTAGAACAAGATTATGAACTAGACGATGAACATGAACTAGACAATGAACTAGAACATAAACAATGAAGAACAATGATGAACTAGAAGAGCAATTATGAAATAGATCCATAATATTAATACAAGAGAGAAGATCTTGAGTTTACCGAGCCTTCTCGTGACTAGATCAGGAATCCAAGCGAAGCTTGCCTCCTCTAATCCTATTCTATCTACTAATCTAGGTAGATGAAGTTCTAGGACTTCCGATTGATCTCCTTCTGAAGCTCTGATTGATGATGTCTAATGATCAAACCCTGATTGATTCCTGAAGAGGGGGGGTCAGGGGCTGTTTATATAGCCCTGGGCGATGAACCGCGATCGTTGGATCAAACCGACTCGAGGTACGGTCGAGATGCATCGTAGAGGTCGGTGGGAGTAGCTTGCAGAAGACGGAGGCGTGGGGGCTCTGTGGCCGACCGACCGGTGGGCCCTGTGGGACCGGTCGGTCCCACAGATCAGCCTCCTGTGGTGCCCTGCCTCGTGGTGTCTCAATGTGTTCTCTGGAGTCTTCTAGAAGTATCCTGACGTGGCGGTTGCGTTATCTCCTGACGATTTCCTTCTATGGGAAGCTATCGGTGCTGATTTCCTGGTTTAGTCCCTGCAGAATCATAACTCACCAAAACTCATGGAATATTGTCAGTTGAAACCCTAAACCTTTGTTGGTGATCAAATTCTTGCCCTTTTCATATTTATTTATTCCTTAATTATGATAGATAACCAGTGTCAACAACTCCCCCAAGCTTACCTTTTGCTAGTCCCTTAGCAAAAATTCATGATGAATCAGGAATTGCTACTATGCTTTCAAACCTCAATGGTAAAAATCTTCCTTTGGATAGAGTTAACTATTCTGACTTTACCATATTACACTTAACTATGGAGCTTTTGCCTTTACCTGGGTCTTTAAATAATTGAAAGATAGAACAATCAAGTTAAGCACTGTGTCTCTAACTCTTTGATCAACCTTCATTCTGGAGTTTGAATATACTTTCAAAATAAAGATCAGAGATTTCACTGTATGACACTCTCAAATCTCTCTTTTATATTTTATGATTCCTCACTGGTGCATTTTCCTTCCTTCTATGGATAAATATCCGGAGCTTTAAGAAGTGAAAAGCATATCTTACCAAGTCAAAGTTCAAAGTTTAGGAAGAAAGATGTCATACTCATAGATCAAGACTTTAGAACATTTGAAATCTGTCATCTCTTGCTGGCATATTGTAATTAGAGGGACCATGGGCTATCATTCTTTTTTTCTCATACTTTTATCATAACTCTTTCTTTTTTTTCTTTGAGGTAGTCGGACACTTGTCCCTTTTTATTTCCTCCTTATCATATTTTTGCATAGCCCATGCCTCTAACACAATACTGCTTCGGAAGAGTGAATCTTTTAATAAAACAATCTTGATCTCTAGAGCATGATAAATTTCTCAACCATAACTAAAAACTTATAACAAAGCAAGTAGCCTTATCTTAATATCATATTAATGGCTCTGGGTAGGAATTCATGTTATGTCATACAGGATCTCATCATGTGTTTATTTTTTTTAAAGTGTAAATCTCCAGAACTCTAGTATCTCTAGGAATTAGATAAACAGCAGCTCAAACCTTTTTATATCATATCTCACAATTATCCAGACTTTAGATCAAGCAATTGCCATCCACAGGTTTTAGGTTCAGAGTTTATTCAGAACAGCTTTGTCTAAAACTCAAGAAAATTTGAATAGTGGGTATTTTGAAAAAGGCAGAGCAATTGTTCATCATGAGCAAAATTAAGTTTGTATCCACCTAGACATTTATTATATAAAATCTTCATTTAGTTTTGTAATAGTTATTCATCTTTTTAGGGGTTTCTATATTTATTGACCTGATCTAACTAAACCGAACTAATAGTAATAGATAAAAATCCGTGATACTTATCGTGATAATTGAGGGTGCTCTCCCCCAAGCTGGATCTTGACGTGGTCCTTTTCTCCAGAAGTCGAGTAGACCGTTATTGGTTTCTTGAATCCTTCTCTTCTTCTCTTCCTGCTGAATTCAAAGATAGACAACATAACTAGTTGAAGGACCGAGAATGCTAAAGCAAGGCGACCAGAGGGGGGGGGGTGAATGGGAGCCTAAAAATTTCTTCTCAGAAATTCTGGCCTCTGTCCCAACAAAATCAACCCCAAGAGCAAAGCCGACACACGTGATGTCCACGACCCAAGAGAATGGGTGGATGTTCCCTAGGAACACAGTGGGACACCACAAAAGTTCCCTCACCCAAATCCACGTGAGTCAACTAGTGACAAGATGGACTTTGGGTAACCTCAACCTCCCCCGAGCAACGCGAGGGGGATTTAGGCGTTTTTGCAAAGCGGGAAGCCCTATTTCTGTAGAGCACAGAGTCGGGGAGAAGAACGCAAAAAGCGGAAACCAAATCCGAAGTCGGACGAACAAACGGCGGACGAAACAGTGAAGTTTTCACTGCATCGGACGCTGACCTGCGTCCGATGTACAAGCACCGGACGCGTCCGATGCCAAAAGACCCTTTCTGGAACTTCACTGCATAGCCATCGGACGCTGGCTACAGTGCGCCCTAAGCGTCCGATGCTCAACCCTCGGACGCGTCCGATGGACAACGGAGCATCCGATGGTTAGGGTCCGGCGCGTCCGATGATCAACGGACGCGTCCGATGCCCTGCGTCCGATGCCCACTCAAAAACACCAGAACTGACATGTGTCACCGGAGCATCCGATGCTATGAACAGCAGCGTCCAATGCTCCCGTGACCAGCGTCCGATGCCCCCGAAATTGCACAGTTCTTCCGCGGATTCAACCCGATCTCCTCCGAATCAAAAGCTCTTGGGCTAGGATTCGATCTGAGAGGTCACAAAGATGTTAGTGAGCTACTCCTAAGAGATCATGGCTCGAACCTAACTCCAAATCGGTGAATCGAAAGATTTCGGGGCAAAAGAGCAAGAATGTGATCCAAAACAAAATCCGCCCGATCTACTAGCTTGTGAGGAATTAGAGAAAACCCTTTGGTAGAAAGATGTCTCTCACGATGCTCTAGAAGATGGTTCAAACGGATTTGCGAATCTTCCCTCAAAACAAGAAATCTCGTGAAGATCAAAAGAGGGGAAAACGTGCAAAGCGAAGAACAAAATCGCAAGACAAATTAAAGCACGAATTTGATCCTTGGAATCAGCGGAATGGATGATTGATTAAGCAATCGGTGTCGGGCTACAAGCCACTCCTAGCAAATCAAAGCTTGGATGGCGAAAAGCTCAAGAACAAGAGCCGGTCTCTCCTCTAGCCCTAGCCTCCTCTCACCTAAACAAAATGAGAGTGACACCTCCCAAGAATTCCCCAAGGATAGCTGCCCTAGCAGCCCCCTTCATCTATATATAGGCGCACGTCCGAAGACCAAAACGTCCTTCCATTAAGCACTCTACCCAAATACCCCCCAGGGGTAAAACTGTCCAACCCTAGCAATTTCAACCGACGGCCACGCCCACACATCCGGTAGCTTCGCCTCGACGCGACCTCCCTGATGCCGCCACGTGCCGTCATCGTCGACCGCCGCGCCTTCCTCGTGGATAGCTTCGCCGCCGCGCCAGCCTCTCCACGCCGCCACGCGTCGACCGTCCTTTTGGACCTTCCCCCGGTTTTGAGGCCCAAACCGGGAAACCTGCCAGCCCAGGTTTTGAGGCCCAAACCTGGAAACCGTCCACCCTGAGTTTTGAGGCCCAAACTCGGAAACCCGCAAGCCCAGGTTTTGAGGCCCAAACCTGGAAACCGTCCATCCCGAGTTTTGAGGCCCAAACTCGGAAACCGGCCACCCGAGTTTTGAGGCCCAAACTCGGAAACCATCGATGGTAGCTTTTTGCGGATCAGCTACCGAACCCGCGCCGTAGACGGGATGTGGTTCGCACACCCCGACCACCGGCACCGATGCTGATGCATGTCCAGCCTCCACGCCGGGCAGAACGCCTTCGCCATCCTTCTTGACTTGGCCAACGGCACTTGCACCGCACGCAAGCCCGTGTCCGACCTCCGCCAAGTGCCACGACGCCATCGTCTTCCTCCCGACTCGGCCGATGCACCGCGCATCCCCATGTGCTCTCGCTCGCCGATGCCATGTGCCAGCTACCATAGCTGGTCCTCTGGCCCTCTGGTCCGTCAGTCCAAGCCTCACGTCCGCCCTTCACCGCTCTGGGTACATCGACATGGCACGTCTGCCGCACGACACGCCCATCCTTCACCGGTCCCGGTACGTCGTCACGACACGTCTCTACTTGACCTTCACCTCGCCATTGACCACTGTATCCGAGCTCAACACCTGCACATCAACACAACCAAGAGACACATGTTGCACACGCACACCAACACAGAAACACCACAACTCAACGCCACCAGTTAGTCATAAGCATTAAGCGCATAGCGAGATAATGACTCAACCGGGAAAAGCCTCAAACCTTCCTCACAAAGTCAATCATTCATCATATATATTCTCAATCTCCCCCTTGATGAATGCATTGACTAAAAATAAAACCACAAAGGAAGGGTTTGAAGGCAAGCCTCATTCAAGTGCCCAAAAGCCAAGCAAAAGCAAACACAAGGCTACTTGAGATGAGGAAGGATCATGAAAACTCCAAATAAAAGCTTTTGGTCCCGAAAGAAACGGGAAAAGCGGGCAAAGCCTCCACACAACTGAAGAGTCAAGAGAAACAAGAGTTTCATGAAATCCCAAAAGGTACTCGAAAACCAATCTCAAATAAATTGTCAAACAATCATCACAAAAGAAACCAAGGTACTTATCCACTTGGGTTCACTTGGGTCGAAATTTCTCCCCCTTGATGATTGAATTGACAAAAACTAGGCACAAGAGATGGTTTGAGATACCAAAACCGAAAATCTCATTCAAGTGATCAAAAGCCATAAAAGGGCAAAGAACAAAGTCACTTGATATGAGAAGATTATCCATTCAAATGCCTAAAAAGCCAAAGAAATGCTAAAGTAGCGGCAATTTGAAATGAACATAACTTGGTCCCCAAAGACATGGGCAACAGCTCAACGCAACCAAGCAAAAGATCGGAGCAACAACTCAACAAAGAGCAAAACTCGATCACATAGAGCAAGAGACTTGGTTCCCAAAGACATGGGCAACGGCTCGACGCAACCAAGTCAAAAATGAGCTAGTCCTCAAGAAGAGGCAGAAAATGGCTCAACACCGCTAGCTTAAGGCTCGATACCAATTGAGGCTGAAACAACTCATTAGAATGCGTCCAATCACAAACAGCCAAGAATTGATGAAAATAGCTAGTTCCTGAAGACAGAGGCACATAGGCTCGACGCAATTAGCTGAAGGGTCCATACCAATCGAAAATACCAAGCAAAAACTGCTAGTCACTCTAGACAGAGGCAAAAATAGCTCAACACGACTAGCAGGCTCGATACCGACTGTGAAAAACCACAAGAGAAGCTCAACACTGAATGAAGCACAAACACTCGGAGCACGCGGAGAAGCAGCAAGACAAAAGCGACTCCCCCTGAAAGCAAGCCTATATACAAAAGCTATGCAACAAAGCTCATGACACCAATTACACTCCATACCAAAAGATGGATACCAATTGAAACGCATAAAAGAGCTATACCAAGTGAAGAAGGACATAAGAGAGCTAAATTCCCCCTTGCTCCAACCTCTCCCCAAAATGCATGACTCTCCCCTTTGTGCCAACACACAAGCTCCCCCTTGCAAACAGCTTCTCCCCCTTGACAAAAGGGAATATGCTGAGGGGTTTTGGATATTTTTCACAAAGTTGACACAAACACAAGACAAGTCATCCAAAAGCATATGGGGGCAATGAAAAGCACTGAAAGTGACCACAAAGTGTATCGGAGCTGGGGATATGTACACTAAGGTAAAAATGCATGATATGCACAATGCAACAGCTTCAAGTGTATAGCAATCAGAATGAAAAGATGCTCAAAAGGGTGCTGCCCAGAAAGTGTATCAACCAAGACAAATGCTAGCAAAGGCTCAAACTGATCAAGTGAATATGAAATATGAACAATTGAGCCTATGAGCAGTTTTAAGCCATTCAAAGGCAGTTCACCACTAAAAATAGCACTTAGCATGAATAAACAGGAAATCGAGCAAGTGCTAACTCAAGTATAAAAGGTGAACTACCCCTAGCAAAGTTCAATCATCATGCAATAGAATGAAGCATAAACTTGTGTTATTTTCAAATTTTTTATCGGAATTTGCAGCGGTATTAACACAAGTTCAAATTAAAAGCATGTGATTGTGAGAAGTTGAAAGCATGGTCATTGCCTAACTTTTCAACCGGGCTAAGCCTATGCAACAAAAGCAATCAGAAGCTTAAAGCACCGGTTTCGGTCTTACACTACACGGCTCAAGTTTAACTCAAATGTGCAATGAGAAACAGTCTCGATACCGTGAGGTGCTGACACATGCAATCCCATCTCGATCTTTTCATTTCACTTAGACTTGGATCAAATTTTAAGCACAAGGTAAAAATGAACAATCCAAGCAAGTGAATGACTCAGTGCAAGAGACATAGCAACCTAGCATACAAAAGATAGCACAAGTGATCTCAACACATCCTACCCATGCTAGTTGCCACTCTCAATGGTGAACAAATTAAGGTTTCATAATTGATTAGTCAAGTTCACCATTTGCAAAAATAGCTTAGCTCATAACATGTATCAAGTGATCAAAAAGAGCCTAAGCTACAAGCACCATCATGAATAAACAGGGCATACCAAAAAGAGCATAACCTCATTCTCATTGCTCTAAACATGAAGCTCTAAAATGCAAGATGTACATGATGAAATGCATGCAAAAGCTAGTCTATCAAAGACAAAGCAAAACTAGCCTAAAAAGGAAAACCCAAAACAAAAGGGTATCGGAGAAGTCCAACTAAGATACAACAGGCAAAATGCTTCCCCAACTAAAAGGGAAACACACATCAAACTCACAAGCGAAGAGCCAGGAAACGCTCAAGCGATAGCCAGCAAAATCCACATCGAAAAGACAACACAACAAAAAGAGGTCAAGGAAGAAGAGTACCAAAACCCGAACTCAGAAGTGTGTCGAGGGTACCTTATGAAGCGCATGACTGCCTGTCGGTGTGATACCCAAGGGGACGCCTGAATCTGCTGAACTCCGGGGCGCCTGCCTCGCCGAAGTCGTCTCCCCCTCGCCTGATGCTATCGCTCCCACAGGTGCTGCTAGTGCTCACTGGAGAGCTGCTCGAACGAAACCCCAGGTCGTGGAAGAAGTGAGATCGGGTCCGTGAGCCGAAATGCTCTCTCCAGGCTTCTGTTCTCCTGCACACTCAAAAGCAGAAGAAAGCACAAGGCATTGTCTCGTCTAGTGTGTTCTCAAGGTCTCCACGAAAACGGTTAGTCACATAATAAGCATAAGGTGATCTCTCAACAAAAAGAGGCCTACCTATGAAAGATACCGCAAGGAGATTTGAACTCAAACTAGCCTAGACTACCATGCAACAGGATAAAGCACTGTGGAGCAAAATGCAACCTAGAAACATGATCAACCCAAACACAGCCTAAACCTCAACACATGCTACAATGCAAGATAATGATAGCAATAGATCTAAAAGCATGTAATATGATAAAATTGTGGAAAGACTAGTGCTCAAACTAATCATATCAACAGGATACATGTAGCTAACCAAAACTAGCACCTGAAAGGTGATACCTAATGAACATCATACCTCTACAAGTAACGCTCATGGAGAAGTATGGTAAAAACATGGCATAATGTTCATGAGGATCATAGACTAGCATAAAAAGTGGAATAATCCACCAGGCTATACACAAAGCTAGCATGACATATGATACAGAAGATAGCACATGCTAGACTAAACAAAACATGATACAAAAGAAAATGTACAAGCGAAAACTATACAAGTGAGCACATGATAGTCCATCTCATACCACAAGAAATAGAACATGGATGTACAAGGTATGAGTGTAAGAGAAGGCTCACCAAACTGCAAAAGCCTCTTTGGAGGCAAATCTAAGCGGGGTGTAGAGAACCATCAACTCTTGATCACATCTAAAAGATCAAGCTCCATCAGGCGCATGTTCTCCACCCCGCGTCCTCATATCTACACACAAGAGGACAAAGTAACCCGAGTCTTGGATCCTGAAGGGTTAGCAAGCATATACTTGGGAAAACAAGACTTGGTCCCAGAACTCAACTTATCTTGTGGGTTAGCATGATGCAAATGTTGGTTCAAATGCAATTGTGAAACACCCTTGGAAGCATTCCTCAAAAGGACAACTCGAGGAGAAGAACGAGTCGTACCACGGGAAAAGAGGCAAACATCTTCCAAGGTTTTTGTAGAAGAACCAATAGAAGCACCATGAAAAGCATGACGTGGACCGAGAGAAGAAGTACTAGGAGCATGTCCACGACCATGACCTATCCCACTAGAAAAGGAGTCATAAAACCCATCAACAAAGAGGGGCTTCTTACTAGGAGCACAAGCGTTCATTCCATGGGAAGGGCTATGAACCACCATCTTCCTAGAAGAGCGAGCTTGGCGCAAGCGTTTGGCACGCCGATAGCAAAAGCTTTCTTGATGCCCATCTTTCTCACAAAAAGAGCAATGGTACAAAGGCCTATTGGAAGGCACACCATTCTCCGATAAGTGAGAAGTCCCTTGGGACTTGGAACAAGAAGCATCAACATTCAACTTGGTGCCAACACTAGGAGCACACGTGCCATGGGAAAGGCTACGCGGCTTCCTAAAAGCCTTAGCTCGAATACGCCGCTCGTGCTTGACACGACGAAAACAAAAATCGAATGAGTGTCCATCCTTCTTGCAAAAGGTGCAATGGAAAATCGGATTGGGAGCACGAGTCCCAAAAATATGAGAAGCACCCTTGTCAAGAGAAGTCCCTTGGACATCACTCGAAGAGACAACAAGGTTAGGAGTAGCTATGAAAGAGCTATCCGAAACCTTGACACAAGTGCTATCGTCAAACACTCACGCGCAGCACAAGAACTCAACTCCAGTTGCAAAGATGCAAACTTAGAAATATCAACATCAGAGTTGGAAGAAATGCGTGACTCAAAAGACTTAGCACAAAGACTCTTGCATCTTTTGGCGAAAACCTCATTTTCAAACATGAGGCGATCGCAAGTACCACAAGGAGTATTTTTCAGATTGTCCATCTCCTCTCTAATGCACTCGGCATATGTGGTATGCAAGAGTTCAATCTCTTTTTCAAGGTTGGCACTCATATCATTGTGCTCAACCAACTTGGCGCTCATTTCATCGCGCAAAGCTTTCAAAGCCAAAACTTCTTTCTCTAAATCAATACATGATGTGCACATGAAATCGGTGGAAGAAACATCACCATTCACATCAAGCAAAGAATCATGAATAGCACTAGAAGCATGGCAAGCATTTTTATTCAAAGAGCATGAGCTACAAGGCCTAGCATTTATCTCATCAATTTCAGCCCTAGCATGCTCAAGTTCATCTACACATGTGGTGTGAGTCAATTTTAATTTATTAATTTCAGCATGCAAAGACTCACATGAAACACATGGTAAAGAAGCTTTTGACCTAAGCAAGGCTATTTCAGATTTAGCATAAACAAGGTCCTTGCGCAAGTCAAAGCAAACAAGACATGGTATGGAAGCATTTGATTTCAACATTTCATTTTCAGATTTTAAGCTAGCAAGAGAAAAGCATAGCTCATCATTCTTCCTAACCATGTCACTACAAGAGGTGCAAGGTAAAGATGCACTAGACTTCCAATGAAAAAGGCCACATTTTAACCTAGCAATGGAGCATTTCAACTTCTTGATCTTTCTATGTAAGGTATCACAAAGCTCATCATATCTCAGGTTATCATCACAACAAGCTTCAAATCGTTGGGACAAAATCCCAAGACTAGCGAGAAGTGTACCTTTCTTGGCCTTGCCAATTTCACGTATACGATCCTCCATTGAATGCTCATCATCTCCTACGAAGTCCAGCAAAGCTTCCACCTCACGTTCCGCCTCAAGAGCCGCACTCCTCCTTCTTGCCAAAGTGTCGTCCTCAATCGCATGTCCAAGACTCAAACCTAAGGACAAAGACACATTGGAAGAAGAACTTGGTGCCATTTCCAAAAGCACCATTAGTGTTAGCCAAAACACAAGCTCAACACCTCGACAAGCAAAGTCAAAAACAAAACCACTCTCAAAAAGGTTGCCTTCGCGGATCCGGAACCGGTTAAGGTAGAGAGATCCTTAACTGGCTCCAATACCAATTGAAGGTCCGAGAATGCTAAAGCAAGGCGACCAGAGGGGGGGGTGAATGGGAGCCTAAAAATTTCTTCTCAGAAATTCCGGCCTCTGTCCTAACAAAATCAACCCCAAGAGCAAAGCCGACACACGTGATGTCCACAACCCAAGAGAATGGGTGGATGTTCCCTAGGAACACAGTGGGACACCACAAAAGTTCCCTCACCCAAATCCACGCGAGTCAACTAGTGACAAGATGGACTTTGGGTAACCTCAACCTCCCCCGAGCAACGCGAGGGGGATTCAGGCATTTTTGCAAAGCGGGAAGCCCTGTTTCTGTAGAGCACAGAGTCGGGAATCCAACGCAAAAAGCGGAAACCAAATCCGAAGTCGGACGAACAAACGGCGGACGAAACAGTGAAGTTTTCACTGCATCGGACGCTGACCTGCGTCCGATGTACAAGCACCGGACGCGTCCGATGCCAAAAGACCCTTTCTGGAACTTCACTGCATAGCCATCGGACGCTGGCTACAGTGCGCCCTAACCGTCCGATGCTCAACCCTCGGACGCGTCCGATGGACAACGGAGCGTCCGATGGTCTGGGTCCGACGCGTCCGATGATCAACAAACGCGTCCGATGCCCACTCAAAAACACCAGAACTGACACGTGTCACCGGAGCGTTCGATGCTATGAACAGCAGCGTCCGATGCTCCCGTGACCAGCGTCCGATGCCCCCGAAACTGCACAGTTCTTCCGCGGATTCAATCCGATCTCCTCCGAATCAAAAGCTCTTGGGCTAGGATTCGATCTGAGAGGTCACAAAGATGTTAGTGAGCTACTCCTAAGAGATCATGGCTCGAACCTAACTCCAAATCGGTGAATCAAAAGATTTCGGGGCAAAAGAGCAAGAACGTGATCCAAAACAAAATCCGCCCGATCTACTAGCTCGTGAGGAATTAGAGAAAACCCTTTGGTAGAAAGATGTCTCTCACGATGCTCTAGAAGATGGTTCAAACAGATTTGCGAATCTTCCCTCAAAACAAGAAATCTCATGAAGATCAAAAGAGGGGAAAACGTGCAAAGCGAAGAACAAAATCGCAAGACAAATTAAAGCACGAATTTGATCCTTGGAATCAGCGGAATGGATGATTGATTAAGCAATCGGTGTCGGGCTACAAGCCACTCCTAGCAAATCAAAGCTTGGATGGCGAAAAGCTCAAGAACAAGAGCCGGTCTCTGCTCTAGCCCTAGCCTCCTCTCACCTAAACAAAATGAGAGTGACACCTCCTAAGAATTCCCCAAGGATAGCTGCCATAGCAGCCCCCTTCATCTATATATAGGCGCACGTCCGAAGACCAAAACGTCCTTACATTAAGCACTCTACCCAAATACCCCCAGGGGTAAAACTGTCCAACCCTAGCAGTTTCATCCGACGGCCACGCCGGCACATCCGGTAGCTTCGCCTCGACGCGACCTCCCTGATGCCACCACGTGCCGTCATCGTCGACCGTCCTTTTGGACCTTCCCCCGGTTTTGAGGCCCAAACTGGGAAACCTGCCAGCCCAGGTTTTGAGGCCCAAACCTGGAAACCGTCCACCCCGAGTTTTGAGGCCCAAACTCGGAAACCCGCAAGCCCAGGTTTTGAGGCCCAAACCTGGAAAACGTCCATCCCGAGTTTTGAGGCCCAAACTCGGAAACCGGCCACCCGAGTTTTGAGGCCCAAACTCGGAAACCGTCGATGGTAGCTTTTTGAGGCTCAGCTACCGAACCCGCGCCGTAGACGGGATGTGGTTCGCACACCCCGACCACCGGCACCGATGCCGATGCATGTCTAGCCTCCACGCCGGGCACAACGCCTTCGCCATCCTTCTTGACTTGGCCGACGGCACTCGCGCCGCACGCAAGCCCGTGTTCGACCTCCGCCAAGTGCCACAACGCCATCGTCTTCCTCCCGACTCAGCCGATGCACCGCACATCCCCATGTGCTCTCTCTCGCCGATGCCATGTGCCAGCTACCACAGCTGGTCCTCTGGCCCTCTGGTCCGTCAGTCCAAGCCTCACGTCTGCCCTTCACCACTCTGGGTACATCGGCATGGCACGTCCGCCGCACGGCACGCCCATCCTTCACCGCTCCCGGTCCGTTGGCACGACACGTCTCTACTTGACCTTCACCTCGCCATCGACCACTGTATCCGAGCTCAACACCTGCACATCAACACAGCCAAGAGACACATGTTGCACACGCACACCAACACAGAAACACCACAACTCAACGCCACCGGTTAGTCATAAGCATTAAGCGCATAGCGAGATAATGACTCAACCGGGAAAAGCCTCAAACCTTCCTCACAATGTCAATCATTTATCATATATATTCTCACTAGTGGAACTTGATTAAGCGTTAGTGATAAGTATTCCTCCATTTGTCTATAGTTGTCTTAAAGCTCTTAAGATTATTCATATTCTCCCTTTCCACTAAGCAGAGTTTCAGCAGGGTTATATAGTATCTTTTTTTGGATTTATATATGTATGCAATGCAAATGTATAGTTTATTTTTGTGCCTCCACGGAAAGTGTATACTCTCATGGGGCTTAGAGCTTTCATCATTTTTTTTTCTAATGCAGATATAGCTGCTAGGAAGTAAATATGATACTAATAGTAAAATGCTCATGCTTAATTATGCAATGATGAATTCAATGCTGATGATTATGGATAACTACTGAGTTACCTTCCGGCGAGGATTCGACGTTTATAGTCTATCGAACAAGACTCCTTGTACGCTCTTTATTCTTCCTTGGGTGCATCAGCAGATCCTGAGGAGGACCCCGATGATTGCACGTCAGTAGAATTCTCTTTCTTTTTCCATATTTGTTTAACTGGTGATCTTGTATCCTTTACTTCTTCGTCCTTTGTTTCCTTTAATAGGAAATCTTCACTCCTGGTAACTTCTCCTTCATAGTCAGCCCATCCATCCTTGATTTGTCGATTCTTGTTGCGTTGGGATGTGCGGCGTCTCCTCCTTGAGTGGTTCTTCTTTTTCTGTGCATTAGTGGCATAACTATTGAAGTAACAACGTACCTTCTCTCTGAAGAACTGGAAGTGGATCTCTCCAGATCTCATGTAGATGATGGCGCCGGTGGTGTTGAGGAAGGGTCTTCCTAGGATGATGTGAATGTCGTTTTCCTTTCCCATGTCTAGTACTAAGAAGTCGGTGGGAACGTAGTGGTCTTTAATTTGGATCATCACGTCCTTTACTATTCCCTCCGGAAATCGATAAGTTTGGTCCGCCATCTATAGCTGCACATATGTTTGATACATAGGTCTATTTTTATATAAGTGCTCATATGTTACCTTAGACATTATATTGACACTTGAGCCAATGTCGCAGAACGTCTTGTGGAACGTACTTCCTTCGATCTTGCAATCGATGGTGGGTACGCCTGGGTCATCCCTTTTGGCGAGGTATGGTGATGCAAGAAGGTGGTCATGTTCTGTTTGGACCGAGTTGACCATCCATACTGTGTCTTGATGTGGTTGTGTAGCCTTGTTCTTCCTCCTTCTGTTCCTATTCTTCTTCTTTGATGATATGATGTTTGCATCTTCGTAGGGCTTCTGAGGGTGGACTTTGGTAGTGAGTGTACGACTCTTGAAATTGAATCTTTCTTTGTTGCCTGTGATTGTGAAACAGATCTTGGCACTGTCCGTGTAGATGATGGCTTTCGTTGAGCTTAGGAACGGGCGTCCAAGAATGATGGGTGCTCTTTTGTCTCCACCTATTTCAATGATCATAAAGTCTGCACACACATACGAGCGTCCCACTCGTATACATATGTCTTCTAAAATTCCCAATGGGTAGCACAGTGTCTGATCTACAAGCTGCAAACACATAGTTGTATATAATAGAGGTGCACCAAGTATTTGTTCGTATATTACCCTTGGCATAACGTTGACGCTTGCTCCAAGGTCACAGACTGCTTCTTCAAAACTGTGAGATCCAATATGAATTGGAATCACAGGTCTTCCTGGATCTCCTTTCTTTGGGGCGATGGAGTCATCCATCCATTCCCTTGAAGGTCTAGGTATGAGGTGTCCTGCATCAAAGATGTCTACAAGATTTGCAGTTTCTAGTTCTTTTGGACTTCCTGGAATCTTACCTTTTTCAGTCATAGGGACTGAAGCTGCTAACTGAGATAACTGAGATTCTATCATTTTATTAAAACCATGTTGATTCTTTATAGCAGAAGTAAAGCTATCCATTCTAGTATTAATATTTTCAAGCAGTTTATCATTGGAAGCTATCTTTTTAGACATATTATCAATAATTTTATTTTGATTGGATATCATCTCTCTCAAAGGTGGTTGATTAAAAGTATTACCTTGGTAGTTACCTGAGTAGTTACCTGAGTAATTAGGCCTTGATTGCTGGCTCCATCCTTGAGTTTGTTGAGGACGATAGTTGGTGTTGTTGTTGATGTACTTTGCATCCTCTTGAATCTCAGGGCAGTTGTTCCCTGAATGACCAGTGCCTCCACACTCTTCACATGTCATGCGAGATTCGTAGATTTGTTTGACGTCTTCTCTCTTGGGAGTGTGTTCATCGAACTTTTTCATGAGTAGGTCAAGTTTGGCAGACAACATGTCTACTTCCTTTAGTTGATGTATTCCTCCTCTCTTGCGTGGCTGAGAGCGTTCCTCATTCCATCCTTGGTTCGAGGCCATCTTCTCTATGAGTGTAGTTGCATTGTTGATTGTGAGTGATAAGAAAGATCCTCCAGCAGCGGCATCTACAGTTTCACGGGTATTCGAAGTGAGCCCGTGGTAGAAGGTCTGCATGAGTAGCCAATTCTCCATCCCATGGTGAGGGCATTCTGATATGTAGTCTTGAAAGCGTTCCCAAGCTTCTGGGATTGATTCTTCATGTTGTTGCTGAAAAGTTGAAATCTTGGCACAGAGGGCATTCGTCTTGCCCACTGGAAAGAACTTTGCTAGAAAGGCAGTTGAACAAATTGCCCACGAGGTGTTTTTGTCTTTGTTGGCGTAGAACCATTGTTTTGCTTTTCCCAAAAGTGAGAATGGGAATAAGCGAAGTAGAATGGCGTCCCTTTCAACTCCTTTGATGGTGAAAGTGCTGCAAATCTCCAGAAAGTGTTGGAGATGAGCGCTTGCGTCTTCATGTGCCTTTCCGCAAAACTGATTAGCTTGCACCATGTTGATCAAAGCTGGCTTGAGTTCAAATCCGTTGTCTCCGACATTGACTGTTGGTCCAGTCCTGATGTTCGCAGTGGTTGGTGCAGAGAACTCGCGGAGTGTCTTGTCGGCCATGGTGTCCAACACTGGTGTTAAGCTTCTTCTTATCTGGCTAACTTCTGGTAGTGGTGCTGAGGGTCTCTTAAGTTTGCGTCTAGTTTTCCTTAGTAAAACTTCAGGATCCTCAATGTAGTTTTTCGGATGTTGGAAACCAGTCATACATCACCCTGCATAAGATATAAGAGATAAACAAAGCCAGGGTAAGTCTGTAAAAGTAAATAATTAGTGCATTATCACATGTGTGTAAGTAAAATGATATGTTCTAGCTACCGTTTTAAATGCTGTTAATGCAATATCCTTATTAGTGTTCATAAAGATTTTAATGATAAACCCTAGGTACCATCCCTAATTGAATTGATGTGGTCCCCGGCAACGGCGCCAGAAATGCTTGTTGACACTCCTTAATGGAATCACTCTAATAATGAGCCACATAAAATAATAAACTAGTGAAGGCACTAAAGAGTGTACGGTACACTACAAACTTCACTTAATGTCAAGTTGTCATACCCAACATGAAGCTAGCAATGTAATTATATCAGAGCACTGAATCAAAGATAAATATTTACCCGCAAGCGCACAGATAAACATACCCGTTGTAGAAGCAATTCACCCAAGCTAGTCTCAGGTATCGTTATTTATATTTAGCCTAGAGACTAATCAATTCAAGATATGATGGTATTGTAAGGACTTAACAACATTAAAATGGCACACACTATAATAAGACTGATAATACTCTAATTTCTTTGAACAGGGATCAGGTTACAGAGTAAATGATATGATAAATAATTGATAAAGGATAGCAGAGATCAGATCAATCAAGGATAAACTTAGAACAGTACTACCTAGCAAGTGATGATTAGAACAGATATTAATGAGAAACATTCCTAAGTTATTCTAATTACAAGCCATAGCATACATTGATTAGTGCAATTATATTGGGCAATCATTGGCTAGGTCACATCATATTTATAATCAAGAGGCAACTCCATAGTAAAAGTGTCAAACAAAGTAACCCTTAAACCATGAGTTAACTGAGCCATACTGAACACTATATTCGGGAGGTGGAATACAGAGGACTCAACAGGTCTGTCACACCCGCGATCTACCACTCTATCCGGAACATAGGACACATTCGCAGATAAATAATGTATAGGCACCACGCCTACACAGCATCTATCACCCACCCGTTGTACTTTAAGATGAGCGCTATACGAACATGAGTATAAACATAAAGATGAACTATCTATGCCAAATATATAATCAAAGCAGACTATAAGCATCATAACTAAGAATATAATCATTGATGTCTTAATCATATCAATTGTATTGCTATCTAGAACACGATGATGAACAATAAGGTGAATTAGATCATCGAGAAGAACTAAAGTACGAACTAGAACATGAACTAGAACAAGATTATGAACTAGATGATGAACTAGACGATGAACATGAACTAGACGATGAACTAGAACATAAACTATGAAGAACAATGATGAACTAGAAGAGCAATTATGAAATAGATCCATAATGTTAATACAAGAGAGAAGATCTTGGGTTTACCGAGCCTTCTCGTGACTAGATCTGGAATCCAAGCGAAGCTTGCCTCCTCTAATCCTATTCTATCTACTAATCTAGGTAGATGAAGTTCTAGGACTTCTGATTGATCTCCTTCTGAAGCTCTGATTGATGATGTCTAATGATCAAACCCTGATTGATTCCTGAAGAGGGGGGTCAGGGGCTGTTTATATAGCCCTGGGCGATGAACCGCGATCGTTGGATCAAACCGACTCGGGGTACGGTCGAGATGCATCCTAGAGGTCGGTGGGAGTAGCTTGCAGAAGACGGAGGCGTGGGGGCTCTGTGGTCGACCGACCGGTGGGCCCTGTGGGATCGGTCGGTCCCACAGGTCAGCCTCCTGTGGTGCCCTGCCTCGTGGTGTCTCAATGTGTTCTCTGGAGTCTTCTAGAAGTATCCCGACGTGGCGGTTGTGTTATCTCCCGACGATTTCCTTCTATGGGAAGCTATCGGTGCTGATTTCCTGGTTTAGTCCCTGCAGAATCATAACTCACCAAAACTCGTGGAATATTGTTAGTTGAAACCCTAAACCTTTGTTGGTGATCAAATTCTTGCCCTTTTCATATTTATTTATTACTTAATTATGATAGATAACCAGTGTCAACACATGTCATCTACCTGTCGAGCTTTAGTTTAAAGCTCACTGGGCCATGAAACGATGGAACATGGACTTTGAAGCTGTAAGGACAAAAAGAAAGATGCAACTCTCAGAACTAGAAGAATGGCATGAAAAAGCTTATCATAATGCCAAGATCTACAAAGAGAGAACAAAGAGATGGCATGATAAGAGAATCAAGAACAAGGAGTTTAAGCCCGGGGATAAGGTTCTTCTGTTCAATTCAAGAGTTAAGCTCTTTGGGCATGGGAAACTTCGGAGTAAGTGGGAAGGACCTTTCAAGGTTGTCGACACTTCAACTCATGGAGCCATTACCATCCAAGATGATACAGGTAACACATTTAAGGTAAATGGCCAACGCTTAAAAGTTTTTCTTGAACCTGAAAATGTGGAAAAAGAAGTAGACTTGATTGAATTCTTGCAATTTAATCATCCAATCTAAAATCAATCATCCTAAAAACTCTAGACAACCAATGCTTATAAGCCTAACATCTAATTAGTTCCACAAGTTTTGTTGTCTATTTGAGTTTCACAGGATTTGAGAGGCCAAGACAAGCTGACAAGCAAGTGAATGTTCCATCCACTGTCAGAGCACTGTCCAATAACCATCAACATCAATCAAAGCTTCAATAAAGGAAGAACATTTTCACTGTCAGTCCGCTGCATTATAAGATCGAACGACTATGTCAACATCCAGCTTGGGGGAGGCACCCTCACATGTATCCAGGTAAGTATCTTCTTAAGTTTTCTTTCTATACATAAATAAAAAGAAGAAAAAAATATATGAGCACATGAAGGCTCAACGTTATTAAGGGAACTAGCTTGAGGGAGATGCACCCCCGTTATCTTCACGATTCAGGTATGTCTTTATTATTATTACTACTATTATTATCATTAGCTTATATATTATATCTTAAAGTGTGTTAGGTTAAATAAATAAAATAATGCCCTCTCTCTCTAATCTTTTGCATGGAAATGATGAATAGTTGCTCTATCTAATTTCTTTCAAGTACCTAGTCTTCAAAGCATGAGTTCTCCTTATTAATAATGATGCTTTAAAATAAAATTAAATGCATGGGTGGAAAATACTTGATCTGAGGTCTAGGTAATTGATAGATATGACATGTGATGATCTGAGCTACTACTATCTTATTCTAAGCAACACTAGAGTTCCAAAGAGTTTCCAATATTAATATGACTAATAATTGCATTGAGTTAAATTAAGCTTTGTTGACCCTGTGAGAAGTTATCATACTATTGAATTGAGATCACTTACACATTCCATGCATTTTCCTCATAAATGCTCATGATTATTTGTTCGTAATCTCTCAAAAGTTTGTTGGAAGCATGTGGCTATTGAAAAAAAAGAGAAAAAAATCTGAGGAAATAAAAAGGGACAAGTGTCCGAAACCTCAAAAAGAAAGATCTCGAGGAAATAAAAAGGGACAAGTGTCTGGAACCTCGAAAAAAGAGAAAACAAATGAGTATCATAAAAAAGGAGATGGGCATGTGCCCTATAGTAGAATTAGCCTGATAGCCATGTGTCTCTAATAAACAGAAGAGAGTGATATATTCAAAAGAGCATCTGATCCATCTTCCATACACATACATTTCTTGATTCAATAGTGTGGTTGACTTTCTATTTGAATCCATTATTTAATTTGACAACATATGTTTTTAATCTTTTCTGAAAATTCATAAAACTTTGGGATAATGGTGAAGTGACAGAGCAAGAGACCTAGTACTTGATTTGATCGTTCTATCTTTCAATTACTCAAGATTCAAGGTAAAGTACTACGCCCCGTGATGAATAATATGATATCTTTTTCTAATCCAAATGAAAACTTTTGTTTAAATGCTTGTGTGCTTGTTAAGAAATACAGATATTGCAGCAACTCCTGATCCATAGTTAAGATTGGCTTTGCTCAGGACTAGCAAAGGTTAAGCTTGAGGGAACTTGTTGACGCTCACTAATGCTCATAATTAACCATCAACTATTGCATGAAATGACACTAAATGAATCTTAAAGCATAGTTGTAGGGTTTGAAAACTAACAAGTTCCACGAGTTTTGGTATTCTCACTTGTTTTGTAGGACATCCATGTTTTTACCATATAAAAGAATCTCAAGTGATAAATTAGAGTGCACCATTGCGAAGAGCTCATCGAGACGATGAAAACAGACATATCATTTGCTATATTCTGAGTCCCGAATGAAAATATATTAATTTCGCAATGAAACCTACAAAAGAAGGATCTAGAAGACACCAGAAGACACCCCGAGGCGGCCCGCCACGGAGGCCCACTGGGCCAGACCGACCGGTGGGGCCCGGAGACCGGTCGGTCGGCCACGGAGGCCGTTTTGCCTCCGCCTTCCGGAACCTTCTTCCACCGCCTCCTAGGATGCATCTCCACCGTCCCTAAGGTTGGTTTGATCCAACGGCCACAGTTTCTCGCCCAGGGCTATATTAGCAGTCCCAGACCCTCCTCTCCAGGCCATCTCCATCTTCATTATTCATCTCCACATCAAAAACTAGGGTTTCAATTAGAAGTAGAGGTCCCTCTAGATGAATCTCTTCTAGTTTATCTAGAAATAGATCTAGTTCTAGTTCTTCTTGTTCTAGTTCTAGTTGTCTAGTTCATCTAGTTGTAATTAGAGATCGGATTAGAGAGAGGAGAAGGAGAGAGCTAAGGAGGAACTGGAGCTGTCGGATTTTCCTCAACATTGTATTGGTGCAGCATCTAGTTCGTCTTCAAGTAATCTCCAGGTTCTTCATTTACTTTTTCTAAGTATTATATTTAATTCCAGTTCTTACTTTATTTTATTTAATGGATCCTCGCTCGTATCGAGTGCTCTAATTATTCGAGGTAATTAGAGTAGTAATCATTAGTGTAGACGTGGTATCTAGACTAGGGTTTACCTGAGTTTGCACCCAGCCCCGCAGATAGTTGTGGTAGCCCCAGGTGGTGACAGCCCTGACGGCCGACGTAGTCCACCACGTTCGGGTTGGTGTTTGTAGGACCGTAGTCGGAGCTTCCTAGCCCCTTTCTCATCCCTTTTGTAGCTAGTGTTCTGATGTCCCAAAGTAAGTATAGTATAGTGAGCCTTTAATTAGATAGACCTGCATAGAAAACCTTAAGTGTCTCTCTCTACCCATTTTATCATTCTTTTCTTGGACGACTTGCCCCTTGATTAGTACACTTCACGTAACCCATGGAAATCGATACCCTGGAATACTCTCGGGTGAAAGCTACATCGGTATCCGTGCGCTTGCGGATTTTTTTGTGTGCGTTTAAAATACCCAACAACATCTCAAACTCTTTAGCCATCATCTCTCCAAACTCTTCACAAAAGTCTTGGTTGGTTGATCCAAATATGATGTCATCCACATAGATTTGCAACACAAACAAGTCACTTCCAATTTTCTTGGTGAAGAGAGTGGTGTCAACTTTCCCAATTTTGAACCCTTTTGCTAGCAAGAAGTCCCTCAATCTTTCATACCATGCTCTTGGTGCTAGCTTCAACCCATATAAAGCCTTCTTGAGCTTGTACACATGGTTGGGCTTCTTTAATTCTTCAAATCCGGGAGGTTGCTCAACATATACTAACTCATTGATGAACCCATTTAGAAAAGCACTTTTCACATCCATTTGATAGAGCTTGATGTTGTGTGAACAAGCATATGCAAGAAGAATTCTAATAGCTTCCAATCTAGCAACCGGTGCATAGGTTTCTCCAAAGTCAATGCCTTCCATTTGAGTGTATCCTTGTGCAACCAATCTTGCTTTGTTCCTTACAACAATGCCATCTTCATCTTGCTTGTTCCGGAAGACCCATCTTGTACCAATAACATTTGTGTTCTTTGGTCTTTCCACTAACTCCCAAACATCATTGCGGGTGAAGTTGTTCAACTCTTCATGCACTGCATTCACCCAATCAACATTCATCAAAGCCTCATCAATCTTGGTTGGCTCAATAGATGATACAAATGAGTAGTGTTCACAAAATGAAGCCAATCTTGATCTTGTTTGCACACCTCTTCTTATGTCACCAACAATTTGATCTAAGGGATGATCTCTTGCAATGTGTGTTGGTTGTTGCACTTCTTGCGGTTGGACACTTGCACTTGCACTTGGATGAGCCACTTGAGAGCTACTAGCATCTTGTTGATCATGAGAACCACTAGAGCTTGCAACATCATTGCCATGCATGGTTGGAGGAGAGAGCACTTGATCTTTGTCATCTTCTATGTCAATCACTTGCTTTGGCCTTATATCACCAATGTCCATGTTCTTCATAGCTTCCACCAATTGTGTTCCTCGCACATCATCTAGATTGTCTTGTTCTTCATGGGAACCATTGGTTTCATCAAACTCAACATCATGGACTTCTTCAACTATTCTTTTTATGTTGTTCCACACTCTATAAGCTTTGCTTGTAGTGGAGTAACCAAGAAGTAGCCCTTCATCACATTTCTTCTCAAACTTTCCAAGTCTTGTGCCCATCTTCAATATGTAACATTTGCACCCAAAGACCCGAAAGTAAGCAATGTTGGGCTTTCTATCATTGAGGAGCTCATATGGTGTCTTCTTCAATAGAGGGTGACAATAGAGTCGGTTGCTATAGTAGCATGCCGTGTTGATTGCTTTGGCCCAAAAAGAATCACTCACATTGTATTCACTAAGCATGGATCTTGACATATCAATGAGTGTTCTATTCTTTCTTTCAACTATCCCATTGGATTGAGGTGTATACTTGGCCGAGAATTGATGCTTGATTCCAAACTCATCACATAGCTCATCAACCCTTGCGTTTTTAAACTCACTTCCATTATCACATCTCACTTTCTTGATTCTTCTATCAAACTCATTTTGACTTCTCTTGACAAAGGTTTTGAATGTTCCAAACACTTCACTCTTGTCAACAAGAAAGAAGACTCATGTGTATCTTGTATAGTCATCCACTATCACAAATCCATACTTGTTTCCCCCAATACTTGCATATGTGGTCGGTCCAAACAAGTCCATGTGCAACAACTCAAGTGCATGTGTAGTGCTCATCATTCCTTTGTTTGGATGGGTGTTTCCAACTTGCTTTCCCATTTGGCATGCACTACAAAGCTTGTCCTTCTCAAAGTGAACATCTTTTAGCCCTCTCACCATGTCATGCTTCACTAGCCTCTTTAGTTGCTTCATTCCAACATGTCCCAAGCGCCTATGCCAAAGCCAACCCATACTTGATTTGGTGAATAAGCATGTTGTCAATTGAGCTTCACTAGCATCAAAGTCCACTAAATAGAGATTCTCATATCTAAATCCTTTGAAGATCACATCACTTCCATCAACACTCACAATTTCCACATCACCAACACCAAATATGCATTTGAATCCCAAGTCACACAATTGTGCCACTGACAACAAGTTGAAGTTGAGAGATTCCACCAATAGCACATTGAAGATGCTCAAGTCATTGGATATTGCAATCTTGCCCAAGCCTTTGACCTTGCCTTTCTTGTTGTCACCAAATGTGATAGCATTTGCATGATCATTGCCACTAGTGTTGAGTGATTTGAACATTCTACCATCTCTGGTCATGTGTTGAGTGCGCCTACTATCAAGCACCTAATGCCTTCCTCCGGCTTTGTAATTAACCTACAAAAAGGATCAATTCTTTTTAGGTACCCAAATCTTTTTGGGTCCTCCAAGGTTAGTAACCAAGCTCTTGGGCACCCAAATAGCCTTCTTCTTTGGGCCAACCATGGGTGCACCAATGTACTTAGCCTTTACGCCATTAGTGCCCTTAGTAAGCATATAACAAGAATCAAAGCGAATAGATGTAACATGTGCTTGCTTCTTGTTTTTATTCTTGTTAAAGCAATATTGCTCTATATGCCCGGATTGCTTGCATCTATTGCAAAACCGACCGTTGCTCTTCACAAAACAAGTCTTGTGAGGAGCAAAAGCCCCCTTGCCCTTCTTGGGAATATAGCCAAGTCCCTCCTTGTTGAGTGGACACCTTTGGCTACCCAAGCACTTAAGCAAGCGGGCATCTCCACCATAGGCATTGCCTAAGGCATGAGTGAGTTCATTAACCTTGTTCTTAAGGTTCTTTTTTTCTACTGCTAATGATGAGTTGCATGTAGTAGAAGTAGACATTTTAATTGAGCTAGATGACGATGATGCATTAGTTGGAGCAACAATGATAGGAGTATAAAAAGATTCATCAAGAATATCACAAGTTACTCCTACATTGCATGTCTCTACAACATCTTCAATCTTACTTTGATCAAGGAGGGAGGAGTGGGCTTCCTTAAGCCTAGTGTGAGCTTGATCAAGCTTCTCATGGGCCTCCTCTAGCCTCTCATGAGTAGACTTGAGCTCATCAAAGGATTGCTCAAGAGCCTTGTTGGCCTTGCGCAATTCTTTGCACTCGTTCCTCTTAGTCTCAATGTAAGAGTGAGCATCTCGTAGCATGCTTTTGAGGTCCTCCTTTGAGTACTCCTCATCATCATCACTCTCACTCTCACTCTCATCGGATGATACCTTAGTGGCCTTAGTCATGAAGCACGTCGATGGAGCGTCAAAGATAGAAGGCTTGCTTGAGATAGCAAGACTAGCCATAGCCTTCTTCTTGGTGATCTTCCTCTCATCATCACTAGAATCACCATCATCGCTTGAGGAAGCATCACTATCCCATGTCACAACATAGGATCCACCCTTCTTCTTTTCCTTCTTCTTCTCCTTCTTCTCCTTCTTTTTCTTCTTATGATCATCTTCATCATCACTAGATTGTGGACAAACCGCAATGAAATGATCTTTGCTCTTGCATCGATAGCATCTTCTAGTTGAGCTCTTGTATGAATCTCTTTTCTTTCTTGCCCCAAAGCTCTTCTTCTTCATGAACTTGCCAAACTTCTTGACAAAGAGAGCTATTTCTTCATCATCTAACTCATTGTCGCTTGTGCTAGCTTCATCATCACTTTCCTCCTTCTTTGCTTTGCCCTTGCTCTTGCTCTTGGAGGATGACGCCTTGAACACCACAATCTTCTTCTTCTTCTCTTCCTCTTGGGCTCCCCCATCCCGTTCCACACTGTATGTGTCTTGTGTGACCACATCACCTAGTACTTGGTTTGGGGTTACCGTATCCAATCCTTCCCTCACAAGGATAGTCACCAAAGTATCAAACCTTGGTGGTAAGCATCTCAAGAACTTGTGAGAAAAGTCCTTGTCCTCAACCTTTTCTCCCAAAGCCTTCAAGTCATTCACAATCACTTGCAACCGGTGGAACATCTCCGGTATGCTTTCATCTTCTTGCAACTTGAAGGTTGCAAGCTTGTCCTTGAGAATATATAGCTTGGAGCTCTTCACGGCCTTGGTGCCTTCATATGTTTCTTCCAACCTTTCCCATATCTCACTTGCTCTTTCAAAGTCCTTGATTTGCTCAAAGACTTTTGTATCAAATGCTTCATAGAACAAGTTGATGGCCACATCATTCAATTGAAGCTTCTCTTCTTCTCTTGGGGTTGGATCGGCGGTATCAATCACCGCAAAATCATGCTCGATCACATCCCAAATCTTCCTATTCATGCCCCTTGTGAATGCGCACATCTTCCGCTTCCAACAATCAAAGTTGGTGCCATCAAAATGTGGTGGCTTCCCCATATAGTTGATTTGAGCCATTTCAACACCGGAGGTTGTAAATCCTCAAACAAACGGTGACTTGGCTCTGATACCACTTGAAAGGTCCAAATGGCTAGGGGGGGTGAATAGCCTATTCAAAAATCTAAAATCCTGAAACTCAAAGCTCAAAACGGATATCAGATCACACAGTCGGTATTACCGACTATAGGGCCGGTACTACCGGGGTTGGTACTACCAACTCGAAGGGACGGTACTACCGACAACCTAGGAACAGCTACGAAATTGAGATGAATGAGATGCAAAATTGAATCTAGCTTATACCAGGGTTTTCCTAAGAGATGTAGATGAAGTTTATACCTTGTCCAAGAAGTGGCTCCTCCCCAAAGAGTAGATCGAGCCTTCCCACACCTAGAATGAGAGTGGAGGGAGGAAGAGCATGAGTGGAAACAAAATATCCAAAGATGCAAATTCAACAAGCACACGGGACACAAGATTTAACCCGAGGTTCGGCCACTTCACTAAGAAGCGCCTACGTCCCCGTTGTTGAGGTGACCACGGAGGTCAGAGTCTCTTTCACCTCCTTGCCTCACTCAAGCAACCACAAAGGCTAGTTGAGTTTCTTCACTAAGAATCACGGGGGTAATACAAACACTTCGGAGTGGTCTCACAAATGAGTCAATCACGGGCAACAACCGAAGAACACCTAACCGGCTAGGGTATCAAGAACCCAAGAGTAAAGAACACAAATCAAGCCGGAGAGATGAAAGATCCAAGTGCTCTTGACGTAGATTGATGCGTCTCACTCTCTAATCTCACTTCCCTAGCACAAAGCTTGCAAGAGATTCACTCTAGAATCAAAGGGGGAGAGAGAGAGGAGCTTGGTCAACACTTGGGAGCTCTCTTTCTTTTCTTGGGTCAGGCGAATGGGAGAGGTAACGGTTAGAAGCCGGCCGAGCGGCTACTTATACATGTCACGTCTACGCCACGGTCGGTAGTACCGACCCCCCTGGGTCGGTAGTACCGACTGTCTTAAAAACAACCGTTACAGCAACCGTTGACCCGATGGAACCACCGATCCCTGGTCGGTACCACCGGTGGTCGGTAGTACCGGCCTTATGGCGGTACTACTGACAGGCCAACCTTGGACATACATAAAGAGCATCGCAAAACACCTTCTGACCATGGTACCACCGACGAGGGGGTCGGTGGTACCGAAGGTCGGTACTACCGACCCTATAGCAGTACAACCGCCAAGCCAACTCAGTCCCAACGCAGAGAGGGTGTAAAAGACCCTGGAACGTCGGTACTACCGACCTGAGGGTCGGTACTACCGTGCCCGGTAGAACCGGCTCTATAGCGGTACTACCGCTAGGTCAACTGAGACCCAATCCAGAGAGCATTGCACGCAGCACCCTTGGGCGGTACTACCGACCCCCTTGGTCGGTACTACCGACCACACCCAGAAAAACCTCTATGTGTTCGTGAGTGCGCGGTGTCTGTCAAGCGCTAGAAGTTAGTCATCATGAGCACTTTTCTCTACATCTAGCTAGCCTCAAATGTATCCCTCTTGATAGTCCGGCTTGCCTATACTCGAGATTAAAAGTAAGAAATAATCTACCACTTGAGCAAGGCATCTTTTATCTTCTTCATTTCACCAATGGTAGAGCACTTGATCACATGAGTGCTTGTGGCTATCACCATCCTCCATGGTTGCCACTTTGCTAACTCCACCAATGGCTTGGTCGTAATCCTTTTCCATTAGCTACACACATGCTTAGCAATAGATTAGACCAAATAGGTTTCATCAATTAACCAAAATCAAACTAGGGCTTTCAGAAAGGCGTCCTCAGCCTCCGGGCAAACTTACAGGTGGCGTATGACTGCGAGCAAGAAACCATCAACTCTGCGGAGACGCAACAGCAGATCCAAGGTACCCAGGACTGCATCACCAACGCTGCCAAGCTCCGCCCTGAAGATCTGGAAATCCTAGAGACCTCCGACCAGCGCTCCAACAAGAAGTCGAAGGACACAAAGAAGGTGGCCCTGGTGGACGGAGCTCCAGAGAAGACCGCCGTCATCGGCGCCAACCTCGACCCCAAATAGGAAGACGCGATCGTCAGCTTCCTACAGAGCAACGTCGACGTGTTCGCTTGGAAGCCAGCGGACATGCCCGGAGTTCCATGGAAGTTCGTCGAGCACTCCCTGAACATCTGCGCGACTACCAAGCCATTTCACCAAAAGCTTCGTCGCTTCACGCCAGACAGAAAGGAGGCAATTAGGGTAGAGCTCACCCAGCTCCTAGCTGCCGGATTTATTAAAGAGGTGTATCATCCCGATTGGTTGGCCAATCCGGTCCTTGTACTCAAAAATAATAAAGAATGGCGTATGTGCGTTGACTACACCGACCTCAATAAGCATTGCCCTAAAGACCCCTTCCTTCTCCCTCGCATCGACGAGGTCGTCGACTCCACCGCCGGGTGCGAACTTCTCTCTTTCCTCGACTGCTACTCCGGCTATCATCAAATCGCCCTGAAGGTGGAGACCAGATCTAGACGACATTCATCACTCCCTTTGGCGCCTACTGCCACACCACCATGTCCTTTGGACTGAAGAACGCTGGAGCTACGTACCAGCGCGCAATCTAGGATTGCTTAAAGGACCTCATCCCTGAGAAGGTTGAAGCCTACATCAATGACGTCGTCATCAAGACCTGCACCGCTAATACGCTCATCGCCGACCTCGAGGCAACCTTTAAGGCCCTCAAGAAGTTCAAGTGGAAGGTCAACCCCAACAAGTGCATCTTCTGCGTATCGTCTGGAAACCTCATCGACAACATCGTCAGCCGCGACGGCATTCGTCCAAACCCCAACAAGACTTCAGTCGTCCTTCGCATGTGAGCTCCCTCCAATGTGAAGGACATCCAGAAGCTCACCGGGTGCATGGCGTCCCTCGGCCGCTTCACCTATAGGCTCGGTGAAAAGGGGCTACCCTTCTTCAAGCTCATCAAGGCAGGCGATAAGTTCGTCTGGGATGCTGAAGCCGATCGCGCCTTCTCTGACCTGAAGAAGTACCTCACCTAGCCTCCTGTGCTCACCGCACCAATGGAGAAGGAGCCCTTGCTGCTCTACATCGCGGCTACAAACCGAGTCGTCAGCTCCGCCTTCGTCGTGGAACGCGAGGAAGTCGGTCATTCCTACCCCGTCCAGCGACCGTGCTACTTCGTCAGCGAGGTGTTGAACGACTCCAAGACTCGGTATCCCCAAGTCCAGAAGCTCCTCTACGCGGTTCTTATCATCGCTCGCAAGCTGCACCACTACTTCCAAAGCTCCGAATGGGTCACCGTCGTCACCGAATTCCCCCTCGGGGACATACTCCGCAACAAGGATGCTACGGGATGCATCATCAAGTGGGCCATCGAGCTCGGCTCCTACGACCTCGCCTTCCAGGGTCGCCAAACCATCAAGTCTCAAGCACTCATCGAGTTCGTTGCAGAATGGACGGACATACAGACCCCAGTGCTGACGGAGGTGCTAGTGTGAAAGTGGGTTTAACGAGATGCCTTCTCAGGCTCTCGGCTTTGTGTTATATTGGCCAGGAACAACCCCATGGCATGGCTTGTATAAGAGATCAAAGTTACAACAGCTTGAGCTACAATTTCTCAACAACCATCTACTTGGATTACAAGACAATCCTAACGTAGGAGCTTGCGCATATCTATTCTAACTAACACACCCGTAAGCCCCTAACAGATATTAACTTTAACAACCCCGCTCAATCTTAACCGCCCACAAGGTTTAGATTGTTTCTGAATTGCGTCAGCTTTGGTAGACTGATGGCCTTTGTGAATCCATCTGCAAGCTGATCTGCAGAACTAATAAATCTGACATCAAGCAATCCATTCGCAACACGTTCCCTGACAAAGTGAAAACCAATTTCGATATGTTTAGTCCTTGCATGAAACACTGGGTTAGTTGTTAAATATTTTGCACCAATATTATCACACCACAGTCTGGCTGCAGGTGGATGTTGAACTCTCAATTCTGAGAGTAATTTCTGTACCCATATCATCTCCGCAGTTGCATCTGCCAAGGCTTTGTATTCTGCTTCTTTACTTGATCGTGAGACTTTGGCTTGGTTCCTTGCACTCCATGACATAAGATTTGAGCCGAGGAAAATAGCAAAGCCACCTGTAGATCGTCGATCATCTACACAACCTGCCCAATCAGCATCAGAAAATCCACTCACCAGCATTGAATCAGATTTTCTTATTTTCAGCCCAAGCTTAGGTGTTCCATGTATATATCTCAGAATTCTTTTCACCGCACTCCAGTGTGCAGATGTAGGCGCATGGAGAAACTGACAAACCTTATTAACTACAAAAGAAATATCAGGACGAGTTAGAGTAAGATACTGTAATGCCCCCACTATGCTTCTGTATCTTGTACTATCCTCAGTGCCCAGCGCAATGCCTTCAAATATACTTAGCTTCTCAGTGCTCGATAGTGGAGTACCTGTAGGATTACTGAAACTCATCCCAGCCCTTTTTACCACATCGGCTGCATACCTTTCCTGTGTCAACACCACTCCTCCTTCTGGTCGCTTTACTTCTATGCCGAGAAAGTAATGCAGGTCACAAAGATCTTTTAGTGCAAATTCTTTTTCAAGATCCCGAAGTATAGCATTAGTGGCTGCTTGTGATAAACTTGCCACTATTATATCATCAACATAGACCAGAACGAATAATGTATGACCACCCTTGTTATAATAGAAAAGAGAGGTATTGGCCTTGGATGGTAAGAAGCCAAGGGACTCCAGTTTGCTGCATAGCCGAGCATACCAGGCTCTTGGAGCCTGTTTGAGTCCATACGAAGCCTTGTCTAGTTTACATACGAGATTGGGTCTTGATCTATCTTCATAGCCTGGTGGTTGGTACATATATACTTCTTCCTGCAAGACTCCATGCAAGAATGCATTTTGCACGTCAAGTTGCCTGAGTGACCAACCTTTGGATACGACAATTGACAGTATGAGTCGTATGGTGGCAGCTTTCACCACCGGGCTAAAAGTATCCTCATAATCCAAACCATACCTTTGTTTGTATCCCTTTGCTACAAGTCGAGCTTTATACCTATCAACTGATCCATATGCCTTCCTTTTAACCTTATACACCCATTTGCAGTCGATAATATTTTTCCCTTTTGGCGTAGGAACAAGGTGCCAAGTCTTGTTATGTAACAAAGCATTATGCTACGCATCCATAGCTGCAACCCATTTTGAATCTTGAAAAGCCTCACTTACAGATGAAGGTTCTTTGACAACATTTACACCAAGCATTCCCCAGCGAACAGTACCATCCGTATAAATCTTCGGCTTACGTATACCGTGTTGTAGTATTGTGGATGGCCGGGTAGTGTGCTCTGCTGTTGCAGAAGATCCCGCCATCGGATTCTCCTGCGCTGCGACAGGAACAGAGGCAGATGATGCAGGTGCTTTCCCCTCTGGACAGGATCAGTCTGTGGCAGCGTTGAGGGAGGAAGCACTGGCCTGGAGGGAGCGACCGATGCAGAGGATCCGGGAGTCACCCGCCCAACATCCGAGGATGATGCTGCCGCCTGATCGCCACCTGCAGCGCCTAGGAGTTCCGTCAGAGGAGCATCATCGGGATTGCTGTTGTCGCCGGCTGGGGCACACATGCGATGACGAGCTGAGTTTCTCCAATCTGAAGTGTTGTGTTCAGAAATTTCTGCTGCAACAGGCACAACACTTCCAGGTCAGGTTATGTTATCAGCAGGAGACAAATTACATACATGTGGACTAGATGAATTTGCATTCCCAAAATTCAGATTAGAATTAAACAATGTTTCTGGTAGAAGAGAAATTTCGGCCCGCAGCCGTGACCCGGCATTAGGATGCAAACTACTAAAAGGTAAAACCTCTTCATCAAAGACCACATCACGAGAGACGTAGACACGTCCTTCAGAGGGATCAAGGCACATGAAACCTTTGTGTTGGTTGTTATAGCCAAGAAAGACACAGCGTTTAGAACGAAACTGAAGTTTTCGTGTATTATAGGGACGTAAATTTGGCCAACACGTGCAACCAAAAACACGGAGAAAGGAGTAATCTGGTGGTTGTTTAAAAAGACGCTCATGAGGGGTTTCATTGCCAATGATATGTGAGGGAAGATGATTTATAAGATAGACTGCCGTACTGAACACTTCATCCCAAAATT
This sequence comes from Coix lacryma-jobi var. lacryma-jobi, assembly GCA_009763385.1. Taxonomy (NCBI): domain Eukaryota; kingdom Viridiplantae; phylum Streptophyta; class Magnoliopsida; order Poales; family Poaceae; genus Coix; species Coix lacryma-jobi. The sequence continues at coordinate 62,166,572 of CM019824.1, read as the reverse complement.
TTAAAGGGATCGAGGCATGGGCAAGGAGGGTGAGACCAACTTCAACAATGTGATGATGTTTTCTCTCAGCCGCTCCATTTTGTTGATGAGCGTGAGGGCAAGATACATGATGTATGATGCCAATACGCTGGAAAAAAGATTTTAAAGACTGATACTCGCCACCCCAATCTGTTTGAACAACTAGAATTTTCTTATTGAATTGTCGCTCAACCATATTTTGGAAATCATGGAACCGCTGGAAAACTTCAGATTTATGACGTAAGTGATAAATCCAGGTAAATTTACTAAAATCATCAATGAACAAAACATAATAATTGTTACGACCGACTAACGTTGGGGCAGGTCCCCAAACATCAGAGAAAATGAGTTCCATAGGACTAGATGACACACTAGATGAACGAGGGTAAGGCAACTGATGGCTCTTCCCTTGCTGGCATGCATCACAAACAACATGCTTATTTTGATCTCTAATAAAAGGAAGCATGTGGCGATTTAGAACTTGCTGAACTACGCGCGCAGAAGCATGTCCTAATCTATGATGCCACATGGAGGTAGACGCCTAGCACTTGCTTATTCTGGTTGATTTTGTTTGGGTACAACCCCTTCTCACATCTGCCTTGAAGGAGCATCCTCTTCGTTGCTCGTTCCTTTACAAAGAAGTGGTTAGGATAAAATTCAAGGAAGACATTGTTATCACGAGCAAGGCGATTAACAGAAACAAGACTTGACTTTTATGGGCTGATGGAACATGGAGAATATTATTTAATTGAATAGTATTATTATGGGAATGCAAAGTACTAGATCCAACATGTCGTATCTCCATACCTGACCCACTGGCGGTGTGCACTTGGTCGTGCCCGTTGTACTTGTCTCAAACGGTGAGCTTCTCTAGCTCTTCGGTAACATGATCAGTCGCACCGGAGTCCATGTACCAGTTCGTATCTATTCCATACAAACTGGTTGCTGCTACCGCCGTCTTCTGTGGATGTCCAGTGAAGGATGTATCAAACCTTTTGAAGCAGCGCATAACGGCATGCCCTCCTTTGCCGCAGAGCTGGCAAAAGATGCCAGGGGTGAAGGTGTTGCGGCCTCCACCACGACCACCATAGCCGCGACCTGGACCGCCACGACCTCCACCTCCGCGACCAACTCCATGGCGTCCACGAGATGGATGGCCTCCTCCTCCACGACCACCATGAGTGGCCGAATTTGTAGATGCATTTGTTCCTCTGCCATGCATTTCCATGCGCTGTTCAAAACTTACAAGCTGAGTATATAACTCACTCACCGAGATTGGTTCAATCCTGGCGGCAACTGCAGACACCACTGGATTGTAGTCGAGGTCAAGTCCAGTCAGAATGTACGAGACCAATTCTTCATCTTCCAGCTTCCTCCCAGCAGATGCCATGTCATCCGCCAGGGCCTTCATCTTTATGAAGTATTCGCTGATCGTGGACGCCCCTCTGGACGCCGTTGCCAGGGCCATGCGTGTGCTAATGACACGCGCACGCGACTGGGATGCGAACATCCCTTCAATGGCAGCCCACACCTCCTTCGCAGATTGCACTGAGGTGGGTATCTGTCCAAGGATCTCCTTGGACAGTGATGACAGCAGAAAACTGAGCACCTACTGATCCTTGGCGATCCAAGGATCATACTCAGGATTCATGATAGCTGCCTCCTTCTTGTCTTCTCCCTTCTCCTGCTGAAGGAAAGGCGGCGGCGGCTGTGCCATAGCACTGATGTAGGACGCGAGCTGCGCTCCCTTTAGGGCTGAGAGCACTTGCATCTTCCACATGGGATGATTGTTGCGGGTCAGCTTTTTGGTGACGGGAAAGATGAATGATGGAGCAGCAGAGGCAGCAGAAGACGATGCTAACAGGTGGAACGCCATGGGATTTCTCCGCTAGGATGATGGCTCTGATACCATGTGAAAGTGGGTTTAACGAGATGCCTTCTCAGGCTCTCGGCTTCGTGTTATATTAGCCAGGAACAGCCCCATGGCGTGGCTTGTACAAGAGATCAAAGTTACAACAGCTTGAGCTACAATATCTCAACAACCATCTACTTGGATTACAAGACAATCCTAACGTAGGAGCTTGCGCATATCTATTCTAACTAACACACCCGTAAGCCCCTAACAGATATTCACTTTAACAGCCAGAGCACTAGATTCTCTTCTTCGACGAATCCCTCAGCCTGCACGGCGCCGGCGCTGGTCTCCTCTTCATGTCTCCGTCTAGTGAAAAGCTACGCTACATACTCCGATTGCTGTTCCCGGCTTCAAACAACGCCGCCGAATACGAAGCTGCTCTCCACGGTCTTCGAATCACCAGTGAGCTGGGTGTCAAGCGCCTCATGGTCTACGGCGACTCCGCTCTCGTCATCAACCAGCTCAACAAGGATTGGAGCTCTTCCAATGACAAGATGAGCACTTACAACGCAGCTATCCGGAAGCTTGAAGATATGTTCTTCGGCATCGAATACAATCACGTCCCGCGCGACCAGAACCAGGCAGCCGACGAGTTGTCCAAACTGGCATCGTCACGATCTCTGGTACCAGCTGGCGTATTCATCCATGACCTAACCGTTCCCTCCATCGATGACCCTACAATCTCCGCTTCATCGACGGACGCCACGTCTCCACCACTGACGGCAGGACAGTTGGTTGGCGCCATCCCTACACCACCATCCGACTGGCGAGAAGACTTCATCAAGTACCTCTCCGAGAAACTCATCCCTACCGACAAGACTAAAGCCAAGCGCCTCGTTCGTCGCGTCAGCAACTACGTCCTGGTCGACGATGCACTCATGCGCAAAAACTCCAGAGATGAAGTACTCAAAAAATGCGTCTCCAGGGCGGACGGCATCAAGATCCTATTTGACATGCACGCCGGAGAATGCAGGAACCATGCCGCCGCGAAGACCCTAATGCGTAAAGCCTTCCGCGCAGGATTCTACTGGCCATCAGCGGTCGCCGACGCCGAGTAGCTCGTACGCACCTGCGAGGGGTGCCAATTCTTCACCAAGCAAACACGCGTTCCCGCGCAAGAGCTCCAAGCCATACCCGCCTCGTGGCCCTTCGCCTACTGGGGGCTCGACATGATCGGCCCATTCCGACCAGCTCCAGGCAGCTTCAAGTGGATCTACGTCACCGAAAAACAAATTCTCCAAGTGGATCGAGGCGAAGCCAATCACCAAAGCAACTGCCAAAAATGCTGTCTCCTTCATTGATGAAATCATACATCACTTCGGCCTCCCGAACTCCATCGGCACCGACCTCGGCTCCAACATCACCAGCAATGTCTTCTGGGACATTTGTGAAGGGCGTGGCGTGCTTGTCAAGTATGTCTCTATCGCCTATCCTCGAGCCAACAGCCAAGCCGAGCGTGCCAATGACATGATCCTCGATGCCCTAAAGAAGCACCTCTACCAAAAGGACGAGAAGCACCCTGGTCGCTTGCGGATACATGGGTGTATGCCGAGTCTCTGAGTGATGAGTGATTGTCAACTGGGATAATGCGCATGTTCTTTGGCTTGTGTTGTGCAGGTGCCGAGCACGGATACAGTGATCAAAGGCAAGGTGAAGGTCAAGTAGAGACGTGCCGTGTCGATGGACCGAGAGTGGCGAAGGGCGGACGTGAGGCTTGGACTGAGGGATCGGTGGCCCGAGGATCAGCTGTGGTAGCTGATAGCCTGGGACAGCAACGAGCGAAGACTTGCGGGCACGGTGTTGCTTGGGTCGAGGACCTGGGGACACGTGTCGGTGGACGGGGTGCACGGGCGGTGCATCCCCTCTATGGCAGGGTTTGGTGGTTGAGCCACAGAAAAACCACCGAGTGGACGGTTTCCAGGTTTGGGCCTCAAAACCTAGGCGCTGATGGTTTCCGAGTTTGGGCCACAAAACTCGGGCTGAGGACAGTTTCTAGGTTTGGGCCTCAAAACCTGGGTGCTGCGGGTTTCTGAGTTTGGGCCACAAAACTCAGGCGATGGACGGCTGGTTTCCCGGTTTGGGCCTCAAAACCGGGAGTTGGTCGTGAAGGCTGGTTTCCCGGTTTGGGCCTCAAAACCGGGGGCGAAGTCCGGGAAAAGGACGAGCGGAGCGGTGGCGGCACGTGGCGGCAATCGGTGAGGTTGCGTCGAGGCAACGCTACCAGTTGTGCGGGCGTGGCCGTCGGATCACCAGCATCTTCGAGTTGGTCCAGAATAACCCTAGGGTTTAGTTGGTTCGCTCTGTAATTAGAGAGGGGTAGAGTAGGAATTAGAATTAGGATAAGTAGAGGGAGACACCCTCCTCCCATTTCATCTCAGTCATTTGCTATTTTGCCTTCTAGGTTTTCCTGCTCTCCCTCTCCCCTGCTATAGCGAACTGAGATCCACAGAGAACACAATCATACCTCTGTGTTCGTGAGATTTTGAGGAAGTGAGACCGTAATCTCACTATTGTAGCGTGTGGTAGCCACACGGTTGCAAATTCATGGTTGTGATTCGCGTTTTGTTCGTGTTCTTCGCGGGTTGCTTTTCTTCACGTTTTTCCCGTTGATCGATCTCTCTTCTCGGTGCATCTTTTGCAAATCTGTTTGAACTGAGTTGTTCTAGATCGTGAGGCACTTCTTTCCACCAAAGGAAATCATCTCTAACCTCACGAGCTAGTAGATCGGACGATTTTTGTTTTGGATCAAGTTTTGCTCTTTTGTCTCGAATTCTTCCAATTCACCGATTTGGAGTTAGGTTCGAGCCATGATTCCTTTAAGATAGCTCACTAACCTCCTTGGAACCCCTCATACCAAGTCTAAGCTTTCGTGCTTTTGATTCAGAGGAGATCGGGTGATTTTCGGGGAAGAACAGTTCTGGTCTGGGAGCATCGAACGCTGATGTCGGGACCATCGGACGCTGGTTCATACTAGCGGATGCGTTCGATGCCACGTGTCGTCTGACAGAGAGTTTTAAAGGAGCATCGGACGCTGACCATCGGAGCGTCCGTTGCCATCGGACGCGCCGGGGGTCAAGCATCGGATGCTCGAGTTTCACTGTAGCAGCGTCCGATGCCAGTTCAGTAAGGTTCCAGAGAGGTACTGTTTGCATCGGACGCGTCCGGTGCTGAGCCATCGGACGCAGGCCAGCGTCCGATGCGACTGTTTTCACACAGCTTTGTCCGCAGTTTGTTCATCCGACTTTCGATTTGAGTACAGCTTGTTGCGTTGGATTCCTGACTTCGTGCTCTACAGAAATCGGGCTTCTCGCTTTACAAAATTGCCTGACTCCCCCTCGCGTTGCTCGGGGGAGGTTGAGGTTACCCAAAGTTCATCCTGTCACTAGTTGACCTGTGTGAACTTGGGCAAGGGAATTTTCGTGGTGTCCCACTGTGTTCCTAGGGAACATCCACCCATTCTCTTGGGTTGTGGACATCACGCGCATCGGTTTTGCTCTTGGGGTTGATTCTCGGGATAGTGGCAACAAGTTTCCTAAAGGAAAATTTAAAGCTCCCATTCACCCCCCATCTGGTCGCCTTTGGTAGCTCTTTCGGTCCTCCATTGCTGGATGCGCGAGCTCCCTTCCGTGCTCTGGGGCCTCCGCACTCAGCCTAGCCGTAGCACTGGCGTTTCCCCCTACTTCATGGTCTTCGGCTCAGAAGCCATCATACCTGCTGACATCGTCTTCCGCTCCCCACGCGTCAAGAACTACAACGAGGAGACCGCCGACCAGGCACACTACGACGATCTTGATCGCCTCGAAGAGGAACAGCTAGCATCATGCCTCCGCACCGCCAAATACCTCGAAGGAGTTTGCCGCTACTACAACCGCAACGTCAAGGACCGAGCCTTCATCGTCGGCGACCTTGTCCTCAAGCGGAAACTCAAGACCGACGGGCTTCATAAGCTCTCCTCGTACTGGGATGGCCCTTACCTGGTAAAGGAGGCCACCCGACCAGGCGCTTACCGTCTCGCCGACCTTGAAGGAACTAATGTACCCAACTCCTGGAGAATCGAGCATCTTCGACGATTCTACGCCTAAAACAGCTTGTACCACCCATACTCCAAGATGAATAAAGATTCACCGATGTGTTCACCACTCCAAACGATCGCCAACCTCTCCAAACGATCGCTGACCTCTCCAAACAGCCTAACTAACACTGAAGGAGTCTCAGAGCAGGGGCTATTATCACCACCGGACGCGTGCATGAGCGCCTGCCCTCTGCGATATGGTGGCCATAGCCCTCCCAAGTGATGCCCGACCTCTCTACGCGTGCATGAGCGTCTGCCCTGTGCGCTATGAAGGAAAGGATAAGCTTGGGCTGGGTCACCCAAGGCTATACGCTCAGTGCATGTATATGCACTCGTTCTCCAAAACAGTCTCCAAGCAGCCTGATTGATGCCGACGAAAACTCAAAGCCGGAGATGTTGTCACCACCGGACGCGTGCATGAGCACCTGCCCTTTGTGCTATGGTGGCGAGCAGCTCTTCCGAGCGACGTCCCGACCTCTCCACGCGTGCATGAGCGTCTGCCCTCTGCACTACAAAGGAAAGGCTAACTCGGGCTGGGAATTCTGAGGCTACATGCTCAGTGACTGTATTCGCGCTACCCACACGCTCGACAAACGGCCTCCATTTGCCCAGGTCACGCCACGATCGAGCCTCTTGGAAAAGACCCTATCTGTGGTACCTCCCTACGCATGCACGAGCGTCTTCCCTCTGCGCTATGGGATGCCAGTGGTTCCCTGGGTGACGCCCTTGACTCCTACGCGCAAACGAGCTCCGTGCTCTACGCTACGGATCCTGGGATAGCCCAAGGCCGAACTGTTCATCGCTACGGCTCACGGCTATTGGGTCTGTGGAATTCGGGGAATGAACAAAATGCGCCGACTCGCTTCAAGTTTTGATTCCATTCGCCCAAGAGTCTTTATACAGACTATCTCCTTACATACAAGCTACTAGTGCCCCGCACCGAACAAATCTACACCTCCGACGAGGGCTTCGGCAGCCGGCTCCGCTTCTTCCTCCAGGCGCTCCATCTCGGCTTCGTACGTGTTCGTCGCAAAGTCGGCACCCAACCTCGCCATCTCCATCCGCGTATAATGGGAACGAAGAATAGCAAGGCCGTGAGCAGCCACGCTCTACGCTGCCGCCTTGGTGTACGCCTGGAAACGTCCCCACAGGCCCCGCCCCTTCTACACGATGTGGTCACCGATCCTCCGCTCCTTCTCCACCAGGAAGAATGGCTCTTCGTCGATACACTGCACCAAGGGAGCCACCTCCTCCGCCAGCGACTAGAAGCGATCGTGGTACCCCTCAATCCTCTTCTGCAGATATGCAAATTGTATTTGCACATTTTCTCGGTAAACTGCATACGCCAAGGCAAGGAATAAGGAGATAACTCCAAAGCTTCGGACCACGCATCGTCAAGAGGACTCACCGGCATGCATCGCCTGCCACTTCCGCACCTCCTCATCGGACTTCGCCTTCTCCGCGGCCAGGAGACGCTTCTCCTCGCCAGCCTGCATCGCCTCTGTAACGCCAGTCAAGACTCCAACCAGGTGACGCGTGAAGCAAAAAGGACTACTACATCCACAACTTACGTGTGGCAAACTTGCATATACATGGGTGTATGCCAGATCTTGAGATGATGAGTGATTATAAACTGGTATGATGCGCATGTTCTTTGGCTTGTGTTGTGCAGGTGTCGAGCTCGGAGACGGTGATCGAAGGCAAGGTGAAGGTCATGTAGAGACGTGCCATGCCGATGGACCCAGAGTGGTGAAGGTCGGACGTGAGGCTTGAACTGATGGACCGGTGGCCTGAGGATCAGCCGTGGTGGCTGACAGCCTGGGACAACGACATGTGAAGACGTGCGGGTGGACGGGGTGCACGGGCGGTGCATCCCTCTACGGCTTCGGTTTGGTGGTTGAGCCCCAGAAAAACCACCGGCTGGATGGTTTCCGGGTTTGGGCCTCAAAACCTGGGTGCTGGCCGATTTCCGAGTTTGGGCCTCAAAACTCGGGCTGAGGACGGTTTCTAGGTTTGGGCCTCAAAACCTGGGCGATGGCGAGTTTCTGAGTTTGGGCCACAAAACTCAGCCTGAGGACTGGTTTCCCGGTTTCAGCCTCAAAACCGAGGGGAGGTCCAGGAAAAGGACGGACGGCGAGTGGCGGCACGTGGCTGCCTCGGGTGAGGTCGCGTTGAGGCGAAGCTACCGGATGTGCGGGCGTAGCCGTCGGATCGACTACACTTCGAGTTGGACAAGAATACACTTAGGGTTAGCCTGCTCCCTCATTAGCAGTAGGGGTAGAAGGGGAATAATTGTATTAGGCTATATTAGGAGAGGCAACCCTTCCCTCCAAACTATCTTAGTCATTTGCTATTCTCCTCTTGGGTTTCTTGCTTCCCATTCCCTACTGTAGCTACTGAGATCCGCAGAGACAGCTAATCATACCTCTGTGTATTTGGATTTTGCGGAAACGGGATCGGATTCCCAGTGTCTCCTCGTGGGGACGATTTTCGGCTGGAAATCGTGGTTGTGATTCATGTTCTTGAGTTGTTCTTCGCGGTCATCTTTTCTCCATGTTTTTCCCATTGATTGATCTCCCTCTACGTTGCTCCATTTTGGAAACCATTTGAATCAACTTGTTCTTTGCTGTGAGGGGATCATTTCCACCGAAGGAATTTAACTCAAACCTCATGAACAAGTAGATCGGTTGGTGTTGATGGTCCTTAAACACTTGTTTTACCATCAACATTTTACCCAAAAATTCACCAAAAAGGCATGAAAAGTAGTCAAATAGGTTTCAAACTAACCAAATTCCACATGTCCATAGATTTTTATTTGAATGCAGAATTTGGACCAAATTTGGAGAATGGACCCACCAGGGGCCGAGACCACTCACTAGGGCCCATTTGGGCCCTAGTGGGGTGGCGCCCGCCACCCCTAGGTGGCGCCCGCCACTAGGAAGAGGCCCAAACTCCCCCCTGCCACGTCACTGATCCGTGTGACCACCCAAGGCCAGATCTTAGCCCTTGGTCACTAGGTCAGTGGCAATCGGAGGGCTCAGGAGGGGAGTGGCGTGGATCATGACCTAATGACGGTTATCTGGACATGCAACCGCCTTGGAGGAGTCCCTGGAGACCGTAGGATCAATGACGGTGCATCCAAGGGCCAGGGGGTGGCGGCCGCCGCCTAGGGCTAGCGCCCGCCACTAGGGTTTGCCCTAGGTCGGTTGGCTGCCCCCTATAAGTACCCCCCTCACTCACTTGGACTATAAATACCCCCCTAGAGGCATCTCTTCATTTCAAGCAAGGAAAGCAAGGAAGAAAGAAAGCAAGGCTAATAGCTTAGGATTTAGCCAAGCTTAGGCAAGTAGGTAGCTAGTAGAGCAAGGCATCCTTGCCTCATTGCCCTCGCGGAAGCGCTGCTCAAGGCTTAGCTCAAGAGTAGAAGCGTGCGAATAATCGGTCCTGGAGTTGGGAAGAGTCTTCATTCATCTCCAGTTCAGGTTTTGCTGTTGTATCTCAAGCACTTTACTATATTCTAGTTCATCATTTCAAGTATTACTTTATTCTACTTGCGAGTATTGAGTAGTATACTTGATTGATTGCTTGAGTACCAAGCTATCCTACATTTCAATGCACTTAACCATAATAGTTAATCTCTAGTGTGCTTAGTGTTTGATCTTTGCCAATATGTTGCTCAGTTAGTTTAGTGTTTATCTTATTAAGTCAAGTATTTGCTCTGACGTCCGCAAGGGTGTCTCTATTCTAGGCCAGGGTAGAGATAGTTAGAATATAATTAGGCGTGGTGCTTAGTTATAGACTTAACTTCAGATACGGCTAGACCCCCGAATAGTTGTGGTAGCAAGCAGGTGGTGACAGCCCTGTGCGCCTTGAATTCCACCTCGTAGTTGGTCTAGTTTAACAGTAAGGCTCGTTGTGCTAGTGTTCAACCTAAGTCAGTGGTAAAGGCTAGTACACCTCGATACTTGACAAGATAGGAATAAAACTATATTTAACTTGGTTGCTTATTTGGCATTTGTCTATCTTGCTTCGTATTTATCTAGGAGTAGTTATTATTTATTAGTTAGTTATATTAGTTATCCTTAGTTATCTTTTCCCCTTATCTACCTATCCATCCACCTTACCTTAACCATTCATTTCTGAAGGACCGAGAAAGCACTAGCAAGGCGACCAGAGGGGGGGGGTGAATGGGAGCTCAAAATCTACCCCTGGAAAGCTTCGATCGAAACCGTGATGCCCACGACCCCTGGAAGAGGGTGGATGATCCCTAGGATCACAGCGAGGCACCACAAAGCAATAGCAAACCAGACAGCAAAAGCAACGTATCAAGTTCAACCCACAAAAACCATGTCCCAAACGTAGATAGACGGCTACGTCGAGAAATCCCCAAATACCAATGCTAAGAAGTAGCAAATATACCTAGAGAGGTTCCTTGGTCAACTACAAGGCCAAACGAGAAGTCCGAAAACCAGGCGAGGAAGCCGGGAGAGCAAACGCACAAAACCGGAAGCTTCAGCCAAGTCCCGGACTATCCGGCAGTACGGTCGCGGACTGTCTGCCCAGTGGCGGACTGTCCGGGCTCAGGTCGCGGACTGTCCGCCGGCCAAACGAGCAAAACCGCAGTGCTGCTGAAGTTCCCTGGACAGTTCCCGGACTGTCCGCGAGTTCCTTCGGCGGACTGTCCGCCGTTCAAGGAACAGTAACTCGACCGAGACCCGCAGCCACTGACTTGGCTCGATCCCAACGCGCGGACTGTCCGCCGGTCAAAACCGCGGACTGTCCGCCAACGAGCAGAGAGGGCGATTTCAGTCGCCTCCTCTCCAAATCTCTCCAAATTCGATCCAAATCAAAATCCCACGTTCCCAAACTTGGAGAAGATGATCACGGGGTAGTTAGGAGACTATCCCCAAGAAATCATCCGCTTAAATCGATTCAATCACCGGGAAATCGAAAGCGGAAGATCAAGAATGAAAAACCGCCATGAAAACGAAATCAACCCGATCTACTTGTTCGTAAGGAGTTAGATAAATTCCTTCAGTGGAAATGATCTCCTTTCAAATACGAACAAGTTGATTCAAACGGATTTCGCAAAGACGCAGTAGAGAGAGAGATCGAGTGACGGGAAAATCACGGAGAAACGAAGAACGCGAAGAACACGAACAAAACGCGAATCAACACATCGATCTGCAACCGTGTGGCTACCACACGCTACAACAGTGAAGTTACGGCTTCACTTCCTCAAAATCTCCAGTACACAGAGGTATGGTTCTCTGCGGATCTCAGCTAGCTACAGCAGGGGATTGGGAGAGCAGGAAACCCTAGAAGCAAAGTGCAAAATGACTGAGGTGGATGGGGAGGTGGGTGTCTCCCCCTACTTATCCTAATTCTAACTATTCCTAATTCCCACTCTACCCCTAACTACTTACAGAGCGAACCAGCTAAACCCTAAGGTTATTCTGGACCAACTCGATGGTAGGTGGATCCGACGGCCACGCCCGCACAACTCGTAGCATTGCCTCAATGCAACCTCCCGATTGCCGCCACGTGCCACCACCGCTCTGCGTCCTTTTCCTGGACGTCACACCCCCAGTTTTGTGGCCCAAACTGGGAAACCAGCCTTCACAGCCAACCCCCGGTTTTGAGGCCCAAACCGGGAAACCAGACGACCATCACCTGAGTTTTGTGGCCCAAACTCAGCAAACCCGCAGCACCCAGGTTTTGAGGCCCAAACCTGGAAACCGTCCTCAGCCCAAGTTTTGTGGCCAAACTCGAAAACCGTCAGCGCTGAGGTTTTGAGGCCCAAACCTGGAAACCGTCCAACCGATGGTTTTTCTCTGGCTCTACCACCAAACCGAACCGTAGAGGGGATGCACCGCCCATGCACCCCCGTCCACCGACATGTGTCCCCAGGTCCTCGACCCGAGCAACACCATTTCCCGCAAGTCTTCGCTCGTCGCTATCCCAGGATGTCAGCCACCACAGCTGATCCTCGGGCCACCGGTCCCTCAGTCCAAGCCTCACGTCCGCCCTTCGCCACTCTCGGTCCATCGGCACGGCATGTCTCTACTTGACCTTCACCTTGCCTCTGATCACTGTATCCGTGCTCGACACCTGCACAACACAAGCCAAAGAACATGCGCATCATCCCAGTTGACAATCACTCATCACTCAGAGACTCGGCATACACCCATGTATCCGCAATCTCCCCCTTGATGAGTGCATTGTCAACTACCAACACAAATCATAATAGAAATAGGAGGAAGAAGGAGAAGAGAGAACTCAACCAAATGACCCAAAAGCATAGCAAAGCCGAAGAAGGTCAAGTGGAAAGAGCAAAACAACTTGGTTCCCAAAGACATGGGCAACGGCTCGACGCAACCAAGCAAAGCAAAGCTAGCCCTCAAGAAGAGGCAGAACGGGCTTAACACCGCTAGCAAATACCAATTGAAAAAGGCGAAGCAAAATGCTAGTCCCTCAAGATAGAGGCACAGAGGCTTAACACAACTAGCAAGAAAGCTCGATACCAACTGTTACCAGCTTAAGAAGAAGAGCTCGACACCAATTGAAAATCTGACAAGCAAATGCTTGTCCCTCAAGAAAGATGCGAAGGCTCAACACAACTAGCAAACCGCTCCAAACCAATTGGAAATGTCAAAAACTCATCACGAGCAAACTCCCCCTCGAATAGTGCACACAACTAGGGAAACTCAAAATTATCCCCCTTAGTTGAACTCGGAGGCATATGATTTGCAATCTCTCCCCCTTAGTTGAAAATGCACCATCAAGCAACAAAGCACCAAAAACAATTTTTCGTCCCCTTAGAAAATGCACCATCAAAAAGTGCCAAACAAGAGAAGTTCTCCCCCTTTCAAAATGCATATGAGTCAAAATGCAAGTTAGCAGCTTCAGGAGTATAGTCAAGAGAATGCAAAGATGCTCTATACAGTTCTGATTCGATGACTCAACAAGATCCATAAGAAGCTAGCAGAGGCTCAAACTGATCACTAGATACGAAATATGGACATGAGAGCAAAGTGAGCATTTTTCAGCCAAAAAGGTATTCACCATCAAGATTGCATAAGGCATGTATAGACAGGAAGTCAAACAAGTGCTAAACATGTATACAAGGTGAACTACCCTTAGCACAGTTCAATCATCATGCTGATACCAATTGAAGCATATACTTGTGATTTCAAATTTTAATCGGAGTTGCAGCGGTGAAATTACACAAGTTTAAAGTTCAGCACGTGATTGCGAGAGGTTGAAAGCTTGTCAAAGCCTAACTTTCCAACTGTGCGAAGCCTATGCAGAAGCAATCAGAAGCTTAAAGCAACAGTTTCGGTCATACACTACACAGCTCAAGTTTAACTCAAAGTGCAATGAGAAACAGTCTCGAAACTGTGATGTGTTGACAAGCAATCCCATCTCGATCTTTCCAATTCACTTAACTTGGTTCAGATTTTAAACAGAATATGAACATACCAAGCAAGTGAATGACTCAGAACTAGAGACATAGCAACCTAGCATATATGAAAAGCACGAGTGAATTCAACACATCCTACACATGCTAGTTGCATATCTCAATGGTGAACATTCTCAAGTTTTATGTTTGTTAAGCAGATTCACCATTCAAAAAATAGCTCAGCTCACAGCATGTATCAGTGATCAGAAGGAGCATAAGCTACATAGCATCAACATAAGCATCAGAGCATACTAAATAAAGAATAGTCACATTCCCAAGAATATATACATGAAGCTCAGAATGTAATAGCGTATGCTGAAATGCAAAAGAAAAACGAAGACAAACGACAAAAGAGTCAGTCTATCGTACAAGAACCAAAATGTTTCCCCCATCTAAAAGGGGAAACACACACCAAGCTCACCTCTCAACCGATTAAAGGTTGATTGGTCCAACGGCTTGGTGAAAATATCAGCCAACTGATGATGAGTATCAACATGGCGAAGGTCGATATCACCCTTCTCATAATGGTCTCGCAGAAAATGAAAGCGCACATCAATGTGTTTGGTCTTCGAGTGCAGCACGGGGTTCTTAGCAACGCTAATAGCACTCATGCTGTCACAAAGCAAGGGAACGCGAGAAAAGCTCAGACCAAAATCACGCAAAGTGGCCATCATCCAGAGTAACTGGGAACAACAGCTAGCCGCAGCAACATACTCAGCCTCCGTGGTAGACTGGGCGACACTAGACTGCTTGCGAGAAGACCACGATACAAGAGAAGAACCAATAAACTGGCAAGTCCCAGAAGTGGACTTGCGCTCAATACGGCAACCAGCAAAATCGGCATCGGAATAACCACAAAGGGAAAGAGTGGAGGAAGCAGAGTACCAAATCCCAAATTCTGGAGTGAAGGACAAGTACCTCATAATGCGCTTGACCGCCTGACGGTGAGAGGTGCGCGGCGAAGACTGAAATCGCGCGCAGAGACACACCGCGAACTGAATGTCCGGGCGTGTCGCCGTCAGGTACAACAGCGACCCGATCATACTCTGGTACTCCTTCTGGTCCACTGCTTCTCCCTCCTTGTCCGCATCCAGGGCCGTCGTGGTCGACATGGGTGTTGGAAGAGGCTTGGCCTCACCCATATCGAACTTCTTCAAAATGTCACGGGTATACTTGCCCTGGTGCACGAACGTTACTTCCTGGGATTGCTTGATTTGCAACCCGAGGAAAAACGTCAACTCGCCCATCATGCTCATCTCAAATTCCCTGCTCATAGTATCTGCAAACTTGGCAACCAAAGCGTGAGAAGAACCACCAAAAATGATATCATCCACGTAAATTTGGACCAAGAGTTTGTCAGTGCCTTGCTTGAGGAGAAAGAGCGTTTTGTCTACACATCCCATTTTAAAGCCCTTAGCAAGCAAAAATGTTTTCAACCTATCATACCGGGCTCTAGGGGCTTGTTTCAAACCATACAAAGCTTTGTGGAGTTTAAAGACATGGTTTGGAAACTTGGGATTTTCAAAACCGGGGGGTTGTCTAACATACACCTCCTCTTCTATGTAGCCGTTTAAGAAGTCACTCTTGACATCCATTTGAAAAAGTTTGAAACCTTTGGATGCAGCAAAAGCTAAGAGTATCCTAATTGCCTCCAAACGAGCTACAGGAGAAAACGTCTCCTCATAGTCTATCCCGTCCTTCTGACTATATCCCTGGGCTACGAGTCTGGCCTTGTTTCTCACAACATGGCCATCTTCTCCCTGTTTGTTTTTGAAAACCCATTTTGTCCCAATTGGGTGACACTCAGAAGGTGGAGATACTAGAACCCAAACCCGATTTCTCTCAAAGTTCACAAGCTCCTCATGCATGGCATTGATCCAATCCAGATCCGTCAAAGCGTGTCCAACATCCCGGGGTTCAAAATCAGCAACAAATGCAGAATGAGCAAAGTGAGAGATTTGAGACCTGGACCGAGTGACACGTTCTTCAATGTTGCCAATCATCTGCTGAGGGGGGTGTTGGCGCTGAATGTGTCGTGGCGCCTCCCGTGCAGAAGTAATCTCCCCCTCAACAGCAGCTGGCGCCTCCTCGGGTACAAAAGGTACCGCTCGAGGTGGCGGATCCCACGGCCCCCAGGAAGAAGACGTGTCGGGGCCATGAGTCGTCGTAGAAGCCGCTCTTTGTGGCACGGCAGGTGGAGGGGGTGCTGGATCATCCATACCTTCAGCACCCTCTTCTTCATCATCGAAAAGAGGCTCGCCAACCTCATGATCACCTGCACACTCAAAGCGAGAAGAAGGACAAACCATGGTCTTGTCGAAGGTGACATCGGATGTCTCCATGACTCGGTTAGTGTCAAGGTTAAGTACACGATAAGCTCTAGTGTGAGTGCCATAACCCAAAAACACACCGTCGGAAGAACGAGACTCAAATTTGTCCAGGTTGCCCTTTTTGAGTATAAAACAATGGCAACCAAAAACTCTAAAGTAACTCACCTTGGGGAGTTTTCCAAAACGCAACTCATAAGAAGTCTTTTTCAAGAAAGCTCAAAGAAAAATGCGATTGGAAATGTAGCATGCAGTGCTCATTGCTTCGGCCCAATATCGCCTAGGAGTCCTATGCTCATCGAGCATCGTCCTGGCCATCTCTACAAGGGTCCGATTCTTCCTCTCTACAACACCATTTTGTGACGGTGTGTAGGGGGAAGAAAACTGATGCTCCAAGCCCAAAGAGTTACAAAACTTCTCAAAATCCGAATTCTTGAATTCGGAACCATTATCACTCCTAATAGCTCGCATCGAGTTCAAAGGGAACTCGTTCAGAAGACGCAAAATCAGATTGCGAGCAAAGGAGAAAGTCTCAGTCTTCTCAGCTAAAAAGAAGACCCACGAATATCTCGAAAAGTCGTCAACAACAACAAGCACATACCACTTCCCCCCAACCGAGCTCACCCGAGCCAGACCAACAAGGTCCATGTGCAAAAGCTCTCTAGGGCGCTTGGTCATGACCTGAGTCACTGGATGGTGGGGAGCGGCAACCATCTTCCCATGTCTACAAGAGTGGCAAACAAGATCCTTCTCCATATGCAACTTGGGCAATCCTCGGATTAGGCCAAGTGAACTAAGCCTTGCAAGCAAGTGGAAGCTCAAATGTCCAAGTCTCCTATGCCACTTCCAAAGATCAGAGGAGGAAGGTCCAGCCACAAGACAACGAGAAGTGCCAAAAGATTCCGAGAAATTCGCACGAAAGACTTTTCCAAAGGGCAAAATCAAACACACAAGATTGCCCTGAGGATCCAAAATACGACTGAGATTCGGTTTAAAATGAATCTCGTAGTCATCATCGAAAAGTTGCGAAACAGAAAGAAGGTTAAAATGCAAGTTAGAAACAAGAGCAACATCGCGCAACACAAAGTGCTCATTAACTCGCACCGACCCACGAGACAATACCTTACCTTTGCTATTGTCACCGAAGGTGATAAACTCCTTTCCGGCGACCGGACTAAGACTGGAGAACCACTTGGCGTTTCCGGTCATGTGCCTCGAACACCCGACATAGGGTGAGCATACGGACCAACACTGGGGTTAGTGAAGTAAGGGGAATACCAGTGTTGGGTCGGCTGCTCAAAAGAACGGTTAGCAGAAAAACCATTCCTAGCACGCCTACGAGAGGAGCGATCACCACGTTGAGGAAAACGTGGTCTGCTAAGGAAAGGGCGTCCATCGCGATACTCAAAACGCGGTGGTGGAAAACGCTCAACTACAAAGCCACCGCCACGGGGTCCATAGGCTACAACTGCATGCTGCCGCCGGGCACGTCCTCTCCGCTGCCTAGGCCTGGGAACATGAGGTTCTGGACCTCTGGGCCTAGCAGCTCTCCTTGGAGCTCCCCTATGAACATTCGGCACATGTACATCATGGAAAGGATGGTACATGTCCGCATTGTTCATCTCCCTAGCACGGCGCGCCTCCCTCTTGCACCGAAAGCAGAACTCACTCAAGTGTCCATCTCTCCCACAATGCTCACAATGATACCTCACCGCTCTCAAAGGGGGTTGTTGGTACTCACGGTGGTGGGTGTGAATCACTTTGTCCTTCTGTGGCATAATCTCTTCCTGGATGGGTGGCATTGTGTCCAGCTTGTTGTTTAGGTGGTTGGGTTTGGGATGCCACACTTGGTTCTTGGGTGGAGCTCTCGGAGGTTCCTCAAACACTCCATCCTTGGTGTTAGGCTTGAGAGGCTCTTTGGGTGGAAGCTTGGTAAGTTTGGGAGTAGTGGTGGAGTTGGGCTTCTCACTCGGGTTCAAACCACTCGACTCTCCAATCTTCCCAAAAGCAGAAACATCAACACCCGAAGCAAAACCTACACCAGGACCTCCAGCAGCTCGCTTGAATTGGGAGATCATCATCCCGAGCTGTGGCTCACCACAAGACACCCATGACAAGATGGTCCGAAGGTATGTGTTTTCCTCCTCGGTTTGCATCTTGTCATGCTTCACATTAGCGATCTCCATCTCCAAACCCTCACAAAGAGCACACCTTGCCACACATGTGCTACCTGAGTTGGCCTCTTCAAGAGACACAATCTTGGCATTCTTCTCTGCCAACTCAGATTGCAAGACAGGACAAGTCTTGCACGCACCCAACAGCGAGGGTCTAGCCTTCAGCTCATCCACCTCTCCTACCAACGCAGCATACTTACTTCTCAAAGTGAGAAGGTCAGTCATGTGCGTGGTGCACATCTCACACTCCTCCTCATCGGTAACAACCACGGTGGACTTGACAGAATTAAGTTCCTTCACCGTATCCTCCCACTTCTGCCTAAACTCCTTGCGCTCTCCAGCGGCACGCCTAAGCAACTTATCTTGACCTCAGCGGAAAGCTCATCGTGGGTCAGAGATACCTGGGAGGTGTCGTCGTCGTCGTCGTTCCGAGGGGAGTTCACCAGCTCACCGTCGACCTCCTTGCTGAGGGCCATGGTGCAGAAGCCGTCGTCGTCGGCGAAGAAGCAGAGGCCGTTGAGCTTGTCCTCGATCCTCTTCTTCTCGGACTCGTCATCGCTCGAAGAAGTGGAGTTGTCGTCCGAGTCGTCGACGTCGCTGAGAGTGGCGAAGAAAGCACGCTGCTCAGCTTGGGCCTTCTCCAAGTACTTGGTCTTGATGTACTCCTTGTTGAAGCCGCCCTTCCACTTGTGCTTCGCAGGGACATACTTCTCCTTGCGCTTGCCGGAGTCGTACTTGTGCCCATGATCGCCCTTCCCAGATGAGTGCTTCTTCTTGGGACAATTGGCGATGAAGTGGTCGGGGTCACCGCACTCGAAGCATCCCGAGCATCTTCCTGCGCGGCGACGGTTCATGCGGTTGTTGTGGAACCGCGAGAACGGGTTGGCGAGCATAGCCAACTCGTCATCCCCCAAAGACTCCAGCTGCTCCTCTGTGACAGAAAAGAGAGAAGAGAGTGCAAAACCTCCAGAAGGGTTAGCAGAAGAGCCAGAAAGCAAAGCCATTGACGGGCCAGAAGGATTTTCATAAGAAGCCCTCACCATGGCATCGATCTCACTGGACTTGAGCTTACTGAAGAGCTCGTCGCACGTGAGGGTCTCATAGTTAGGCGATTCGATGATCGCCTGAACCTTGGAATCCCACACCGACCGATAAAGAGTATGCAAAAGCTTCAAAGCCCTCTCATGATCGTTGAAAGGCAACAGCTCCTTGTTAGCCCTCATCCTGTTGACAGTCACCTGAAAGCGAGCGAATAAACTTTCTATGCTCTCGCCAGGCATATGTCGAAAGTTCTCATACTCTCGCTTGAACGACTCATAGAGACAGGTTTTGACTTGAGAGGTTCCCTCATGAAAACGCATGAGGGTAGCCCAAATCTCCCGAGTCGTAGCGAGGTGAGAAACCCGATCAAACTCACTCATGCTCAGGCATGAGAAAAGAGCATTACGGCCTCGGCTATTGGCATCGTGCTCATCGATCTGAAGCTGAGAGACACGAGCAGCCAAGACCACGTAATCGCCAGAGTTGCAAATATCCCAGATGGAAGCACCCAAACTCTACAGATAGGCCGACATGCGTATCTTTCAATACGCATAGTTCGTCCCATCGAAGAACGGTGGTTTGCCCACGCCGCGATCCATGTCGCCTTCTGTGGATCTGGAACCGGTTAAGGTGGATGATCCTTAACCTGCTCCGATACCAATTGAAGGACCGAGAAAGCACTAGCAAGGCGACCAGAGGGGGGTTGAATGGGAGCTCAAAAATTTCTCTCGAAACTTTGGCCTATTGTCCCAAAAATCTACCCCCGAAAGCTTCGATCGAAACTGTGATGCCCACGACCCTTGGAAGAGGGTGGATGATCCCTAGGATCACAACGAGGCACTACAAAGCAATAGCAAACCAGACGGCAAAAGCAACGGATCAAGTTCAACCCTCAAAAACCAAGTCCCAAACGTAGATAGACGGCTACGTCGAGAAATCCCCAAATACCAATGTTAACAAGTAGCAAAGATACCTAGAGAGGTTCCTTGGTCAACTACAAGGCCAAACGAGAAGTCGGAAAACCAAGCGAGGAAGCCGGGAGAGCAAACGCACAAAACCGGAAGCTTCAGCCAAGTCCCGGACTGTCTGCCCGTGGCGGACTGTCCGGGCTCAGGTCGCGGACTGTCCGCCGGCCAAACGAGCAAAACCGCAGTGCTGCTGAAGTTCCCTGGACAGTTCCCGGACTGTCCGCGAGTTCCTTCGGCGGACTGTCCGCCGTTCAAGGAACAGTAACTCGACCGAGACCCGCAGCCACTGACTTGGCTCGATCCCGACGCGCGGACTGTCCGCCGGTCAAAACCGCGGACTGTCCGCCAACGAGCAGGGAGGGCGATTTCAGTCGCCTCCTCTCCAAATCTCTCCAAATTCGATCCAAATCAAAATCCCACGTTCCCAAACTTGGAGAAGATGATCACGGGGTAGTTAGGAGACTATCCCCAAGAAATCATCCGCTCAGATCGATTCAATCACCGGGAAATCAAAAGGGGAAGATCAAGAACGAAAAAGCGCCACGAAAACGAAATCAACCCGATCTACTTGTTCGTAAGGAGTTAGATAAATTCCTTCGGTGGAAATGATCTCCTTTCAAATACGAACAAGTTGATTCAAACGGATTTTGCAAAGACGCAGTAGAGAGAGAGATCGAGTGACGGGAAAATCGCGGAGAAACGAAGAACGCGAAGAACATGAACAAAACACGAATCAACACATCAATCTGCAACCGTGTGGCTACCACACGCTATAACAGTGAAGTTACGGCTTCACTTCCTCAAAATCTCCAGTACACAGAGGTATGGTTCTCTGTGGATCTCAGCTAGCTACAGCAGGGGATTGGGAGAGTAGGAAACCCTAGAAGCAAAGAGCAAAATGACTGAGATGGATGGGGAGGTGGGTGTCTCCCCCTACTTATCCTAATTCTAACTATTCCTAATTCCCACTCTACCCCTAACTACTTACAGAGTGAACCAGCTAAACCCTAAGGTTATTCTGGACCAACTCGATGGTAAGTGGATCCGACGGCCACGCCTGCACAACTCGTAGCGTTGCCTCGACGCAACCTCCCGATTGCCGCCACGTGCCGCCACCGCTCTGCGTCCTTTTCCTGGACGTCGCACCCCCAGTTTTGTGGCCCAAACCGGGAAACCAGCCTTCACAGCCAACCCCTGGTTTTGAGGCCCAAACCAGGAAACCAGCCGACCGTCACCTAAGTTTTGTGGCCCAAACTCAGCAAACCAGCAGCACCCAGGTTTTGAGGCCCAAACCTGGAAACCGTCCTCAGCCCGAGTTTTGTGGCCAAACTCGGAAACCGTCAGCGCCCAGGTTTTGAGGCCCAAACCTGGAAACCGTCCAACCGATGGTTTTTCTCTGGCTCTACCACCAAACCGAACCATAGACGGGATGCACCGCCCGTGCACCCCGTCCACCGACACGTGTCCCCAGGTCCTCGACCCGAGCAACACCATGTCCCGCAAGTCTTCGCTCGTCGCTGTCCCAGGCTGTCAGCCACCACAGCTGATCCTCGGGCCACCGGTCCCTCAGTCCAAGCCTCACGTCCGCCCTTCACGACTCTCGGTCCATCGGCACGACACGTCTCTACTTGACCTTCACCTTGCCTCTGATCACTGTATCCGTGCTCGACACCTGCACAACACAAGCCAAACAACATGTGCATCATCCCAGTTGACAATCACTGATCACTTAGAGACTCGACATACACCCATGTATCCACAATTTCATCCTTACCTATCCACTCATAAATTCTTTCTAGCCTTTCATCTCCTCTCTTCTCTCCTTTTCCCTTTTCTTATTCTTTGACTCTCATCCCCTCCTTGACTCGACTCATACACCACCCTAGCCATCCTTTGGGATCAAATAAATCGACACCTGGTACTCCCAGGCGAAGTGCTACTACGATAGTTCTGTGCGCTTGCAGAATCTCCTCTAAGTAGATTGCAATCTCTCTAGCTAGCTCCTACTAGTGTCGGGATTGACAACCCCATTTGACATTAGTAGATAGCTGCTTTAGCTTCACTCCTTTAGGTATAGTGACTGGACTAGCTACAAGCATTTCTGGCGCCGTTGCCAGGGATAGCTTCCATAGTCTACTCCTAGTAACGACGTTAGCAAGTGTCAACAAGCATTTCTGGGCCGTTATCGGGGATAGTTGCCTAGCTCTATCTTTAGTGAAGTTAAGAACTACCAACAAGCATTTCTGGCGCCGTTGTCGGGGAAGGCAATCGGTGTATCCTTCGAGTCCTTGTCGAATTTATCTTCGCTTAAGCTCCCGCTTAGCGAATCCCATCTTTCCCCATTCTTTCTTTCCTTAGTCCTTCTTATCTTTTTCCTTCATCTTCTTCAATTTCTTTCTTTCTTATCTCGTTCTACCTTCACGATGGCCAATAAGACCATTCGTGAGTTTTCTGCTCCTTCTGCCGCTAATGTAGCGACAGGACCAGTCGTGGTCGATGCCAACCTCAATTTTGAGTTGAAACCGGCTCTGATCACGATGGTCCAAGCTAGCCCGTTCTGTGGCAAAGCTCATGAGGATGCCAATGCTCACCTCCAACAATTTTTGGAGATTTGCGGCACCTTCATCATTAAGGGGATAACCCAAGAAGCCATTCGTCTTCGTCTCTTTCCTTTTTCTCTCCTAGGAAAAGCGAAGCAATGGTTCTATACCAATCGCAATGCTGTAGACACATGGGACAAGTGTTCCAATGCTTTTCTCGCCAAATTCTTTCCGATGGGCAAGACGAACGCTCTTCGCAACAAAATCTCCAGCTTTACGCAACAAGCCGAGGAATCTATTCCCGAGGCTTGGGAGAGAATGCAAGAGTACGTCACTGCTTGTCCACACCATGGTATGGAGGACTGGCTATTGATCCAGAACTTCTACCATGGCCTAACCCCACTCTCTAGAAGCCATTTGGATGCCGCCGCTGGCGGTGCATTCTTTTCTTTGAATGTTGCAGATGCTAAGGCTCTCATAGAGAAGATGGTGTCGAACCAAGGATGGAATGACGAGAGACTGCAGCTCCGTAAGCAAGGTATGCATTCCCTTAAGGAGGACGACATGATCGTGGCCAAGATGGACCTACTGGCCAAGAAGCTGGACAGCTGTGAGAAGATGAACCAACAAGAGAGTGTCCAATCTCTGGAATCCTACATGACTTGTGAAGTCTGTGGAGAAACCGGACTTTCTGGGAACCACTACCCCGAGTTACATGAAGATTTGAACTTCAACAACAACAACAACAACAACGATTTCCGTCAACAAAATCAAGGATGGAATCAGCACTCCAACTCTCAAGGTAATAATTCATTCCCTCGCTCTAATTTCCAAAGTACTGATAATTTCTCGTTCTTAAAGAATCTAGTCTACTCTCAAGGTAGAACTACTGAATTTTTGAATAAGAAATTAATGTCAAATGATAAAATGCTTGAGAACATAAATGCTAAATTGGAAGATTTCTCATCTGCTCTGAAAAATCAACTTAGCTTTAATAAGATGTTAGAAACCCAATTAGCTCAACTTGCTGTGATCATACCATCTTTTGAAACTGGCAAAATTCCGGCTAAACCTAACATGGAAACTGCAAATATGGTTGAAATAAAATATTTTAACTATTATGAAGATCAAACCATGACTGTTAGAAAGGGTGATCCTGGTAGGCCCATAATTAGATGCTCAATCTTTGGTGAAGTCTTTAAAAATGCCATATGTGATTTAGGTTCGAGTGTGAACATTTTATCTAAGGATTTCTATGAAAACTCGTTCTTTCCACCCATGTCATCCACATCTGCCTATGTCGTGCTAGCTGATCAATCAACATGCTATGTAGAAGGAATAGTCACTGATTTACCTGTTTATATTAGAGGTTCATATGTTCCTACTGATTTCATAATACTAGATATGGGAAATAGGAAAGATGTGCCTCTAATCTTAGGTAGACCTTTCTTGAACACTGTTGATGCTTGCATATATGTGGGGAGTGGTAAAATGCAAATAACATTAGGAGGGAGGAAGGAAATATTCTCCTTTTCCCGTGGTCCCGCATATGCCACTAACATGCAGGAAGCAAAACCCGTTCGTACCAAGAAGAGGCGCCTAAAAACAAGGTGGAACAGAAAGAAAGAACCACCTTCTCCTGAGTTGTGTAATTCACATAACAAAGGAGAGGTGCCAAAAGAAGAAGAACCCGATGAAGTACTTAAAGAAGAAGCACCCAAGGAAGAAGATCCACCCGATAAGGATGAAATTCCATGGATCTAAGGTATGGATTTATTTTTAAATTTCCCTTCAAATTTCCCTTTTTCAAATAAATAACATATGTCATGCATGTAACTAAAAAAATCAGTTATCATTAGTTATATGCATAAGTATATGTTAACTTAGCTAGAATAATAAAATATCATAACAGGATAGTTTCCCTTTTTCACAACATTAGATAGTTTCCTTTTTAATAAAATAAGAACAAGAGCTCCGACCGAGAAAGATGAAGACCCTTCACCAAGCAAGAAGCCAGCTTGGGGGAGATCCTCGCGCCAATAAGTTATGTTTCATCCTTACTCTTTATTTTCGGTTCTTAAATTCTATATCTTTTGAAAATTTTTGAATGTTATATACTTGCCTAAGTAATTATCCCATGAGTAAAAATGATAAAATCTGCTTAAAAATGTTGGAACCTGAATAAGAAATAAAATATGCCATGCAAATGCTATTGTTATAGTTAGAATAACTAGTTTTATCTAAGTTGTAGCTTTTGTGGGTTGCACATGTTTTAACTAAAATCATGCTTAGTGAATAGAGTTAGTTGGAAATGGAGTAATTCTTTAAACTTGCTAAGGTGAAATTAGGACCAAATCTGGAGGATTTCTTTTAAAAATCATGAAAACCTTGCTAAAAGTTCCTCCTGGATTTTATCCCATCCCACCACTAGACAAATATTTGTTAGTCAAAACCACAAAGAGCTTTGTTTGTGTTGAGCTTTGTTAGACCTCATAGATCTTAGTAGAGAAGCTTACCATTTCTTTTGATCAAGATACACACACCCACCATAAATTCCTTACTCTCCACTTTGGAAGTTTGCAACCACCAAATAAATTGCTCATTCTCTACACTGGAGATATGCAATACCTTGCCAAACGTTCAATTGCTAGCTTTATGCTATTCCTACACTGGGAATAAGCATTTCTCTCTCTTCCCCCTCTTTATTTCTAAAATCCTTTCCTATAGACAATCTGGGGAAATCTAGAGCTAAAAAAAAGAGATATGAAAAAAAGAGAAAGTGAGCAAAGTAGCTCAAGAGAGGACTATGTCCTAAGAAAATGTGAGGACACATTTTTGTCTACTCACTATGTATCGAGTTAAAAAAAAGAAAAAAGAAAAAAAAAGAGAGAGAGTTATCATTAGCTCTAGACCCCAGAAATTAACTAGGAAGGATTATGAAATATCTCTCTATACACTTCCACATAACCACACTTGCACATCTTGATCAATTTTTATGATTTGCTGCTCCTTATGATCTGAGTGTCTAGGTTAGCAATAAACATTTTGCAATTTGCTCATGATTCTTAGCCTACCTATAACTCCACATATCATTCTTTAGAAATAGGAGAGGCTACATTTTGGCCTAAGTGAGGATTTAAACACCATTGAGTGATTGAGTGAATCTTGGAGGACTTAAGCAAGTTTTTATCTTTTGAAAACCTTAAAAAACCTCCAGACAGAATCCTAGTCAAACCTAAGCAAGATAAAAGTTTCCTATCTACTGCTTTATTTCACTCTTGCATGTTTGAAGTGAAAAGCTATAAGCCCCACATTGCTATGATTAATGATATACACTAAGTTATTTCTCACTATACAATATGCACTTGTATACATCTTAAGTTGCTATCTATTTCATGCTCAATGCTTAAACCGCATTGTTGCTCGAGGACGAACAACAGGTTAGCTTGGGGGAGCTTGTTGATGGTCCTTAAACACTTGTTTTACCATCAACATTTTACCCAAAAATTCACCAAAAAGGCATGAAAAGTAGTCAAATAGGTTTCAAACTAACCAAATTCCACATGTCCATAGATTTTTATTTGAATGCAGGATTTGGACCAAATTTGGAGAATGGACCCACCAGGGGCTGAGACCACTCACCAGGGCCCATTTGGGCCCTAGTGGGGTGGCGTCCGCCACCCCTAGGTGGCGCCCGCCACCAGGAAGAGGCCCAAACTCCCCCTGCCACGTCACTGATCCGTGTGACCACCCCAGGGCCAAATCTTAGCCCTTGGTCACTAGGTCAGTGGCAATCAGAGGGCTCAGGAGGGGAGTGGCGTGGATCATGACCTAATGACGGTTATCTGGACATGCAACCGCCTTGGAGGAGTCCCTGGAGACCGTAGGATCAATGACAGTGCATCCAAGGGCCACGGGGGTGGCGGCCGCCACCTAGAGCTGGCGCCCGCCACTAGGGTTTGCCCTAGGTCAGTTGGCTGCCCCCTATAAGTACCCCCCTCACTCACATGGACTATAAATACCCCCCTGGAGGCATCTCTTCATTTCAAGCAAGGAAAGCAAGGAAAGCAAGGAAAGCAAGCAAGAAAGAAAGCAAGGCTAATAGCTTAGGATTTAGCCAAGCTTAGGCAAGTAGGTAGCTAGTAGAGCAAGGCATCCTTGCCTCATTGCCCTCATGGAAGCGTTGCTCAAGGCTTAGCTCAAGAGTAGAAGCGTGCGAGTAATCGGTCCTGGAGTTGAGAAGAGTCTTCATTCATCTCCAGTTCAGGTTTTGCTCTTGTATCTCAAGCACTTTACTATATTCTAGTTCATCATTTCAAGTATTACTTTATTCTACTTGCCACTATTGAGTAGTATACTTGATTGATTGCTTGAGTACCTATCTATCCTACATTTCAATTCACTTAGCCATAGTAGTTAATCTCTAGTGTGCTTAGTGGTTGATCTTTGCCAATAGGTTGCTTAGTTAGTTTAG
Organism: Coix lacryma-jobi var. lacryma-jobi; assembly: GCA_009763385.1. Lineage (NCBI taxonomy): Eukaryota > Viridiplantae > Streptophyta > Magnoliopsida > Poales > Poaceae > Coix > Coix lacryma-jobi. The sequence goes on along the minus strand of CM019824.1, from coordinate 62,139,581 downwards.
TGTTTATCTTACTAAGTCAAGTATTTGCTCTGACGTCCGCAAGGGTGTCTCTATTCTAGGCCAGGGTAGAGATAGTTAGAATATAATTAGGCGTGGTGCTTAGTTATAGACTTACCTTCAGATACGGCTAGACCCCCGGATAGCTGTGGTAGCAAGCAGGTGGTGACAGCCCTGTGCGCCTTAAATTCCACTACGTAGTTGGTCTAGTTTAACAGTAAGGCTCGTTGTGCTAGCGTTCAACCTAAGTCAGTGGTAAAGGCTAGTACGCCTCGGTACTTGACAAGATAGGAATAAAACTATACTTAACTTGGTTGCTTATTTGGCATTTGCCTATCTTGCTTCGTAGTTATCTAGGAGTAGTTATTAGTTATTAGTTAGTTATATTAGTTATCCTTAGTTATCTTTTCCCCTTATCTACCTATCCATCCACCTTACCTTAACCATTCATTTCATCCTTACCTATCCACTGATAAATTCTTTCTAGCCTTTCATCTCCTCTCTTCTCTCCTTTTCCCTTTTCTTATTCTTCGACTCTCATCCCCTCCTTGACTCGACTCATACACCACCCTAGCCTTCCTTTGGGATCAAATAAATCGACACCTGGTACTCCCAGACAAAGTGCTACTACGATAGTTCTGTGCGCTTGCAGAATCTCCTCTAGGTGGATTACAATCTCTCTAGCTAGCTCCTACTAGTGTCGGGATTGACAACCCCATTTGACATTAGTAGATAGCTGCTTTAGCTTCACTCCTTTAGGTATAGTGACTGGACTTGCTACAAGCATTTCTGGCGTCGTTGCCAGGGATAGATTCCATAGTCTACTCCTAGTAACGACGTTAGCAAGTGTCAACAAGCATTTCTGGGCCGTTATCGGGGATAGTTGCCTAGCTCATCTTTAGTGAAGTTAAGAACTACGAACAGTTGGTTTTTGTTTTGGATCGGTTTTTCTCTCCTTTGCCTCCAATTCTTCCGATTCACCGATTAGGAGTTGGGTTTGAGCCATGATCTCATAGGAGTAGCTCACTAACGTCCTAGGAACTCCACATACCAAGTCTAAGCTTCAAAGCTTTTGACTCGGAGGAGATCGGGTTGAATCCGTGGAAGAACTATGCTGTTTTGGGGGCATCAGACGCTGTACTCGAGGGCAAGGCTATAAGTTTCTGAAAAGAAATTTGAAGCTGCCATTCACCCCCCCTCTGGTCGCCTTTGTGTAGCACCTTCGGTCCTTCAATTGGTAACGGGGCGGGTTAAGAATCTTCCACCTTAGCCGGTTCTAGAACCACAGAAGGCGACATGGATCGTGGTGTGGGCAAACCGCCGTTTTTCGATGGGACGAACTATGCGTATTGGAAGATACGTATGTCGGCCTATCTTTAGAGCATGAGTGCTTCTGTTTGGGAAGTTTGGAATTCTGCTGATTACGTGGTCTTGGCTGCTTGTGTAACTCAACAGCAGATCGATGAGCACGATGCCAATAGCCGAGCCTGTAATGCTCTTTTCACCTGTTTGAGCATGTCTGAGTTTGATCGTGTCTCTCACCTCACCACGACTCGTGAGATTTGGGCGACTCTCATGCGTTTTCATGAGGGAACCACTCAAGTCAAAACCCATCTCTTTGTGTTGCACAAGCGTGAGTATGAGAACTTCCAACACATGCCTGGCAAGAGCATAGAATGTTTATTCGCTCGCTTTCAGGTGATTGTCAACAGGATGAGAGCTAACAGAGAGCTTTTACCGTACGACGATCATGATAGAGCTCTCAAGCTTCTTCACACTCTCGATCGGTCGGTGTGGGACTCAAAAGTTCAGGCGATCATTGAATCATCTAACTATGAGACTCTCACTTGCGACGAGCTCTTCAGTAAGCTCAAGTCCAGTGAGTTTGATGCCATGGCGAGGGCTTCTTATGAAAATCCTTCTGGCCCGTTGATGGCTTTGGTTTCTAGTTCTTCTGCTAACCCCTCTGGAGGCTTTGCTCTTTCTTCTCTTTTGTCTGTTATAGAGGAGCAGCTGGAGTTCATGGGAGACGACGAGTTGGCTTTGCTTGCCAACCGGTTCTCGCGGTCACACAACAACAGCATGAACCGTTGCCTCAGAGGAGGACGAGCTGGTTGCTACGAGTGCGGTGACTCGGACCACTTCATCGCCAACTGCCCGAAGAAGAACAAGCAAGCTTTTGGCAAGGGCGATCATGGCTACAAGTATGACTCCGGCAAGCGCAAGGAGAAGTACGTCCCCGCAAAGCACAAGTGGAAGGGCGGCTTCAACAAGGAGTACATCAAGGAGAAGTACTTGGAGAAAGCCCAGGCCGAGCAGTGTGCTTTCTTCGCCACGCTCAAGCGATGATGAGTCCGAGAAGAAGAAGATCGAGGACAAGCTAAATGGCCTCTGTTTCTTCGCCGACAACGAGGGCTTCTACACCATGGCCCTCGGTGATGAGGTCAACAACGAGCTGGAGGAGATCCCTCGGAACAACGACAACAACGACGGCTCCTCCCAAGTATCTCAGACTCCCAATGAACTCTCTGCTGAGGTCGACAAACTTACTGCTGCTCTTCTTAGTCAAGACAAGTTGTTGAGACTTGCTGCTAGAGAGAGGAAGGAGTTTAGGCAGAAGTGGGAGGATGCGGTGAAGGAGCTTGAGTCTGTCAAGTCCACCGTTGTCGTGACTGAGGAGGATGAGTGTGAGATGTGCCCCAAGCACATGACTGACCTACTCACTTTGAGGGGGAAGTATGTTGCTTTGGTTGGAGAGGTGGATGAGCTTAGGGCTAGACCCATTTTGCTTGGTGCATGCAAGTCTTGTGCAGGCTTGCAATCTGAGTTGGCAGAGAAGGATGCCAAGATTGAGTCTCTTGAGAAGACCAACTCAGGTAGCACTAATGTGTCCAGGTGTGCTTTGTGTGAGGGTTTGGAGATGGAGATGGCCAATGTGAAGCATGACAAGATGCAAACCGAGGAAGAAAACACATACCTTCGGACCATCTTGTCATGGGTTTCTAGTGGAGAGCCGCAGCTTGGCATGATGATTGCCCAATTCAAGCGTGCTGCTGGAGGTCCAGGTGTTGGCTTTGCACAGGGTGTAGAGAGTGCTACTTCTTTCGGGAAGATTGGTGAGTCAAGTGGTCTTAAGCCGAGTGAGAAGCCTAACTCCACCACTACTCCCAAACTAACCAAGATTCCACCCAAAGAGCCTCTCAAGCCTAACACTAAAGATGGAGTGTTTGTGGAACCTCCGAGAGCTCCACCCAAGAAACAAACATGGGCTCCAAAACCCAATCACCTAAAGAACAAGCTTGACACTATGCCACCAATCCAAGAGGAGCTCATCCCACAAAAGAACCAAGTGATCCACACCCAATACCGTGAGTACCAACAACCCCCTATGAGAGCGGTGAGGTACCACTATGAGCACTGTGGGAGAAATGGACACTTGAGGGAGTTTTGCTTTCGGCGCAAGAGAGAGGAGCGTCGTGCAAAGGAGATGAACAACACGGACATGTACCATCCTTTCCATTATGTACATGTGTCAAACGTTCAAAGGAGGAGTGCTAGGCCTAGAGGTCCAATGTCTCAAGGTCCTAGGCCACAAGGAGGTTTTGCCCGGCAGGATCCTACTTTTGTGGGCTATGGACCCCATGGCGGTGGCTTTGTTGTTGAGCGTTATCCCCCACCGCATTTTGGCTATCGCGGTGAGCGCTCTTCTCCTAGCGGACCATGTTTTCCTGTGCGTGGTGATCGCTTTCCCCATAGGAATGCTAGGAATGGTTTTTATACCAACCCTTCTTTTGAGCAGCCGGGACAACACTGGTACTCTTCCCGTTTTACTCACCCCAGTGTTGGACCGTATGCTCACCCTATGTCTTTTTATTGATGTAGGTAAGTCGATTGGAGAACGTTTGGTTGGTGGATTCCGGATGCTCAAGGCATATGACAGGAAACTTCAAGTGGTTCTCCAGTCTTAGTCCAATCACCGAAAATGAGTTTATTACCTTCGGTGACAATAGCAAAGGTAAGGTGATATCTTGTGGTTCTGTCTGAGTTAATGAGCATTTTGTCTTATGTGATGTTGCTCTTGTATCGAACTTGCATTTTAACCTTCTTTCTGTTTCTCAACTTTTTGAGGATGACTATGAGATTCGTTTTAAGCCAAATCTCAGTCGTATTTTGGATCCTCAGAGCAATCTTGTATGTTTGATTTTGCCCTTTGGGAGAGTCTTTCGTGCAAATTTCTCGGAGTCTTTTGCATTTCTCGTTGTCTTTTGGCCGGATCCTCCTCTGATCTGTGGAAGTGGCATAGGAGACTTGGTCACTTGAGCTTCGACTTGCTTGCAAGGCTTAGTTCACTTGGCCTAATCCGAGGATTGCCCAAGTTACACATGGATAAGGATCTTGTTTTCCATTCTTGTAGACATGGGAAAATGGTTGCTGCTCCCCACCATCCTGTGAATCAAGTTATGACCAAGCGCCCTGGAGAGCTTTTGCATATGGACATTGTAGGTCTGGCTCGGGTGACCTCGGTTGGTGGGAAGTGGTATGTGCTTGTTGTTGTTGACGACTTTTCGAGATATTCATGGGTTTTCTTTCTAGCTGAGAAAACTGAGACTTTCTCTTTTACTCGCAATCTGATTTTGCAACTTTAGAACGAGTTCCCTAAGAACTCAATGAGAGCTATTCGTAGCGATAATGGTACCGAGTTTAAGAACTCGGACTTTGAAAGTTTTGTGACTCTTTGGGTTTAGAGCATCAGTTTTCTTCCCCCTATACACCGCCTCAAAATGGTGTTGTATAGAGAAAAAATTGGACCCTTGTTGAGATGGCTAGGACGATGCTCGATGAGCATAGGACTCCTAGGCGGTATTGGGCTGAGGCTATAAACACTGCATGCTATATTTCCGATTGCATTTTTCTCTGTGCTTTCTTGAAGAAGACTTCTTATGAGTTGCGATTTGGGAAGCAACCCAAAGTGAGTTATTTTAGAGTTTTTGGTTGCCACTGTTTTATACTGAAGAAAGGCAACTTGGACAAGTTTGAGTCTCGCTCTTCTGACGGTGTATTTTGGGTTATGGTAATCATACTCGTGCATATCGTGTACTTAACCTCGATACTAACCGAGTCATGGAGACATCCGATGTCACCTTCGACGAGACCATGCATTGTCCTTCTTCTAGATTTGAGTGTGTAGGTGATCACGAGGTCGGTGAGCCTCTTTTTGATGATGAGGAAGATGGAGCTGAACAGATGGATGACCTAGATCTTCCTCCACCTGCTGTTCCTTTGGGATCGACTTTGACCACGACTGCTCGCGGCCCCGACCCATCTTCTTCCACTACATGGGGGCCGGTCGATCCACCACCTCAGGGTTTGCCAGTGACACCCGAGGAGGCACCAGCTATTGTTGAGGGGGAGGTCACTTCAGCTAGGGAGGCGCCATGACACATCCAGCGCCAACACCCTCCTCAACAGATGATCGACAACATCCACGAACGCGTCACTCGGTCAAGGTCACAACAAATCTCTCACTTTGCTCATTCTGCATTTGTTGCTGATTTTGAGCCCCGAGATGTTGGACATGCTTTATCTGATCCGGATTGGGTCAATGCCATGCATGAGGAGCTAGAAAATTTTGTGACAAATCGGGTTTGGGTTCTTGTTCCACCTCCTCCTGAGTGTCACCCTATTGGGACAAAATGGGTTTTCAAAAACAAACAAGGAGAGGATGGTTATGTTGTCAGAAACAAGGCCAGACTTGTAGCCCAGGGGTATAGTCAGAAGGAGGGGATAGACTATGAGGAGACTTTTTCTCCTGTAGCTCGTTTGGAGGCAATTAGGATCCTCTTGGCTTTTGCTACATCCAAGGGTTTCAAACTTTTTCAAATGGATGTCAAGAGTGCCTTCCTAAACCGCTACATAGAAGAAGAGGTGTATGTGAAACAACCCCGCAGTTTAAAAAATCCCAAGTTTCCAAACCATGTTTTTAAACTTTGTATGGTTTGAAACAAGCCCCTAGAGCCTGGTATGATAGGTTGAAAACCTTTTTTCTTGCTAAGGGTTTTAAGATGGGATGTGTAGATAAAACTCTTTTTCTCCTCAAGCAAGGCAATGACACTCTTTTGGTTCAGATTTACGTGAATGATATCATTTTCGGTGGTTCTTCTCATGCTTTGGTTGCCAAGTTCGCAGATACAATGAGCAGTGAATTTGAGATGAGCATGATGGGCGAGTTGACATTCTTTCTCGGGTTGCAAATCAAGCAATCCCGAGAAGGGACGTTTGTGCACTAGGGCAAGTACACTAAGGACATAGTGAAGAAGTTTGATATGGGTGAGGCCAAGCCTCTTCCAACACCCATGTCGACCACGACAGCCCTGGATGCGGATGAGGAGGGAGAAGCTGTGGACCAGAAGGAGTACCAAAGTATGATCGGGTCGTTTCTGTACCTGACGGCGACACGTCCGGACATTCAGTTCGCGTTGTGTCTTTGCGCATGATTTCAGTCGTCGTCGCGCACCTCTCACCGTCAGGCGGTCAAGCGCATTATGAGGTACCTTTGTTTCACTCCTGAGTTCGGGCTTTGGTATTCTGCTTCTTCTACCCTCTCTCTTTGCGGTTACTCTGACGCTGATTTTGCTAGTTGCCGACTTGATCGCAAGTCCACTTCTGGGACTTGCCAGTTTTTGGGTTCTTCTCTTTTTTCTTGGTCTTCTCGCAAGAAGTCAAGTGTCGCCAAGTCTACCACAGAGGCTGAATATGTTGCTGCGGCTAGCTGCTGTTCCCAGTTGTTGTGGATGATGGCCACTTTGCGTGATTTTGGTCTGAGTTTTTCTCGAGTACCATTGCTTTGTGATAGCACGAGTGCGATTAGCGTTGCTAAGAACCCTGTGCTTCATTCTAAGACCAAACACATTGATGTGCGCTTTCATTTCTTGTGTGTCCACTATGAGAAGGGTGATATCGACCTTCGCCATGTCGATACTCATCATCAGTTAGCAGATATTTTTACCTAGCCTTTGGACCAATCAACCTTTGCTAGGTTGAGAGGTGAGCTTGGTGTGTTTCCCCTTTTAGTTGGGGGAAACATTTTGGTTATTGTATCATAGACTGACTCCTTTTGTTTTGGGTTTTTAGTCTATTTTTATTTTGGTTTGTTCTTATTTAGCCTTTGCATTTCATCATGTTTGCATCTTTACTTTTTTGAGCTTCATGTCTATAATCTTTAGAATGAATCTATGCTATGATTAGTGTATGCTCCGATGATATATGATGAGGCTTGTAGCTTAGGCTCTTCTTGATCACTAATACATGTTGTGAGCAGAGCTATTTTTTCAGATTTGTGAATATGCTTAATCAAACATAAAATTTGAAACTTGTTCACCATTGAGATTGGCAACTAGCATGTGTAGAATGTGTTGAAGTTACTTGTGCTATTCCTATATGCTAGGTTGCTATGTCTCTAGTTCTGAGTCTTTCACTTGCTTGGTATGTTCATATTCTGTTAAAATTGAACCAAGTCTAAGTGAATTGAAAAGATCGAGATGGGATTGCTTGACAACATATCACGGTATCGAGACTGTTTCTCATTGCACATTGAGTTAAACTTGAGCCGTGTAGTGTAAGACCGAAACCGTTGCTTTAAGCTTTTGATTGCTTATGCATAGGCTTAGCTTGGTTGAAAAGTTAGGCATTGTCAAGCTTTCAACCTCTCGCAATCACATGCTGAAAACTTGAACTTGTGTCGAATCACCGCTGCAACTCCGATAAAATTTAACAACACAAGTCTATGTTTCTTTCTATAGCATGATGATTGAACTTTTCTAGGGGTAGTTCACCTTGTATATATGATTAGCATTTGTTTGACTTCCTGTCTATATATATTTGGTGCTATTTTGATGGTGAAACCCTCTTCTGAATGGCTTAAAACTACTCACTATGCTCATATGTTCATATTTCGTATTCTGTGATCAGTTTGAGCCTTTGCTGGCGTTTATACTTGATGATGAGTAGTCGGATCAACACTCTTTAGAGCATCTATTCATTCTATTGACTATATACCTGAAGCTGCTAACCTGCATTTGTGACTCATATGCATTTGCTCTTCCCTTTCAGGCTTCCTTGCTTAGCCTTGTTTTGTGCATTATCAACTAAGGGGGAGAAATTTGACAAATCATGTCCTAGTTGTGTGCATTATCGAAGGGGGAGTTTATGTCCAGGGGAGCTTTGCTCGTTTTGCTTTGACGAGTTGGTTTCTTGAGAAATCTTCGATGATTGGTTTGGAGCGGTTTTTCAGCTAGTTGTGTTGAACCTTTGTCTCTTTCTGGAGGGACTTGTGACACCCTAGTGTCAGCGCTGCATTAGGAACAACATTAGCTACTAAATAACATGATCATTGCATTGCATCATCTCATGTTGCATCAAGTGCTTTTTGCTTTTTGTTTGTTTATTCAAATTAGGGTTCAATAAAACTTGTTTGCTTAAATTGATTTCAGTCTTGGCAAATAATTTTATAAAATAGAGAATATTGAGTATAACACTTTTCATGTAGACACTTTGTCCTAATTAAGTGTAGATTAATAATTAAAAATATAGGAACAAAAATGATTTTTAGTCCTAATATTAGCTTTAATTATGTATAGGCTAAAGAAATAATTTTCAGAAAATATGTTCTATATGAAAGTTGTAGAGAAAATTATTTTGAGCAACTTTTGTTTTTGGGTCAAACCCTGGTTTTGAGTTTTTGAAACCATTTTGAAAGGGTCAAAGATTGGAAAAAGAAAAAGGGAACTATTTTCTCCCGGCGCCAACCTTTCCGCCCATTCGGCCTTTCCTGGCCCTGGCCCACGCCGCGCTCGCCCGCGCCGCGCACGCCGGCGCCTGACAGCGGCCGCGCCGTACGCCGGCGACGCAGCCGCGTGGCCGCCCAGCACCCGGCCAAATCCGCCTCGCCCACTCCGCGCGCGATCTCCTTCGCCCAAATCTCGCTCGCCCTCTCCCTCGCCGCCTCGCCTGCCGCGCTCTGGCACTGCCACTCGCCGCTCGCCGTGTCGGGCCCCGCCACGATCACCGGTCGTCCATCGACCGGGGCAAAACCGCGTGCGCCGCTCTCCTCCCCCTTCACTTGCCATTTCGTGCACTCGCCTGCTCCCTCTCGCTGTCTTCGCCTACATGCAAAACGCGCACACCTGAACGCCACCCGCCACCGCACGAACGCCACCACCGTTCCGGCCTCGCCGGAGCTCCTCTGTCCGATTCCTTTCGTGCATCGCCCCGCCTACATCCCAAGCACCCGGTGCACACGCTAGCACCACCCCTCAAGCTTTGTCTTCGCAGGAACATGACGAGCCCCGTCGCGGCCGCCATCGACGCCGTGCGGAGCTCGAGGCCGTTCCGCTACAACCACGCCATCACCGAGCCTTCTCCTTCACCGACGAGCTCCATCACGCAAAGGCAAGGTGAGAAGCCCCCTAGCCTCCTCTCCCACTCGGCCAAGCGCCATGGCCGCCGCCGTGGTATGTTCACGTGGTCGAGCTTCCCCGAAGCTCCACCAGCCAAACCAACTCCCGTAGCACCTTCCCTAGGGTTCACTAGTGCTCATGTACCCTTCAATTTCACCAGCGATCGCCGGAAACGGCCTAGCCGAGCTCCACCGCCGCCACCTTCTGCCATGGCTCGCCGCTGGTAAGCTACGACCACCCACTAGTCAAACCAACACACCATCGGGTTTGCCTCGTCGAGACGAACTCACCAAGCCCCACCTCACCGCCGGCTCTGTCTTCACTGATGAGTGGGTCCTGTTGACCAGCCAGCCCCGCACGTCAGCCGCACGTGGTCCATGGACCGAATCCACCAAAGCCTGGCCGAGAGATTTCAAATATTTTTCCTTTTTGTTTTATTTTCCAGAAAAGCTTGTTTATTTTGTGTAGCACGTTTTATTGATCCAAATGGAGTACTTTCAGTTTTGATAATCTGTTCATGAGTAGAGTTATCAGGGAATAATATGAAAGTTTTTTTTGGTAAAAGTGTATTATGACATTTTTATTTATATCTGTTTATGTGCAAAGTGTTAAAAAATGTATTCATATATTTTCTTGTTGCATTAAATTAAGGAAAATTTTTTGTATGCTTCTTATCATGTAAAGTATCCGTGAAAAATTTATGAAGTCTTGTTTCTATAGAAAAAGTACTTGTTTATGTTTAAATGTTATTTTAGCTGTTTTCTTAAAATAATTGCGGACAGAAATATATCTGCAAATAAAATGTGCGAAAATTTATGTAGTCTCCGTGTATCTTGATAAAGCTAAGAAAAATGTTAATTATGGGTAGTTGTATGGAATAAAATGAGGTTGCAGTACAAGTGTGCCTTTCTGAGTTTTTCTTAGAAAATTCATGCAGAAAATAATGTAACTTTACTATTCATGGAACTTTCTTGATAAATATGAAATATGGAGTAGAATCTGGAAAAAATATAAAAATGGATGTTGCACCCTTTTTGAGAAGGGTTGTAGTTCAAAGGATTTAATCTGACTTAAACTTTGGAATTTTGTGTAGATTTATATGTTCATGCCCTAGCAGTAGTTTTTCTGCAGTAAGGTTGTTGTAGGTAGGAGAAGCTAGGAAAAATGTGAAATCTTCTGTTTGACACTTTTTAAAAATAAAGTTAGTTCAAAGCGCCTTTTTGGCAGTTTAATTAATCTTTTTGTATCTGCTTTCTAGTATTTTATTTCTTATTGAAATTTTTACAGTGGAGACCAATTAGTGTATATTAGCTGCTGTAATTTTTGTGGATTTTTCAGAGGTCAGAAAATAGTACTTGCTGTATAAACCTGGGTTCTTTTTGAATTAATAAATAAAAAATAGTTGAGTTAAGTTGTTTTGTGATTTCAATAAAGTGAATATTTCCTCAATGTCAAAAGTTGTTCAACAAGTTAATTTTTGTTGGTTTGTAAAGATATTTTGCTCTTGCATACCATCATAAGGCATCATGCATTATTTAATCACTTTTACCGCATTGCAATTAGGATCGGTAGTCCCGGAGAACGACCAGGAGCCGGAAGCAAACGCTGAGCCGGAGATCCAGGAGGTGCCCCGAAGTGAGGAGGCCGAGCCAGCAGAGCCTAAAGCTAACCTGCCTGAGTACCCCGCTCAAGAGGCCTCAGTCTTCTCCCAAGGCAAGCCCAGAGCATTCTAAGTCTCCCAGTTTTATAATTAAATTACTTGAGTACTTTTATACTGTGATGCATTAGGTATAGGAGTTGTTTGAATCCTATTTGCTGCATTATCCATCCTTGATTACTGCTTACACCTGCCTTGTTATCCTGTTACTTATTCATAAGTAGAAATGCTTAGCCTGCTTAATAAATTTGTAAATAAAGGATGTTCATGTAATACCCCTTATGGGTAGTTACCAGATCACGGTTGGCTATATTTGCTATCGTGGAAAAGAACCTGAGTAGTAATGAAATGTGGTCAACTGGAAGGCAAGGCACCAAGTTGAAACTTGGGGGCAGCTCGTCTATTGGATCGTGTAGGTTTGTATCGATGTTGGCCCTCGTTCATTTTTGAAAGCGCCATTTTACTTAGGGTTGTCGGTGTCGTAATCGCCAACCCCAAAGCCGGTTAGACGCTGTTCAGGCCGGTCTCAACCCGTGTCACACCCTCTAGTATGGAAACACGATTTGCCTCGGAATGGCCATCGTTTAGTTCCAATTGGGTGGTCTGTGCTGTGAGCCGCGACGATTACCACCACGGACAGTATCGAGCGGTGACCCAATGCATGGACCCGACGGGGAAAGTGTGGGTTTGTATTAAAGGTTTCTCGCCAGCTGGTTTGTAATTCGATTCGAGTAACCGTCTCCCCCGGTTAGTGGGAAACTATGTCGAGCTTCACCACGATACAACTCCATGTGATGTAGTAAGGTTCAACTAAAATATGGATAAGTCAACCTGATATGGTCTATATTATTGATTGTTAGACTCAAGTGAATGTTGTAGATCAGGTGCAAACCTAGAGTTTAAGGAATAGGATAAAAGATGACTGCTCATTCCTCACATTAAATATTACTCTCCTCAATTGCGCTTTCCGCAACTAAATTCCTAGCTCCACCAGAAAGCCTTGCATACCCTTGGTGTCTTTTATTTTCAGTTAGACGGGTAAGTATAGCTGAGTACATTCCCGTACACAGGGTTTATCCCGATGTTGCAGATGGCCAGGTTTACTTCGGCTATTGTAAGCACTGCCTCTACCCCGTGGAGGGTGATGAGGAGTAGGCCCAGGGCAGGGTCATCTCAAAGCTTCTCCTTTGCTTTTGTGGGACTAAGACTACTGATGGCACGGTATTTGAAAAAGGAGGAGTGAGTATAAAAACAATGTTTTATTTGGACCACGTGTGTGGTGGTCGTATTCCAATACTTGTTTAAAAGCTTCCGCTATTTGAACCCCGTATTGTAATAACTTTAAGTCTTCGCACTCTGATGTTAATTTTGATTTCAATTATCAACTGTTGTATCCTCGCGAATGTGGTACTTGAACAATGCGATCCTGTATGTTGTAAGTTGTTTGAAATCCTTCGAGATTTCTGGACTACCGGAGTTATATGGGTTCAAGTGCGAGTCGGAGCCAGTTAATTTGGCTAAGACGGTACTTGAGCTCTTATAATTTGGACGGTTCCGCCACAGCTGGTATCGGAGCATGGTTCAAGTTATTGCATCCGTAAGGAGCTATTTTTGAACTAAAATGGGTATTTCAAAACTATTTTCAAAACTATTTTGAAATTTTAAGTGTGCCCAGTCTTGTCCTTAAGCCCTATACTAGGATTCAGGTGGTTTAACAACTAACAGGGTTCAGGGATTTGCTTCATGCTGGATCTTTTATTTGTTGGTCCATTCTCGAGGAAAAGAGAATGTGTCGATCGCGAAAACATGCATAAAATGATTTGGTGAGATATGAGAGCATGACCGTCCAACCGTCGGTCTAGGGAGAGTGTTGTTATACCAAGTATGTGTGAGCTCTACGCGAACATATACGAGGGTATCAAGTGTTGGGTATGTTTTCCTGATTTGGTGCATGGTGTTTAGTATCGGCTCCTATGTACTTTCGTACATATGGGTAGATGCTCAATTATTTCTATCATTGGGATTTTTCTTGAGCTGAAATGAATCTTCTGCAGGTACACTAACTACGCGATCGAATAGAATGACTAGATAACGCATGAGAGATCGTTCTTGCCACCGACTAGAACGTTAGGACTTACGAGCCATGGTTAGTGAGTGAGAACGTAAGTACGATCATGCATCATGTTTATGATTCTTGCACTTTGCATTCCTCCCCTTAATTAAAATTATTCCGCTTTCTTTATAAAATTTGCCAACTTAAATATGCGTCTCACGAGATTTCAAAACCCCTTTGTTTCTACAGATGGCCCAAACTAAGCTGACAGCTCACAAGGCCACCGGAGGCAGAGGAGTTCCACGTCGTCGCTTGGCCACAAAGTTGACCAAGAACACGTTCTTGTCCTACTTTGGGTTGCCAATGATCCTCTAGAGGATTCTGCATGCAGTGGGATATGAGGAAGGACATGAGCCCCGATACTCTTGGAAGAAGGATATTTATGGGCAGGATTCCTTGGTCATGGTGCAGGTCAAGGTCAAGGCCTTGGCTAGCAAGCCCCATTGGTCAGGATGGACCGAGATCACCAGAGGCAGTTGTGCAAAGGATGGAGCTAACAGGGCGGCATACTTGGTGCTGAAGGACATCATAGCTCGCTTTCCCGCTGACCTTGCTAGTGCTATGGCAGGAGTGTTCCCTCGTGGATCACCTTTTCCATTGCACTGGAGACAGACTTTGGAGTCGGTGCTGACAGGGGGCGCAGAGGAAAGGTTCTTTTGTGAGACCTCAGCGATGAGCGCCATAGGAGCTTTGGTGGTAGTGTGTGAGAGTTTGGAGCGCAGCTTGGAGAGCGTGTCCTTTACCCTTATCGCCTCTTACGAGAGCAAGAGGAAGCTGCAGGAGGAGTTCGACGCCGAGGTAGCCCGGTTACAGGAGAGGGTGCACCAGGTCACTTTGGAGCGTGACGAGGCATGTGCCAGAGCAGGAGCGAAGAGCGCCACCAGGACTGTCGCCGAGCAGATGTACTTGACGATGGCTTTCCAGCAGGATGAAGTCCGGTCCGCGTTTGACTAGCTCAGAGAGGGTGCCCTTCACCTGGTACAGCAGGTGGATAACCAACAAGCTTAGATCGACAACCTCCACGAGGCGATCCACCAGATGCACCATGAGGCACAGGAGGCCGCCGCCCCAGGAGCCGACGAGGCCCCCGAGCCCCAGGATGGAGTAGTGCTTGGTCCAGATCTTGCATCTAACGACGATTCCGATGCTGACGAGCCGATGTTCGACGCCAATGTGGATGACGCCGCATCTGACGTTGGAGATGCTTGAGCATTAGTTTCGCTAGGAGTCTCTTTTGTGTAGTCTTGAGCATGGTCGCTTTTGATGTAACCCAGACATGTGTTGGTCTTTATGTTTAAGTTGCATGATGGAATGTATGACTTTTGGACAAAGTCCAGACTTCGATCTGGCACCTTTATTTATGGAAATCCGTCGTTTGCTTTCTTATTTTCGAGCAAGTATTCTGTGATGTTGTATGGAAATGAGTAATTATACTTGGTTGTGTGCTAAATTTTTGAATTATGTACAACACAGTATTTATTCATTATCAATATAACATCACCTAATTGTTGCTCATCAATGGGATATGCAGATGCCGGCCCACACCCGCAGCCAGCGTGGACAAGGATCAGGGAAGGAAGAGAATCTGCCACCACCTCCACCTCCGCCAATGACGCCGGAAGCGTTCTTTGGGCAGTTCTTGGGCATCCAGAGGAACATGGAAGAAATGCAAAGGCACATGGAGGCTACGCTCCGTAACATCGCCAACAACACTGCGCAGCAGCATCAGCAACGTCAGGGACCCGAGCCGAACCAGTACAACTCGTACCGTGACTTCTTGGACACTCGTCCTCCTGTGTTCAAGGAAGCCATTGAACCGCTCGAGGCAGACGAATGGCTGAAATCTATCACCCAGAAGTTTCGTCTTCTCCGCTTGACTGAGGAACTCAAGGCGGAATATGCTGCCCATCTGTTGGAAGGACCTGCAGGTTTGTGGTGGTCCCAGTACCGTGCATCCCTGCCAGCAAATGCACCCGTTACTTGGGAGCAATTCTCCACCGCTATGTGTAGTCACTACATTCCCAGTGGTCTGATGGAGAAGAAGGTTACAAATTTCATGAGGCTGTCGCAAGGGACCCGTTCTATGTCAGAATACCTGCATAGCTTCAACAATTTGTCTCACTATGCCCCGGACTCCAAGATGGGAAACAGTCACCACACCACCTTCAATGACTTCGTCAGTGATTGCCTAATCCAGGAGGCAAATGACAGCAGGCTGGCAACGGAGACTCATCGTCGTGCGAATGAAGGCGATTCGTCTCAGCAGAGGACCCCTTTTGGAGCACGTGCTCCGTACCGCCCGCCAGTTGCAGGAGCAAGATTCCGTCCACCACAGAGGAAGATGACCAACAACCGTCCTCGTCCGAGCTTTCAGAAGCCGTACACTGCTCCCTTGATGCAGAACAAGGCAAAGGCAGGAAGCTCAGGAGGTCAGAAGACCCCATATGTGATTGGGCCATGCTACAATTGTGGTCAAACTGGACATCTCTCATGTCAGTGCCCTCAGCCAAAGAAGCAGTACACTCATCCTCGACCCCGCACGGGCAATGTGCATTTCACCACTGTTGAAGAGGTGCCAGAAGGAGAGCTTGTCACTGCTGGTACGTTCCTTGTTAATCAATGCCCCGCAGTTGTGTTATTTGATTCTAGAGCATCACATTCATTCATAAGCGAGAATTCTGTTTTGAGGAGTAATCTTGAGTTAGTAGAGTTGGATCGGGGTTATCAAATAAGTTCAGCAGGGGCTGTTGTCTCCGCCCGTAAAATGGCTAAAGGAGTGGAGATGACCTTTGGGGATAAAAAGGCCATATTGGATCCCATAGTGATCCCTGGTTTGGGTTTGGATGTGATCTTAGGAATGGGTTGGATGAAGCTTTGGAAAGTCAATCTTGACATTGCAGAACGCATAGTTTCCATGGTTAGTCCCCGAAGTGGGTCTACTTTCGGGTTCAAGCTACCTCGAAACCCCCATGAGATAGGAGTGTTGTTCACTATCACGGCAAAGCAGATAGCTGAAATCCCTGTAGTGAGTGAGTTTCCGGATGTTTTCCCTGATGAGTTGCCAGGACTACCACCGGATAGGGATGTGGAGTTTGCTATAGAGTTAATCCTGGGAACTGCACCTATTTCTCGGAGGCCGAATAGGATGCTAGCTAACGAGCTAGCAGAACTCAAAACCCAGTTGCAAGAGCTTTTGGATAAGGGATTAATACGTCCCAGTTCATCACCTTGGGATGTCCTGCCATCTTTGTGAAGAAGAAGGATAAGACATTATGAATGTGTGTGGATTATAGACCTCTAAATGCAGTAACTATAAAGAACAAATACCCCTTACCTCGAATTGACGTCTTGTTTGATCAGTTGTCCAAAGCAAAAGTGTTTTCCAAAATTGACTTAAGGTCAGGTTACCATCAGATCAAGATCAGAAAGGAGGACATACCAAAAACAGCTTTTTCCACCAGATATGGACTCCATGAGTATCTAGTCATGTCATTTGGATTGACAAATGCACCGGCACATTTCATGTATCTGATGAATTCCATCTTTATGCCTGAATTGGACAAGTTTGTTGTGGTATTCATTGATGATATCTTGGTGTACTCAGAGAATGAGTAAGACCATGCAGAGCACTTGAGAATTGTCTTGACTCGAATTCAAGAGCATAAGTTGTATGCAAAGTTCAGTAAGTGTGAATTTTGGTTAAGGAGAGTGCCATTTCTCGGACATATCCTTTCAGAAGAAGGAATTTCTGTGGATCCCACTAAAGTACAGGAAGTTATGGATTGTCAAGCGCCCACTAACGTACATGAGGTACACAGCTTTTTGGGATTGGCCGGATATTACCATAGGTTTATCCCGGACTTCTCAAGGACAGCAAAGCCTATGACCCATTTGACTCAGAAGAACAAGAAGTATGAATGGACTCCGGAGTGTGAAGCAGCATTTCGCACTCTTCGGACTTTGTTGACCACCGCACCAGTTTTGGCTCAACCAAATCTGGAGGAACCTTTTTATGTGTTTTATGATGCGTCCAAAATTGGACTTGGATGTGTGCTTATGCAGAATGGAAGATTCATAGCCTATGCCTCACGTCAGTTATGACCACACGAAGAGAATTATATGAATCACGACTTGGAATTGGCAGCAGTAGTTCATGCCCTCAAAATTTGGAGGCACTATCTTATGGGCAATCTTTGTCACGTATATACAGATCATAAGAGTTTGAAATATATCTTCACCTATCCTGAGTTGAACATGAGGCATAGAAGATGGTTAGAGTTAATCAAGGATTATAACCTTGAAGTGCATTACCACCCTGGAAAAGCAAATGTTGTGGCAGATGCTTTGAGTCGCAAGACTCATTGCAACTCCGTACAACCTTTGTTGGAAAATGGGTTCAATCTGATGCACCCTGTTATGCTGAATAATATCACGATACAGTGTACCCTGGAAAGTGATATCATCGAAGGACAAAAGACCGATGAAGAAATCTGTCAAATCAAGAGGAGACTAGAAACAAACCGTTCGTTGAACTTTCGAGTAGATGAGCAATGAATTCTTTGTTATAATCTAAGGATGGTAGTACCCAAGGATACAGGGCTAAAAGACATGATTTTGAATGAGGCTCACAATTCAAAATTGTCTATTCATCCAGGAAGCAATAAGATGTACCAAGATTTAAAAACAAGGTATTGGTGGCCTAAGATGAAAAGAGAGGTTGCAGCTTTTGTCGCTAAGTGCGATACTTGTGGCAGGATTAAGGCTATACATTTGAAACCAGTCGGACTGTTACAACCCCTGTCAATTCTGGAGTGGAAATGGGAAGAGATTAGTATGGATTTTATCACTGGACTGCCAGTCACTCAAAAGGGACTTGATTCTATTTGGGTTATTGTGGATCGATTATCAAAAGTGGCTCACTTCATTCCAGTAAAAACTACATATCGATCCCATCAGTATGCAGATTTGTACATTCAGAACATCTTAAGATTACATGGAATTCCCAAAAGGATTGTTTCTGATAGAGGACCTCAGTTCATAGCTTGTTTTTGGGAACAGTTGCACAAGGAGTTGGGAACAAAGTTAGTACGAAGTTCCGCTTACCATCCCCAAACCGACGGACAAACGGAAAGGGTAAACCAAATTTTGGAAGATATTCTTAAAGCATGTGTGCTTT
This sequence comes from Coix lacryma-jobi var. lacryma-jobi, assembly GCA_009763385.1. Classification (NCBI taxonomy): domain Eukaryota; kingdom Viridiplantae; phylum Streptophyta; class Magnoliopsida; order Poales; family Poaceae; genus Coix; species Coix lacryma-jobi. The sequence goes on along the minus strand of CM019824.1, from coordinate 62,121,183 downwards.
CCTCAGGAGAATCATGGGAAAAGTGGTTACCTTTACCAGAGTTCTCTTAAAACAACAGCTACCAAGAGAGTATAAAAATGGCACCATTTGAAGTTTTGTATTGACGAAGATGCAGAACACCAGTAAACTGGGTTGAATCAGGAGATCGAGGATTTTATGGATCGGATTATGTAAAGGATGCAGAAGAGATTGTGCAGACCGTACATCAACATATCAAGACAGCGCAGTCTCAACAGAAAAGTTATGCTGACACCAGAAGAAGGCCTTTGGAGTTCCAAGTAGGAGACTATGTTTACCTTAAGGTCTCACCCATTAGAAAACTCCAACGTTTTGGAATCAAAAAGAAGTTAGCACCACGATATGTGGGACCGTATCAGATCATAGCTAAAAAGGGTGAAGTAGCCTATGAAGTACAGTTACCCCCAGAGATGAGTGCAATCTTTCTGGTGTTCCATGTATCGCAACTAAAGAAATGTCTCCGAGTACCCGAACGAGAAGAAGTTCGAATCCCAGATGTCACCATCCGATCAGACCTGGAATGTTATGAACAACCATAAGAGGTACTTGACACTAAGACTCGGGTAAATCGCAACCATGAAGTCAAGACTTACAAGATTCTCTGGAGTAATCATGGACCCAATGATGCTACATAGGAGACCGAAGAGTACTTGCGCGTAAATTACCCCACTTTTTATAAGGATTGGTACGTAACCTAAATCTCGAGACGAGATTTCTTTAAGGGGGAAGGGCTGTGACACCCTAGTGTCAAGCACTGCATTAGGAACAACATTAGCTACTAAATAACATGATCATTGCATTGCATCACCTCATGTTGCATCAAGTGCTTTTTGCTTCTTGTTTGTTTATTCAAATTAGGGTTCAATAGAACTTGTTTGCTTAAATTGATTTCAGTCTTGGCAAATAATTTTATAAAATAGAGAATATTGAGTATAACACTTTTCATGTAGACACTTTGTACTAGTTAAGTGTAGATTAATAATTAAAAATGTAGGAACAAAAATGATTTCTAGTCCTAATATTAGCTTTAATTATGTATAGGCTAAAGAAATGATTTTCAGAAAATATGTTCTATATGAAAGTTGTAGAGAAAATTATTTTGAGCAACTTTTGTTTTTGGGTCAAACCCTGGTTTTGAGTTTTTGAAACCATTTTGAAAGGGTCAAAGATTGCAAAAGGTTTGAAAAAAGAAAAAGGGAATTGTTTTCTCCTGGCGTCAACCTTTCGGCCCATTCGGCCTTTCCCGGCCCAGGCCCATGCCGCGCTCGCCCGCGCCGCGCGCGCCGGCGCCTGACAGCGGCCGCGCCGTACGCCGGCGACGCTGCCGCGTGGCCGCCCAGCACCCGGCCGAATCCGCCTCGCCCACTCTGCGTGCGATGTCCTTCGCCCACATCACACAAAAATATCACTCGCCCTCTCCCTCGCCGCCTCGCCTGCCGCGCTCTGGCACCGCCACTCGCCGCTCGCCGCTCGCCGCGCCGGGCCCCGCCACGACCACCAGTCGTCCGCCGACCGGGGCAAAACCGCGCGCACCGCACTCCTCCCCCCTTCACTTGCCATTTCGTGCACTCGCCTGCTCCCTCTCGCTCTCTTCGCCTACACGCAAAACGCGCACACCCGAATGCCACCCACCACTGCACGAACGCCACCGTTGTTCCGGCCTCGCCAGAGCTCCTCCGTCCGATTCCTTTCACGCATCGCCCTGCCTACATCCCAAACACCCGGTTCGCACGCTAGCACCACCCCTCGAGCTTCGTCTTCGCGGGAACACGACGAGCCCTGTCGCGGTCACCATCGACATCGTGCGGAGCTCGAGCCCGTTCCGCCACAACCACGCCATCACCGAGCTTTCTCCTTCACCGACGAGCTCCATCACGCAAAGGCAAGGTGAGAACGCCCCTCACCTTAAACGCTACCGCCCCTAGCCTCCTCTCCTACTCGGCCGAGCGCCATGGCCGCCGCCGTGGTATGTTCACGTGGTCGAGCTTCCCCGAAGCTCCACCAGCCAAACCAACTCCCGTAGCACCTTCCCTAGGGTTCACTGGTGCTCATGTACCCTTCAATTTCACCAGCGATCGCCGGAAACGGCCTAGCCGAGCTCCACCGCCGCCACCTTCTGCCATGGCTCGCCGCTGGTAAGCTACGACCACCCACTAGTCAAACCAACACCACCATCGGGTTTGCCTCGTCGAGACGAACTCACCGAGCCCCACCTCACCGCCGGCTCTGTCTTCACTGATGAGTGGGTCCTGTTGACCAGCCAGCCCCGCACGTCAGCCGCACGTGGTCCATGGACCGAATCCACCAAAGCCTGGCCGAGAGATTTCAAATATTTTTCCTTTTTGTTTTATTTTCCAGAAAAGCTTGTTTATTTTGTGTAGCACGTTTTATTGATCCAAATGGAGTACTTTCAGTTTTGATAATCTGTTCATGAGTAGAGTTATCAGGGAATAATATGAAAGTTTTTTTTGGTAAAAGTGTATTATGACATTTTTATTTATTTCTGTTTATGTGCAAAGTGTTAAAAAATGTATTCATATATTTTCTGGTTGAATTAAATTAAGGCAAAATTTGTGTATGCTTCTTATCATGTAAAGTATCAGAGAAAAATTTATGAAGTCCTGTTTCTGTAGAAAAAAAGTACATGTTTATGTTTAAATGTTATTTTAGCTGTTTTCTTAAAATAATTGTGGAGAGAAATATATATGGAAATAAAATATGGGAAAATTTATGTAGTCTCTGTGTATCATGCTAAAGGTGAGTAAAATATTAAGTATTGGTAGTTGTATGGAATAAAATGAGGTTGCAGTACAAGTGTGCCTTTTTGAGTTTTTCTTAGAAAATTCATGCAGAAAATAATATAACTTTACTATTCATGGAACTTTCTTGATAAATATAAAATATGGAGTAGAATCTGGAAAAATATAAAAATGGATGTTGCACCCTTTTCCAGTAGGGTTGTAGTTCAAAGGATTTAATCTGGCTTAAACTTTGGAATTTTGTGTAGATTTATATGTTCATGCTCAAGCAGTAATTTTTCTGCAGTAAGGTTGTTGTAGGTAGGAGAGCCAGGAAAAATGTAAAATCTGTTGTTGGACACTTTTCAAAAATACAGTTAGTTCAAAGCGCCTTTTTGGTAGTTTATTTAATCTTTTTGTATCTGCTGTTTAGTATTTTATTTCTTGCTGAAATTTTTATAGTGGAGTTCAATTAGTGTATATTAGCTGCTGTAATTTTTGTGGATTTTTTGGAGGTCAGAAAATAGTACTTGGTGTATAAACCTTGGTTCTTTTTGAATTAATAAATGAAAAATAGTTGAGTTAAGTTGTTTTGTGATTTCAATAAAGTGAATATTTCCTCAATGTCAAAAGTTGTTCAACAAGTTAATTTTTGTTGGTTTGTAAAGATATTTTGCTCTTGCATACCATCATAAGGCATCATGCATTATTTAATCACTTTTACCGCATTGCAAATAGGATATGTAGTCCCGTTGAACGACCAGGAGCCGGAAGCAAACGCAGAGCCGGAGATCCAGGAGGTGCCCCGAAGCGAGGAGGCCGAGCCAGCAGAGCCTGAAGCTAACCTGCCTGAGTGCCCCGCTCACGAGGCCTCAGTCTTCTCCCAAGGCAAGCCCCGGAGCTTTCTAAGTCTCCCAGTTTTATAATTAAATTACTTGAGTACTTTTATACTCTGATGCATTAGGTATATGAGATGTTTGAATCCTATTTGCTGCATTATCCATCCTTGATTACTGCTTACACCTGCCTTGTTATCCTGTTACTTATTCATAAGTACAACTGCTTAGCCTGCTTAATAAAGTAGTAAATAAAGGATGTTCCTGTAATACCCCTGATGGGTAGTTACCGGATCACGGTTGGCTATATTTGCTATCGCGGAAAAGAACCTGAGTAGTAATGAAATGCGGTCAACTGGAAGGCAAAGCACCAAGTTGGAACTTGGGGGCAGCTCGTCCGTTGGATCGTGTAGCTTTGTATCGATGTTGGCCCTCGTTCATTTTTGAAAGCGCCCTTTTACTTAGGGTTGTCGGTGCCATAACTGCCGACCCCGAATCCGGTTAGACGTTGTTCGGGCCGGTCTCAACCCGTGTCGCACCCTCTAGTATGGAAACACGATCTGCCTCGGAATGACCATCGTTTAGTTCCAATTGGGTGTCCGTGCTGTGAGCCGCGACGATTACCACCACAGACAGTATCGAGCGGTGACCCAATGCATGGACCCGACGGGGAAAGTGTGGATTTGTATTAAAGGTTTCTCGCCAGCTGGTTTGTAATTCGATTCGAGTCGCCGTCTCCCCCGGTTAGTGGGAAACTATGTCGAGCTTCACCACGATACAACTCCATGTGATGTAGTAAGGTTCAACTAAAATGTGGATAAGTCAACCTGGTATGGTATATATTATTGATTGTTAGACTCAAGTGAATGTTTTAGATCAGGTGCAAACCTAGAGTTTAAGGAATAGGATAAAAGATGACTGCTCATTCCTCACATTAAATATTACTCTCCTCAATTGCACTTTCCGCAACTAAATTCGCAGCTCCACCAGAAAGCCTTGCATACCCTTGCTGTCTTTTATTTTCAGTTAGATGGGTAAGTCTAGCTGAGTACATTCCCGTACTCAGGGTTTATCCCGATGTTGCAGATTGCCAGGTTTACTTCAGCTATTGTAAGCACTGCCTCTACCCCGTGGACGGTGATGAGAAGTAGGCCCAGGGCATGGTCATCTCAAAGCTTCTTCTTTGCTTTTGCGAGACTAAGACTACTGATGGCACGGTATTTGAAAAAGGAGGAGTGAGTATCAAAAACAATGTTTTATTTGGACCACATGTGTGGTGGTCGTATTCCAAGACTTGTTTAAAAGCTTCCGCTATTTGAACCCCGTATTGTAATAACTTTAAGTCTTCGCACTCTGATGTTAATTTCGATTTCAATTATCAACTGTTGTTTCCTCGCGAATGTGGTACTTGAACAATGTGATCCTGTATGTTGTAAGTTGTTTGAAATCCTTCGAGATTTCCGGACTACCGGAGTTATATGGGTTCAAGTGCGAGTCAGAGCCAGTTAATTCGGTTAAGACGGAACTTGAGCTCATATAATTTGGACGGTTCCGCCACAGGACTAGCTGATTTACTCATTTGGTTTGGAGCGGTTTTTCAGCTAGTTGTGTTGAGCCTTTGCCTCTTTCTGGAGGGACTAGGTGATTTACTCATTTGTGGCTGCCTTGCTCTGAATTTCTTGCTAGCGGTGTTGAGCCCGTTCTGCCTCTTCTTGAGCGCTAGCTCTACTTTGCTTGGTTGTGTCGAGCCGTTGCCCATGTCTTTGGGGACCAAGTTGTCTTGCTCACTCCATTCGACTTCTTCTGGCTTTGAATTGCTTCTAGTCGTTTGGATGAGTTCGCTCTTTCTTCTTCTTTTCTTCTATTCCATATGATTTGTGTTGGTAGTTAACAATGCACTCATCAAGGGGGAGATTGCGGATACATGGGTGTATTCCAGATCTTGAGATGATGAGTGATTGTCAACTGGTATGATGCGCATGTTCTTTGGCTTGTGTTGTGCAGGTGTCGAGCTCGGAGACGGTGATCGAAGGCAAGGTGAAGGTCAAGTAGAGACGTGCCGTGTCGATGGACCCGGAGTGGTGAAGGGCGGATGTGAGTCTTGAACTGATGGACCGGTGTGAAGGGTTACGAGGATGCTACGCTAGCCAAAAAACAAAATTTTTCAACCCCATAAACCAGGAACTACCGCTAGTTATAGATCACGGGATTACCACTAGACGCGCAGGTGCAGCGGAATATGTCTCGGTGTAGACGTGCGCGTCGCAGTGATGCCGTGCAGATGTTCACGTCCGACCTTCACGTCTCCACGTGCGGTTCGTCCTTGTGCTTCAGATGCAGCACCTCCAAGGTATCCCACACGTACAGGGAGGAAGCGTCACGCCTCCAGACTGCTAGGTCTACGAGGAGCAATAGGCGCGAGCATGGGGTGGACGACGGCTGTCTAATGACATGGTCAAACCCTGGTCTCCCCACCCCCTCTTTATATAGGCGTCTTTAATGAGCCCACCGACCTGGAGGCCCATTAGCAAACCCTAATCCTGGTCTGACTCGAGTCCAACTCGAATCAGGCTTCCAGCCCCTTAAGCGTGCGACCCTATGGGTTCACGCACACATAGACAGGGCCCGAGTACTCCTACTCGCCCGATAGTTGATAGCAGCCTCTAGCAAGACGTGTCAACTCCTATATATACGCAACGATCATATCTGACGAACCACCACGATCACATATACGTAATTCCCTTGCAACACAATATTTGGTCCAACTCATAGGTTAACACTTAACATAAGCACGGCCATGCATTTTATGATCCAATCATTTGAGTGGTCCAGTGATATCTCTCTCTCACGGAGAGGGGCAAATCCCATCTTGATCGTCTATGTCTCACAACATACTTCCTAACAAACCCGAAGACTATCTTTATAACTACCCTGTTACGAAGTAGCGTTTGATAGTCCCTAAGTAAGTCGATTCATATCTTGAGTACATACCACAATCTCAGGTCTAAGGACATAACGTACATGATGTGTAAAGAGATAATGAGAACATCTCACGTTGGGTCAGTCCAGCCCCATGTCATACATGTGCCCAAATTATTAGCTTGACATCTCCATGTCTATGACTTGTGAAACATAGTCATCAACTAATACATGTGCTGATCTAATATTCATGTGTGTCCTCACATGAACTTCGATCAGGGACAACTATTGAATAACCATACAAGTAAAAGAGTCTCACAGAAAATTCACATAATTGTCAATCAATACAAGTTGTCTTTAATGGATATTCAATGAACATATAACAGATCATGGATACAATAGAAATATCATCATCTCTATGATTACCTCTAGGGCATATTTCCAACACGGTGGCCTGAGGATCAGCCGTGGTGGCTGACAGTCTAGGACAGCGACAAGTGAAGACGTGCGGGTGGACGGGGTGCACGGGCGGTGCATCCCTCTACGGCTTCGGTTTGGTGGTTGAGCCCCAGAAAAACCACCGGCTGCATGGTTTCTAGGTTTGGGCCTCAAAACTTGGGTGTTGGCCGGTTTCCGAGTTTGGGCCTCTAAACTCGGGCTGAGGACGGTTTCCAGGTTTGGGCCTCAAAACCTGGGCGATGGCGGGTTTTTGAGTTTGGGCCACAAAACTCAGCCTGAGGACTAGTTTCCTGGTTTCAGCCTCAAAACCGGGGGGAGGTCCAGGAAAAGGACGGACGGCGAGTGGCGACACGTGGCGGCATCGGGTGAGGTCGCGTCGAGGCGAAGCTACCGGATGTGCGGGCGTGGCCGTCGGATCGACTACACTTCGAGTTGGACAGGAATACCCTTAGGGTTAGCCTGCTCGCTCTTTAGCAGTAGGGGTAGAAGGGGAATAACTATATTAGGCTATATTAGGAGAGGCAACCCTTCTCTCCAAACAATCTCAGTCATTTGCTATTCTCCTCTAGGGTTTCTTGCTTCCCATTCCCTGCTGTAGCTACTGAGATCCGCAGAGACGGCTAATCATAGCTCTATGTATTTGGATTTTGCGGAAACGGGACCGGATTCCCGTTGTCTCCTCGTGGGGACAATTTTCGGCTGGAAATCGTGGTTGTGATTCGCGTTCTTGAGTAGTTCTTCGCGTTCATCTTTTCTCCATGTTTTTCCCATCGATTGATCTCCCTCTACGTTGCTCTGTTTTGAAAACCGTTTGAATCAACTTGTTCTTTGCTGTGAGGGGATCATTTCCACCGAAGGAATCCAACTCAAACCTCACGAACAAGTAGATCAGTTGGTTTTTGTTTTGGATCAGTTTTTCTCTCCTTTGCCTCCAATTCTTCGAATTCACCGATTAGGAGTTGGGTTCGAGCCATGATCTCATAGGAGTAGCTCACTAACGTCCTAGGAACTCCTCATGCCAAGTCTAAGCTTCAGAGCTTTTGATTCCGAGGAGATCAGGTTGAATCCGCGGAAGAACTGTGCTGTTTCGGGGGCATCGGACGCTGTGTTCATCACATCGGACGCGCTGTTGCCACGTGTCAGTTTTTGTGCTTTTAAAGGGGCATCGGACGCTGACATCGTACACCATAGTCCAGCGTCTGATGGTCATGCAGTGAGGTTTTTGAAATGCTATTTTTGCATCGGACGCAGCAGACCTGTTGGCATCGGACGCTCCGTTGTCATCGGACGCTCCGAGGCCTTAGCATCAGACACTGAGCTATCACTGTAGCAGCGTCCGATGGCAGTCCAGTAAGGTTTTCTCGCTGCCTATTTTGCATCGGACGCGTCAGCTAGAATCACATCGGACGCAGGCCAGCGTCCGATGCTCTGAGTTCTACACAGTTTCGTTCGTAGTTCATTCGTCCGACTTCCGATTTGGTTTAGGGTTTTCGTGTCGGGTTTCTAGAGTTGTGTAGTGTCCCGCTGTGCTTCTTGTAAGCATCCACCGTACATCTAGGGTCGTGGACACTATCAAGCTCTTGGTTAGCACTCAGGGTGATTTTTGGGGCAGTGACTATAAGTTTCTGAAAAGAAATTTGAAGCTCCCATTCACCCCACTCTGGTCACCTTTGTGTAGCACCATTGGTCCTTCAAAACTCGTTGGCCTTTTCCACTCGCAATAGAAGCTGGAAGTTCTCCTGCTCCCGCTGCTCGATGACCCCCTCTAGCTGACAAGAGCGCGCATGGGCCTCATCAAGCCGCGTCTCCAAGCCAGCGAACTGGCCCTCGACGCGCTTCACCTCCGCTCGGAGCTGCTCGTTCTCTTCAGCCAGCGGCACCATCTTGTGAAGGGCAAGCTTACGCTCTTCCCCGACCTTCAACAGGTGCTGCAGGCAAGCGTTGACCGGAAGATAAACAAGAGATGCTCAAGAATAAAACACTAAGAGGTGATCGCGCTAACCTGGACTCTCTCTCCAGCACCTTCGACGCGTCTCTAAGAAGGGCGTCCGTCTTTGCGCTCACCGCCTCGCCATCCACCTCGACAACCTCATCGTTCTCAACGCGGTACCGGTGGACAGGCCGCTTGCCAGCCCCCTCCTTAGGACGGTAAATCTCTTCAATCACCGGCGAGGAAGGCTCTGGCGCCTTCCTCTTCTTCCCTCAGGCACGACGGCCCAAGGATCGCACCTCAGGCGCAACATCCGGTGTCGCTGCATCGCCACTGCCAGAACCAGCCCCAGGTGTCGGGGACCCCAGCTGCTCCGCCTTTCGAGGCTCGGGGACTTCAGACGTCGTGCCCCATCCTGTCGCCCCTGTCGTCGTCTTCGGTGAGGACGGCCTTGCCGCCTCGCCAGTTTCAGCATCCAGTGGAGGGCTCGGCTCCCTCCGACCATCGCCCTGAGTATCCGGAACGTCCTCGGTGTCCGCCGACCTGCGCGGGAAATAGATAAATCATCGACACGCCCCTCCGACCAAATCCCAAGATGCAAGATGAATGGGAGATACTTACAGGCCCGACACCTTCTTCTCCCGCGAGAAGCGCCGAGAGCGTGGTCGGCCTCACCTCCCGTGGACTCCTCCTGCAGCTTCGGTGCAGTCGCCGTCCCGCCAGCCGCTTCCTGGGGCTCTGGGCCCTTCTCCGACCGCTGCGACTCCGGCGCCTGTGTCGTCTTCGGCTTTGGCTTCACCTTCGCCGCTCCGCTACCACGCCCCGCCGAGGACCCCTACCCGAACCGGGCACTAAGCGGGATTGCATCATCACTATCAGACCCGTCGTCCGACCAGTCGACCACCACGCGGCGCCTCTTCGCCGTCTCCTTGTCAATAACGAAAGTGTCACCGGTCTCCAACGACACCTTCTTCTTCTTCACTGGGGCGGCCTGGCGTTGCCCCTTCAGGTCACTATGTGCCTGCCTCCTGCTCGTCCGGGGCTCGAGGACTCGGTTCCCCTCCTCCCCGCTAGTCTCGACCTCCTCTTCGCTGATCTTCGCCTCGTCGACCTCGCCCCAGCTGCCGCCGCCAACATCATCCCGCCTCGGATCGACCCCCTTCGGCCACGCCTTCAATGGGGCCCGCGAGACGAATGCTTCACGGCCCTACATCACCACCAAACGGCAGTCAGCCTTTACTTGTGCATTTCAACGAACACCAACAAGGCGAAAACTCATACCTTCGACGGAGGGTACTCCAGGCAATACGACCTCCTCAAGTACTCCAGATCCTTCCTCTTCTGCAGGTTGTTGACGCTCACTAATGCTCATAATTAACCGTCAACTATTGCATGAAATGACACTAAATGAATTACAAAGCATAGTTGTAGGGTTTGAAACTAACAAGTTCCACGAGTTTTGGTGCTCTCAATTGTTTTATAGGACATCAATATTTCACCACATAAAAGTATCTCAAGTGATGAATTGGAGTGCACCATTCTGAAGGGCTCGTCGAGACGATCGAAACGGACATATCATTTGCTATATTCGGAGTCCCGGATGAAAAGATATTAATTTCGCAACGAAATCTGCAAAAGAAGGATCTAGAAGACACCAGAAGACACCACGAGGCGGCCCGCCACATGGGCCCACTGGGCCAGACCGACCGGTCCCACTTGGAGACCGACCGGTCGGCCACGGAGCCCGTTTCGCCTCCGCCTTCTGGAACATTCTTCCACCGCCTCCTAGGATGCATCTCCACCGTCCCCGAAGTCGGTTTGATCCAACGGTGGGTGATAAACGTGACGCGGATTGATGACATGGCGATTCCTTGCCCCCTACTCCACCTCGGGCTATATAAGCAACCCCAGACCCCCCTCTCCAGGCATCTCCATCTTCATTATTCATCTCCACATCAGAAACTAGGGTTTCAATTAGAAGTAGAGATCCCTCTAGTTGATCGTCTAGTTCTAGTTCTAGTTCATCTTCTTGTTCTAGATCTAGTTCTAGTTCTTCATCTAGTTGTAATCTAGAGAGAGAGAGAAGGAGAGAGCTGAGGAGGAGCCGGATCTGTCGGATCTTCCTCGACATTGTATTGGTTCAACATCTGGTTCGTCTTCAAGTAATCTCCAGGTTCTTCATTTACTACTTCTAAGTATTATATTTAATTTCAGTTCTTGCTTTATTTTATTTACTGGATCTCCGCTCGTATTGAGTGCTCTAATTATGATATCTGATTAGAGTAGTAAGCGTTAGTGTAGACACGGTGTCTAGACTAGGGTTTACCTGAGTTTGCGCCCAATCCTCCGGAATAGTTGTGGTAGCCCCAGAGGTGACAGCTCTGTTAGGTCTTTGTAATCCACCACGTTAGGGTTGGTGTTCTCGTAGAGCTTTTGGCAGCCTTCCCCTAACTACCTTCTTCCCAGTCTTTCTCGAGAGTTGGAAAGGACCTGTTGCTCCGAAGTAAGTAAGTATAGTGAGCCTTTAATTAGATAGACCAGCTTAGAAAACCCTATATCTCTCTCTAACCACATTACCATTCTTTTCTTGGACGTTCTTAATTCTTCTAGTACACTTCATGTTCCCCGTGGAAATCGATACCCTGGAATACTCTCGGGTGAAAGCTACATCGGTATCCGTGCACTTGCGAATTATTCTGTGTGCATTTAAAATACCCAACACAGGTCAAACAAAGCGTCGACCCGAAGGAATACCTCTGACGTTTCCAGAGGTTCCGGCGCCTGCCGCGTCCTGTCATCTTCATCCCCGACATACTCGTACGCCGAGTGTGCCCTCTCTTTGCAGGGCTGGCAGCGCCTCTTGATAAAGTTCGACCCGACCGCCACCCCGTCGATGCAGCGCTTGTCCATCAGCTTCAGGAGCTCTTCCACCTGCTCCATCGCCGCCGTGGTGGGACACTCTGACCACGATGGTTGCACCTTCGGTGCGAAGGCCGGGTCACATGGTGGCCTCGGCGCCTCCTGATGGATGTAGAACCACTTCGGCTTGTACTCCATCGCCTTCGAAGGCAGCGACATCGCAATGTACTTCTCCACCATCCCGTCCCAGAGGTGAAGGTACACCGACCCGACGATGTTCGACGACCCGGTGCCATTGATCTTCAGCCGGAAGAAGTAGCGGAAGAGGTCGAAGTGGGGCTCGATGCCCAGATATGCCTCGCAGAAGTGGATGAAGACCGCGATGTGCAACATAGTGTTCGGCGTCAGGTTGCACATCACAATCTTATAGTACTCCAGCAACCCATGGAGGAAGGGATGGACCGAAATGCCGAGACCACACCTGAAGAACGCCTCGAAGACGATGAGCTCTGTGGTGTTCGGTGTCGAAAAGTCCTCCAGATACGCCTCCCTCCACCGGCCGGTCGCCTGATCTGGGAGCAAGCCGGCGAAGACGAGATCCTCCAGATTCTCCCTGCGGAGAAGTGTCCACCCGCGCGCCCAGCTCAGCACCTCAACTAGGTCGTCGGCTTTCACCTGCGACGCCTTCTTCCCCTTCGCCGCCACCCCACGGGAACGCTTGCCGCCGGCCATCTCTTGCTTTCTTGGGCGGATCTAGATTCAGATCTAGAGCTACAGGAATTCGACGCTCAGGCCTCGCTCGTGTGCGCAAAGGAAGCGGAGCAGACGAAGGCTACGAGAAATGAACGAATGAGAAAGTGGCGAGTCGCCGCCGCCAACTCCACCCATTTATACTCTTCAGCCCGACCCCTCAGCTCCAGGGTTTCTGGGAGCTCGTGCCCATTACTCCCACGATCGCCACGTCGCCTGCGACAACCGCACGCGCGCATGCCCTCCGTGTTCCCCTTAGTGGGCCGCTGGGCTAACGGTTTGCAAAAACGGCCTGCCCGTTTGACTCCTTCATTTTTGCAAATCCATTTAATCTCCTCCGTTATGACTAACTGTTGCACCGATTCTCGGGGACTAACCTCACCGGCCAGTACTAATACTCTATCAGGTGAACAACTAATACTACAGTTACTGGTCGGCGCTACAACCACACCCGGGGACTTCGATTCTTGATCCTCACCCTCGAGGACTTTGTCCTCATTTTTAATCTCTTATTTGACCCTGCTCCAAAAACCATGCTGCTTCTTGCCGCAGGCTCGGGGACTACGTGTACACACGTCATTTTTCACAAAATGACTATGTTTTGTTATTTGCAGAAATTTTACAAGCTCGGCACCACGTGCCTTCAGCACCTACTACCAAGCCCGGGGACTAAGTGGATACACTTCACCTATCGGTGAATGTATTTTTTCTTTCTTCTCTGCAGCTCGACATGGACTAGCACAAACTTCTACTGGGGCATCATTGGCCCCTATAGTCTGTCCAAGCTTCAAGTGGATACACTTCACTAAAAGAAAGGTCTTCAAAAATTTTCTTGCAGCACTTCGCATCCTTTTGGCAGGACAACGCTGAGCACTCCATGCAGTCGCACCACGACTTCGACTACTCCTTCAATGACAACGACAACCAGTCTAACCTGGTCGGGAGTCTACTCCAAGTGCATCTGCGACCAGGTGACCTGGTCGGAGGACGTCTTCAACAACATGTGACTAGGTCCGACCTAATCGGAAAGCTACGTGACGCCCTACACAACGGATACAAAGTGCTCGGGGACTAGCTATGGGGATATTACCTCCGTATACCCCCATGGACCTACTTGGGCTGCTCGTCAAATACGGCCCAACCAGAAGCCCTTGTGGCTTGCGACCAGGCCGTCGAGACCGCCAAGGACTCTTCTGATGACTTGCTCACCAAGGATGATCTTAATAGATAGACCCGGATTCCTTGCCAAAAGGGACCGATTGTAATATGTTAGGATTAGGCAAGTTGTAACCTTGCTCCCCGGCTATACAAGGTGAGCAGGGACCCCCTCTAAACTCATGTCATATTCCAATTCAGCAATACAACCAACCACCAGAACATAGGATGTAGGGTATTACGGTGACTTGCCGGCCCGAACCTGTCTAAATTGCCGCCTCTTGTCCCTGTGTTTACGCTTGTGTAGACGTCCCGCACGCCTCCACCATCTAATCTACTACCTTGGGCATACCCCTCGGTAGACTACCGACCATATTTCGTCGACAGATGGCCCGATCTTCTATGAGGTAACTGGTAAATTTGATTGGTGGAGATCTCAACGTTGGCGATCCGACTTCAAATCAGACACGATTCGAACCCTGCAATCCTTACACCACTGCGTCGTTGGTTATCAACCAAGCACAACTTGATTGACTTTGCCAAGAAGGCTATTCCTACAAGCGAATCGAAGAACACAAGCAAGAAGGTAAAAATACGCAATCTGAAATTGCAAATATGAATCTCACGAATATCAATAGAGGGGTTCAAGAACTTGGTTCCAAAGGACTAATCGACACAGTGGAGGAGATCAAGAACGGGGGCCCTGAATCACTGTAAAAGGATTCGACACCACAGTTACAATGAACGATTCAGTTTCTCAATGGAAAACTAAACTCTAAACAAAACCCAAACCCTAATGATGGCGGTGACGACTAATTATAGTGTCTAGGTTGCCACACCTGCTGGACGCGCCCCCTAATGGGCTCTAAGACGATACACGGCCCATCGGACCAAAAGACGGTGTCGCAGCACCCTGGCAGATTCTGGATGTTGACTTGTATCGACGATTTCTATTGACTCCGAATGAATTTTGACATGAACCAAAAACCATTGGTTATATTATCAAATTATCTTTCCAAGCATATCTGGTTCGTTGAAAACGGAGTCTGTATGCTTCCGGGGTGTTGATTTTACTTGGGACTGCTCCTAGATTCCGAGATGGACTCGGACTTGAGTTAGACTGGCCCTCCACCTTGGAAAACTCGAGTTGGATGTAGTCGCTGGTACTCCTCTTCTCCTCGGGTTGCACATGATGGAGTGATGTCCTCATCATCCTCCCCTTCTAGAATTGGAGTCGTCCTCGACTCCATCTTGGCGATGTCCTCATCATCCCCTCCTTCTAGAATTAGAGTCGTCCGCGACTCCATCTCATCTCCAAGCTCCTGCAAAAGGTTAGTGACCGCACAATGCGAAACACAAGGTATAGGATCATGTGCAGCAACACTAACATATCGCCAAATCATAGTATAATAAGGAGCATCATTATTCTCACATAACTCATTTGTAGCAGAAGTTGTAGCAAGAAAAACACCTCCTTTTAACTTAATTCCATTTTTTTAGCAATGTCTGTTGGGAGTTTATTTTTATTTTTAATGTCTTTAGCATGTTTAATAATATCTGTAGGAGACAAAGGCAACAAAGTAATTTTCTTGACCTTATGTATGATAGTGTATGTATTAGTTCTACCATGGTGTAAAGCATCATTATCAAATTCCCATGGACGACCTAACAAAATGGAACAAGCTTGCATAGGGACAACATCAAAATCAGCAGTATCATGATAAGAGCTTGTGAAAAAGCTAATCCGTGCTGATTTAGTTACCTTAGAGCATCTCCAGCAATGGTCCCAAAATCAGGGCCCCTACTTTTGATTTGGGGTCTTTCTCTTATTTTTGTTGGCCCAACAAAATTGTTACACTCCAGTAGTAGCACCTAAATAGAGCCCCCAAATCCATATCATCACCCAATGACATGGGGACCCATGCACATGAAGAGAGAAAAAGAGGAGTGTCCACAAAGGATGGGGGCTGGCCTGTTGGCCCAAACAAAATGGGGTCTGGATGAGAATTTGGGGGGCGCCTCCCAGTTTCGGGGCTCTAGTAGGGGCCCTGCTGGAGCTCGTTTTTTTAGCTGAGCTCCCATATTTAGCTATGAGGGCTCAAATAGAGGCCCTACTGGAGATGCTCTTAGTCATACCATTATTATTGAACCATTGAAGTTTATATGGATACAAATGTTGTCATGTGGTCAAGCCAAGCTTCTCAACCAAATCTGAACTCACCAATTTGTTGCAACTCCCGCTATCAACGATAGTGAGAACACGACAACCCTGCATAATGAGATACATGTGGAACAAATTGTGGCGTTGGATCTTCATCTCTTCCTCTTCATGTCCCACATGTGTACTCAACACACGCTGCACAAGAATACTAGGGTAGTCCGCAGCAGCAGCCACAGAGTCAATGGTGATGGTCTCCTTGTCTTGATCGCCCTTGGTAGAATCTGCAGCAATGTTAGCAGCAAGAGCTAAATCATCTTCAACATCACTAGTACTTACATGCCCATCCTCGGTAGCAATGAAAGCGCGACGACTGGGGCAATCCTTCATGACATGTCTCATGCCTTTGCATCTGTGGCAAATGATTTTAGAGCTGGACGAGGAAGAGCTAGTAGAAGCACCGGGAATGGCACCTTTCTTCAGCTGTGAAAACTGCACATTAGACAATTTACTTACCCCGGAAGGTGTAGACGGCTGTGGTGGGACAGGAAGCTTGGGCGTCTCCGACTCAGAACATTGCTGAAAAGTCCTCCCATTGTTATACCTGAAAGGCTGGTGTTGTTGTTTGCGTCCCTGTACTTCTCTTTTAGCTTTAAGAGCAAGATGGTATAATTGGCTGAACCTGGTCCAATCTTTGTAATCAAGAATATCCTGGATATCACGATTCAAACCACCAAAGAATCTAGCACTAGCATCATTATCACCTTGTTTTAAAGTTTGTAGTTTCAAACGTAAATCACGTTGGTAATAAGGAGGAACAAAACGAGATTTCATACGTTGCTTTAAGGCATTCCAAGTTTGAGGCACAACAACAGCATTATTAGCATTGCAAAGATCGCTCCACCAGAACAAAACAAAATTAGTAAACTCACTAGTAGCAAGTCTAACTCTATGCTCAGCAGGAACATTATGAGAATCAAATTTTTATTGAACAGCAAGTTCCCAATCTAAATATGCCTCTGGATCCATATTACCAGCAAAAGGAGGTAGGCTAAATTTAATTTTAGCAAAAGGATCATTATTACCATGATTATTACCTCTCATACCACGACGATTGAAGTTGAGGCAGCGATGGGCACCAGAATCAGGATCCGCATCTTCATCACCAAAAGTATCTGCATCTTCATCGTCATCACGATGAGGTTGAGGGCGTTGCTCAAGCTATTTAATGCGGGTGACCAGATTGTTCACGTTGCGCATCAGCTCAGTCATAAGATTGCGTTGTTCAGTCATGAACGTTGTAAGCTCGCCCTTAGTCACGCACTCATTGAAGTCCATCGGAATTCCTGCCATTGTAAGAAGATAGAAAAAAACAACACCAAAGTATTATCCCTATGAACTAAAAGGAACCAAGTGGTGGTGGTGGTGAAAGTGGAATGCAAAATCAAAAGCGGCTTACCACCGTCTTTCATGTATTCTTACCAACGTCCAACAAGAGCAAACCAAAGTGATGAAGCAATCTGTTGTTGAGCGTGGGTAACAGTTGCAAAATGAACCTGTGCTGACAAAAGATGTGTGGAGCTATGGGTAGACACAATATGACAGCAAGGATTAGCAATTAACGAATGCAGATTAGCAAAGTTCAATAAGTATCCAAAGCACAAGTGTCATATTTGATTGTCCATATTTGATTGTCATTAATTAACAATCAAATATGGACTAACGGATTTATAAAATCATGTATGCAGGTGTTAGTCCCTAGAAAGCTTTGAAATGTTGAAATCTCGTGAACAAAGCGCGTTGAGTATAGTTGGACAAAAGTTGCCTAGATCAAGTGGTTGATTGAAAGTTTAATTTTCGGTAATTCTATCGTCGTCTTCTCCCCCATACTTATTTTCTGTTTTCTGCAAATCACAACATGTGGAGACAAGACACATATCCAAAATAACACGATAAAAGATTACTCTAACAAAAACTTTATTGATACCTAAGGCACTTTTATTACACAATAAATTAACTAAATAAAACTTCTAACAAAACACGACTCTGCAAACACGAGTGCCTTATCAAACTATTGACGAACTATCTCTCAATTCTCTCCCTCGAGTAGATTGCCTATCGTAGAGGCTACACTAACGACCTTAGCCTTCAAGCTAATGTGTTTAGTTACATACTTATTCAGCACATCGGTCATCTGTTTTGTAGCCTTAGCTAGGGAAGCGTATCTCTTTTTAAGCTCTAAGTTATCTCTCTCAAGGTCTTCAATCCTGTCCCCGAGGCGATCTAACTGGGTAGTCCTCTTGCGCTTAGCTATGGGATTAGGAGTGGTGGGTGCCCTCTTCATAGGTGGAGTGACCTTGATCTGCTCAGGGTGACCATGAACTCCATCAAAGCATGGACGCGGAGATGTAGATGTGTATTTTATGACCGTGGGTTCCCCAAACTTGTTCGTCTTCAGCCCGACGAGTGTCTCATTGGGCCTAGGAGGAAGAAGCGGGAGCGACTTGGAGACGGAGAATGTCGGGAGTCCTCTTGCCGGCACCGCTTGAGCATAGAGAGCTTGTTGACGATGCGGCGAGGCTTCTTCTGGTGGGATCACATCAACGGGTGTCGGTGAGTCAACGGGGGCGATCTCCTTTGACGGCGTTATGGCAAGCTGAAGGACCGAAAGAGCTACCAAAGGCGACCAGAGGGGGGGTGAATGGGAGCTTTAAATTTTCCTTTCGGAAACTTGTTGCCACTATCCCGAGAATCAACCCCAAGAGCAAAACCGATGGGCGTGATGTCCACGACCCAAGAGAATGAGTGGATGTTCCCTAGGAACACAGCGGGACACCACAAAAATTCCCTCGCACGAAGTAAGGAATCCAACGCAACAAGCTGAACTCAAATCGAAAGTCGGATGAACAAACTACTGACAAAGCTGTGTGAAAACAGTCGCATCGGACGCTGGCCTGCGTCCGATGGCTCAGCACTGGACGCGTCCGATGCAAACAGTACCTCTCTGGAACCTTTCTGGACTAGCATCAGACGCTGCTACAGTGAAACCCTAGCGTCCGATGCTTGACCCCCGGCGCGTCCGATGGCAACAGACGCTCCGATGATCAGCGTCCGATGCTCCTTTAAAACTCTGTGTCAGACGACACGTGGCATAGGACGCGTCCGCTAGTATGAACCAGTGTCCGATGGTCCCGACATCAGCGTCCGATGCTCCCAGACCAGAACTGTTCTTCCGCGAAAATCACCCGATCTCCTCCGAATCGAAAGCACGAAAGCTTAGAATTGGTATGAGGAGTTCCAAGGAGGTTAGTGAGCTATCCTAAAGGAATCATGGCTCGAACCTAACTCCAAATCGGTGAATTGGAAGAATTCGAGACAAAAGAGCAAAACTTGATCCAAAACAAAAATCGTCCGATCTACTAGCTCGTGAGGTTAGAGATGATTTCCTTCGGTGGAAAGAAGTGCCTCATGATCTAGAACAACTCAGTTCAAATGGATTTGCAAAAGATGCACTGAGTAGAGAGATCGATCAACGGGAAAAACGTGGAGAAAAGCAACCCACGAAGAACACGAACAAAACGCGAATGACAACCACGAATTTGCAACAGTGTGGCTACCACACGCTACAATAGTAAGATTACGGTCTCACTTCCTCAAAATCTCACGAACACAGAGGTATGATTGTCTTCTCTGTGGATCTCAGTTCGCTACAGCAGGGGAGAGGGAGAGCAGGAAAACCTAGAAGGCAAAATAGCAAATGACTGAGATGGAATGGGAGGAGGGTGTCTCCCTCTACTTATCCTAATTCTAATTCCTACTCTACTCCTCACTAATTACAGAGCGAACCAGCTAAACCCTAGGGTTATTCTGGACCAACTCAAAGATGCTGGTGATTCGACGGCCACGCCCGCACAACTGGTAGCGTTGCCTCGACGCAACCTCACCGATTGTCGCCACGTGCTGCCACCGCTCCGCTCGTCCTTTTCCCGGACTTCGCCTCCGGTTTTGAGGCTCAAACCGGGAAACCAGCCTTCATGACCAACCCCCGGTTTTGAGGCCCAAACCGGGAAACCAGCCATCCATCGCCTGAGTTTTGTGGCCCAAACACAGAAACCCGCTGTTGATGGTCCTTAAACACCTGTTTTACCATCAACATTTTCCCCTAAAATTCACCAAAAAGGCATGAAATATAGTCAAATAGGTTTCAAACTAACCAAATCCCACATGTCCATAGAATTTTATTTGAATGCAGAAATTTGGACCAAATTTGGAGAATGGACTCACCAGGAGACAAGCCCACTCACCAGGACCCATTTGGGCCCGAGTGGGGTGGCCCCCGCCACCCATATGTGGCGCCCGCCACATGGAGAGGCCCAACTCTCCCCCTTTGCCACGTCACTGATCCGTGTGACCATCCCAAGGCCAAATCTTGGCCCTTGGTCACTAGGTCAGTGGCATCGGACGATTCAGGATGGAATGGCATGGATCAATGTAACACCTCAGGTGTTTACATGAATAAAATATTGTCATGCCATCATAAGCATTTCATATCATCATGTGCTAGCTCACCGTGAGATGCATTAACTAAAATGAGTTTAATTCCTAATGTGTGAGCATTTTGTTATTGCTTGTGATGCAGCTTAAAAACCTAATTTGGAATGCCTTTATGAAGTAACTTGTGTTCATTCCCTTTTGACTAGAGTCATGTAAAGGCATGAATCCAACTTCAGCAATTCAAAAGGTTACAAAATTTGTGTAGCCCAGAAATGGGAAAGTCATCAAAATTCTATATAGTTAATTAGCCCTTTTTAGTTAACTCAAAATCTATGCATAGTTAGGGGTTGACCCTAAAAGATTTTTTGTAGATCTTGAGAAGAGGTACAACTTTGGTATTCAAAGTTTTCAAAGTTTCTGTACAAAATTCTAAGTAATTTTGAATCTATTCAAACCCTGGAAATGGTCCCCGTTTGATTCTAAACTTGCATTTCAAAAACTATTTGAATTCTGAATTTGAGGTTTACATAAAAGTTGTAGAGAATTTCAAAAGGAACATTTCATACACTGACCATTTTTCAAGTGTCATTGCAAAATCAAAAGTAATTTTGCTTCTACTACAAAACCCTAGTTCTGTCCCCTTTTCAAATTTCCAATTTGAAATGGATTTGAACTGTTTTGATCAAATTGACTTAATTCCATTTGAAATCAGCCATGGAGTGTTAAAGCAAAGTTGTACAACTTTTCAAACTCTACAGTTCAAATTTTGGCAAAAGTTGAAGTATAGTTCAAATTTCAGAAGTATTTTCAAAATTTCAGAAAGGGGGGAGAGAGCAAGGAACAGTGCCAAGGGGGAGAAACGCCTGGAAGCTCGCCAGCGAGCTGCTCCGCCCGGGCCGTGCTCGCGCTGGGGCGCATGCGTCGCGCCAGCGAGCTGCTTGGCAGCTGCGTGTGCGAGTTCTTCACGCCGCCGCCCTCTCCTTCGTCCTTATCATCCCACAGAAACTCCGCGTTTCGCTTTCTCCTCTGCTCGCTCGCCGTCGCCGCCGTCCCTCTGCTCAGCTACGCCGGCCAAGTGAGCGCTCGTTCGTCCCGTTCAACCGCGTCACCGTGTTCGTCTCGTCGTTGCGGAGCCGTAGAGCTAGGTCGTAGCCTCGCTCGTCCCTGCAGCCGCCCGGCGTGGTCGTCTTCTTCATCTCCGGTTCCAGGCACCACCATCGACGCCGCCACCGTGGTCAGCAAGCTCGGGGCTCTATCATCCTCACCTGAGCCTCGTTCTCTCTTGCTTATCTCTTCCTGATGCTCTAACGCCAGGTCTCTGACCTTATCTTCCCCTGTCTCAGCCGGAACAGGTCGTCGCCGTCGAGCCGCACCACTGGAACCCGCTGTCGTCGTCATCATCACCGTTCGGAGCCGCGTCAGCCTCGGAGACCTAGCTCGCTAGAGTCGTGGTGAGCCTC
Organism: Coix lacryma-jobi var. lacryma-jobi; assembly: GCA_009763385.1. NCBI lineage: Eukaryota > Viridiplantae > Streptophyta > Magnoliopsida > Poales > Poaceae > Coix > Coix lacryma-jobi. The sequence continues at coordinate 62,099,407 of CM019824.1, read as the reverse complement.
TGGTGCTGATGCGCTTGTTCGTGGGCTCGTTAGAGCTCCCAGTTGGTCGGCGTGCCGCCGCCGTGCCGCCGCGTCCGCCGCTGTCGTAGTCAGAGTAGAGAGAGAGGTCGAGGAAGGGAGTTTGTGGGCTCATCAGAGTCGTGAGGTGAAGGAGCAGGTGCTGAGCCGGTTGGTTTGGCCGGAGAAGATCCAGTTGCTCCGGCGTGCGCGAGCCGAGCTCGCCGCCGGCAGCCTTGGCATCGGGGACGTGTCGACGAGAATTCGACAAACCCGAGGGCCTAAGTGCAAAGCCCTAGACTCAGAGGAATAGTGTTTAATAGTGTCAAGGACTTGGTTGTAGTTTTGTGAAAGCCAGAGGGCTTTTCTGCAAGTTTGGCTGTGCAGGCGCGGACAGGCCCGAGTTGGGCCGCCTTGCGCGCGGGTTGGGCCGAGTGGGCCGGTTTCGGCCTAGGAAGGTTTTTCGTTATTTTAAATGTTTAATCTATTTTCTATTATGTGCATACTAATGCTGGTTTTGTTATTTTTGTATGAATTAATCTGTTGATCCAAAAATCATGAAAAATTTTGTACATGTTCTATGAAATGTGTAGTTTTTATGAAAAATATAATATGGGCATGTTTCTGTATTTTGTTTTGCAGTAAAAATTATGCCTCTTAATTCTTGAATAAGGATTCAATGATTTTTATAAAATCAAGTTTAACTCCAAAAATACTGAAATTTATTTTGTGCACTGTTTGAATCATAACTAATCTGTGTACCAAGTTTGAACTAATTTGAACTTAGTTTGCTGCACAACTTATTTCCGGCTAATTAAAATTGCTTTCTTTATGTTTAAATAATGTTATAAAACATGAAAATCTAAGTTCTTTTATGGTAAATTTAATGATTAAGATAAATGAATTATCTTGATCTGCTGCTTGATGCAGGCAAGTGTCATTCATAAAAACCATGTATGTTTATATAAGTTAGTTTTGTTGGTTTGCAACTTTACCGTGGAGGCAAGTTGTTGCAAGTCAAGTGTTTATAACCTAGTAAATTTCCATCTTTACCATGATCATGTCATGAGCATTCCATTAAGCATGCACTCTGTTATCGTGTAGCTTCCGAAGTGATCGAGTGTCCGAACGAGATTGATCCGGAAAGTTCAGAGTGTCCCGTTGACCCAGGTTACCAGGAATTCCAGACTCTTCCAGTCAACGAAGGCAAGCCCCGGTTCATTTAACCATTTCCTTGGTTTTACAAGTACACTTACTTTCGATAACCTGATGCATTAAATGTTTATCAAATAAATGTTTTAAACCTGTTGATGCATGATCAACCTTGTTATCGATATATTATTCCTTAATACCTGCTTTATGCAAATGATAGAAATGCTCAGCCTTGCTTTCTCATGCTTCCGATAAATGTTTTGATACTTGTCGTTTTGGAATGATTAAGAGAAAGAATGATGGTTAAGACCAGACGGGCACCTGCACCGAACCTTGGGGCGGTGTAGGGTGACCTGGATGTGTCGGTATAGGGTTAACCGTTGTTGGCCTGCTAGATTGAGAAACTGTGAAGTACCGATCATATACTACGGTAAGCCCTGCCTTGGTGGTTCTTAAATGAGAACGGCTAATCGCGCACTGGGAGTGGAGAGATGGCGGGAGTACTAGCTACCCTCGTGGGTTAAAGTCCCGGATTGGAGGTGTACAAGTACTCTCGGGTGGCGCGGACCCGGTCTTGTTTGGAGGATCCGAGGTTGGGGTTGGTATATGTGTGATCACGGGTCTACATATATCGTATGGTCGTGGAAAACTCCCAGATCTAGTTGAATCGGTTCGAATCGTCATGCTCCTCGGTTAAGGAGACTCAATCTTTCGACCTGCACCGTAGAATGAAAATGGAACTTGTTTAAGAAAGAATGATAATGATCTGTCACTTATGTTTACTTTCAGTTCTTACCCAATACTTAAATAATTAAGTAAAATTTGGATCTAGAACTACTTTAGTAAGCTTTTATGCAAATGAAAAATACTGTTGAGCCTACCCAAGCCAGCATACCTGTTCTTTTCTCCTCTTGTCGGGTAAGTCTGGTTGAGTACCTTCGTACTCAGGGTTTGTTAAACCCCTGTTGCAGGTGGCGTGCACGAGCAGCCTTGCTTTGAGGCTTGTTGTGTGACCGTCGTTGAGGAGGACGTGTCTGGGGAGGAGTAATGCAACCCTTAGGCGGGGTTGTTTGTGTGAAATAGTGTTTTATTAATGTTGTCTCCACTACCTAGGATAAAGTTTAAAACTATGGTTTGTAATAACGACGCAAGTTTGAACAACTGGTTTGTAAAACTTATGGTGTAATACTTCCGCACTTTTATCTCTGATGTATATTATTTGTGTAATGTTGTAATACTGCAATGACTCTTGCAATGATCCTGGGAAGGTAAGGAAATGTGGATGAGTCGGGTTACCCGATGACACGTGGTGGGTCTTTTGGGCTATTGGGCACAGTGTATGTCTGTCCGAGGTCTGTAGGACAAGGACAGGTACACGTGAGCCCTAATCCAGGAGGTTCCGTCACAGCTGGTATCAGAGCGATCATTGCAGCAGTCTTGTGGTATTGTTGCAAAACTTCAAAATGATTTGAGTCAAAACTATTTGAATCTAGTTTGATCCAAAATTCTTTTGACTTACCTTGTTCATGCTATTCGATCTATGTTCTGTCTTAAAAATAGTAGATCATAGATTGTTAAGTGGAGCAGCATGTTAAGTTAAGCCTTAACTTGAAATTGTTGTTAAATTTCTACTCCTATATAAGGGAGTATAATTTAAATTTTATATGCTTTATGCGTAAGTACGCTTCATGCATCATGCTTAATCAACTTGTGGTTTATGGTATAGTGGGGTAAGGGTTAGAATCCAATCCTTTCTTGCTATCCAAAAAGTATTTTTCCCTTATCTGCCTAATTCAAAATCTTATCTCACTAGGATGCCGCACGGTAAGGAAACACCTCGCAAGAGTACAGGTCCTCATGGTGTACCCATGCACCAACTCGCATCCCGCAAGGAGGAAGAGTCCAGCAGGAGTCAGGAGATCAATGAGGACTTACGAGCAGAGGTTCGTGAGTTGAAATCTCAGTTGGCCACCACCTCTCGGGAGAAGAGTTTAGCACTTGCCAAAACTGGAGGCATGAAACTCAAGCTGGAAGGGGCCAACAGAAGCGTGGTCAATGCAGAAAAACTCATGACTAAAATGCTTGGAGAACGGAACACTGCTTGGCAGCGAGAAGATGCCGTGTTAGCCCGTCTGCATGAGTTGGAGGCGTATGTGACGGATATAGAAGCATTCAATGACCAGTTACATGAGGAAGTCCATGTGCTGTATGATCAACTTCATCCACCTCCACCTCCAAATGCAGCCGAAGATGAGATGGGTACACTCACGGATGAGGAAAAGGCAGAAGGGCAGAGTGAGGAAGATCCTGATGTGGTTGAGTCTGCTGATGACAGCAACAGTGAGAGTGAGGGTGACGAGTGAGTCGTCTCCTACTAGAGTGTCAGGCGTGGATCTTGAACCCTAGGGGGGAAACTGTGTAATAGTTTAGCTGAACATGATCTTAAGTCAGTTGAATCATGTATCAGTTTTGTTATGCATGAGTAATGTAACATGAGTGTGTAAACAGTTACTGTTTTTGTATCATAACCCAGAGATCAATAAAGTTTGGTTTATTTATGAGCAGATGCCTCGTACCCGTGCTGCTGATGGGACTGGTTCGTCTCATGATGGGGAGGGTGTTCCCAACGCACCCCCAGTTCCACCAACTCTGGCAGAAGCCATTGCGGCACTCATGCGTGCCACAACAGACAATGCACGTCTGCTACAGGGCCTAGTTCAGAATGGACCATATGGGCAGCTTGGCCGACATCATCATCAGGTTCAGGAAAGTACTTATCAAGATTTCACAGAAACCAGGCCGCCGGTATTCACTAAGGTTGAGGAGCCTCTAGAAGCTGTAGATTGGCTCCGTACTATGAATCAGAAGTTTGAGCTAATCCACTGCACTGAAACTCAGAAGCCAGCCTTCGCAGCCCAGCAATTGAGGGGAGCTGCGGGAACTTGGTGGGCAAACTTTGAGGCTGCACAAGCTCCAGAACACCGCATTACTTGGGATGAGTTCTCGAGAGCTTTCAAAGCTCACTACATTCCAGCGGGTGTGATGCGGATGAAGGTCGAAGAGTTCTTAGCCCTCAGGCAAGGGGATCAGCCAGTACAGCAGTATATTGGCAAGTTTAATCACCTGTCTCAGTATGCTTTGGATCATGTGAACACCGATGATAAGAAGCGCAGTTGCTTCATGAGGGGGCTGAATACGAAGATGCAGAAGATGCTGGCAATGTGTGACGATAATATCTCCTTCAATGATGCGGTGAATAAAGCTATATCTGCAGAAGAGAAGCATTTCAAGCATCTCGAAGCCAAAAAGAGGAAGGGTGGGAGTTCGAATGGATCGTTTGGTGGCAATAAGAAGCGCCAGCGTATCATATACCACCCAGTCCAGCACAGCCGTCCACAGTATAGTCCACCCCAGCAACAACAAGCCAGCTCACAGCAGTCATCTGCTAAAACTGTTGTGAACTCTAATTATCCACGACAGCCGAATGCCCCTGGCATTCGAACCCAAACTCCCCAGAACCACAACTACCCATGCTACAACTATGGGAAGCCGGGCCATTTCTTCCGAAATTGCCCATATCCCAGGAAGAGTATCTCAAATACTCCACAGGGGCAAAGTGGTCAGAATTCCCAGCAGCGGCCACAACAACAACCGCAGCAGAATCAAGGCCACAATAATGATCAGAAGAATAAGACCGTCAAGAAGACTGGCCGGGTGTATTACGCACAAGTGGCAGATATTCCTGAAGGGGAACCCGTCATGATGGGTATGTTTTCAGTTGCTCATCATCCTGCCGTATTACTATTTGATTCTGGTGCATCGCATACCTTTATCAGTAAGAGTTTTGTTGAAAAGCATCATATACCAACTGGGGAAGCACAGGAAAATTTCCTTATACACACACCGGGAGGTCGTTTATATACAAAAGAAGTGGTGCATCAGGTGCCCGTAGAATTTGCCGGGCATACTTATCCCACTAATATGATAGTAATCAAGGATCAGGATATAGATGTGATCCTAGGAATGAACTGGATGTACCAGCAGAAGGCAGTATTAGATGCCTTGCATAGAACAGTCAGGTTGATCATACCGAATAGTACTTCTGAACTCTTTATTCAACTTCCAATTCCCAAGAAAACCGTTGACCAGATGTGCGGCAGCGTCTGTGCAGCAACCGTTAAAGAGATTCAGGATATTCCAGTAGTTTGTGAGTTTCCGGATGTGTTTCCTGAGGACTTGCCGGGGTTACCACCAGACCGTGATGTTGAGTTCAGCATAGAGCTAAAACCAGGAACAGCACCAATATCTCGACGAGCCTATAGAATGCCACCTAAAGAACTGGCAGAATTAAAAATTCAGTTGCAAGAACTGCTTGATAAAGGTTATGTCAGACCTAGTTCATCACCATGGGGCTGTCCTGCTTTGTTTGTCAAAAAGAAAGACCAAACATTGAGGCTATGTGTGGACTATCGTCCGCTCAATGAAGTGACAGTGAAGAATAAGTACCCATTGCCGCGGATTGATCTTTTGTTTGATCAACTCACGGGCGCCAAGGTATTTTCCAAGATAGATCTGAGGTCTGGGTATCACCAGATAAAGATAAGGCCGGAAGATATTGCTAAAACTGCTTTCACCACCAGATATGGCCTATATGAGTATTTGGTCATGTCCTTTGGGTTGACCAATGCTCCAGCTCACTTCATGTACCTGATGAACTCAGTATTCATGCCTGAGCTAGACAAGTTTGTGGTAGTATTCATTGATGACATTCTGATATATTCCAAGACTCCACAAGAACATGTGGAACACCTCAGAGTAGTGATGGGTCGTCTGAGAGACCATCAGCTATATGCAAAGTTCAGTAAATGTGAGTTCTGGTTGGACAAAGTTCCATTTTTGGGTCATGTGTTATCGGCTGAAGGTGTAGCTGTGGATCCAGGCAAGGTACAAGAAATCCTTGAATGGTAATCCCCCAGAACTGTCCATCAAGTTCGCAGTTTTCTGGGTATGGCAGGTTATTACCGCAGGTTTATTCCGGACTTCTCCAAAGTTGCCAAACCTATAACTCAGTTGTTAAAGAATGAAGTCAAGTTTGTTTGGTCGGATAAATGTGAAAAAGCTTTTCAGAAGCTAAAAGAATTCTTAACTACAGCTCCAGTTTTAGCCCAACCCAATATTGAGAAGCGGTTTGATGTGTATTGTGATGCTTCTGGTATCGGGATTGGTTGTGTTTTGATGCAAGAGGGCAGAGTGATAGCTTATGCATCCAGACAGTTAAAACGTCATGAAGAACACTATCCAACTCATGATTTAGAGTTAGCAGCAGTTGTTCATGCCCTAAAGATTTTGCGTCATTATCTCTTGGGCAACACATGTCACATATATACTGACCACAAGAGTCTGAAATATATTTTCACCCAGTCAGAATTGAATATGCGACAACGGAGATGGTTAGAGCTAATCAAAGATTATGATCTTGAAGTGCATTACCATCCCGGAAAGGCAAATGTTGTAGCCGATGCTCTTAGTAGGAAGGTTCGTTGCAACTGTATCACTGTAAGACCAGTAGATCTTACTCTTTGTTCCGAGTTAGAAAAACTGGGTATTCAGATGATCACTCAGGGTAGTTTGATTAATATATCAGTTCAGTCATCTATCAAAAATCAGATTGTAGCTGCTCAGAAAGAAAACAAGGGTATTGTCCACCTTAAAGCGAAAGCCAAAGCAGACAAAGCTTCTTGCTTCCGAGTCGATGAAACAGGAGTGGTCTGGTTCAAAGACAGACTGGTCGTTCCGAAGAATCCTGAATTGAGGAAGCAGATTCTGGATGAAGCTCATATTACCCCATTTGCGATTCATCCGGGAAGTACAAAAATGTACCAGGATCTTAGGCAAAGATTCTGGTGGACTAAGATGAAAATCGAGATTGCAAAGTATGTAGCCAGATGTGATACTTGTCAGAAAGTCAAAGCCATTCATCTTAAGTCAGCTGGTGAACTGCAGCCATTGCCAATTCCTACTTGGAAATGGGAGGACATCAGTATGGACTTTATTGTTGGTTTACCAAGAACATCCAAGGGCTACGACTCTATTTGGGTTATAGTAGATCGTCTAACCAAGGTTTCGCATTTTATACCAGTCAAGACCATCTACTCGGCATCCACATATGCCAAGATATACTTTCAAAGGATTATGAGTTTGCATGGAGTTCCTAAGACTATTGTCTCAGATAGGGGTACTCAGTTTGTTTCAAAATTCTGGGAAAGTCTACATGAGTCTCTGGGCACTAAACTCTTACATAGTACAGCTTACCACCCACAAACAGATGGTCAGACTGAAAGAGTAAATCAAATATTAGAAGATATGCTCAGAGCATGTGCTCTTGACTTTCCATTTAAGTGGGATGAGTGCTTACCATTAGCAGAATTCTCATACAACAATAGCTATCAAGAGAGTATCCGTATGGCACCATTTGAAGCTTTATATGGCAGAAGGTGTCGGACTCCCTTACATTGGTCCGAGCCTGGTGAAAGATGGTTCTTTGGTGTCAATCTAGTTCAAGAGACCGAACAGAAGGTCAAACTCATACAAAGAAATATGAAAATAGCACAATCTCGACAGAAAAGCTATGCAGACAAAAGGCGTAGACCTTTGACGTTTGCCAAAGGAGATTTTGCGTATCTAAAGGTGTCACCCACCAAGGGTGTTTATCGTTTCGGGGTCACAGGAAAACTTGCTCCCCGTTACATTGGACCATTTCAAATTCTGGCCAAGTGTGGCAAAGTGGCATACCGTATTCAACTACCAGCTCATCTGTCAGAGGTTCATAATGTGTTTCACATCTCTCAGCTGAAGAAGTGTCTACGAGTTCCTGACCAAGTGATTGATGTTGAAGGGGTACAACTTGAGCCTGATATGACTTACTCAGAGTATCCCATCAAAATTCTTGATCAACGAGATAGAGTAACTCGACGACACACTCACAGGTTCTATAATGTTCAATGGAGTCAGCATTCTGAGGAGGAAGCAACTTGGGAAACTGAAGAATTCCTAATAGAGCAGTTTCCTGAATTCTATGCAACCATACAGTCAGGGCAATGAAAGGGTTTGACAATAGAAAGTGTTCCTAGCTTTTGTAAAAAGTTTGTAATCTTTAACCCCGTACCCCACAACTTTAGTAGTTGGTTCAGTTTGTGGTGAAATCTCGGGTCGAGATTTCTTTTAGGGGGAAAGGATGTAACACCTCAGGTGTTTACATGAATAAAATATTGTCATGCCATCATAAGCATTTCATATCATCATGTGCTAGCTCACCGTGAGATGCATTAACTAAAATGAGTTTAATTCCTAATGTGTGAGCATTTTGTTATTGCTTGTGATAAAGCTTAAAAACCTAATTTGGAATGACTTTATGAAGTAACTTGTGTTCATTCCCTTTTGACTAGAGTCATGTAAAGGCATGAATCCAAGTTCAGCAATTCAAAAGGTTACAAAATTTGTGTAGCCCAGAAATGGGAAAGTCATCAAAATTCTATATAGTTAATTAGCCCTTTTTAGTTAACTCAAAATCTATGCATAGTTAGGGGTTGACCCTAAAAGCTTTTTTGTAGATCTTGAGAAGAGGTACAACTTTGGTTTTCAAAGTTTTCAAAGTTTTTGTACAAAATTCTAAGTAATTTTGAATCTATTCAAACCCTGGAAATGGTCCCCTTTTGATTCTAAACTTGCATTTCAAAAACTATTTGAAATCTGAATTTGAGGTTTACATAAAAGTTGTAGAGAATTTCAAAAGGAACATTTCATACACTGACCATTTTTCAAGTGTCATTGCAAAATCAAAAGTAATTTTGCTTCTACTACAAAACCCTAGTTCTGTCCCCTTTTGAAATTTCCAATTTGAAATGGATTTGAACTGTTTTGATCAAATTGACTTATTTCCATTTGAAATCAGCCATGGGGTGTTAAAGCAAAGTTGTACAACTTTTCAAACTCTACAGTTCATATTTTGGCAAAAGTTGAAGTATAGTTCAAATTTCAGAAGTATTTTCAAAATTTCAGAAAGGGGGGAGAGAGCAAGGAACAGTGCCAAGGGGGAGAAACGCCTGGAAGCTCGCCAGCGAGCTGCTCCGCCCGGGCCGTGCTCGCGCTGGGGCGCATGCGTAGCGCCAGCGAGCTGCTTGGCAGCTGCGTGTGCGAGTTCGTCACGCCGCCGCCCTCTCCTTCGTCCTTATCATCCCACAGAAACTCCGCGTTTCGCTTTCTCCTCTGCTCGCTCGCCGTCGCCGCCGTCCCTCTGCTCATCTACGCCGGCCACGTGAGCGCTTGTTCGTCCCGTTCAACCGCGTCACCGTGTTCGCCTCGTCGTTGCAGAGCCGTAGAGCTAGGTCATAGCCTCGCTCGTCCCTGCAGCCGCCCGGCGTGGTCGTCTTCTTCATCTCCGGTTCCAGGCACCACCATCGACGCCGCCACCGTGGTCAGCAAGCTCGGGGCTCTATCATCCTCACCTGAGCCTCGTTCTCTCTTGCTTATCTCTTCCTCATGCTCTAACGCCAGGTCTCTGACCTTATCTTCCCCTGTCTCAGCCGGAACAGGTCGTCGCCGTCGAGCCGCACCACTGGAACCCGCCGTCGTCATCGTCATCACCGTTCGGAGCCGCGTCAGCCTCGGAGACCTAGCTCGCTAGAGTCGTGGTGAGCCTCTGGTGCTGATGCGCTTGTTCGTGGGCTCGTTAGAGCTCCTAGTTGGCCGGCGTGCCGCCGCTGTGCCGCCGCGTCCGCCGCTGTCGTAGTCAGAGTAGAGAGAGAGGTCGAGGAAGGGAGTTTGTGGGCTCATCAGAGTCGTGAGGTGAAGGAGCAGGTGCTGAGCCGGTTGGTTTGGCCGGAGAAGATCCAGTTGCTCCGGCGTGCGCGAGCCGAGCTCGCCGCCGGCAGCCTTGGCATCGGGGACGTGTCGACGAGAATTCGACAAAACCCGAGGGCCTAAGTGCAAAGCCCTAGACTCAGAGGAATAGTGTTTAATAGTGTCAAGGACTTGGTTGTAGTTTTGTGAAAGCCAGAGGGCTTTTCTGCAAGTTTGGCTGTGCAGGCGCGGGCAGGCCCGAGTTGGGCCGCCTTGCGCGCGGGTTGGGCCGAGTGGGCCGGTTTCGGCCTAGGAAGGTTTTTCGTTATTTTAAATGTTTAATCTATTTTCTATTATGTGCATACTAATGCTGGTTTTGTTATTTTTGTATGAATTAATCTGTTGATCCAAAAATCATGAAAAATTGTGTACATGTTCTATGAAATGTGTAGTTTTTATGAAAAATATAATATGGGCATGTTTCTGTATTTTGTTTTGCAGTAAAAATTATGCCTCTTAATTCTAAAATAAGGATTCAATGTTTTTTATAAAATCAAGTTTAACTCCAAAAATACTGAAATTTATTTTGTGCACTGTTTGAATCATAACTAATCTGTGTACCAAGTTTGAACTAATTTGAACTTAGTTTGCTCCACAACTTATTTCCGGCTAATTAAAATTGCTTTCTTTATGTTTAAATAATGTTATAAAACATGAAAATCTAAGTTCTTTTATGGTGAATTTAATGATTAAGATAAATGAATTATCTTGATCTGCTGCTTGATGCAGGCAAGTGTCATTCATAAAAACCATGTATGTTTATATAAGTTAGTTTTGTTGGTTTGCAACTTTACCGTGGAGGCAAGTTGTTGCAAGTCAAGTGTTTATAACCTAGTAAATTTCTATCTTTACCATGATCATGTCATGAGCATTCCATTAAGCATGCACTCTGTTATCGTGTAGCCTCCGAAGTGATCGAGTGTCCGAACGAGATTGATCCGGAAAGTTCAGAGTGTCCCGTTGACCCAGGTTACCCGGAATTCCAGACTCTTCCAGTCAACGAAGGCAAGCCCCGGTTCATTTAACCATTTCCTTGGTTTTACAAGTACACTTACTTTCGATAACCTGATGCATTAAATGTTTATCAAATAAATGTTTTAAACCTGTTGATGCATGATCAACCTTGTTATCGATATATTATTCCTTAATACCTGCTTTATGCAAATGATAGAAATGCTCAGCCTTGCTTTCTCATGCTTCCGATAAATGTTTTGATACTTGTCGTTTTGGAATGATTAAGAGAAAGAATGATGGTTAAGACCAGACGGGCACCTGCACCGAACCTTGGGGCGGTGTAGGGTGACCTGGATGTGTCGGTATAGGGTTAACCGTTGTTGGCCTGCCAGATTGAGAAACTATAAAGTACCGATCATATACTACGGTAAGCCCTGCCTTGGTGGTTCTTAAATGAGAACGGCTAATCGCGCACTGGGAGTGGAGAGATGGCGGGAGTACTAGCTACCCTCGTGGGTTAAAGTCCCGGATTGGAGGTGTACAAGTACTCTCGGTTGGCGCGGACCCGGTCTTATTTGGAGGATCCGAGGTTGGGGTTGGTATATGTGTGATCACGGGTCTACATATATCGTATGGTCGTGGAAAACTCCCAGATCTGGTTGAATCGGTTCGAATCGTCGTGCTCCTCGGTTAAGGAGACTCAATCTTTCGACCTGCACCGTAGAATGAAAATGGAACTTGTTTAAGAAAGAATGATAATGATCTGTCACTTATGTTTACTTTCAGTTCTTACCCAATACTTAAATAATTAAGTAAAATTTGGATCTAGAACTACTTTAGTAAGCTTTTATGCAAATGAAAAATACTGTTGAGCCTACCCAAGTCAGCATACCTGTTCTTTTCTCCTCTTGTCGGGTAAGTCTGGTTGAGTACCTTCGTACTCAGGGTTTGTTAAACCCCTGTTGCAGGTGGCGTGCACGAGCAGCCTTGCTTTGAGGCTTGTTGTGTGACCGTCGTTGAGGAGGACGTGTCTGGGGAGGAGTAATGCAACCCTTAGGCGGGGTTGTTTGTGTGAAATAGTGTTTTATTAATGTTGTCTCCACTACCTAGGATAAAGTTTAAAACTATGGTTTGTAATAACGACGCAAGTTTGAACAACTGGTTTGTAAAACTTATGGTGTAATACTTCCGCACTTTTATCTCTGATGTATATTATTTGTGTAATGTTGTAATACTGCAATGACTCTTGCAATGATCCTGGGAAGGTAAGGAAATGTGGATGAGTCGGGTTACCCAATGACACGTGGTGGGTCTTTTGGGCTATTGGGCACAGTGTATGTCTGTCCGAGGTCTGTAGGACAAGGACAGGTACACGTGGGCCCTAATAATCCAGGAGGTTCCATCACAATCAATGCCGAATGGCGGCTACTCAGACATGCAACCGACCTAACCACCGCCTCTCTGGAGCTCCTGGATGTCGTTGAAGCAGAGGCGGTGCATCCAACGGTGATGGGGTGGCGGCCGCCACCTAGGGCTGGCGCCCGCCACTAGGGTTAGCCCTAGGTCAGCTGGCTGCCCCCTATAAGTACCCCCCTCTCTCCTCAAGACTATAAATACCCCCTTGGTGGCACCACTTCATTTGTACCATCCAGTACCACCACACCAAGAAGCAACACAAGCAAGAGAAGCAAGTGAGAGTTAGGTTAGAAGCTCAGAGATCTTAGACAAGTAGGTTAGCTAGTAGTGCCCTCGCTACAGCGCGGCTCTTAGTTTAGCACAGCTCAGCCTAAGTCCTTGGTAAAATGAGCGTAGAGCTTGCTAAGAGAGAAGCGGGTGCGAGCGACTGGCATCGGAGGTCGGTTGATTTCCCGGCGTCTCTGGTCTGGTTTGCTCTCTTGTATCTCAGGTACATTTATCTTTATCTTAGTATTACTTTAAGCATTACTTTCAGTATTACTTTCACTATTACTTTATCAAGTACCTTGAGTGTGACCTAGCTATCCTACAGTTCAATTCACTTAGCCATAGTAGTTAATCTCTAGTGTGCTTAGTGATTGATCTTTGCCAATAGGTTGCTTAGTTAGTTTAGTGTTTATCTTATTAAGTCAAGTATTTGCTCTGACGTCCGCAAGGGTGTCTCTATTCAAAGCTAGGGTAGAGATAGTTAGAATATAGTTAAGCGTGGTGCTTAGTTATAGACTTACCTTCAGATACGGCTGGACCCCCGGATAGCTGTGGTTGCAAGCAGGTGGTGACAGCCCTGTGCGCCTTGAATTCCCCCACGTAGTTGGCCCAGTTTAACAGTAAGGCTCATTGTGCTAGCGTTCAACCTAAGTAAGTGGTAAAGGCTAGTACGCCTCGATTCTTGATAAGATAGGAATAAAACTTTACTTAACTTAGTTGCTTTATTGACATTTGCTTGTCTTGCTTCGTAGTTATCTTGCCTTGTAGTTATCTTGCTTCGTGGTTATCTAGGAGTAGTTATTAGTTAGTAGTTAGTTATCTTTAGTTACCCTTAGTTACCCCATAACTACCTATCCATCCACCCTACCTTAGCCATCCATTTCATCCTTACCTATCCACCCACATATTCTTTCTAGCCTTCCATCCCCTCTTTTCCCTTCTTTCCTTTTTCCTTTTCTCTTTTCATCGACTCTCATCCCCTCCTTGACTCGACTCATACACCACCCTAGCCTTCCCTTGGGATCAAATAAATCGACACACCTGGTACTCCCAGGCGAAGTGCTACTACGATAGTTCTGTGCGCTTGCAGAATCTCCTCTTGTTAGATTGCAATCTCTCTAGCTAGCTCCTACTAGTGTCAGGATTGACAACCCTGATTGGCATTAGTAGATAGCTGCTTTAGCTTCACTCCTTTAGGTATAGTGACTGGACTTGCTTCAAGCACTTCTGACACCGTTGTCTGGAATAGATCCCATAGTCTGCTCCTAGTAACGACGTTGGCTAGTGTCAACAAGCATTTCTGGTCCGTTACCGGGGATAGTTGCCTAGCTCTATCTTTTGTGAAGCTAAGAACTACCAACAAGCATTTCTGGCGCCGTTGCCGGGGATAGTTGCCTAGCTCTATCTTTAGTGAAGCTAAGAACTACCAACAAGCATTTCTGGCGCCGTTGCCGGGGAAGGCAATCGGTGTATCGGTTGAGTCCGTGTCGAATTTATCTTCGCTTAAGCTCCCGCTTAGCGAATCCCATCTTACCCCATTCTTTATTTCTTTAGTTCTTCTTATCTTTTTCCTTCATCTTCTTCAACTTCTTTCTTTCTTATCTCGTTCCATCTTCACGATGGCCAACAAGACCATTCGTGAGTTTTCTGCTCCTTCTGCCGCTAATGTAGCGATAGGACCAGACGTGATCGATGCCAACCTCAATTTTGAGTTAAAACCGGCTCTGATCACGATGGTCCAAGCTAGCCCGTTCTGTGGCAAGGCTCATGAGGATGCCAATGCTCACCTCCAACAATTCTTGGAGATTTGTGGCACCTTCACCATTAAGGGGATAACCCAAGAAGCCATCCGTCTTCGTCTCTTTCTTTTCTCTTTGCTAGGAAAAGCGAAGCAATGGTTCTATACTGATCGCAACGCTGTAGACACATGGGACAAGTGTTCCAATCCTTTTCTCGCCAAATTCTTTCCTATGGGCAAGACGAATGCTCTGCGCAACAAAATCTCCAGCTTTACACAAGAAGCCGAGGAATCTATTCCCGAGGCTTGGGAGAGGTTGCAAGAGTATGTTGCTGCTTGTGCACACCAGATCTTCTACCATGGCCTAACCCCTCTCTCTAGAAGCCATTTGGATGCCGCCGCCGGCGGTGCATTCTTTTCTCTGAATGTTGCAGATGCTAAGGCTCTCATAGAGAATATGGTGTCGAACCAAGGATGGAATGACGAAAGACTACAGTCCCGTAAGCGAGGTATGCATTCCCTTAAGGAGGCCGACATGATCGTGACCAAGATGGACCTGCTGGCAAAGAAGCTGGACAGCTGTGAGAAGATGAACCAACAAGAGTGTGTCCAATCTCTGGAATCCTACATGACTTGTGAAGTCTGCGGAGAAACCGGACATTCTGGGAGCCACTGCCCCGAGCTACATGAAGATTTGAACTTCATTAACAACAACAACAACGGTTTCCGTCAACAGAATCAAGGATGGAATCAGCCTGCAAATTCTCAAGGTAACAATTCATTCCCCCGCTCTAATTTTCAGAATTCTGATGATTTCTTGTTCTTAAAGAATCTTGTCTACTCTCAAGGTAGAAATACTGAATTTTTGAATAAGAAATTAATGTCGAATGATAAAACCCTTGAGAATATAAATGCTAAATTGGAAGATTTCTCATCTGCTCTGAAAAATCAACTTAGCTTTAATAAGATGTTAGAAACCCAATTAGCTCAACTTGCTGCTATCATCCCATCTTTTGAATCTGGCAAAATTCCTGCTAAACCTGACATGGAAACTGCAAATATGGTTGAAATAAAATATTTTAACTATTATGAAGATCAAACCATGACTGTTAAAAAGGGTGATCCTGGTAGTCCCATAATTAGATGCTCAATCTTTGGTGAAGTCTTTAAAAATGCCATGTGTGATTTAGGATCGAGTATGAACATTTTATCTAAAGATTTCTATGAAAACTCATTCTTTCCACCCATGTCATCCACATCTGCCTATGTTGTGCTAGCTGATCGATCCACTTGCTATGTAGAAGGAATAGTTAATGATTTACCTGTTCATATTAGAGGTTCATATGTTCCTGCTGATTTCATAATACTAGATATGGGAAATAGGAAAGATGTGCCTCTAATCTTAGGTAGACCCTTCTTGAACACTGTTGATGCTTGCATACATGTGGGAAGTGGTAAAATGCAAATGACATTAGGAGGGAGGAAGGAAATATTCTCCTTTTCCCGTGGTCCCGCATATGTCGCTAACATGCAGGTAGCAAAACCCGTTCGTACCAAGAAGAGGCGCCCAAGAACAAGGTGGAACATAAAGAAAGAACCACCTCCTCCGGAGTTGTGTAATTCACATAACAAAGGAGAGGTGACAAAAGAAGAAGAACCTGATGAAGTACTAAGAGAAGAAGTGCCCAAGGAAGAAGAAGACCCACCTGATAAGGATGAAATTCCATGGACCTAAGGTATGGTTTTATTTTTAATTTTTCCCTTCAATTTTCCCTTTTTTCGAATAAATAACATATGTCATGCATGAAACTAAAAAAAAATCAGTTATCATTAGTTTTATGCATAGGTATATGTTAACTTAGTTAGAATAATAAAATATCATAATAGGATAGTTTCCCTTTTCACAACATTAGATAGTTTCCCTTTTTAATAAAATGAGAACAAGAGCTCCGACTGAGAAGAACAAGATCTTTCACCAAGCAAGAAGCCAGCTTGGGGGAGACTCCCGCTCCGATAAGGTATGTCTCAAGCCTACACTTTACATTTAGTTCTTAAATTCTATATCTTTTGAATGTCACATGCTTGCCTAAGTAACCATTCCATGAATAAAATTGATAAAATCTGTTTAAACAAGTTGAAACCTGAATAAGATTTGAAATATGTCATGCAAATGCTATTGTTATGGTTTGAATAACTGGTCTTATCTAAGTTGTAGCTTTTGTGGGTTGCACATGCTTTAACTGAAATCATGCCTAGTGAATAAAGTTAGTAAGAAATGGAGTAATTCTTTAAACTTGCTAAAGTGAAATTAGGACCTAATCTGGAGGATTTCTTTTAAAAATCATGAAAACCTTGCTAAAAGTTCCTCCTGGATTTTATCCCATCCCACCACCAGCCAAATATTTGTTAGTCATTAGTCAAAACCACAAAGAGCTTTGTTTGTGTTGAGTTTTGTTAGACCTCATAGATCTTAGTAGAGAAGCTTATCATATCTTTTGAATCAAGATTCACACACACCCACCATAAATTGCCTACTCTCCACTTTGGAAGTTTGCAACCACCTAATAAATTGCTTATTCTCTACACCGGAGATATGCAATACTCTGCCAAACATCCCATTGCTAGCCTTATGCTTATTCCTACACTAGGAATAAGCATTTCCCCCTCTTCCCCCTTTTTCATTTCTGAAATCCTTTCCTATAGATGTCTGGGGAAATCTAGAGCTAAAAAAAGAGAGAGAAAGAGAGAGAAAAATGAGCAAAGTAGCTCAAGAAAGGACTATGTCCTAAGAAAAAAAAAAGTGAGCAAAGTAGCTCAAAAGAGGACTATGTCCTAAGAAAATGTGAGGACACATCTTTTGTCTACTCACTATGTATCCAAAAAAAGAGAGAGAGAATTATCATTAGCTCTAGACCCCAGAAATTAACTAGGAAGGATTATGAAATATCCCTCTATACACTTCCACATAACCACACATGCACATCTTGATCAATTTTTATGATTTGCTGCTCCTTATGATCTGAGTGTCTAGCTTAGCAATAAACATTAGGCAATTTGCTCATGATTCTTAGCCTACCTATAACTCCACATATCATTCTTTAGAAATAGGAGAGGCTACATTTTGGACTAAGTGAGGATTTAAACACCATTGAGTGATTGAGTGAATCTTGAAGGACTTAAGCAAGTTGTTATCTTTTGAAAACCTTGAAAAACCTCCAGACAGAATCCTAGTCAAACCTAAGCAAGATAAAAGTTTCCTATCTACTGCTTTATTTCACTCTTGCATGTTTGAAGTGAAAAGCTATAAGCCCCACATTGCTATGATTAATGATATATGCTAAGTTATTTCTCACTATACAATGTGCACTTGCATACATCTTAAGTTGCTATCCATTTTATGCTCAATGCTTAAACCGCATTGTTGCTCGAGGACGAGCAACAGGTTAGCTTGGGGGAGCTTGTTGATGGTCCTTAAACACCTGTTTTACCATCAACATTTTACCCTAAAATTCACCAAAAAGGCATGAAATGTAGTCAAATAGGTTTCAAACTAACCAAATTCCACATGTCCAGAATTTTATTTGAATGCAGGAATTTGGACCAAATTTGGAGAATGGACCCACCAGGAGACAAGCCCACTCACCAGGACCCATTTGGGCCCGAGTGGGGTGGCGCCCGCCACATGGAGAGGCCCAACTCTCCCCCTTTGCCACGTCACTGATCCGTGTGACCATCCCAAGGCCAAATCTTGGCCCTTGGTCACTAGGTCAGTGGCATCGGACGGCTCAGGATGGAATGGCGTGGATCAAGGCCGAATGGCGATTACTCAAACATGCAACCGACCTAACCACCGCCTCTCTGGAGCTCCTGGATGCCGTCGAAGCAGAGGCGGTGCATGCGTCCAACGGTGATGGGGGCGGCGGCCGCCACCTAGGGCTGGCGCCCGCCACTAGGGTTAGCCCTAGGTCGGCTGGCTGCCCCCTATAAGTACCCCTCTCACTCCTCAAGACTATAAATACCCCCCTGGTGGCACCACTTCATTTGTACCATCCAGTACCACCACACCAAGAAGCAACACAAGCAAGAGAAGCAAGTGAGAGTTAGGTTAGAAGCTCAGAGAGCTTAGGCAAGTAGGTTAGCTAGTAGAGAGAGTATAGCTCTAGTGCCCTCGCAACAGCACGACTCTTAGTTTGGCACAGCTCAGCCTAAGTTCTTGGTAAAACGAGCGTAGAGCTTGCTAAGAGAGAAGCGGGTGCGAACGACTGGCATCAGAGGTCGGTTGATTTCCCGGCGTCTCTGGTCTGGTTTTCTCTCTTGTATCTCAGGTACATTTATCTTTATCTCAGTATTACTTTAAGCATTACTTTCAGTATTACTTTCAGTATTACTTTATCAAGTACCTTGAGTGTGACCTATCTATCCTACAGTTCAATTCACTTAGCCATAGTAGTTAATCTCTAGTGTGCTTAGTGATTGATCTTTGCCAATAGGTTGCTTAGTTAGTTTAGTGTTTATCTTATTAAGTCAAGTATTTGCTCTGACGTCCGCAAGGGTGTCTCTATTCAAAGCTAGGGTAGAGATAGTTAGAATATAGTTAAGCGTGGTGCTTAGTTATAGACTTACCTTCAGATACGGCACGGCCCCCGGATAGCTGTGGTAGCAAGCAGGTGGTGACAGCCCTGTGCGCCTTGAATTCCACCACATAGTTGGCCCAGTTTAACAGTAAGGCTCATTGTGCTAGCGTTCAACCTAAGTAAGTGGTAAAGGCTAGTACGCCTCGATTCTGGATAAGATAGGAATAAAACTTTACTTAACTTAGTTGCTTTATTGACATTTGCCTGTCTTGCATCGTAGTTATCTTGCCTTGTAGTTATCTTGCTTCGTGGTTATCTAGGAGTAGTTATTAGTTAGTAGTTAGTTATCTTTAGTTACCCTTAGTTACCCCATAACTACCTATCCATCCACCCTACCTTAGCCATCCATTTCATCCTTACCTATCCACCCACATATTCTTTCTAGCCTTCCATCCCCTCTTTTCCATTCTTTCCTTTTTCCTTTTCTCTTTTCTTCGACTCTCATCCCCTCCTTGACTCGACTCATACACCACCCTAGCCTTCCCTTGGGATCAAATAAATCGACACCTGGTACTCCCAGGCGAAGTGCTACTACGATAGTTCTGTGCGCTTGCAGAATCTCCTCTTGGTAGATTGCAATCTCTCTAGCTAGCTCCTACTAGTGTCGGGATTGACAACCCCGCTTGGCATTAGTAGATAGCTGCTTTAGCTTCACTCCTTTAGGTATAGTGACCGGACTTGCTTCAAGCACTTCTGACACAGTTGCCTGGAATAGATCCCATAGTCTGCTCCTAGTAACGACGTTGGCTAGTGTCAATAAGCATTTCTGGGCCGTTACCGGGGATAGTTGCCTAGCTCTATCTTTAGTGAAGCTAAGAACTACCAACACCCGCAGCACCCAGGTTTTGAGGCCCAAACCTGGAAACCGTCCTCAGCCCGAGTTTTGTGGCCCAAACTCGAAAACCATCAGCGCCCAGGTTTTGAGGCCCAAACCTGGAAACCGTCTACTCGGTGGGTTTTCTGTGGCTCAACCACCAAACCGAGCCGTAGAGGGGATGCACCGCCTGTACACCCCGTCCACCGACACGTGTCCCCAGGTCCTCGACCCAAGCAACACCGTGCCCGCAAGTCTTCGCTCGTCGCTGTACCAGGCTGCCAGCCACCACAGCTGATCCTCGGGCCACCAGTCCCTCAGTCCAAGCCTCACGTCCGCCCTTCGCCACTCTCGGTCCATCGGCACGACACGTCTCTACTTGACCTTCACCTTGCCTTTGATCACTGTATCCGTGCTCGACACCTGCACAACATAAGCCAAAGAACATGCGCAATATCCCAGTTGACAATCACTCATCACTCAGAGACTCGGCATACACCCATGTATCCGCACAAGCTCCTTCGATGGGGCGACAACAAGAGCCATTGAGTCGTTGGCGGGCTCATTGAGGTCGATCCTTGGATAGGAGGCCATTAACGTTGGTGGGAGGAGAGCTCTGCTGCTGTTGGTATTCTATAAGGAGGTTGCAATGAATCTAGAGCCAGGCCTGGGCTGGTTTTATAGCTGAGGTGTCTTGGAGAGGAGGCTGAATGATAGGCATGAGAGGTTCGATACGGGAGTTATCCATTCTGAGGATCAAGGTACCAAAATGGATACGAGTGAGAGTCTGGACATGTAACGAAAGAAGGCAGGCAGCGAGGGGGCTCTAGGGCAGACCGGTCGGTCTCCCTAGGAGACCGGTCGGTCCCACCCTGTGGCTCCTCGTGGGTCTGTCGCTCGTGGTGTCTTTAAACTTGATCCTAATCCCAGAAAATATATCTCCGATGTGCGAACTTTATCAGAAAATGACGATAGTGTAAATCTATGGGATAATGAAGAATTCGATGACATCCAACTCTTCAGGACTCTTTTTAGGTTCTAGTAAAATCTTAAGATGTTGCCCATTTACCTTAAATGGCATACCTTCGTCATTTTGAAGTGTAATAGCTCCATGTGATGAAGTGGCTTCCACCGTGAAAGGTCCTTCCCATTTGCTTCGTAGTTTTCCATGCCCGAACAACTTTACCCTGGAATTAAAGAGTAATACCTTGTCTCCCGGAGTGAAGCTCTTCTTCTTGATTCTCTTGTCATGCCACCTCTTTGTTCTCTCTTTGTAAATTCTTGCATTATGATATGCCTTTTCGCGCCATTCATCTAGTTCAGAGAGTTGCATTTTCCTCCTGACTCCTACAGCTTCTAAGTCCATGTTCCACCTTTTGATTGCCCAGTGAGCTTTAAATTCTAGTTCCACTGGTAAGTGACAAGTCTTCCCGTAGACGAGTTGATATGGAGACATTCCCAGTGGTGTTTTGTAGGCCGTACGATAAGCCCACAGTGCTTCGGGTAGTCTATCTTTCCATTGTGTTCCCATCTCGTCGACCGTTTTCTGCAGAATATTCTTGATTTGCTTGTTCGACGTTTCTGCTTGGCCACTTGTCTAAGGGTGATAGGGAGTGGCAACATTGTGATGGATCCCATGACTTATCAGATATTTATGAAAGCCTTTGTCAATAAAGTGTGTTCCCCCGTCACTAATTACCATCCTTGGCACTCCAAATCTTGGAAATATCACCTCCTCGAACATCCTCTGAGAGTTTCTTGCATTAGCAGACTTGCATGGCACCGCTTCGACCCATTTTGAGACGTAGTCGACAGCAACCAGGATGTACTCATGGTTCCTTGATTTAGGGAATGGTCCCATGTAATCAATTCCCCAAACATCGAAGAGCTCAATCTGAAGGTTGTTGGTGAGTGGCATGGCATCTCTGGTGTTGATGTTGTCATGCCTCTGACATGGTCCACACCTCCGGACAAAGTCTTTTGTGTCTTGGTACATGGTTGGCCAGAAAAATCCACTTTGCCAGATCTTCGCATGTGTTCGGAATGCCCCATAATGTCCTCCATATGGTGAAGAGTGACAACGTTCAATGATCTTGATTCCTTCTTCAGCTGACACACATCTTCTGAGTAATCCATCAGAGCATACTCTGAATAGATATGGATCATCCCATATGTGGATCCTACTCTCATAGATCAGCTTCTTCTTATTTGCTCCTGGTGGTACGTACCCTGCAACTATAAAATTGACAATATCTGCATACCAGGGGTCAGATCTAGAGACTTGAAAAAGCATGTCATCCCTGAGTGAGTCATTTATAGGCAATTCCTGAGGATTTCCAAAATGCATTCTAGACAAGTGATCAGCTACAGAGTTTTCTACTCCTTTCTTATCTTTTATTTCTAAGTCAAATTCTTGGAGTAACAAAACCCATCTTATCAAGCGTGGCTTAGCATCTTTCTTAGTGAGCAGGTACTTTAGTGCAGCATGATCAGTAAAAACAATCACCTTTGATCCCACTAAATAAGATCTAAACTTGTCTATAGCAAAAACAACAGCCAGAAGTTCTTTTTCAGTAGTAGCATAATTAAGTTGAGGTCCTGTTAAAGTTTTACTGGCATAAGCGACTGCATGATGCTTTTTATCTTTATATTGTCCTAGCACAGCTCCCATAGCAAAATCACTTGCATCACACATGATCTCAAAAGGTAGAGACCAATCAGGAGGTTGAATGATAGGTGCAGAAGTGAGTGCTTTCTTAAGAGTGTTAAAAGATTCTAAGCATGCATCATCAAATTCAAAAGGAACATCCTTGGGCAAAATATTTGTAAGTGGTCTAGCAATGTGAGAAAAATCTTTTATAAACCTACGGTAAAAACCGGCATGGCCAAGAAAACTTTGAATTCCTTTGACATTAATCGATGGAGGCAAACATTCAATTACTTCAATTTTAGCTTTGTCTACCTCAATTCCACGTTCAGACACTAAGTGACCTAGCACTATGCCTTCTTTAACCATAAAGTGACATTTTTCCCAATTAAGGACTAAGTGCTTTTCTTCACATCTTTGCAAAAACCTTGTCTAAATTTTCAAGACAATCATCAAAAGTTTTTCCATAAACAGAAAAGTCATCCATGAAAACTTCCATGATTTCTTCAATCATATCAGAAAATATAGACATCATACATCTTTGAAAAGAAGCAGGTGCATTACATAATCCAAAAGACATTCGGCGATAAGCATAAGTTCCGTATGGACATGTAAAAGTGGTTTTGCTTTGATCATCTGGGTGGATTGGGATTTGGTGATATCCAGAATATCCATCAAGAAAACAAAAGAAAGAGTGATTGGCTAACCGTTCTAACTTTTCGTCTATGAAAGGTAGCGAGAAGTGATCTTTCTTAGTTGCCTTGTTTAATTTTCTGTAATCAATACACATTCTCCAACCAGTAACAGATCTTTGTGGAATTAATTCGTTCTTCTCATTCTTTACCACAGTCATGGCTCCCTTCTTAGGCACAACTTGGACAGGGCTCACCCACTCATTGTGTGGCACAGGATAAATGATCCCGACGTGCAAAAGTTTCAAAACCTCCTTCTTTACTACCTCTCTCATCGCATTGTTAAGCATGCGTTGTGGCTCTCTAGATGGTGATATGTTAGGATCAGTAGGAATGCAATGGGTGCAGAAAGCGGGGTTGATACCCTTTAGGTCGTGGAGTGAATAACCAAAAGTTGATTTATGCTTTTCTAAAACCGTGATTAACCTAGAAGTCTGTTCCTGAGTAAGATTGTTATTTATGATCACAGGAAACTCAGGATCATTATTCAAGAAAGCATATCGAAGCCCAGAAGGTAAGGGTTTTAATTCTATGGGAGGTTTAGGAGGTTCTTCTAAGGAATCTAGAGGATCTGGATCTGGTGTGATGTCCTCTTCCTCAGTGAAAAACTGGGCATCTTCTTCATATTCAGGTTCATTTATTATTTCAAGAGATGCTTCCTTAGTTTCTTCCATAGGATCTGGCTCGGGACATGACTCATTTTTAGCATTTAGAGTGTGAGTGATGGGTATGGTTCCTTTAAGATTTTTCCCAAGACAGAAGTTTAAGATCCCTGTTTGACCTTCATGAATGAGTTTTTTAAGTGGCTAGCCTATCAGAAGATTAAACTCTTTAATATCAAAAATATAAAAGCTTAAGTGTATTGGAGTGTTATCTATAGTGACAGGCAGGACATACATGATTCCTGGGCTAGGAATAACATGTCCTAAAGGGCTTTTTAATAATTTAGCTGTTGGGGTAAGTGGCATTTGTTTTAATAAATCTTGAGCAAAGGTTTCAGACATAATGTTGGTTCCCACAACAGGATTATAGAGAGCTTCGAAGGGTTGTTGATGGATTTGGCATTGAATGTGTGTAGAAGGTGAATTTAAGCGGATTATATCAGTGGAAAGCTCTGATTCTTCTAACCATTCATGACTTATTATTGAGGCTAGCCTCTTCGTAGTCTCTTTTAGGAAAGCCTTGTCAGTAAGTTTTTCAAGTGATGATTTTTGATTTTGTGGTTTCCTAATTGTGTGATATTTCGAGGTATTACCAAATTTGGTAAAATATTCATCCTCGAAATCAAAGGTGTCTCCTAAGATTGAGGTTTCCCTCTTACTAGGAATTAAGGCTGAGGTTTGTTCATGATTAAGAATGGATATAGGCTCAGCCTCTGGATTTACTTCTAGTGATTCTTGTGGTTTAACTTCAGGAGTGGGAGTAATTTGAGATAAGTTAAGGTAATTAGAAGTTTTTCTATTCAGACCATTATAAAAGTGTTGAAGCAAGACAGGGTCTGGAATAGATAAGGCTGGACCAGAGCGGACAAGATTATTGAATCTTTTCCAGGCTGCAACTAGAGACTCATCATCTTCTTGGATGAAGGACAAAATCTCTATGCGAAGACAAATAATTTTGGAGACACGGAAGTATTCTAAGCAAAAGCTAGAGCAGAGTTCTTTCCAATCCCCATTTTTACTTGGTGCAGTTTGAAGGTACCATGTTTTGGCTTTTCCCTCTAAAGAGAATGGAAAGAGTTTCCATCTAAGGGTTTCGTCAGACATGCCTGCAATGTGTAGGCACGCACAGGTTTGTTCAAACTCATTTAAATGAATGTGTGGATTTTCGTCTTCTAAGCCAGAAAAAGTTTGATTCTTAACCATTTCTATCAAGCATGGGCGTAGCTCATAGTTGTCTGAAAGGATAGGCTTAGCAGATTTGGGCAACTCTAAGTCTACGACAGTGCGATAGGTATACTGGTTCAGAGGAATGGAATCTATGGAGCTAGTGATTGGCTCTGAGAAATCCATTGCGAAAAGAATAAAAGGTAAAAGATATAAAAGATAAAATATAAAAGATAAAAGATAAAGTATAATACAAGGTTATACTTAAGACTTAAAATGATCTACCATTCCCCGGCAACGGCGCCAGAAATGCTTGTTGGTATAAATTAACGCACACTCTACTTTATCCGCAAGCGCACAGATAAAATCTACCGATGTAGCACTTCACCGGAGTAACCCAGTTTTAATATCGAACCCAAAGGAACGGATAGTGTTAAGTCTTGAAGAGTATAACCCCTGAGTAGTTAACAAGGACGGAGAAGCTAAAAGCATAGAGGGGATCACTAAGGTTATCTAAATCCAACTTAAGAGTGATATGTTTATATTATTCTTAGTGGGGAAGTTGCCATAAAAGGTCACAAACAGAGTATGATTCTTTTATGCAAATGTATAATCCTACCGAGCCTACACACGGGTAAGTGGACTATAGAAGAATCAACAAGGCTATAAGAGTCACCCTTGCGAACAACCACTACTACCGGCGTTATAGGAGGTAAATATGTGCTATCAAGTCTAAGCACCACGCTTACACTATCCAACTACTCTAACTTTAGAGCGACTAGAATTAAAGTACTCAAAAGAGAGTCATAAATCTTAAGAATAATAAGAACAATAGCTCAAACTTAAATATAGACGTTGATTATCGAAACAATCGTTGAAGCAAGTTGACGAAGAACTTGAATCCACAGGTACAAGATGAAGAAGTTGATCAGACAGGCTGGAGCTCCTTCTTGATCTCTTCCTGAAGGACCGGATTAGCAACCAGAGGGGGGGTGAATGGGAGCCTCAAATTCAACTCGTGAATAGAATGGCCCTTGTCCCAGAAAATCACCCCGAAAGCTAAGACTCGAAACGACCGAAGAGTTCACGACCTACGAGTAGGTGGATACCCTAGGAGATGTCCTAGTGGTACAGCGGAACTCTCGGAGAAAGCCCAAAACAAACTCCCAAAGGATCAGAGCAAAACTGCAAAGTCTGCAGATTCGCGAACTGTCCGGGGTCAGGGTCCCGGACTGTCCGCCGTTGAGTCCCGGACTATCCGCGACTGGGAGCCGGACTGTCTGCCGGCCAAAATGCAGAAACCAAACAGTATTGCAAGTCTGCTGGATAGGTCCCGGACTGTCCGCGGGTTTGTACCGCGGACTGTCCGCCGTTCACTCGACAGTGAACAGTCAGGGGTCTGCGCCTGACTGACCTGGCCGAGACCCGATGCGCGGACTGTCCGCCGTCAGGGCGCGGACTGTCCACCAACACCCTGAAAGCACAAAGTTGTGCGGGTTCAAAGCCAAATCCGAATCGATCTCAACCAAATCGAAAAGAACTTCGATCAAACTCCTCCTAGGTGTTCCTCTATGTATTGGGGTGCTAATCCTAAGAAATCATCGCACCAAACCAAGTCAATCAAGAGAAATTCGTGGATCACCGTGAAAAGGGGGAAGAACGAAGAACGAACGCGAAATCGACCCGATCTATGGATTCGTGAGGTTAGGGAAGAAATCCTTCGATGGAAAGAAGGAGCTCACGACCAAGAATGAATTGATTCAAGTGGAATCGAAAATCATCTCGCGGAGAGGAAGAACGAGGCAAATCTCCGGAAGATGAAAAACCGAAACGTGAAGAACATAAACGCGAATCAATTCGATTTCAGCCGAAATTCCTCCACACGAGGAGACAACGAGAATACGGTCTCGTTTCCTCAAAAGATCCAAATACATAGAGGTATGATTCCCGTCTCTACGGATCGCTTGCAGCGAGGTATGATTAGAACCTAAGCAGGGGGCTAGAGAGAGAGTGCTCAGGAACAAATGACTGCAAGGTTAGAGAGAGAGGAGGGGTGCCTCTCTTATTTATAGCCTAATACAATAATCCCCTTCTACTCCTAGATACAAGAGCGAAGCGGCCAACCCTAGGGGTATCCCGGTCCAACTCTGCCTGTTGACGATCCGACGGCCACACGCCCATCTCATCCTTAGCTTCGCCTCGACGCAAGCCTCAGGATGCCGCCACGTGCCGCCCCGTCGACCGCCGCGTTATCTCACGAATAGCTGCGCCGCCACGCGTCGATCGTCCTTTTTGCAGACCTCCCCCCGGTTTTGAGGCTGAAACCTGGAAACCTGGGCCTTCCCCCGGTTTTGAGGCTGAAACCGGGAAACCTGTCCTCAGGCTGAGTTTTGTGGCCCAAACTCAGAAACCCGTGCACCCAGGTTTTGAGGCCCAAACCTGGAAACCATCCACGCTGAGTTTTGAGGCCCAAACTCGAAAACCGGCCACCCCGAGTTTTGAGGCCCAAACTCGGAAACCGTCGATGGTAGCTTTTCGAGGCTCAGCTACCGAACCCGTGCCGAAGATGGGATGTGGTTCGCACACCCCGAGTTCTAGCACCGATGTCGGAGCATGTCCAGCATCCACGCCGGGCAAAGTGCATTCGCCATCCTTCTCGGCCTCCCGCCAAGTGTCACGACGCCATCACCTTCCTCCCGACTCGGCCGATGCACCGCACATCCCCAAGTGCTCTTGCTTGTCAACGCCACATGCCAGCTACCACAGCTGGTCCTCAGGTCTCCCGGTCCGTCGGTCCAAGCTCCACGTTCGCCCTTCACCGCTCCCGGTCCGTCGGCACGGCACGTCCCTACTTGACCTTCACCTCACCTTCGACCACTGCTCGAGCTCCGCACCTGCACATCAACACAGCTAAGAGACATGTTGCCCGTTGATCGATCACTCATCACTCAGGAAGGGAACCACAAGGGCACATATCAACCTTGTGTTCTCAATCTCCCCCTTGATGAGTGCATCGTCAACTCATAGTAACTGTAACCAAAATAAAAGAAAAGTAGAATTGGGTAGTAGAAGAAAGCTCACTCGAGATGTTCCAAAAGCCAGAGAAAAGGCCAAAGAAGAACAATTCGAGATAAGCAAAGCTTGGTCCCCAAAGACATGGGCAACGGTTCGACACAACCAAGCAAAAGATCAGAGCAACAACTCATCAGAGAGCAAAACTCGATCAAAATAGAGCACAAGACTTGGTTCCCAAAGACATGGGCAATGGCTCGACGCAACCAAGTCAGAAATAAGCTAGTCCTCTAGAAGAGGCAGAAAGGGCTCAACACCACTAGCTGAAAGCTCGATACCAAATGAAGACTGCATAAGAAGCAGCTACTGCTAGTCCCTCAAGATAGAGGCGCAGAGGCTCAACACAACCAGCAGTAAGCCCGATACCAATCAAGAACCATCAAATCATGGTGAAGACAGCTAAAAGATCGATATCAAATAAAGGCCGACTCGGAGCAGGCAGAAAAACTCCCCCTTAGCAAGTGAAGCATAAATTGCAAATTGTCACCACAGAAAGTCTAAAATTCTCATCATTGGAAACATTCTCCCCCTTGGGGGCAAATTGCAATCAAAAGAGAAGGGAAAAAGGTCCAAGTAAGCAAAACAGAGCTAGGTCATGCCTATCGGAGTCAAGCAAATGCACATGAGTTAAAAATGCATGTTAGCAGCTTCAAGTATATACTCGAAAGAGTGAAAGAATGTTCTAAAGAGTGCTGATCCGACTATAAAGCAACAGACAAAAGTGCTAGCAAAGGCTCAAACTGATCACCGAATACAAGATATGAAAGCATAAGCCAAGTGAGCAGATTTAAGCCGTTCAGAAAGGAGTTTCACCATCAAAATAGCACTGAACATGTATAGACAGGAAGTCAAACAAGTGCTAAACATGTATACAAGGTGAACTACCCCTAGCACAGTTCAATCATCATGCTATAGAATGAAACATAGACTTGTGTTTTCAGATATTATCGGAGAATTTGCAGCGGTTATTAACACAAGTTTAAATTCAGCATGTGATTGCGAGAGGTTGAAAGCTTGTCATTGCCTAACTTTTCAACTGTGCTAAGCCTATGCATATGCAATCAGAAGCTTAAAGCATCGGTTTCGGTCTTGCACTACACGGCTCAAGTTTAACTCAAAGTGCTATGAGAAACAGTCTCGATACCGTGATGTGTTGACAAAGCAATCCCATCTCGATCTTTTCAATTCACTAACACTTGGTTCATTTTAAGCAGAATATGAACATGCCAAGCAAGTGAAAGACTCAGAACTAGAGACATAGCAACCTAGCATATATGAAATAGCTCAAGTGACCTCAACACATCCTACACATGCTAGTTGCCAATCTCAATGGTGAACATGTATCAAATTTTAAGTTCATTAAGCATGTTCATCATTTTGAAGAAAATACAGCTTAGCTGACAACATGTATCAGTGATCAAGAAGAGCCTAAGCTACAAGCATCATCATATATCATCGAAGCATACACTAATCAAAGCATAAGTTCATTCTCAAGAATATAGACATGAAGCTTAAAAATGCAAGATGCACATATGATGAAGTCAGAATCAGAGCCAAAACAAAAAACAAAAAAACTCAAGACCCAAAAACAAAAAGGATCAGAAAGTCAGTCTATGGTACAACAAGCAAAATGCTTCCCCCATCTAAAAGGGGAAACACACACCAAGCTCACCTCTCAACCTAGCAAAAGTTGAGAGATCCAAAGGCTTGGTGAAAATATCCGCAACCTGGTTATGGGTGTCTACATGCCTAAGATCAATGTCGCCTTTCTCATAGTGATCACGAAGAAAGTGAAAGCGAACATCGATGTGTTTGGTCTTGGAGTGAGAACAGGGTTCTTTGCTACACTAATGGCAGAAGTGCTGTCGCAAAGCAAAGGGACCCGACTGAAATCTAGACCAAAATCACACAATGTAGCAACCATCCATAAAAGCTGTGAAGCACAAGAAGCAGCGGCAACATACTCGGCTTCCGTAGTAGACTGGGCTACGTTCGACTATTTGCGAGAAGACCACGAAACTAGTGAAGAGCCAAGAAACTGACAAGTCCCAGAAGTAGATTTGCGCTCAAGCCGACAGCCGGCAAAATCCGCATCGGAGTAACCACAAAGCAAAAGAGTCGAAGAAGAAGAGTACCAAAGTATGAACTCAGGAGTGTCTCGGAGGTACCTCATGATGCGCTTGACTGCTTGCTTGTGGGAAGTCCGAGGGGACGCCTGAAAGCGAGCGCAAAGACACACAGAAAACTGTATGTCCGGCCTCGTTGCCGTCAGGTACAGGAGCGAGCCGATCATGCTCCTGTACTCCTTCTGGTCAACAGCCTCTCCGTCCTGGTCCGCGTCCATCGCAGCAGTCGTCGCCATGGGCGTTGTAAGAGGCTTGGCCTCACCCATGTCGAACTTCTTCAGGATGCACGAACGTCCCGTCTCGGGTTTGCTTAATTTGCAACCCGAGGAAGAAAATCAACTCGCCCATCATACTCATCTCAAACTCCCTGCTCATAGTATCTGCAAGCTTGGCAACAAGCGCGTGAGAGGAGCCACCAAAGATGATGTCATCCACGTAAATCTGGACTAACAGGGTATCGTTGCCTTGCTTGAGGAGAAACAAAGTTCTATCGACCTGTCCCATTTTAAAACCCTTGGAGAGTAAAAATGTTTTCAATCGATCATACCACGCTCTCGGGGCTTGTTTCAAACCATACAAAGCTTTTGAAAGTTTATAAACATGGTTTGGAAACTTGGGATCCTCGAAACCCGGGGGTTGCCTAACATAAACCTCTTCCTCTATATACCCATTCAAGAAGGCACTCTTGACATCCATCTGGTAAAGCTTAAAACCCTTCGAAGCAGCAAAGGCTAGAAGGATTCTAATGGCTTCTAAACGGGCTACAGGGGCAAAGGTTTCCTCATAGTCTATCCCCTCTTTCTGGCAGAAACCCTGGGCTACTAGCCTAGCCTTGTTCCTCACTACCATCCCATCCTCACCCTCTTTGTTTTTGGAAACCCATTTGGTACCTATAGGGTGGCATTCTGGTGGAGGTGGAACTAGGGTCCAAACTTGGTTTCTCTCAAAGTTTACAAGCTCCTCATGCATGGCATTAACCCAGTTAGGATCAGAAAGTGCGTGTCCAACATCTTTGGGCTCAAAAGAAGCAACAAATGCAGAATGAGCAAAGTGTGAGATTTCATACGCTCGCGACCGCGTGACTCGCTGGTCGATGCCGCCGATCATCTGACGCGGGGGGTGAACTTGCTGAACGCTCTGGGGCGCTTGCCTCGCCGAAGTCGCCTCCCCCTCGCCAGATGCTGTCGCTCCCTCAGGTGCAGCGGGTGCTCGCTGGAGAGGTGGCTCAAGAGGACCCCATGAAGAAGACGTCGTGGGATCGGGTCCTCGAGCTGAAGTAGTCGTCGCAGGGTCGACGGGGGCAGCCAGTGGAGTTGGCTCGGGATCACCCCAATCGGCATTCTCCTGCTCCACCTCCACAAAGATGGTCTCTCCCAGCTCATGTTCTCCTGCAACATCAAAAGCAGAAGAAACACAAGGCATAGTCTCGTCAAATGTGACCTCGCAGGTCTCCACTATCCGGTTAGTCTCCAGGTTAAGAACTCGATAAGCACGTGAATAAGAAGCATGACCAAGAAACGCCCCATCAGCAGAGCGAGATTCAAATTTGTCCAAATTACCTTGCTTCAGGATAAAGCACTTGCACCCAAACACCCAAAAATGAGACACCTTGGGTACCCGACCAAAACGCAGCTCATAAGATGTTTTCTTCATGAGAGCCCGAAGAAAGATGCAATTTGAAACATGGCAAGCGGTGTTGATCGCCTCGGCCCAAAAACGCCTAGGAGTCCTATGCTCATCGAGCATCGTCCTGGCCATCTCAACAAGGGTCCGGTTCTTGCGCTCAACAACACCGTTCTGCTGGGGGACATAAGGAGAAGAAAACTGATGCTCGATTCCATTAGAAGAACAGAAAGAGGCAAACTGAGAGTTATCAAACTCAGTACCATTGTCGCTACGAATAGCTCTAATGGTATCAAAGGGAAACTCAGATTTCAACCTCTTAATCAAATCGCGAGCAAAAGGAAAAGCTTCATCCTTACCCTCCATAAAGAACACCCAAGAATACATCGAATAATCATCAACGATCACTAGAACGTACCACTTCCCACCCGCTGAGCAGACCTGAGCTGGACCAACTGTGTCCATGTGTAAAAGCTCGCCGGGTCTCTTTGTCATCACCTGATTAACAGGTGGGTGAGAAGCAGCAACCATCTTCCCGTGACGACAAGGATGGCAAACAAGGTCCTTCTGAAACTTAAGCTTTGTGCAATCCTTGGATTAGGCCAAGTGAGCTAAGTCTTGCAAGCAAGTCAAAACTCAAGTGACCGAGCCTCCTATGCCACTTCCACAAATCAGAAGAAGGACCAGCCATCAAATATCTAGCAGAGCCGAAAGAATGAGAAAAATCGGCTCTGAAAACACGGCCAAAAGGAACAATCCGACACACAAGATCTCCCCGAGGGTCTAAAACATGACTCATACCCTTCTTAAAACGCACTTCACAATCATCCTCAAGAAGTTGCGAAACAGAAAGCAAATTGTAATGCAAGTAAGAAACCAAAGCAACATCCTTAAGAACAAAGTTCTCATTGAGCCGAATAGCTCCATGAGAAACAACCTTACCTCTACTATTGTCCCCAAAAGTGATGTACTCCTTGTGCATCACGGGGCTAAGGCTGGAGAACCATTCCTTCTTTCCGGTCATGTGGCGCGAACACCCGGAATCCATGAGCCACATGTTCTCCAACCGAAGTTCCTGCATCAATAGAAAGGCAGGAAGTGAGCGTATGGCACAACACTGGGGTTAGTATACTGAGAAGGATACCAGTGCAGTGTCATAGGCCCAGAAAAAGTGTTAGTAGCCACACCAAACTGTCCTCGTCCCATGGGTGGATAGCGATCACCACCAACCTAAAAAGGTGGTCCGCTATGGAATAGAAAACCTCCAAACTCACCACTATGTCCCATCTGAGCAAAGCGATCACCACCATACTGAAAAGGTGGTCTGCTATGGGACTGAACAGCAAAGCCTCTAACACCCGGCTCACGATCGTATTGAGGACGACCGGAACCGCGACGGGCACGACCACCACCCTGTGGTCTAGCTACCTAGGGCCTAGCTACCTGAGGGGGTGCACCTCCAGGCCTAGCGCCCTGCCTCTGAACTCCCCCACCTTGCACGCCACGGAGAGGGTGGTGTCTGGCCTGGTTGTTCAGCTCCAACTCCTTCCTAGCGTCTCTCTTCCTCCGAAAGCAAAACTCAGCTAGGTGACCCTCATGGTGACAGTACTCGCACTCGAACCTCACCACTCTCTTAGGTTGTTGGTTCCTATGGTTGCGAGGGTTGTTCACTCTGGCTGGCTGCTTGCCCTTCGGAAGAGGATCACTAGAGATGTCAGGAAGGGTGTCAAGTGTGTTCCTAAGATGGTTAGGTTTGGGAACCCACACTTGCTTGCGAGGTGGAGCCTTGGGAGGTTCATCAAGGATGCCATCCTTAGTGATAGGCTTAGGAGGCTCAGGTGGAGTGATCTTGCTAAGCTTAGGGATAGCGGATGGCTTCTCACTAGGGCTCACTCCACTAAACTCACCGATCTTGCCAAAGCTACTAGCGCCCTTCCCACCTGAAGCAAAGCCTACTCCCGAGCAATCAGTTCCCCTCTTGAACTGACTGATCATCATGCCCAACTGCGGCTCACTGCATGACACCCAACTCAGGATGGACCGGAGGTATGTGTTTTCCTCCCCGGTTTGCATCCTGTCATGCCGACAGTTGGCAATCTCAATCTCCAACCCCACGCATCGCTCACATGGAGCGGACAAGGTGCTAACTGAGCTGGCCTTCATGGCTTCAGCAAGATTGGCACTAACCTCTGCCAACTCAGTTCGCAAGCTAGGACAAAGCTTGCATGCACCTAGCAAAGAAGGACTCGCCTTCACTTCCTCCAGCTCCTTCTTCATGGAGGCACACTCACGACACTCACCCACCAAGTCTAGCCTACTTTTCAGCTCATCGTACACTTCGATCAAAGAAGCATACTTGGTTTGAAGGGTGGAGAAGTTTTCCATGTGTGTGGTGCACTCATCGCACTCCTCCTCATTAGTCACCCTCACTTCGAACTTAGCAAACTCAAGCTCCTTAAGTGCCTCTTTCATCTTTGCCTTAAACTCACCGCGCTCTTGGAGCACCTGCGTGAGTCTCTTCTCGAAAGCAAGGACTAACTCTGCAAAGCTATCGCGCTCATCAGTGAGACGATCGACGAGAGATGAGTTTGATACCTCAGAGGCGTTGTCGTCGTCGTCGTCGCTGTTGGCGTCATCGGCGTCCTTCGCCTGGCACTTGGAGTCCTCTTCGTCCAGGGCCATGGTGCACAACCCCTTGGAGGAGTTGCCGAAGAAGCAGAGTCCGTTGAAGCGATCTTCAATCTTGTGCTCGGACTCGTCGTCGCTGGAGTCGCTGTCGGAGGACTTGTCGGTGTCGCCCTTGCCGGCGAAGAGAACACGCCGACCGGCATCAAAAGCCCTCTCCAAGTCCTCCCGGCGAAAGTTGTCCTGGTTCTTCTTCTTCTCGGGCTTGTACTCCGGCTTGCCCTTATGCCTGAAGTTGCGAGTCTTGCCGGAAGATTTCTTGTTGTTCTTGGGACAGTTCGCCATGAAGTGGTCTAGATCACCACACTTGTAGCAGCCCTTGCGTGCGCCACCACGCCGGTGATTCAGGCGGTTGTTGTGAAACCGCGAGAACTGGGTGATGGCAAGGGCGAGCTCGTCATCTCCAAGCGCCTCCAACTGCTCCTCCGTGACTGTATGCAAAGAAGACAAAGCAACAAGAGGAGGTGAAGCGTTAGCAGAGAAAGTCGATGCACCCGTGCCTGAGACCAAAGCCATGGAATGTGAAGATGGGTTCTTTAGCTTGGCCTGAGTCAGGTGATCGATCTCGGTGGACTTGAGCTTGCTGAACAGCTCATCCACGGTGAGGGTGTCATAGGATGGAGACTCTACGATAGTCGACACCTTCACCTCCCATACCCTCCGATTCAGGGCGTATAGCAACTTGAGAGCCCTCTCATGATCGTCATAGGGTAGGTTGGCCCGATTGGCACGCATCTTGTTCACAATCGTTTGAAAACGAGCGAACATAGCGTCAATCGTCTCTCTCTCCAACTGAACAAAGTCTCGTACTCGCGCTTGTACGTCTCGAAGAGTCTGGTCTTGACCTGAGCGGTCCCCTCGTGATAGCTCTGAAGCTTCACCCAGATCTCTCGTGTCGTCTCAAGCTCAGAGACACGCTCGAACTCAGGAAGGGAGATGCTGGCCAAAAGAGCATTATGAGCCTTGGAATTGGCCTCGTGCTGGTCAATCTGGATCTGACCCACATGAGCCGCAAGGACTACGTACTCAACATTCACGCATATCTCCCAGACAGAAGATCCGATGCTGTTGAGGTAAGCACGCATCTGAATCTTCCAATAGGAGTAGTTCGTTCCATCGAACCAAGGAGCCTTGTCGTTCCCTCGATAAGAAGATCTTTAACCGGCTCCGATACCAATTGAAGGACCAGATTAGCGACCAGAGGGGGGGGGGGTGAATGGGAGCCTCAAATTCAACTCGTGAATAGAATGGCCCTTGTCTCAGAAAATCACCCTGAAAGCTAAGACTCGAAACAACCAAAGAGTTCACGACCTACGAGTAGGTGGATACCCTAGGAGATGTCCTAGTGGTACAGCGGAACTCTCAGAGAAAGCCCAAAACAAACTCCCAAAGGATCAGAGCAAAACTGCAAAGTCTGCAGATTCGCAGACTGTCCGGGGTCAGGGTCCCGGACTGTCCGTCGTTGAGTCCCAGACTGTCTGCGACTGGGAGCCGGACTGTCCGCCGGCCAAAATGTAGAAACCAAACAGTGTTGCAAGTCTGCTGGATAGGTCCCGGACTGTCCACAGGTTTGTACCGCGGACTGTCCGCCGTTCACTCGACAGTGAACAGTCAGGGGTCTGCGCCTGACTGACCTGGCTGAGACCTGATGCGCGGACTGTCCGCCGTCAGGGCGCGGACTGTCCGCCAACACCCAGAAAGCACAAAGTTGTGCGGGTTCAAAGCCAAATCTGAATCGATCTCAACCAAATCGAAAAGAACTTCGATCAAACTCCTCCTAGGTGTTCCTCTATGTATTGGGGTGCTAATCCTAAGAAATCATTGCACCAAACCAAGTCAATCAAGAGAAATTCATGGATCACCGTGAAAAGGGGGAAGAACGAAGAACGAACGTGAAATCGACCCGATCTATGGATTCGTGAGGTTAGGGAAGAAATCCTTCGGTGGAAAGAAGGAGCTCACGACCAAGAATTAATTGATTCAAGTGGAATCGAAAATCATCTCACGGAGAGGAAGAACGAGGCAAATCTCCGGAAGATGAAAAACCAAAACGTGAAGAACACAAATGCGAATCAATTCGATTTCAGCCGAAATTCCTCCACACGAGGAGACAACGAGAATACGGTCTCGTTTCCTCAAAAGATCCAAATACACAGAGGTATGATTCCCGTCTCTGCGGATCGCTTGCAGCGAGGTATGATTAGAACCTAAGCAGGGGGCTAGAGAGAGAGTGCTCAGGAACAAATGACTGCAAGGATAGAGAGAGAGGAGGGGTGCCTCTCTTATTTATAGCCTAATGCAATAATCCCCTTCTACTCCTACATACAAGAGCAAAGCGGCCAACCCTAGGGGTATCCCGGTCCAACTCTGCCTGTTGACGATCCGACAGCCACGCGCCCATCTCATCCTTAGCTTTGCCTCGACGCAAGCCTCAGGATGCCGCCACGTGCCGCCCCGTCGACCGCCACGCCTACCTCATGGATAGCTGCGCCGCAGCGCCAGCCTCTCCATGCCGCCACGCGTCGACCGTCGTTTTTGCGGACCTCCCCCCGATTTTGAGGCCGAAACCGGGAAACCTGGGCCTTCCCCGGGTTTTGAGGCTGAAACTGGGAAACCTGTCATCAGGCTGAGTTTTGTTGCCCAAACTCAGAAACCCGCGCACCCAGGTTTTGAGGCCCAAACCTGGAAACCATCCACGCCGAGTTTTGAGGCCCAAACTCGGAAACCAGCCACCTCGAGTTTTGAGGCCCAAACTCGGAAACCGTCGATGGTAGCTTTTCGAGGCTCAGCTACCGAACCCGTGCCGAAGACGGGATGTGGTTCGCACACCCCGAGTTCCAGCACCGATGTCGAAGCATGTCCAGCCTCCACGCCGGGCAGAGTGCATTCGCCATCCTTCTCGGCCTCCCGCCAAGTGTCACGACGCCATCACCTTTCTCCCGACTCGGCCGATGCACCGCACATCCCCATGTGCTCTTGCTTGTCAACGCCACGTGCCAGCTACCACAGCTGGTCCTCAAGTCTCCCGGTCCGTCGGTCCAAGCTCCACGTCCGTCCTTCACCGCTCCTGTTCCGTCGGCACGACACGTCCCTACTTGACCTTCACCTCACCTTCGACCACTGCCCGAGCTCCGCACCTGCACATCAACATAGCCAAGAGACATGTTGCCCGTTGATCGATCACTCATCACTCAGGAAGGGAACCACAAGGGCACATATCAACCTTGTGTTCTCACTTCCTCTCTCTCTCTCTTCTAGTTCTAGTATAAGACTAGGTTCTAATCCTAACTACAGGGGTATCTAGTCTTCTACTTGAAAGCTGACTCCTGAAGTCTCTTCTAGGGTTTCTAAATGAAGCGTAGTCTTCTGAAGAGGGACCTTCTGTCTGGCCTAGGGCCTGGGGGCCTATTTATATAGCCCTGAGGGATCAACCGCGACCGTTGGATCAAACCGACTTCACGTAGGGCTGAGATTGATTCTCAAAGGTGATGGAAGAAGATTACAGAAGGGGGAGGCCGGCAGCGCCCTGGGGAGACCGACCGGTGGGCCCACCAGACCGGTCGGTCCCACCTGGAGGTGGTTCAGGGTGCCCCGCCTCGTGGTGTCTTCAGGCGTCCTCTAGAGTCTTCTGGAAGATTCCTGACTTGACGAATGCGTTATCTCCCGTCGGTTTCCTTCTAGGGGAAGCTATTGAGGGTTGTTTCCCTATTTAATCCCTACAGATTCATAATTCACCAAAACTCATGGAATTCATTAGTTTTAATCCCTATACTAAGGTGGAGTTTATATATTTATCCATTTTCATGTTTAATTGACCTTTAATAATAAGAGTTAATTAGTGTCAACATTGTGCAACTAACATTGTTGAGTTAGAGAAGAAGAGCAAAGAGATTCAACAATTGAACATGATCTTGAGGAATGGTTGCAAGTGTAAGATGGAACAACCAAAGGATATCCTCAAGACCGCAAGACATCCATCCATCAAGGATGGGATTGGGTACAATAGGTATGGTGGCAAGGCCAATGGAAGGAAGATAATCAATGGGGTACCCTTTGTTAACTTTAACAAAGGGGTTCCTCTCTTTGACCTAATGAAGAAGGCAAACAAGGTTGCCAATCCAAAGGCTCCACATGCAAATGACAAGGTCAACAAGGAGAAGCAAGTGGAGGTCCCCAAACAACAAAAGCCTATATCACGAAGCTATACTTGTGATTATTTGTGTTGTTGGGGAGCGAACGTCAAGATTGTTGTTAAGTATGTTGGTGCACTCAAGAAGAGGGAGATTATGAGAAATGTTTGGGTGCCCAAAGTTTATGTGACTAACCCCCTAGGACCCAATCTCACTTGGGTACCTAAATCAAGAACATAAACTTGTTTTGTAGGAATATGCCTCCGGTGGATCAAGTTGGGTGTTGGATAGTGGATGCACCAATCATATGACCGAGGCAAAAGAAATGTTCACCTCCTTTCAACCAAGCTGTGACTCATGCAACAACATTGTGTTTGGTGACAATGGAAAAGGAGAAGTGCTTGGTTTGGGCAAAATTGCTATCTCAACTGACAATTCCGTATCTAATGTTTTACTTGTACATTCGTTGAGTTACAATTTGTTATCCGTTTCTCAACTTTGTGAAATGGGTTACGATTGTCTCTTTACGGATAAGGGTGTGATCGTCTCTAGAAGAAGGGATTCCTCTATTGCATTTAAGGGTGTGTTGAACGGAAAGCTTTACCTAGTTGATTTCTCAACTAGTAAAGTGGAACCTACAACATGCCTAATGGCAAAATCTAGCATAGGTTGGCTTTGGCATCGCCGACTAGCTCATGTTGGGATGAGGAACTTGGCCCAAC
Source organism: Coix lacryma-jobi var. lacryma-jobi (assembly GCA_009763385.1). Taxonomy (NCBI): domain Eukaryota; kingdom Viridiplantae; phylum Streptophyta; class Magnoliopsida; order Poales; family Poaceae; genus Coix; species Coix lacryma-jobi. The sequence goes on along the minus strand of CM019824.1, from coordinate 62,060,014 downwards.
TTCAAAGAGAAGGACACACCCTCGTTTGAGAAAGATAGGATTAGCAGCGCGTGCCAAGCCCGAAAGCAAGTTGGAGCAAAGCATCCAATGAAGAACGTCGTGTCAACCATAAGGCCATTGGAGCTACTACATATGGACCTCATCGGACCCGTTGCTTACCAAAGCATCGGTGGTAACAAATATGGACTCGTTATTGTTGATGACTTTTCTCGCTTCACTTGGGTGTTCTTTTTAGAAGATAAAAGTGAGACCCAAGGCATCTTCAAGAAGTTTGCAAGAAGGGCTCAAAATGAGTTTGAGCTCAAGATCAAGAAAGTGAGAAGCGACAACCGGACCGAGTTCAAGAACACCAACATAGAAGAGTATCTTGATGATGAAGGAATCAAGCATGAGTTCTCCGTTCCATATACCCCACAACAAAATGGGGTTGTGGAAAGGAGGTGAGAACATATATGATGAATGATTGACTTTGATGAGGAAGGTTTGAGGCTTTTACCCGGTTGAGTCTATATCTAGCTATGCGCTTATTGTTTATGACTAACCGGTGGCATTGAGTTGTGGTGTTTTTGTGTTGGTGTGCGTGTGCGACATGTGTCTCTTGGCTGTGTTGATGTGCAGGTGTGGAGCTCGGATACAGTGGTCTATGGCGAGGTGAAGGTCAAGTAGAGACGTGCCGTGCCGACGGACCGGGAGCGGTGAAGGATGGGCGTGCCGTGCGGTGGACGTGCCATGCTGATGTACCCAGAGCGGTGAAGGGCGGACGTGAGGCTTGGACTGACGGACCAGAGGGCCAGAGGATCAGCTGTGGTAGCTGGCACGTGGCATCGGTGAGCGAGAGCACATGGGATGTGCGGTGCATCGGCCAAGTCGGGACGAAGACGATGGCGTCGTGGCTCTTGGCGGAGGTCGGACACGGGCTTGCGTGCGGCGCAAGTGCCGTCGGCCAAGTCAAGAAGGAAGGCGAAGGTCTTGTGCCCGGCGTGGAGGCTGGACATGCATCGGCATCAGTGCCGGTGGTCGGGGTGTGTGAACCACATCCCGTCTACGGTGCGGGTTCGGTAGCTGAGCCTCAAAAAGCTACCATCGACGGTTTCCAGGTTTGGGCCTCAAAACCTGGGGTGGCCGGTTTCTGAGTTTGAGCCTCAAAACTCGGCGAGGACAGTTTCCAGGTTTGGGCCTCAAAACCTAGGTTCGCGGGTTTCCGAGTTTGGGCCTCAAAACTCGGGGTGGACGGTTTGCCAGGTTTGGGCCTCAAAACCTGGGCTGACGGGTTTACCGGTTTGGGCCTCAAAACCGGGGGTGGTCTGAAAGGACGGTCAACGCGTGGCGGCATGGAGAGGCTGGTGCGGCGGTGAAGCTATCCACGAGGAAGGCGCGGTGGTCGACATGATGGCACGTGGCGGCATCAGGGAGGTCGCGTCGAGGCGAAGCTACCGGATGTGCGGGCGTGGCCATCGGATGAAGATTGACCGGACTGGACTGTTTTAACCCTGGGGGGTATTTGGGTTGAGTGCTTAATGTAAGGGCGCTTTGGTCTTCGGACGTGCGCCTATATATATGAAGGGGGCTGGTTAGGGCAGCCCATCCTTGGGAATTCTTGGACGGTGTCTCTCTCATTTTGTTTCTGTGAGAGAAGGCTAGGGTTAGGGAGAGTTGGCTCTTGTTCTTGAGCTTTTCGCCATCCGAGCTTTGATTTGCTAGGAGTGGCTTGTAGCCCGACACCGAGTGCTTAATCAATCATCCATTCCTCTGAATCCAAGGATCAAATTCATGGTTGAATTCGCGTTTTGAATTTGCTCTTCGCGTTCTTCTTTTCTCCACGATTTTCCCCTCACTCGATCTCCGTCTACGCTGCGTCTTTTGCGATTCCGTTTGAATCAACTTGTTCTTTGAAGTGAGGAGAACATTTCCACCGAAGGAATTCATCTCTACCCTCACGAACAAGTAGATCGGGTCGAAATCGTTTTTGTTCTTCCCTCTTCCCCTTTTATAGTGTTCTTCGGATTTCTCACGATTTATTTGGGTTGAAGCGATGATATCCTAGGATTAGCTTCCGAACACATAGAAGAACACTTGGGAGAAGTTTGGTTGGAGCCCCATTCGATTTGGTGAAGATCCAATCGATTTTGGTTTTGTCCCGAGCGGTTTTTGGGCTTTCTGGGAGGTCGCGGACAGTCCGCCATATTGGCCGCGGACAGTCCGCACATTGCGGCTTCAGCCGAGCAGTGGCTGTTGGCCTCGGGCCTTTTTCCTTCAGGTGACCGGCGGACAGTCCGCCGTATAAGGTGCGGACAGTTCGCGAGTCGCGCAGGGTGAGTCCAGCAGCGTTGCTGTCTTTGCAACTTGGCCGGCGGGCAGTCCGCCGTACAAAGGTGCGGACAGTCCGGGAGTCTCGCAGGGAGGGTTCAGCAGCCGTGCTGATTTTGCCTTTTGACCCGCGGACAGTCCGCCAGGGTTTCGCGGACAGTCCGCCCCTGGCGCGGACAGTCCGGCACCAGCAGCCCGGACAGTCCACGAATCGACTGTAGAGTGAGGTTTAGTGCTTTTGCTCTCCGGGCTTTTTCGCTTCGTTTCTGGACTTCTCGTTTGCTCCTAGAGTTCACCTAGGAACCTCTCTACATATCTTTGCTACGCGTTAGCATTGGTATTTGGAGGAATCCCGACGTAGCCCTCTATCTACGTTTGGGAGTGGTCTTTTAGGCACGAACTTGACTCGGAGTTTTGGGAGTTTTGTTTTGCTCCCTTGTGCGGTGCCTCGCTGTGATCCTACGAATCATCCACCCTCTTTCTAGGGTCGTGGGCATCGTGTTTGAGTCCGAAGCTTTTGGGGTTGATTTTGTTGGGACAGAGGCCGTAATTTCTGAGAAGAAATTTTAGGCTTCCATTCACCCCCCCCCTCTGGTCGCCTTGCTTTAGCATTTTCGGTCCTTCAATTGGTATCGGAGCCAGTTAAGGATCTCTCTACCTTAACCGGTTCCGGATCCGTGAAGACGACCTTTTGAGAGCGCTTTTGTTTCCGACTTTTCTTGTCGAGGTGTTGAGCTTGTGTTTTGGCTAACACTAACGGTGCTTTTTGAGATGGCACCAAGTTCTTCTTCAAGTGTGTCTTTGTCCTTAGGTTTGAGTCTTGGACATGCGACCGAGGACGACACTTTGGCAAGAAGGAGGAGTACAGCTCTTGAGGCGGAACGCGAGGTGGATGCTTTGCTGGGCTTCCTAGCAGATGAGGAGCATTCGACGGAGGATCGCATATACGTGAACTTGGCAAAGCCAAGAAAGGTATTCTTGCTGCTTGTCTTGGGATTTTATCCCAACAATTTGAAGCTTGTTGTGATGATAACCTGAGATATGATGAGCTTTGTGATACCTTGCATAGAAAGATCAAGAAATTGAAATGCTCCATCACTAGGTTAAAATGTGGCCTTTTTCATTGGAAGTCTAGTGCATCTTTACCTTGCACCTCTTGTAGTGACATGGTTAGGAAGAATGATGAGCTAGGCTTTTCTCTTGCTAGCTTAAAATCTGAGAATGAATTGTTGAAATCAAATGCTTCCAAACCATGTTTAGTTTGCATTGACTTGTGCAAGGATCTTGAATGTGCTAAAACTAAAATAACCTTGCTTAAGTCAAAGGCTTTGTTACCATGTGTTTCTTGTGAGTCTTTGCTTGCTGAAATTAATAAATTAAAAATGACTCACAACACATGTGTAGATGAGCTAGAGCATGCTAGGGCTGAAATTGATGAGATAAATGCTAGGCCTTGTAGCTTGTGCTCTTTGAATAAAGATGCTTGCCATACTTCTTGTGCCAATTATGATTCTTTGCTTGATGTGAATGGTGATGTTTCTTCCACCGATTTTATTTGCACATCTTGCATTGATTTAGAAAAGGAAGTTTTGGTTTTGAAGGTTTTGCGCGATGATATGAGCGCTAAGTTGGTTGAGCACAATGATATGAGTGCCAACCTTGAGAAGGAGATTGATCTCTTGCGTACCACATATGTCGAGTGCATTGAAAAGGAGATGGAAAACTTGAGAAACACTCCTTGTGGTACTTGTGACCGCCTCATGTTTGAAAATGAGGTTTTGGCCAAAAGATGCAAGAGCCTTTGTGCTAAGTCGTTTGAGTCACGCATTTCTTCCAACTCCGATGTTGATATTTCTGTGTTTGCTTCTTTGCAACTGGAGTTGAGTTCTTGTTCTGCGCATGAGTCTCTTGACGTTAGCACTTGTGCCAAGGTTTTGGATAGCTCTTCCATAGCTACTCCTAACCTTGCTGTTTCTTCGAGTGATGTCCAAGGGACTTCTCTTGACAAGGGTGCTTCTCATATTTGTAGGACTCGTGCTCCCAATCCGGTTTTTCATTGCACCTTTTGCAAGAAGGATGGACATTCGCTCGATTTTTGTTTTCGCCGTGTCAAGCACGAGCGGCGTATTTGAGCTAAGGCTTTTAGGAAGCCGCGTAGCCTTTCCCATGGCACGTGTGCTCCGAGTGTTGGCACCAAGTTGGTTGTTGATGCTTCTTGTTCTAAGTCCCAAGGGACTTCTCACTTATCGGAGAATGGTGTGCCTTCCAGTAGGCCTTTGTACCATTGCTCTTTTTGTGAGAAAGAAGGGCATCAAGAAAGCTTTTGCTATCGGCGTGCCAAACGCTTGCGCCAAGCTCGCTCGTGGTTCATAGCTCTTCTCATGGCATGAATGCTTGTGCTCCTAGTAAGAAGCCCCTCTTTGTTGATGGGTCTTATGACTCCTTTTCTAATGGGTTAGGTCATGGTCGTGGACATGTTTCTAGTGCTACTTCTCTTGGTCCACGTCATGCTTCTCATGGTGCATCTATTGGTTCTTGTATAAAAACCTTGGAAGATGTTTGCCTCTTTTCCCGTGGTACGACTCGTTCTTCTCCTCGAGATGTCCTTTTGAGGAATGCTTCCAAGGGCGTTTCACAATTGCATTTGAACCAACATTTGCATCATGCTAACCCACAAGATAAGTTGAGTTTTGTGACCAAGTCTTGGGTTCCCAAGTATATGCTTGCTAACCCTTCGGGATCCAAGACTCGGGTTACTTTGTCCTCTTGTGTATAGATATGAGGACGCGGGGTGGAGAACATGCGCCGAATGAATCTTGATCTTTTAGATGTGATCAAGTTTTTGATGGTTCTCTACACCCCGCTTAGAATTGCCTCCAAAGAGGCTTTTGCAGTTTGGTGAGCTTTCTTATACACTCATACCTTGTACATCGATGTGTTATTTCTTGTGGTATGAGATGGACTATCATGTGCTCACTTGTATAGTTCTTGCATGTACATTTTCTTTTGTATCATGTTTTGCTTTAGTCTAGCATGTGTTATCTTGTATATCATGACATGCTAGTCTTGTGTACAGTTTGGTGGCTATTACACTTTTCATGCTAGTTTGTGACCCTCATGAACATTGTGCCATGTTTTTACCATATTTCTCCATGAGCTTGATTTGTAGTGGTATGATGTTCATTAGGTATCACTTTTTAGGTGCTAGTTTTAGTTAGCTACATGTACCCTGTTGATATGATTAGTTTGAGCACTAGCCTTTCCACAATTTTATCATGTTACATGCTTTTGGATCTATTGCTATCATTATCTTGCATTGTAGCATGTGTTGAGGTTTAGGCTGTGTTTGGGTTGATCATGTCTTTAGGCTGCATTTTGCTATATAGTGCCTTATCCTGTTGCATGGAAGTTTTTGACTAGTTTGAGTTCAGATCTCCTTGCGGTATCATTCATAGGTAGACCTCTTTTGTTGAGTGTTCACCTTATGCTTATTATGTGACTAACCGCTTTGTGGAGACCATGAGGTCACACTGGACGAGACAACGCCTTGTGGTTCTTCTGCCTTTGAGTGCGCAGGAGAACAGGAGCCTGGAGAGAGCACTTCGGCTCATAGACCCGATCCCACTTCTGCCACGACTTGGGGTTCTGTTCGAGCAGCTCTATAGCGAGCACTAGCTGCACCTGTGGGAGCGACAGCATCAGGCGAGGGGGAGACGACTTCGGCGAGGCAGGCGCCCCGGAGTTCAGCAGATTTAGGTGTCCCCTCGGGTATCACACCAACAGGCGGTCATGCTCTTCATGAGGTACCCCCGACACACTTCTGAGTTCGGGTTTTGGTACTCTTCTTCATTGACCTCTTTTTGCTGTGTGGTCTTTTCGATGTGGATCTTGCTGGCTGTCGCTTGAGCGTTTCTTGGCTCTTATCTTGTGAGTCTGGTGTGTGTTTCCCTTTTAGTTGGGGAAGCATTTTGCTTGTTGTATCTTAGTTGGATTTCTCCGATACCCTTTTGTTTTGGGTTTTTTCCTTTTTAGACTAGCTTTTGCATGCATTTCATCATGTATATCTTGCATTTTAGAGCTTCATGTTTAGAGCAATGAGAATGAGGTTATGCTCTTTTTGGTATGCCTTGTTTATTCATGATGATGCTTGTAGCTTAGGCTCTTTTTGATCACTTGATACATGTTATGAGCTAAGCTACTTTTGCAAATGGTGAACTTGATTAATTAACTATGAAACCTATAATTTGTTCACCATTGAGATTGGCAACTAGCATGGGTAGAATGTGTTGAGATCACTTGTGCTATCTTTTGTATGCTAGGTTGCTATGTCTCTTGCACTGAGTCATTCACTTGCTTGGATTATTCATATTTACCTTGTGCTTAAAATTTGATCCAAGTCTAAGTGAAATGATAAGATCGAGATGGGATTGCATGTGTCAGCACCTCACGGTATCGAGACTGTTTCTCATTACACAATTGAGTTAAACTTGAGCCGTGTAGTGTAAGACCGAAACCGGTGCTTTAAGCTTCTGATTGCTTTTCTTGCATAGGCTTAGCCCAGTTGAAAAGTTAGGCAATGACCATGCTTTCAACCTCTCGCAATCACATGCTCTTAATATGAACTTGTGTTAATACCGCTGCAATCTCCGATAAAATATTGAATATAACACAAGTCTATGCTTCACTCTATTGCATGATGATTGAACTTT